>CM075866.1:38009899-38609899 GCA_038021265.1 Cyprinella venusta | reverse complement strand
TAATTACAATTTGAAAATGTATGTTTGTTAAAGTTCAATATTTTAATTTTGTTTTGTTTTTTGTGACGCAAAGCTAAATTTTCAGCATCAATACTCCAGTGCCACATGATCCACATTGCGGATTATTATCAATGTTAAAAACATACTTTTATGGAAACTGTGATGTGTTTGTATTTCAGTATTATTTTTTTTTTGATGAAAAGAGTTCAATTTAGCACCATTATAGATTTATAAATGGCTTTACTGTCACGTTTGATCAGTTTAAAGGGTCTTTGCTATAAATAAAAGTATTATTTTCTTTCTACGAGACAAAAAAAAAATCTTTCTGACCCCAAGCATTTGAGCGGTACCCAAAACATAGCCACAGTAAGGCCTACTTTTTTTTAAGCCTATGAGAACTCAACAATCTTGGAAGATTAAAATGCGCCATTTAAAGTTTTCATAAAAATCTTAGTGTTGACAGTAACAAGGAACACAACTGTGAAACCTAGTCAAGTTGATTAGTGTAATGCTTTTCATTATACAGACTGTTTGAAAGCAGCTCATGGGGACACATATAAATCCCATCTGCATCTTGTCCTGATCCCATCCACTTTTCTCCCCGACCTGTTAATCTCTCTTTACTTCTCTGTAAAATTAAAAGCAAAAAACCTTTAAAAAAAATCATGAAAGGAGGGAAATGCACAAAGTTCATTCACTTAAGAGCTCTCTACACCTTTGTGATAATAAAGCCAATCAATTGCTTAGCAACTGTTGAAACTCAGTTGGAGCTGTGTGTGCTCATGCTGTCATGTGATTGTGGGGATTTTTCAGAAGCATAATAGCAAAGTGCTTGTTTCAACTCTTCAGACGATGGTTTGCAGTGGCAATATAGGAGACTTGAGGTATAGCCCTACTTACCCCCACATCTTTTCAAGGATGTTTAGTTATTTCAATACCACTTTCTTTACTTTTGAAATGTCCTTTGACATAATAGTCCAGCCATGCTGATCGATACCAGTATTGCAATGATAACAGCCTTTATTCTTTAGAATTCGAGGGTTTTGAATGGGGGAGGTTTACTGGGATTTGTTTTAGAGAAAACATCTATATCTATCAATCTATCTGTCCTTCTGTCTGTTCTTTTAAAGGGATAGATCACTTTGAAATTAATTTTTGGTATGCTTTAGCTTACCTCAGGGCATCCAAGACGTAGGTGTCTTTGTTTCCGCTGTAGTAATATTTTGATATTTTTAGGTCAAACCGTTCTTGTCTGTCAGTCATATAGTGGAGGTCCATGGTCACCACCTCAAAGAGCATGCACAGAGAATTAATGACTTGTAAATGTAAGTACACATTGATGGCCTAAGACACGAAACGAGCGGTTTGTGTGAGAAAACGATTTTTACCTCTCGTAACCACAGCCACGTCCAAGTGATTTTTACCCAAAACAAATAAATTCAGCTTTTCTTCACGGGAATAAATTGCATTTTAAAATATATTCAAATTGAAAACACTTGTTTTAATATGAAATAATATATTCCTGTTTTTACTGTATTTTTCATCAAATAAATGCATTCTTGGTGATCCAAAAGATACCACTTTACAGATAACACTTTAAAAAAAAAAACAAAAAAAAAACTTGTTTTAATGCACATAGAAGCTGCACAGTTCATTCACACAAACATTAAACACCATCATGTTGAATCATGTTGTAACTTGTTGAAATTTAAAAATGCAATAAGCGTTAATTTAACAACATTAAATGTAACATAAAACCCTAATGTACATAACTGATTAGAGAAAAAAACTATGAAAATTAGGAAGAAACAGTTAAAATACATTAATTGTGAAGTGTCACACAGGGAATTGTGGGAATGCCAATTTACATTGTTTCACTGTAAATTATACAATGACAAAAAACTGTAAATTTAACAGTATTTTACAGTAAAATTACATTAAATGTACCATTATATATATCCCAGTTATTTACCGTATATAGTAAGGAAATTTTCTGTTAACCAATTAACAGTTTTTCACTGTAGCATTTTTACAGTATTTTACTGTTAAAAATCACAATCTTTTTTAACAGTCTATAAATAAAGAAAAATCAATGTCTGGATATAAACAAGTTGGGTAGAGCATGCCCTCCTCTCACTTCGGCTGCTATATCTGCTCCTTCAAGTGAAGTAGTCCTGAGAGAAAGCAAGCAAGCGAAGGGAAAATAATGAATGGCAGAGCAATCTCCACTGTGCAACGTCCCAGGAATAGCAGCACGACCAGTTATCCATACAAATTAAAAGGAGCTCACTTATTCATTCCTTTATGTTTAATCTGCTTACTTAAAACAAACATGCTCGTCAGCAGAATGAAAGATTAGTCAGTGCCAGGCCATTATCCCCAGAGCCGCTCTTGCATTAGGTGAACCACGGGCTCTAGTATATCCAGAGCCTCTGTTGTTTGACAGAACATGACTCAAGGGCTCGACCTCCAATCTAATACTAACAAAGTCATTTTAGATAAAATATATAGACGTTCTGTCTGAAAGGGACGGGAAGGCTTAACAGGGGACGTAATGGCGTGAATAAGTGTGAAAGTAAATAATCAGCTGGACATAACAGATTAAAGGTAGACGAGCCTGAAGGGTCTGGTCTTCTTGGTTGTCTCAGTCTTTGGATGAATCTTTTTTTTAATTATTTATTTAGTAGTGCTTACCGGGGAGAGCATCACTTTTATTATTGCTCACGCTTTGGCTGTAATTTACTGCTCTGTTTGTGGTATGAAGATGAATTTTCCTCGAGCAGTTGTCGAGGAGAGATGTGTTATTACTCGAAGCAATTTTGCCTGGTGGGTGAAAATCATGGATTATAGGAAGGACTCGAGACTCACTCAGACAATTGAGGTGCAAACATATTTTCTTTGTAAAAGTGTTGTTTTTTTTACCTTAAGAGTATAATATAATTCATCATAAAATTAATATTAAATGGATGTGTATGTGTAACTTGCATGATTTATTGGTCATACTTTAGTGTATGATCCATTTCTCACTATCTAACTATTACTTTTGCCTAAAACTCGTAGGTACTGTGTTTAAGAGATGTAGAATATGATCATGCAGAACAAGGCATTTGTATGTTCTTTATAAGTACAGCATATATTTTGGTAATATGCATGCTAATATGCAACTTGTATTTTACTTTATTTATATTTTACTTTATTTTATTTATTTATTTTACTTTATTTATTTATAGGTACTTTATTTTACAGTGTCCTTATGTTACGTGTTACATGTACTTGCCGTAGTAAATTAAGCATAATTACATGCAACTAACCCTCAACCAAATCCTAATCCATGCCCTAGCCCTATACATTAAGTACATGTAGTTGCTTAATATTACTCAGAACTTAAATATATAATTACACTGACAATTAAACCTTAAAATAAAGTTTAACCCAATTGGACTCTAAACTAAAGCTTTTCCGATTTATTCTTGGAAGAATTTGACAAGAAATGTTTGAGATTGTGAGCTCTCTGGCTTTTCAATGCAAACTTTGGTGTCAAATGTTAGCAACATTTTAAACACTATTAAAGGAGTAGTTTACTTTAAAAAAAAAAAAAAAAACTTTTGCTGATAATTTACTCACCCCCATGTCATCCAAGATGTCCAGGTCTTTCTTTCTTCAGTCGAAAAGAAATGAAGGTTTTTGAAGAAAACATTCCAGGATTTTTCTCCATATAATGGACTTCAATGGGAACCAAACGGTTCAAGGTCCAAAAGACAGTTTCAGTCTCCACATGTTCTCCATTTAATCATATATTGCTCTCTAGAAAAAAAAAGAAAGAAAAAAAACAGGATTTTTTCCTGTCCTAACAGTTTTGAGTAGCTCATTTCTCTGACTTGACATCTTGCATTGGCATAAATAAATAAAAAATGGCCTGTGTTAAAGCAAAAGTAAGATTGTGGAATGGAATCATATGTCTGAAGAGAAAAATAAGAAAAAGCTCCAACTGACCTTTTAAATAATCTCTCGTATAAAACCCAAAATATCACCAGAGACTCATTTCAATCCCATTGTGGACTGAACCACCACTCCAAAACTCAAACAATTGTAGATGTATTTGCTGTTTAATCCCCGGTGTCTTGAACCTTATATGAGTCTCAGGAAACATTGAACAATCACTAAACTTTATAAGAAAGAGTTATTTCTTTCTTTCTTCTTCATTTCTCCAACATTTGGTCAGTACAGTGTTTTGAAGCTTCCTTTCATTATGAAGTGCTTCACATCCATAGAGATTAATACAGATCAAATCTGAGTGTGTGCATTTGCATATATGCAGTGTGTGTGTCTATCTACAGTATATGGACATAGTTTTAATCCATTGGCGTAAGGACATTTTGGTCAGTCCTCACTTTCTGAGACCCCTTTAAAGTCCTGTTTGAGGATCAATATTTGTTTTTAGAGATAAGGTTATGATTAGTTTAAGGTGGGTTTAGGGTTTGAGTTAGGCATTTATTTGACATGGGTAGAGCTAGGGTTAGGAGTTAGAGATTGCATTGTGTCAAGGAACGTCCTCGCAAAGATAGATGTACATGAATGTGTATGTACAGTCCCTTCTGAAAATACAGGTTTTGATATGTAAATGAAATGTCAGTATAAGCAATTCAAAGTAATGCGCTAATGCTCTCCTTTGTGGTAATCAGCACACCCGTATGCAGTTACAACTTGACAGAGTCGCTTACCGTTGCATGTCATGGTGCATGAAATATTCAGGAGTCTTACTTGAACTAAATGGACCATTCTGCAACTAAAACAGTCTCAAGGTTGTCCGACATATCTCTTTCTGAATTATGTAGTCCACTCATGCACACTCAAGGGCACAGAGTTCACAATAGTGCCTGGAGTTTCTCCAGAATGATGGGTTTCAACTGGCTCCGCTTCAGGACTCCGATTTTACTTTGGACATGAAGTGGTGACCCAGTATAATTGCAAAAATTGTTTATTGTACAAAATGTCTTCAGCCAGCGTGGCAATTGGATGAACCCCTGAATGTTACACTGTAAAAGAGAAAATGGAATGACATTTTACCTAGCATTCAGGGTTTTCACAGATACTAGGAAATGTGAATAACTTTAAAGGTATAATATGCAGAATTTTTGCAGTAAAATATCCAAAAACCACTAGGTCAATGTTATATATTTTGTTTAGTTGATTACTTACAATATCCCAAATGTTTCCAACTATTTGTAAATCGTGAGAAAATTGTGATTTTTAACCAAGGAAATGGGGTGTGTGAGCAGGGGTGAGGAGTCGCCAGGCAATATCCGTGTTACCCTCAGTTTACGCCAGGTTTGACCTCGTACTGCAATTGTAACCATGGCAACAGACGTGGACAACTGGATCGGTTATGCCCGTTATGTGTGCTCAACAGTGTGAGCATCCCTAGCAGGGATGAATTAAATAGAATTAAATGTCCTTATTCCTTTATATCCGCAGGACTCGCGTTACGTGTGGCGCTGGTATACATTTAGCAATCGCGCCCTGCTTCATACTCCAGTCATGTTAAAAACATCACTGTATTCACTCTTCCATAAAAGATCCATCACATCAATAATTCCAATTAAAGCGAAACTTGTGTCATTAATATACGCCTTTGTTATTGTAAGAAGTTAGCGACCCCTAGTGGGGAAATCATTTTGCATATTGTACCTTTAAATACACTACCGTGGGGTTGGAAGGATTTATTTATTTATTTATTTGATCACAAATACAGTAAATATAATAATATTATAAAAAATAGTATTACAATTTAAAATATCATAACTTGAATATATTTTAAAATATAATTTATTCATGTGACAGAAGTAGACACTTTTATCCAAAGCAACTTACAAATGAGGAGTACAGCAAGTGAATACCGCTGGAGGCAGACGAACACAAGAAGTGCTCAAAATACAAAGTTTCAGACATTTGACTTATGTGCAGCAACCTTTTTATTTTGGGTGTGTTATTTATGCCCAATTTTTTTTTTTTAAGAAAATGTGGTGTCTAGAATGAGACTAGGACATACAGGGTTAAATAGAACGTTATTTATAATGAATAAGCATGTTGATGGAAAATGTGAATATTGCAATAGTCAAGAGACAGTAGAACATGTAATTATGAATTGTCCTAAATACCATCAAGCTAGGCAAAGATTGATCACAACTAGGTGAGAATGGGATTACCCTAAATTTACAGGAAATAATGCAAAGAGGGTCTAGCAAAAATTGTTTTATTTTTGTTTTATATTTTTTTTAAGATAACTGTGTTAATTAAAAGAATTTAAAAAGTGTAGTCTGATTTGGTTGCAGTGTATGAGTTTGACCCATTGATCCACACTCCAGTCCAGATGGTGGCGGTAATGCACCAAAAAGCTGGTTGCCAACCACCATAGAAAGAGAAGAAGAACTATACCCAATTTGCCAAAAGAGGCGTGGTGGCGGCCATTTTGAGAGGAGGCATTAAAATGGTGGCGGCCATCTTGAGAGACTCTGGAAGGATGGTCTCAGTGGGAAGAGACTCTGGAGCAGATAAGGCTATCCACAAAACCGTAGAATGTCTTCAATATACCTCTTCAAGGAACCTGTTGTTGCAGCTGCAGGAATTTGATGATACAGGAGCTCGTCCAACCCACATAGTCCTCGATCGGCCAACCATCTTGAGAAGAAAGTTAACTGGGTTCACCAGGGTGAGGAGGATGCCCATCCTGAGCTTCTTTGGGGTCTTGTCTTCCACACTCACAGAAGGGAACAGACGGATGGTAAGGTAAGATTTATTTTAAGTATAAAGCAGATTGATTGGACAACAGTGGGAACCTGACATGGGTAAAAGGATGCTTGTAGAGGAAGTACAGTTCATAGTAATGTGAATAAGCAGGGTTGGCTCTAGCCCTTTGGTTGCCCTAGGCTTTTTGCACTGAATGCACTGAAAACTAAAGGAATCTTTCATAATTTCATAATTAGTTTTGTACAAGTTTGCAGTAAGCTAAGTACTTGGAAGCAACTCAGCGCCACCAATTAAGCAAAACAAAACGAATGGGCAGCCGATGTATGAGTTTTATGGTACGCTATAAGATGGCTCGGCCCAAAAAGCACGTCGGTACCCGGGAATATCCCGGTAGTCCCGAAGGCAAGTTAGGCTTAAATGCCTGTGCACACTACGAAGTATATTTATTTCGTTTGACACCTTAATGGCTGAGATGAGAAGACTTACCTTTATACTGGGCTTTCTTTTTTATTTTGTTGCTTTCTCTGTTTTCGTTCCTGTGCACCAGAGTGTTTGTCCCACTTCATTTTCGATCAACGCGCCAGCAGTTGAGCACTTGCCTAATGTAACGAAACGCAACCCCTAATATGATTTATTTAGGTTCATTCAGTGGTGTTTAATATTTGACTTGAATAAAACCAGTTAATTTAGATTCGTTTTTTTTTCAGTGTTGTCTGGAACTTCAGGTTTTCATGATGCCTCAGTGTTTCACCTACTTTAAAATTCATAGAGCATTCACATATGGTAATATTTTGTGAACCCAACCCACATTCAGCTTTCTGATGTCAGTGTATCAAAGCAGTTGCAGTGACCTTGTTTTGTACTGGCTTAAATACATGTTTTTATGGTTTACTTTTGCTATACAGTAGCAGCAGACCTTTTCATGTGGTGACATGGCGCTTGCTGGGCTTTGAATCGCTTTACATTGTGTAGTAGCAAATTAATATTACACAATACTTATTTGAGTGAGAACAAGGTAACTACATCACCTTAAAATGTTGAAAAAAAAGTGTTAAGTACAAGCATGAGAGTGTTCTCTCTTTCCCCGCCAGTGATTAAAAAAAAAAGTTGTAAGCCACCACCAGCGTTTTTTGATAATTTTCACCTAATTTTCATAGTCCCCTGAATACTTAAATGTTTTTTTTTTATTATTATTATAATACTTGACTATTAGATTTATTTATTTATTTATTTAATTTCAAAAGCTATAGCCATGTGTCCCCTAATTGAATACAGATGGTCCTACATGTTGATGCAGTGTTTGCGTATCATTGGGAACAAAAGTGCTTCTAACATTTGCTATTGTGAAAAGGTTTGAAACTAAAACCATGTATCGGTTGGGAAGGAAACTCATCTGGGAAATAATTCGAGTTTTTAACTTCACACAGCACTGGACACCACAGTTCTCATTTGAATTTGGAAGCCACATATCACACCACTTTAGAAACTCCGAATTTAATGTCTAGCATTAGTTGACGGATGGACGTTTTAATGGTAGCAGCGGCTTCTCTATTTTGTGGATCTCTATTCTTTCTCTCTTTTTTTCGTCTAGACTTTCACAGCTGTGCATTTTTAGATGCCTCTGCAATTTCACGTTGAGGCACATATTAGTCATTTCTCTTGACTCGAGATGAACAGTTCACACAAAAGACATCTTTCATTTCAGCAAAAGAGTCTCTTATCTTTTACTTCATGCTTGTCTTCTGTGGCTGCTTGTTCTGGCCCAGCTGTCCCTTGATGTATTAGACCAAAGACTACCTGTGACACATTCACATCTCTGTGACTTTAAAGTCAAGTTGGAACCAGAACTCCTGAACTTTTCTTTTTATTTTTGAGAATGATCAACCAATACAGTCTCTTATCAACAGCTCTGTGCTTCCCCTAGCTGTCAAGAACTGATGAAATTAAACAATGATTCTCAAGTTTTGTTGGAGGATGTCAGTGCTCTCTAGGAAACACGAGGAAATGTTGAATCAGACGGCGGTATTGACATCTTTTGTTTTCATAAAACTTAAAAATGAAAAATGCAAATAAATCAGTTATAAAGAAACATAAATATGACAGTGATAAATAATTCAATTATTAATAAAAACAAAAATGATTTTATCCATTTGCCAATCATTTAAAAAATGTCGTTTTTATAAATTAAATAAAAACATTTGTATGTTTATTTATGGCAGTTTATAGTTTAAAAATGGCTATATATATATATATATATATATATATATATATAACATATTATTAATTATTTTAGGAAAATATTAATAATTGATTTCTTTTTTTTTTAGTCTTTCATACAGATCAGTGTACAGTCAAAGTCTTCTCAACCTGAGATGATAAATACAGTAATGTTCTCTCCATTCATGTCTTTATCACAGTGTCTGGTCTATGTTCCCTGGTGTCCACTGGAGGACCTCACCATTGGAACTTAACTGTGTGTGTGTGTATATGTGTGTGTGTGTGTGTCGTGACAGTTATACAGTAACAAGTATGGCGGTACGATTCTGACCTTGGGTGCAAGAGCTCCTACGTTCAATTCCCGGACGAGCCCCCAATTTAGGTTATGATCCCCAGTCTAGGAGGCTGGGAAATAAAAGCACTTTTGCAATTTGCTTTGGATGAGAGGGGTGGGGGTGGTGTTGGCGCAGTGGATAAGACACATGCCTTTGGTGTGTGAGACCCGGGTTCGAATCCACTGTGAGACACCAATGTGTCCCTGAGCAAGACACTTAACCCCTAGTTGCTCCAGAGGTGTGCAACCTCTGACATATATGGCAATTGTAAGTCGTTTTGGATAAAAGTATCAGCTAAATGAATAAATGTAAATGTAAATGAGAGCATTAGCTAATTGGCAAACCAAATGTACTTGAATCAGCCAATGCAAAATGACTTTAATCTATGTTGCCGCTGATTAAAGCAGATATCTGGTTTAGGATTTACCAAGAGAAAAATTAAGAGTAAATTAGATTGTGGATATGGCATGTAATCACATGCTTACAATCATTAGCCATTGTCACACTCAGCATGAGAAAATATAAAGCGTCAAGGCCTGATTTCCTTACAGACGGCAGAAGTTCATAAAGCAAAGTTCGTAATTCTCAACCTTGAGCGCAAACGCAATTATATGCTTTGCTATAAATCCATAATCTAAACTCATTCCTCGCAATAATCCTCTTTTATTTTCCCCTTAATAGCTTTTCTTTTATTACTTTAACAGGAAAAAATAGCGTATCAGCCTAAAAAAGAGGTCTGGCACATTAATGGGCAACGGAGCAATAAATATTGAATATCCCACATAGGAAAAGAGGATCAAAAAGACTATCTGATTTTGAACAGCCACATTGGCCGTATGAATAAATGATGGGAAACCACTGGTTTCCAGATACCCAGCCCAGATCTAAAGGAAAGAAAATTAACTAATACTGAACACTGATCTCTTTGCGATTCTCTTCAAACCTTAACTCACAAATCTGAAACATGTTTTTGTCATAGACATTACGTCTGAATATACAGTAGAACGTAAGGGTTAACGTTTGTTTGGGCATTTTCTTTCCTTACTGATTGATATAATTGTTGTCTTTTCAAGTGTTTTTTTTAAATTTATTTTATTATTATTATCACTTAGCATCCAGAAGGGTATTCATACACTCTAAAAAATGCTGGGTTGTTTTAACCCAATTTTGGGTCAAATATGGACAAACCCGAAATGTTGGGTTAAAAATGTAATGTAAAAATTTAACCCAACGGCTGGGTTAGTCCATATTTGACCCAAAGTTGGGTTAAAACAACCCAGCATTTTTTAGAGTCTATTTATTTTTTTGTCTAATTGTTATCTTTCTGTATTTGTATGCCACATGAAGTATATGTGCATTGCAAATTAGACTTATTGTTAAAAATGCCAATAGAACAGCTCTTGGAACTTAAAGCTGGGGAGAAATTTGTCAAACATGATTTTTTTGAGATGCACATGCACTTTATATGTATTTAAGTCCAAGTTCAAAATAAAACTCTATGAACAGCTCCACTATTAAGGGGATAGTTCACTTTGAAATTATTTTTTGATATGTTTTAGCTTACCTGAAGAGCATCCAAGATGAAGGTGTCTTTGTTTCCACAGTATTTCTAATTTTGACATTTTTTCGGTCAAATCGGTGTCGTCTGTCAGTCATATAATGCAGGTTTAGGGGGTCCAACTCAAAGAGTGAACTATCCCTTTAATTTGTTTTTTTACTTTATGAACCAATAGTACATCCATTTGCACTTTGTATGACAAGAAGACATGAACTCATATGTAATTAGACAAATTTTCTTGATTACTTTTACATTTCTTTTAAATGCCATGCCACTTTTACAATTCTGCAGGAGCATTAAACCTAAAATACAACAGTGATACACCATAGTTTGACCATAAAATGTTACCTACGGTTGTCGGCCCTTCCAACCCACTTAGGTGTCATATTCTAGGAAAGAGATTTACCTGCTGGTGGACCAAAATATTTCTTTTGTAATTTGTGACAGGTTTAGAATGTAAAAAATGTCAGCTGTAACCTTTGAAGAAATACCCTTTCCCAAAAGCTTTTTAGGGTCCTGTCAGAGTATCCGACAAAGGCTGTCAAGAGCATTGTTTAATGTGCCTCAGTCAAAATGTCTGTAATTTGTAGAAAATGTCATGTCAGCATCGCTGGTGTGCGTTATTATTCACTCTTTACAGGTGCGCACCGTATATTTCAAAAGAGGCGGACAATCTTTAAGAGCATCTCGAGGTATAAAACATCTGTCACGTTATCAACACGGGCAGCTTTTGTTCCGCTTTCCTCGGATATCGTTCACATTACGGAATTAAAATGGCTGCAGTTTCATATCTGCACTACAATAATTCAAAGATCTCACCAATGCAAGAAGATAAGAACAAAATACACAGGCGGCACTTGAGTAATTATCCATAAACCAGATATTCTGGTATGGATTCAAAAAACAATAGAAAAGTTGAATGTGATTTAGACATTGTCCTCTGGTGCGTTTTCATTTATTTCGCTGTGCAGTGGAAGCAGTTGACTTTTCAGGAAGCCATAGATACGACTGAACCATCAGTCTCTCCACTCTGGGAGCCTTCAGGTCTGATAATCACTTTCAAACATTGTTTTCTGTCAGTCAGTAACACAGCAGATATGAATGATAGCCGTGTTATCATCGCCTGCTGAGCCTGCATGAATTACAAAGTCAGTTTGCTGTCATAACGCCTGCATTTTATGGTTTTATGGTGGAGATGCTTTTAATAGGTGGCTGCCGTTGGTGACTAAATGACAAAAGATGGATTTAAAATGTTGAATGGGGTATTGTTTAAGTTCTTAAAGACGTGCTTTATTTAAAGCTTGGCATAATGATGTCGATTATTTAGATGATATTGGTAATGTAACTGCTGACAGTGATAGTGCAGAAATCCTAAATGTCAAGCTGTGCGACAGCAAATGCCATGCATTGAGAATTATTACTGGATCATGAGACTTTGTCAGTGTAGGTCATTTTTCTCTCACCTTCCTTCTTCACAGCCCGCTGTTTCTCAGAGCGAACTAATATATGTTAATGTATTGCATTTCTCTGTGTGATTAATTGTAGTAAATTAGCACTTTAAGTTGACTGCAGTGGTTAAAAGTTATGGGAAACTCCTATAATGCAATTTCTATAATAAATGTATTTTGTAGATCATCTCTGCTCTAAAATATTTTTAGTCTGTGAGTTTAATTGAGTGTGTGACTCATTGGGCGGCAAATGTTACTAGCTAATAACCATTTTCAATGGGCCACAAAATAGGCTTCCTCAAGGGGGCACAATCAAATCTCAGGATGCGTTTATGTTTTAGCTGTATAATTATTAAATCTATTCATTCAGGAGTGGTTTATGACAAACATAGGGGGAAACCCACCCCAGGAATCTATATAAAATAATAATATTAATAACGATAACACATAATAGTAATCTTGGATACCTTTCATGGAAAGAAGATTGTGCAGATTTCAGTCATCACCCACACACTGTGATTTATTATTAAGTTTTCAGGTATTTTTGATTTTTTTTTTATTTTTAAGAGAGAGTGGTCCTTTAATCCTAAAGTGAAGGGCACTTGTGGGCCCACGTCATGTCTGGTACTGGCCCCTCACTGATGAGGGCCACTAGAAAGCATTGTCGTTCTAAGATATTTTATGGCTGTACTTTAAAAAAAAAAAAAGATATTGAAGATATTGATTATATGTATAAATTTGGGCTATCAAAATGAATTTTGCGATTTTCCCCCATGTTTAACTGTTTTTAATCTGTTTTTTCTCCCCTGTGAATGAATGAATGAATGTGAATGCATCATAATCATGATTAATTACTTAAAAATGTGTGATTAATTAGTTACATTTTGAAATCGACTAATGTAAATAGATATAACAAGAGTCCTCAGATTTTTTTCTTCTTCTTTAAGTACATAGTAACTTTAATTAGATTTTTTTTTGCTTTTCAAGTCAATGTATCTTGATTTGATATATATATATATATATATATATATATATATATAATATTTCTTTCATATACATCAGATTGAGTATCAGAAGAATACTGTGTTTACGATTATTTTTGTTAATTATTGTTTTTGTTTCTGCCTTAGACAAGCATCACGAATACCAATCTAAATCACAGCTGGGGCTTCTCTAAGCATTCCCTTCCCATTAAAAAAAAAAAAAAAATTATATTTCTCCCACGTTCATTCTGCCAGAACTGCTTAGTTTTCCCTTTAAACGATAATGCAATAGTCTTCCTTTCTTTCTTATATAAGCAATAATAGCCTACTACTAATAACAACAATATATCATACATTTGACCATGCAAGAGTTTAAAGCAGAAGTCGATATTTAATCTGAGATGTTTTCCTCTCATTTGTCTTCATGTGAATGATAAATACAAACTGGGATTCGATCCAAATGCAGGAGCATATGTTTGGGGTGCTCAGCTGAACATGCACTTCCTCTGCACCTGGCTTACCCGTGCACAAATACACTGACTATAAAAGCATGCACTGTAAAAAAAAAAAAAAAATAAATAAAAAATCGTAAAAAAACGGCAAACCTCTTGCAGCAAAGTTTCAAGACGGTTTCCATTAAATTACAACAAATCACCATTTCTCAAAATTACATGCAAAAAAAAAAAAAATACAGTTTTTACTTTGCAGTCAAAATTTATCAAATTACAGTATATTACCAATGATAATGGCTTTTTAAACCATGGAAGATGGATAAATGATATAGAATTACGTAAAAAATAAAGTCAAAATTGATTCAATTTCAGTATACTGTTGACAATGGCTTATTAAACCATGGAAAAATATAAATTATGTAAAATTACATTAAAAAGACATTTAACTTTCAGGTTAAACTGTAAATTTAGGGTTTTATAAAGTTATTTCATTATAATCCTCTCTATCTACTGCAATTTTCCTTTAATATACAGTTTTTCTGTGTAAAACAACAATGAAATGGTGTTTAAAAATATATATACATTGATTCATGTTTGTATATTTACAGTTTTAATTTTTACAGATCCAAATTCAGAATTTTGTCCAATCTCTTATTAAGTAGCCTACTTAATAATAGCAAGTTACAGTCAATTTCTCAAGAATACCTTCACATTTACAGTATTAGTAATTGAACATAAACAGTGAACGACAAGATAAGACATAAATGGGAAATATAAGCTCAGTAGATACATTAAGAACATATAAAAATATCCACATTAAAAGGCAATTGTCATATACCTTTATACTCTAATATATGACATCCTAGTTTTCTAAAGAACATCGTCAAGTTGAATAGGAAACTTGCTAAAATGGCATATCAATGATAATCAAAAGCAATGTGCAACTACATCAGAACACATCACACTTGATTTTAAGCTAGAAATGTACTATACATACAGAGAGATTACTGCGGGATTTCACTTCCAGTGTAATTACTTCTTAAAGTGTCCCTATTATGCTATTTTAAAGGTTCGAGATTTTGTCTCGCATAATAGTTTTTTTATGTAACATTTTCTCCCTGCATTTCTCAAAGATCCAGTCTCTCTAAACCCATTCTTTATACAATAACATATACATATACCAAATATTGGCAGAATGTGTTGCAATATGTTAGTTTCACCTCTCCATCAACATGAAAAGCATTGCATTGAGTCCACTTCTTAATGTAGTCGTCCAGCTCTACATTAGAGACTTTAGTTCTTTCAATACTCATATTCATTGCTGTTTGTCCCTTTGCTAAAGGTTTCTCAGTCAAAGAAATTGAATGCCAAAGGACATATTTCTGCAACACAACTACAACACAAAGCTTGAACTATTTATGTGTCTCTCACAGCAAAAGTTCTCGGGAGCCGAGAATCACTCACCTCCGTGGGCCGTGTTTATGAAGATGAATTTCTCATAGATGGTTTTGCACCAGGGGATCTCTCAGTAGCTGTGGGCTTAGTAGATGGTGGGTTATGGTTCAACAAGATGCAAAAGGCCTCCTAAGAAAACGCTTTGCTTTGGCAAACATTTCATGAATGTTAAAGGAGAACTCCGGCGCAAAATGAACCTTTGGTCTATAAAACATCCGTTCTCTAAGATTTGTTTTCATGATAATCGAATGTAAAGAGTTTTATCTAGCGTATATCACGCTAGTATATAGGACATAGAGTAAAACCACTAACAAGGCTCAAAATAGCCCCACACTAATACAGTAACATAATGAAGGTCCCTACAGCAACTCTTTCAATTCTAAAACTCTTACATTTTATAGGGCCCTATAATTTCCGCGAATTGGCCAATTAACACGGAATCTAGTGTTAACGCGGAATTTTACATATTTGGAATGAAATGCGTCCCAATCAGGTCCCAATGTGCATACTATGCCCGAAATAGTATTGACAGTTACTAATGTCACATACTATTTAGGATGGATAGTATGCACATTATGACGCAGCTGGGTGTGACTTGTGACTTGGCAGAGTGTGACTTGTATTTTAACTTATATAAACTAATATAATTTGTTTTACAGGACAGTTTAAAGCTCATAACCATATTTTGTCGTTACTTGAAGTACTTAGAGTGCAGTGTTATGTTGCATCATGCAGTATTTGTCATTTTAAGAGTAAATGCCAATTTTATTTGTGTACATTTTAATCATTAATATTAAAAGCAACATTAAAAGCTCTTTTTACAACTAAAATAACAGTAAAGGGTAAAAAAAAAACCTCAATTCCCAAAAATTAAAACGGAAAAACGGAATTTGCAAAAATTAAAACGGAAAAAAAACGAAATTTGGCAAAAAATAAAACGAAATTTGGGAAAAAATAAAACGGATTTTATTTTATAGGGCCCTAATTTTAAATTTAAAACTCTTTACATTTGGTTATCATGAAAACAAATCTCAGAGAACGGTCGACGAGGTACCAATGTGTCATAAGACCAAAGGTTCATTTTGCGCCGGAGTTCTCCTTTAAATCGTTTTGGATAAAAAGCATCTGGCGAATGACTCCCCTAGATGCCGAGCAAGCACTTCACTGACTTCCACACATACACTTTTTTGACTCTTCCTCCGAGTTTGTCTCGTTTCTTGAATGTACGACATCTTAAATAGCAATAACTTAACTGCACTCTTATTTGATACAAAACTAAAGTGTCTTAGCATGTGGTTCACTCTTTTAGATGTCACAGAAGTTCCCCTGGGTGTCCTTTGTGTTGAGTGTGTATGAAGCCTTTATGGTTTGATGAGCGCATGTGTGTTTGTAAAAGCTTTTGAATATTGTGCATCAAGTAAACACATTTTGAAAAAGCAGCGACACAGTTAGTCCTTGAGAAGAGACACAGTAGAGGCCTTTTCAAAGGACAGTTCAGTGTGTTTTCGGTATCTATTAAAGAGATTTTCAAAAAAGGAAGGGAATACGGTAGTCTCAAATCAATTTTGAGGAAAAAAATCTAATTTTCTTTACTTTTTTTTCTTTTTTATTAGATGTTATATTATTATGTAATGCAAGTTTTTGCTGCTTAACATTTTTGCAATGATATCTCATTCAAATATTTGGGGTAAGATTAAAAAAAAGAATCCTTAAGAAGTTTTTATTAATCAGTGCATTTAATTGATCAGTGACAGTGACATTTATAATGTTACAAAGGATTTATATTTAATAAATGCAAATAAATGCTGTTCATTGACCTTTAATCAAAAAATCCTGGGGAAAAAGTAATAACAGTGTCCACAGAAATATTAAGCAGCACAAATATTTTTAACATTGATATGTGAATCTTTAAATGTCAAACAATCATAAATGTTTCAGCATATTAAAATGATTTCTGGGGGATCATGTGACACTGAAGACTGATTCTGAAAATTCAGCTTTTCATCACATTAATAAATTATATTATATTTTAAAAATATATTTAAAAACAGTTCTTTTAATTTGTAATAATATTTTGCAATATTTGATTAAATTAAAGCAGCCTTGGTGAGCATAAAAGACTTTTTTGACAGGTTTTATTGTGCTAACCCATAAAATAACCAAGTAAAACAGCTCATATAAATTTTATAGGAGGTTGAACATCTTCTAAAGGTTAAGTACATCTTTTCTCTGACCACCCTGTCAATATATATATATATATATATATATATATATATATATATATATATATATAGTATATAACCAACTAAAAAAAAACTTTCATTTTCTCTTGAAATACATGCCATGTTTCAAATAAATCTTTTCACACATTTTCAACTAATGAGACTACACTTGAACCAGAACCTGGACATGTTTTGAACGCTTTTTTCTGGGTTTATTGATCCATGATGGCCTTTCAAAAATGCCTGCCTGATAAAGTAAGGAAGTATTCCAATGGAGCAGTACCAAAGGGATTTCTCTTTGACAGCCCCCTCTCAGCACATTTAATGCAATGCACAAGGTCATGTAGATGTTTGCATAATGGACCTCACGTTGCCAGCGGCTCATTAGCATTCTATGAGATGCAGACCCCAAGAATCCCTCACAAAAACCTCAATTAAAGCTGTTAGGTTCCCGATGTCTCAGGGAAAATAAAACTGGCGGAGTCATTTGTTAATGTCTGAGCCTGTTTATCACAATAAAATTAACAAGTCAATGTTGTTCCTATAGTGCAGCAGAACTCCCATATAAACTGATTAGTATTTAATGCTACAGATATACTGCATGATGAATGATTCAGTCATGTAATGCAAAGTGTTAAGATTGTGGGAGGGAGAATCTTAAGATTCGTTTCTGGGGGGGGGACTTCTAAAACTCTAATTTATCTGATGACAAATACAGTAATCGTGTGAAATATTAGGAGCTGATCTCACACACATTTACGGGGTGGATCATGTGTTTATGATGAGATTGGTGTTGCATCACTTGGTGGATTATGGAGGCCGTGTGACATTTGTGGTCCTGGGATGATTTTTTTTTATCCATCTTTTCTTTAAAGAAGTAGATAATGGCACCATAGTGTATTTTGAGGAGCAAGCATAAGAATCAGCAAACTGATGTCTCCTTATGAGGGTGTGTTGCATAGTTGTCCATTGCTCCTGCCAAAATGCTCTTAAGTCCCCTGAACAAATCTACTGATATTTCTCATAAAGACAAAATCAGTTTTCCTCTCTGTTCGCCTAATAGCCCTTCACTTTTATAAAAATTGAGCTCTTCCATTTCTAGAATGCACTTTCATTTTGCTTCCATACATTATCTGCTAAAGTACACTACAGATGAAGGCCACACTGTTTTGGGAGCACAGCACAGGTATTGTTGTAGGTGGCAGGTAGAGTTTCTGTCTAGCTGTGTTCTGAATACTGATCTTGTATGAAGACAAAAGGGGAGGTGTCGAGGGAGTCATTAGGGCAACTCTTCTTGCTTTTAAAGTAGAATCGTTTGACCTTAATTACTGACATGGGCCTTTGTGAAGAGAATTAGAGGATGTGTCAAGTGTGAAATTACATCGGTGTATGTAATACCACACTTGTAGCCTTCAGGGAAAGGTGACAATCTGTAGGGGTTTGGTAATAGAGATAAAGAAGAGAGCTTTGTTTTTCAAGCTTTAGTTTGTATTTGTTTTAATGCTTGGAGTCTAGGTGACCGATTTACAAAGCAGTCCGTTTTTAAGGTCACAAAAACAAGTCAAGCTATAAATCACCACAAAATAAATAAAATGCATAAAGGAATTGAAGTCTTTTTGGGACCTCTGTGCATTTACTCTGATTCTTATTACTGTACTGTGTCCATCAAAAATTCCTTACTTCCAAACTTCCTTAACTTCTCTCCTCCAATTCTAACTACTGTAATGTATCTATTAAAATGCCTTCCTTCCTTCCTTCCTTCCTTCCTTCCTTCCTTCCTTCCTTCCTTCCTTCCTTCCTTCCTTCCTTCCAAGACTTCCTTCCAAACTTCATTACTACCAAACATCCTAACTTCCTTCCTTCCTTCCAAACATGCTTCCTTCCTCACAAACTTATGAACTTCATTCCTTACAAACTTCTGAACTTCCTTCCTTACAAACTTACTTCCTTCCAAACTTCATTACTGCCAAACGTCCTTACTTCCTTCTAAACTTCCTTCCAAACTAACTTCCAAACTTCCTTCCTTCCGAACTTACTACCTTCCTCCCTTCCAAACTTCATTACTGCCAAACATCCTTACTTCCTTTCAAACTTCCTTACAAACTTCATTACTGCGCCAAACTTCCTTACTTCCTTCCAAACTTCATTACTGCCAAACTTCCTTACTTCCTTCCTTCCAAATTTCCTTCCTTCCTTCCAAACTTCATTACTGCCAAACTTCGTTCGTTCCTTCCTTCCTTCCTTCCTTCCAAACTTCCTTCCTTCCAAACTTCCTTCCTTCCAAACTTCCTTCCTTCCAAACTTCCTTCCTTCCAAACTTCATTACTGCCTTCCTTCCTTCCTTCCTTCCTTCCTTCCTTCCAAACTTCCAAAATTCCTTCCTTCCTTCCAAAATTCCAAACTTCAAAACTTCGAAAATTCCAAACTTCCAAAAATCTACTCAACTTTCTGATACTGGTGTTCACATCATGCACTGGGGCATTCAATTTTTGTTTAGCATTTTTCAGTTTTTTAGCTGTATGTGTGCTGTTTTATCATTGATTTTGTTGTTGGGTTTTGTAACTTTCTGTTTTGTGACATCTAGAGTTAATTTTCTTCGAAAAATGACACATTTACTCAAAAAATGATCCATCAAATGTTAATGTTAATGTTTATATAGGCAAGTTTTGAGATCTAGCTGGGTACAACATACTGTATGTACACAATATACTGCATAATTTACTTAGATGTTCTAAGCCAACACTTAACAAGCATGGCTTAAATCAGTGTTATTTTGTTTGAAAGTAAAATGTACTTCAAACATAGTGTTGTAAAGTTAACTTCAACTAAGTAGAAATTCTTGAACAAACTTTAACCGGCCAATTTAAAGTTACTTGTTTTATTTGTTCATTTAACTCAACTTAGTTAAGTAGACTTTACTTAAATCCATTTGTGCAAAAATCTGCAAAAGAAAAATGTAGTAAATTTTACGGGACTATATATACATATTTTTAGGGAAATTATATCACATGACCTAACAGGGACAATGTAATTCAGCTTCATAGCAACTTTTAAATGAATAGATATATATTGCACCCACAGAATGTCAAGCAATGTTGAAGCACTCTTCAGGTTCAGTATGTCTTCAGGTTCAACAATTTGGACTGCAAGAGCACATCCTCCACAAAAGCTCATTTGAATGTATGAGATTTCACAGGAAAAACCAATCCTGATTTTATTCTCTAAAATTAGCTAATCTCAAACCCGGGTGATAATTACTTCACCTCGAAAGCACCTGAAGGTAGATTACTGGATATGTGGACCATGGACTCAATCAGGAGATGCTTTTATGATGGAAAATATGACAGACATCCAACAGATTTGTATATATTTAATGGATGTACAATAGAAACAGGGATGTCGAGCGTGCTTTTTGATAGAAGCCCATATTTCCACCAATTATGAAAAAAATATCCCTAGTGATGAAAGAGCAGATTTTCAGTCTCTCATTACAGAGTTATTGGACAACAAATCAATGTTTACCCAGACCTATGCGTCATATTTATGCAACATATTTATTCGGACACTCATTACCTAAAATAAAACCATTCAGAGAGCAACGGAATCTTATAGTGGATGTTCCCAATTACTGGATAAAGTGTTTTTACCTCATGAAGCATAAAGTTCAAGTTTAATGATTTTTTTTTCTCAGTATTTTTACATAATAACTTGTTACATCTATCTGCATCATGTAATATTAGGTTTTCACAATCCTCATATGAAGTGTGTTCTTAAATTTGGAAGTATAATGTATGTCGTGAAATATTCATAGTATTAATAAGAATGTCTCTACGGCAACCACCTGCTTCTCCAAAGTGTGGGATTTGATTTGTCAGTATATTAATCTCCTTATATTTGAGCGTTTTTGACATTTATGTGTCCATCATGATGTGAAAAATACAGTTTAGAGTTTAATAACACTTACTGACATTTCCCAAATCTAAATTGATATTTACTGTGATGTCGGATAAGTACTTCTATTTCCAGTGTGGTCTGTTGAAACAGGTATATATTTTTGTTATATTTTTTTAATTTATTTTATGTTTTATTTCAAAAGCTTATTGTATATAAATGTATGTTTTTTTCAACATCCCTAAAACTGAAATTTCTCATTCATTCGTTCGTTCATTCGTTCATTCATTCATATTTTAAAGTAGGCCTAAATTACTGTTATTATACATACACTTTAATTGTCTTTTTCAAAATCCCTAAAACTGAACTTTCATCTACTGTTTTAATTTAATTTTTCATATTTAATTGTATTTATTTTCACCCACACTCCATTTTTTCACCGTCAACACAAACATAGCCTACATCAATATCCATCACATCTCAAAATCTGCAAGTGACACAAGCAGGTCAAACCCAATTATTCTCTTCACATTTGACCTAAAGATTTCTTTCATCAAGCTCTTTTTTTCCTCAAGAGGCATGGCAGTTCATGGATCGCATTATTAGATTGAGTGTGCCACCTGCCCTCGCCGAAGGAGTCTTTCTGCATTTATCAATAACTTTGTGTTGTTGTTTTTTTTTTTCAAACTGACAAACATGTCGATAAAGCTTTCATGGCCAAAATGGGCTCTTATGCAGAACTGAGACATAAAGCATAGACATAATTATATATATGAAGAGTTCAGATGCAAAAGCCTCCAAGTACCATTTGAAATTTTCTTCTAAAATGATCATTTTTATCAAGCTTGTATATTTAAGTTCAGTAATTTCACTTAAATGGCAATAAAGATTACCTATTAATTGTCATTTAAGTGAAATTACTGAACTTAAATATACAAGCTTGATAAATATGGTCATTTTAGAAGATAATTTCAAATGGCATTTAGAGGCTTTTGCATCTGAACTCTTCATATATATATATATATATATATATATATATATATATATATATATATATATATATATATATATATATATATATATATATATATATATATATAAGCACTTATACATAATATATTAATGAAATAAAAGACCAAGTAAAAGTACTTAAAAAAGAGTGCATTTCCACGACCGTTTCTTAACACTTAAGCATTATACAACATTTGTAGAAGTAGAAGATGGATTCAAAGAGACCGGCTTGTAGTTCATTCCTAACCCCAACGCAAACTCCACGTAAGACAAGTTTTATTATTCATGAACGTATTTCCATAATAATACATTAATAAGTGGATACAATAAACACATAACATATAATTAAAATACTGACCTTGCCTGCTAACACTTTATTTTGATGCTCTCCAACAGACATTCTACAGACTATGAGTAACTTTGCAAGTATATGTCAATGCATTCTATTAATCTGAACCCTAACAGTTTACTAATACTATAATGAGAGTTAGTTGACATGTAGTTGCAAAGTGGACTGATGAAATTAAGTTTAACCATATAATGTAGCACACAAGTCTTGTGTATTAGGCTACTTTCATTAAACTTTTGTCATGCTTTGTCTCAAGAAAACGACATAAGTGTGCATAGTCAATGACATCAGTTTTCATTTAAGGGGAACTGTTCCTTTAACCGAAAGCTTTTATTTTCATTTGTGTTATGCTTGGTCAGGAGGCAAAGCAAATACAATAAAGTGTGAGCAGCATCTCTAAAAATCTGTGAAAACAAATGCAAACTCTCTATATTAATCATTCCGATGCTTTACCATTCTGAAGGTCTTAAGAACAATTCCGATGAAAGTGTAATGACATATCAGCCTTTATTTAATGTGATAAAACCATTATGCAAGCACAAAGCCACAACAACATTAATAATGAATTTGCATTAAATATTAAAAGGTGTTTTATTGCATTTCAGGCACTCGTGAAGTGTAAGGCTGTATGTGTGTGTTTGCGCAACCTCATTGCCAAGCTACACTCATAAGGCAATATTTATTATAACAAGGCCAAGGCCTGCTCCTGAGCACTGCCTTTGAGACACATGCAAGGATGGGTAATTAACACAGCCAATTATGAGGGAATAATCCCGCATGGGTCTTAAAGAAGCTCACATCTGGAGTCGGATCAAACACATGGAGCCGTGGGACAAGAGTGGCAAGATCTCGGTCTAATGTAGGCCGCTGTTCGCTAGTTTGATCACGAGTTTTGGAAGTACAAATTCTTGTATACTTCATAAATAATCCAAATGGCTACTGACATGTTTCATTTTAGTGCTAATTGGTGCCACGATGCATTAAGAGGATTTGCTGCGTGCAGTTCAGTGTGAGGAAAAAATGCAATCGACACATCACAACTGACTCAATTAAGTACAACTTATCAAAAACAGCATTCTGATTTAGCTGGGAACACGAACTGTTTGCTGGAGGCATATCATTTAGTGAAGGCAAAGAGGTTAAATACCAGATGAATTGTTTGATTCTATCAGGTTTATACATCTGTGTCAGGGGCCAATCCACTGCTCTACTTTTCCATTGTTTTTCAATGTATAGCGCTAGATGGACGTCTTATTAGGCATTTTAGGACACCATTGGGTCATCTGATGGAGTTTTAGGACACCGTTGGGTCACCTGATGGAGTTTTAGGACACCATTGTGTAACCTGATGGAGTTTTATGACACCATTGGGTCACCTGATGGAGTTTTAGGACACCATTCGGTCACCCGATTGATTTTTAAGACACCATTGGATCACCTGATGGAGTTTTAGGACACCAATGGGCCACTTGATGGAGTTTTAGGACACCATTGGGTCACCTGATGGAGTTTTAGGACACCACTGGGTCACCTGATGGAGTTTTAGGACACCATTCGGTCACCTGATTGACTTTTAAGACACCATTGGATCGCCTGATGGAGTTTTAGGACACCATTGGGTCACCCGATGGAGTTTTAGGACACCATTCGGTCACCCGATTGATTTTTAAGACACCATTGCATCATCTGATGGAGTTTTATGACACCATTGGGTCACCTGATGGAGTTTTAGGACACCATTGTGTAACATGATGGAGTTTTATGACACCATTGGGTCACCTGATGGAGTTTTAGGACACCATTCTGTACCCGATTGATTTTTAAGACACCATTGGATCACCTGATGGAGTTTTAGGACACCGTTGGGCCACTTGATGGAGTTTTAGGACACCATTCGGTCACCTGATTGACTTTTAGGACACCATTGGGTCACCCGATGGAGTTTTAGGACACCATTCGGTCACCCGATTGATTTTTAAGACACCATTGCATCACCTGATGGAGTTTTAGGACACCATTGGGCCACTTGATGGAGTTTTAGGACACCATTGGGTCACTTGATGGATTTTTAGGATACCATTGGGTCTCCTGATGGAGTTTTATGACACCATTGGGTCACCAGGACACCATTGGGTCACTTGATGGACTTTTAGGATACCATTGGGTCACCTAATGGAGTTTTAGGACACCATTGGGTCACTTGATGGAGTTTTTCAGATCCTTGCCACTGTTGCCTTTGGCTTGCTCAGTTGGGGATATTCAAATTAATTAACCAATCCGTAATACCCTTGATCAGCTCTACCAAACGTGGATGTGTTTTTCCTCTAAGAAACGAACATTTTTATTATGTTTTAATTGATACTGTGAAGCTACTTTGATGACAACTATATTGTGAAAAGTGCTATATAAATAGACTTGACTTGACTTGACTTTCAGTTCCCTTTGGTCATATCAGCAGAGCTCAACCCACTAAGAATAATCTGGTCCTCAAACAGAATGGCCAAGGGGCTCATGTTCACGGTCTGTCTACTTTAAGACCAATTACGTTGCTCCATGGTAGCACAGTGGTACCAACTTTTAGACAGTGAGTTACTAGTGAGCAGAAAGCACTATCATTGAAGCATAATGAAATGTGTGATTCAAAATGAGTGTATAATCACAAATTCCAGGAGTTTCCAGGAGTGTCGTATGCTTATCTTAATTAAAAAAAGCACAGTACTTGTCATTAAAGTCCCAGAGGCAACGTATATGTCCTTAAAGGTTGACCTTTAATTATTTGTTGCATTTTGAGAAGTGTACGATATCCATCAGGGCATTAAAGCAGACTATATTTTTAACTGCTTTTCCGTGTTGACCACTTGACCTCCAATTAGTGCCTCATTTGGCAGTGTTTCACGCTGCTGTGATTGACACTCTCACTAAAAACACTGAAAAGCTCATTTGAGAAGAAACTGTAGCTCAAGCAATATTCGCTTTTCACCCACAACCACCATAATCCCACAAAGTCCCATTTTAGGAACTCTTCTTTATTTCCCGCTGCATGTGATCCCCTACCAAGAAGCAAATACTCTTAAAGGTCTATTGAGAAAACATGGCTCAAGTCGTGTTATTTCTTCTTCTCCCCCTCTGCTATATATTCGAGCCTCGCTCTGTAATAGAATGGCTTTAATCCAAAACGTGTTTGGTAAACCAGTATGGAAAATCTTGTTCAGAAGATTAGCGAAGCAGCATCCGAGGAAGCCTCATTGCAGCTTATGACTGGTGGGAGCTTTGCTGTGTGTGTGTAGTGCAATACTTCACATTTCTTCATCTCACTGAATGTGCTCAAACCTTTTGTGTTGTGGATTTAGGGCCCCTATATTGTGTTTTTAATAATTATTTCATGTATATTCTATCTTGCATACCAGCGGTTCTCGGTTGATTTTGCTTCATCAAATGGCGACCCAATGCAGTTTTGTTATCTGTATAAACTGTTTATAAAATGTCTGGAAGCCACCTATAAGAATAAACTGAGATGTAATTGTGATAAAGGTGTGATAAATATATAAAAATGTGAACATGTTTTTAAAGTATGCAAACATAGACATTTCCTCTTCAAATTTGGTGAGTGTAATCTTAAGGCCTTTGCGACGTTAAATTGCAAAGATCTTGAGTTTTCGTTGAAGGGTGTGCCCTTGGCGGCATGACAAATGCACACCCAATATCAGCTTTTTGGTGATTTGAGCATGAATATGTCATATAGTTCAATATTGCTTGCAGTTCCGATGTTGCTAGGCAACCACTGCAGTAACTCAGGCATATAGTGTCCGATCTGTCCCAAACTTCACTTGTTTGGTAAGAGTCCTGTCCTGAACACATGACCATGCTCATATTTGGTTATAACAGTAGTGCCACCTGCTGGTAGCAGGAAGTGTGCAAATACAAATATTTTGACATAGTCCTCCTATATTTATTATCATTACATACTGCCCACCGTTCTCTGTCTTCCTAAAACCACCGGCTGGCGGCGGCACTGGTGCGAGGACCCTTTTCATTGCTGCTTGCAGCTTTAATTATTTCTTTTATTTACTTCTTTTTTGCTTATTTGCATTTCCTTTTTTACTTTGTTTCTATTGTTGCAACCCAACCTCACTCACAGTCAAATCTTATTGGTTCAAAATCATGTTTCATACAGATAATATCAAATATATTCTAGTTAGTATGAATTTGTTGTTTTTTCCAGTATTTTTGCTTAGATAGAATTACGATTATAAAACGGACAGTTCCGGTCCTTGATTCTGATTGGCTGAGCCGCGTTCAAAGCCGTTGTAAATTACTCAACTAACATAAACCTGTGACCGCTTTACATTGGTATTACTGATCAAATGCGTTGGTGATTCTTTGTTGTTGGTTGGCAACCTCTTTGGAACTACATTGCTTGGCGGAGGAATAATGCATTATATTTTTTGTTTATGGTGTTATATTTTTTTTACGAATAAATAAATATTAAAATGATTATTGTTATGGATTAACCGTTTTATAAAAGCAATAAGCCCCTTGAAACAATGTTTTACAGTGAATTTAGAAAAGCTAAGGGTGTTTTAGCTCCACGTTGTGCCTAACAACGCCTCTTAGCTGTTCTAAATTCTCTGTAAATCACGGCTTCGCGGGGCTTATTACTTGAGTTGGACCTGGTTTAGGCTTTATTCTCCCTTGACAATGGGAATTGTTATCTGAGGGATTATTTAGCTACTCATTTAGCCCAGGCCAAGATGTCACACTGACACTGAACATGTGTTTGACTGGACATCAGCATGTGCTCCTATGCTGCTATTCCTGGGAATGTATTTTTGCAGTTCACTGGACTGGATATCTATTATTGTTGCTTTTATAAAGCAAGGCAACCTTGGGAGTGGTAAGAAAGTGCATTACTCGGTCTTCTTGACAACCTACAACCAAACAGTGTTCGTTTTAGTTTGAGTTCTTTCTTCATTAGCTATCAATCAATGTAGCTGTCATCATACATGTATAAAAGAGCTGTTTGTTTCTCTGTCAGATTTAAAGGAGCTCATTGTTAGCATTGTTACCATGTACAGCTGCAGAAAGTGACGTTTCAGACTCACTTCTTGATGTGATAACATGAGACGATTGAATTTGTATATTTGCGATTACATTTTTTAATCAGTCATTATGTGTTTGTCATTTGATTTGTAATTTATTATTATTTATGTAATTATATTTTATATTCATTTCGATTGCTGTTTAATCTTATGATTGTGTGGTTTCAAGGGATGTTTGTCTTCATGAGTTTGAGATGAGGTATGTGGACGTCACAAGACGATGTTGTGGAGCATTAATTTTTCCATCGCTTTTGCTTTGGTAAAATAACACTTTTTAGATGAGGAAGTCTGAAACAAAGATAATTCAATAAACTGCTCTTTTTTATTATCTTCACTTTGTCACCTGCGTCTGCTCTTCAATGGCTTTCTCAGTCAAACTCTCAGACTGATAAAAGACTGTTAATAGAGTTGTGGGTACCAGAAAAGACTTTCTGTTGACAGGTTTGACTGGTTTTAGACACCAGACAAATGGATATCTTTGACAGGATCCGGAGTCTGGGGTCAGATCTGATATGTCTGACGTGGAGATCCATCCGATCCTAGCCTGATTAAAACCAGACCATTCTCAGTTGTAAGTGAGTTATGGTCTGGCAAAGCACCATAGACAAATCATTTCCAGAGGGGCGTCATTAACGGACGTCGCGGATAGACCTAAAACCAATCAGAGCGAAGAAGGAGATGACGTATGCAGAGCGCCAGAGAAACATCTCCGGTTTCATTGCTCATTGCTCGGTTTTTAACAAAAAAAGGAAACGTACAAATCGCTTAAAACAGACGCGATAGCTGATTCGAACAAGTGAAGTTCGACGGCGGCATCCATCTTTGTAATGTAGGCTACAAAATCTGCTTCAGAATCCCAGCGCTGTTGTCATCGTGTAAAGCCCGCCCCAACGTTTCTGATTGGTGCGAGCGATTTTGGGCTTGAATGAGCTCTTTGCCAGACTAACTTTCAGAGCAAATCAAAATTTGCCTGAAGTCGTCTGGGTTTTCCCAGGCTAATCCGATCCAACATTCTAACAGTGCCGGATTATCCATGCTTTTCACCAGGAATATGCACCTTTTTATCTGATTCGAACGAGTGATGTTCGACGGCGGCATCCATCTTTTTAATGTAGGCTACAAAATCTGCTTCAAAATCCCAGCGCTGTCGTCATCGTGTAAAGCCCGCCCCAACGTTTCTGATTGGTGCCGCGATTTCGGCGGATTGGAAATGGGCTTGAATGAGCTCTTTGCCAGACTTACTTTTTGTCTGGGTTTTCCCCATTCTAACAGTGCCAGATTATCCATGCTTGTCACCAGGAATATGCACCCCTTTATCTTTCAAGTTAAGTCGGTTGACCAACTTTATTTAAATAGGCTACATTCTTTTTCAATCGCTTTTTTATCCTCTCACTTCTTCGGGTCTTTTCTCCCCCCCACTTGTATTATTTGTATCCAAACCTTGCTACACATACCTCATCAATGTAATTACCACCCTGAATGCAAGCGGCAACCTTTTACTTTGGTAGCTAGGTAACAACTTAGAGAAAGCAGGGGAAAGAAAATTAGGCTATATTTATATATCAACAATGGTTCAGCAGCACCTGTGGAGAAGTTTACCACATGAACGCACCCCAGGGGCCAAATTACCTTACTCACTGTGCCTAAATGTTTCTTACTACTTTTATTGTGCCTTTTTTTCCCTCAGATTTTGGGTGATTATTAGGATGTTACTTTCATTATTTGCAGCAAAGCTGATTATGATTGCAGCATGAGCTAGTTTCTATCTCTTTAAGACATCATTATTTTGTTCTCAGTATTTCAACCAGAAAGACTCAGGAGAATAAATACTGTAAAAATAAATACATTTATTGATAGCCCAGCAAGCAATTAAGTTCTGTGGCGTAGGCCCCGTCCATAGCTCGCAATCCGAGGGTCCGGACTCTGCGTTTCCTTCCTGAAGACGAAGGCAGGGGCGCAGCCGACCCCCCCTAGTTGCTCCAGAGGCTTGCCACCTCTGACATATATAGCAATTCTAAGTCACTTTGGATAAAAGCGTCAACTTAATGTAAATGTAACGAACTGAACTGGTGCAGAGGTGATGCTATCATCAGTCCAGAGCCAGTATGGGGTTATACGTGCTTGCCATCATGCACATCAGGCAGTAATTCTCTCTAAGGTGGTGCCTTTCTGAAAAGCATTTCATTTTCTAACCCATATGTTGACTGCGGAGCGTAACTGTCTAGAGCAGAATTTATTTTAATGGAAAGCATCAGCTGTCCGCATGGCTGAGAAACCCCTATTAGTAGCGAGAGTCCAGCACGCTTCTTTAGTCGCTTTTAAGTTGCGGGTAACAAGCGGAGGAAGGAGAGCTTCGGATCAAGTTTCCAGCAACTTTTAATTTGACTAACCAAAACTCACAGACGCTCCTTCCAAAGATTTCTCACCCCACTGCAAAGACAAAGCTCCTGAGCGGACCCAAATCCCTGCCGAGCGAGACGAAGAGCGTGTGAAGAGTGTGTGATTGGGCAAGAGAAAAAGACGGAGATCATAACATCGAACCACGTCCAACAGAATCCAATCATTTTGAGCAGATTTGTGTCTGTGGGCTCAGGGTTATGAGTGCTCCTTTTGCTCTGCTCAGGTTTATTAGAGGAGGGTTGTGTGTACGCCCTCTAGAATCCCTATGAATCCTGATAAGCACAATACTGCATTTGATTTACTTCCTCATAACAGTTTCTATAGCAACCAATAAATGCCTCCACAATAGGGAATATTTAATATTACTTCATTCCTTTCGAATCGTTCCCTTAGTTATCGGGAGCATTGATGGTGCAAATTTCCTTTAACGGCACATTGTTTGCAGCGTTCATTACTGGAGTCTGTCGTTACGTTTTTTTCTCATAGTGATACTGATGCTCTTTTGTGGTGATATATCAGAAAGGTCACGGGTCTGCTTTCTAGTCTTGTTTCTGGCCAACAAGGCTTTGGTTCCTTGATCTTTATTGATAAGGTAATTACTGCTCCAAAGATTAACAAATCTGCAGCACGCGATAAGGTTCTGGATCTAATGACACTCGCAGATTTGTTAAGCTAATTAACTTACTTCAGAAAAGTACTGTGGTGCAGGGATGGGATGCAGACTGTATTTCAGAGTCCAAATGTCAGAGACCAAGCTAAAATTATGTTAAGTTGTACATTTATATTCACTCTAAAAAATGCTGGGTTGTTTCAATCCAAAATTTGGGTCAAATATGGACAAACCCAAATGTTGGGTTAAAAATTCAATTAAAAAATGTACAGTTGAAAGTGAAAGTTGAAGTTGGGTTAAAATTTGAAATTACATTTTAACCCAACATTTGGGTTTGTCCATATTTTACCCAAATGTGGGTTAAAACAACCCAGCATTGTTTAGATGCAGCTTTTATGTGATTAACCATTTATGTTTTTGATTTAAGTCGCTTATGCTCATTAAGGCTGCATTTATTTGATGAAAAATACAGTAAAAGAGTAATATTGTAAAATATTACTACAAATTAATTTGAATATTTTTTAAAATGTAATTTATTCATGTGATTAAAGCTGATTTTTTCATGATCCACCAGAAATCATTCATTGATTTGCTGAGTAGGAAACATTTCTTATTATTACCAATGTTGAAAACAATTGTGCTGCTTAATATGTTCAAAAGTTCAAAAGAACAGCATTTATTAATTTATTTGGGGATTAACAATCCTTACTAAGTTTGCTTATAAATTGCTGAAAATATCTGAAAATTATATTAGTGTTAAAAATTGTGGTTTTACTTTGATGCACATTATCATAACTAAAATATTTTTGTTAACTAAAGTGATATGTCCTTTTTAGTCAAAGTAAAATGGATATCACATGACAGACACTTTTGTTCAAAGACATTATGAACGCTTTTGTTAATTATGTAATGAAAAGCTTGTATTAAATTTAGAAAAAAATGGCATTTGCCACTTTTGATCTCAGATTTTATACTGTAAAAAATATTGTTGGTTTAACTTAAAAATAAAAATAAAGTCTGGGTTGTTTTAACCCAATTTGGGGTCAAATATGGACAAACTCAGCCATTGGGTTAAATTTTTAAATTCCATTTTTAACCCAATGTTTGAGTTTGTCCATATTTGACCCAAAATTGGGTTTAAACAACCCAGCATTTTTAGAGTGTGGTTGCCTTAAAATTTTAAGTTTGTTGAAATGAAAATATTGAGTTAACAAAGGAGATTGATTTAATCATTAGAAACTCAAAATATTATGTCATCTGAACCACATCAATTATTTAAGTTGATTTGACAAAAGAAAAAATGTTTTGATTACAAATCATGAATATGTTTATTTACAGTGAAGAAACCCACTAATTATCATACAGTAGGTGTTGCTCGTTACTTTACCTATTCATTTTGTAAAGAGCTAAACTTACTAGTCCGATTACTTTGACTCCCGCATGCATGTTTTTAAACGCTCTACATACTCGATGGAGTCCTGACACATCCTCCCCTGGCTATTTTACATTTTATTTGGGTATTAAGGCAGATGAAATATGCTAACTGGACTAAGGCTCCCTCCCTGTTGGGATGCGTCTCCACCCACTAGTGTGTTTAATGGGCTAGCTCTCTGACACACTGTTAACCGGCCTGCATAATGTCACACCTGCGGGCATAACAGAAGTTCAGACTTACTGCATTATTGCTGGCAGGTGGAAGACCAAATCTGCAGGAATTTGTTAGAGCTGTGAGTTAACGCTCGACTTCACGGGCTGATGTGAACGGGATTGAAACACGTTTCAAGGTTAGCTTTAAAGAATAATGATGAGTCAAGTTTAGTCTGAAAATTTAGAGATAGGGAGTGTGAGGAGATATTAAACGGCATATTGTGCACTTTTGTTCTTTATTACTTTTGAGACTAATATGCGTCAGAGCGGGTTGTATCTAATAAAGTTGATATCGGTGTCAGAAGCAATGAAATATTAAGGAAATGTTGCTGGAACATCAGTGAATTGAAATGTAGCATGCATGTAACTGACTTGTATGCACTCACTTTGATGAGTGTTTTACAGTACATTTATTCAATGAGTCACTTTATAGACTACATCACAACAGTGATGCCATTTAATCTTCAGTTGCATTTAGCATTACAGAGTTTGTGTCTAAGTTAGTTTTAAATCATGTTGTGAACCCTATTTTCTTGCACAGTAGTAGCCATAGTTAAACTATAGAATTTATATTTATATTTTGGAACATTAAAAAGAAAATGAACAGGCTATTTTTAACATTAACATTATTTTGTAATGCGACACCACATAATACAACATAAAAACCCAGAGTTGCAATAGTAAAACCAGAAGAACATTTTTGAAGCAAATCCAACCCTTTATTAGAAAAGGCAACATCTGGTCTTTGTGTGGGTTTAGGTTAGCTGAGCTAGTTGAGCTAAATGAGTAATGTTCATCATATTTATTTTTTTCTTGTTTCCACTCTTTCTTCATGTAGAATCGCATCACCCGGGGATTTACAGAAATGACTGCCAAATGGACTGACTTTACCCATAAGGCACTGCTCTCACTAACTTGCTCTCGAGCTGAGCTACAAGAGAACATTAGGCTAATTTATGAAAACGGTTGGCTTGCTTTCCTTTCCTCCCTTAAATTCATCTATTTCAGTTACGGTGAAAAATCCCATTCTCACTTGATTTATGTCGCTATATTTACATTTTAATGAATTACTTCAAGCACCTTCATTATTTTCCTCATAATGTTCCAAAATGCGTCACTTTTCACCTTGACCTCAATTGCTACGGCCAATTTTAATAAGTGGATCTATTAACACCTTTAGCACATTGATAGTTTCACCTGTGCTCATATTCCACGAGTCTTTGTGCGTAGATCAATCACAATCCCCCTGTGGCTTATAATAATTATTTTCGGGTTGAATGGTGTCGATCATGGGACTCATGCCACGTGTAATGATATGCAGGGATGTTGAAGCTGTGTTAGCAGTGATGAATAACTCCAATCTATGAAACTCATGAAATATTTAGTAGAATGACACACACTGACCCCCGCTGGTCGAGTTAATTCCAAATGTAAAGTGGCCGCAGAAACGTAATGGATGCGTGTCTCTCTGGGAGATCTCTGGTATCCTGCCAACAGATAAAACACACCTAAATGGAAGGAGTAGCCAGCCATTTGTGCCCACAACATTTGATTAAGTGCACTAAACACACACATCTGCTATTAGGTGTTGCGCCTTCTTAAATATATCAGTCTAAAATCAACTATGTAGACTGATTATGATGTAATTTAAAGGAGTAGTTCACTTTTTTTAAAAAAAAAAAAAATAAAACGTTTGCTGATGATTTACTCACCCCCATGTCATCCAAGATGTCCATGTCATTCTTTCTTCAGTCGAAAAGAAATTAAGGTTTTTGATGAAAACATTCCAGGATTTTCTCCATATTATGCACTTTACTGGTAACCAAACAGTTCAAGGTCCAAAAGACAGTTTTTGTGCAAACTGCAAACTGTTCAAAGGGCTTTAAACGATTCCAGACGACGAATAAGGGTCTTATTAAGCGAAACGATTGCTCATTTAATAAATAAATAGCAAAGTTTAAGTTTTATAAGCTCAAATGCTTGCCTTGCTCTGTTCTGTGATGCGCATTCGTGACTCTCCTGTTCGAACTCGTTCATCAAAATGAACAAATCTTTTTCCGAGTCAATTCGTTCATTTCGTTCGTTGAATCACCAAATGGCTCGAAAAAAATATTTGTTCATTTTGATAAACGGGTTCGAACAGGAGAGTCACAATAATACTGTTGAATATTAAATGAATTTGGGTCCAGGGATGACGAACTTAAAGGTTTTTGGTACGTATCCTAGTGACAAAGACGAATTAATGATATTAAGAAGAGGATCTATGACCTCTGGAAGCATCTCTTTCAGTAGTTTAGTCGGTATAGGGTCTAGCATACAAGTTGTTGATTTAGATGAATTAACGAGTTTGCAAAATTCTTCCTCTCCTATAGCAGCAAACGAACCGTGAGTGTGTGTGCGTGCAGTTAGGGATTGTTTCGCACATAAAGCTGTTTCATGGCTTTGTTTTTAGAGCTTAAGACATTGTCAGAAATTTCATTTTGCAGAATGGAAAATGCTCTCATTTTGCAGAATGGTATGGTATTCGCTGGCTTTGTTTTCTTTTCTCACCCTCTCTCTCTTTTCCTAGTGATGTGATAGCCTACAAACCCGCTGATCACTTCCCCAATCCAATGAAGACAGGAGAAATAAGAAAGAACACTAACAAAAAGAGGCATTGTTTCTGAGATTCCCCACTGGCTTTGAACATCAGGCTTTATTCCATTAGAGTAAATCTTTTACTTTACCTTTTAGAAACCCTGTTGCAGACATATTAAACTGTCAGCCAATATCAAGAATAGATTTCTTGCTAAGATGGAGCCGATAATCAATTCTCATCCGGGATGCTGAATCACTCAGCGGGACTGGGCCGTTTCAGCATCGGATAAAAGCTCTCCTCTCTGCCACGGGTGAAGACCTCCTCAGTTTTAGATCATACCTCAGAGTTCCTATCTAAACGAGTGTCATAACTCAAATGGAAGGGAATGCGTTTGGACTGGGAACAAGCTTTGTATGAAGCAATATGGCTATTTTTAGTGTAGCCGTTTTCTATGCACATAAAAAAGCTCTCGAAAGGGCTAGACAATTAATTAGCATCCAGGCTGTGCGACCTCTCTGAGTTGATTCTTTCCTATTACAGCTGTAATTGTATTGGATAGATAACTGCTGATATAACCTAATAGCCTTTAGCAATTGCGAGGAATAACAACTGGTAATGCAGTGAGGTAATCGACAAGGCTTTATGGATAAGCCAGGGGTCATGTGTTAATCCTAATTGCAAGATTCTGCCTCTTGGAGCAATTTGCATGCGATCAAATATTCATCACATTAAATTTATGCATAAGCATGCTAACAATCAGATTGCTATGTGAGAGATGCTAGATTTGAGAAACCACACAGAAAGGGATCATATGGTTCACCGAAAGCTTGATTAAAAAATTCACCAAACTGGGGCCAGAATCATTTTAATTAGAATAGAATGAATGTGCAAACACTGAGATTCCTTCCACACTGTGAGGATGCAGAAAAGAGAGATTGAGGTCAGCTCGCTTTGTCATTATGGTAGTACTTTGAATTTATTGCCACCAGATGCTCTATAATAACTTTCTTACAGGCCCTTAAGAGACTCTATGTAGTTTGATTCGCTTGGTTCATTTGGTCGGGATCAAAGAAAAACCAAAAACATTTAGGCCTGGTCCGCTCAGCATTCAGCATTTTAACACTGAATCTAAAGATACCGGACCTAAAGGATGGGGATATGTTCACAACCTGATTGGTCGACTTTTATTAAGTGTATTTCGTGACAGAACTTACCAAACATGCACTCGTTGTCTATGCGTAGCTACATATGATGGTATTTTGACCAGCTGAGAACTTGTGAAGAGCTTTTAAAATGTGTATAGGAGTCAAAACAGTGGCAGGAATCCCTCCGTCACTCGTCGTCTGCTATGAGAAGGCGCGTTCTGATGCCTGTACTGAACTTTGATGGGTAACATCACGACTATGACGAGAAAAAAAACTTTTCAGGGTCACACCTTCCCGTCTTTAGTACGTGCATTCATATTTCATTTGAACCGCAGCAGAGTTCGTTTGGAAGTGAGTTTGTTCATTTTTTTCTGCAGTCTTGGTTCTTTGGTGCGCACCAGGGTTTGGATTTCAGTGTTCACACGTATTCAAATGAACAGAACTAACAGAGTAATCGCACCAGGGTTCGTTTTAATTTAGCCAAAGATGCCAAGTGTGAACACACCCTTAACCCCCCTGGGGACCAAATTGTATTTGAGGTCCTTGAAATGTTCTGACATTCTCTGACATTATTAATGGCACAGGTGGAATTACACTCTATTTAGCACAAACAGGGCTACCATAATATGTGAGAAACATGTATGTACATGTTTGTATTTTTGAGAGAATATTGTTTATGTGTGGTTATTGAAAAAAAACAAAAAATGAAAGCTTCTCAAATAAGGCCACATAACACAGTCTCATCCCAAAAAGTCATATAACTGACGTCTTGGGACGTCTTTTGACCATACGTCAATATCCGCCTTTTTAGGGCCCCCTTAAACGTCGGTAGATGGTGATCCCGGGCCGTCATACAACTGACGCTTTACCTTTAACGTCGGTTAGGTGACGGGTTAGGTTTAGGGGTAGGTTTAGGTCTGGGGTAGAGTTAGGATCCCATAACCTCATCTACCGACGTTTAAGGGGGCCCTAAAAAGACGAATATTGACATATGGTCAAAAGACGTCCCAAAACGTCAGTTATATGACGTCTTGGGATGGGACTGTGCTGGGCCACAACACACATACGAAATATGCGTTCTCAAGACTTTTGACTAATGGATGTTGTGGCCTAGAGTTTTTTTCTTCACAATGATCTGAAAATCATCCTCCTAATCTTTCACATAAAACTGTGAATTGGGTTATATTGTGAAAAAACATTTTTTGTTTGCCAAGGTAATATGCGAATGGGTCTGAACAGGCCCGCCCTCATCATGTGTAATTAGCTGATATATATATATATATATATATATATATATATATATATATATATACTGTAAAAAAAATATTGTTGGTTTAACTTAAAAAAAGTAAGTAACCTGGTTGCATTAAAAATTTCAGTTGATTGAACTGGAAAAAGTGAGTTAATGAAGGAGAATAATTTAATCACCAGAAACTCAAAATAATAAGTTATCTCAACTAAATAAATTATTTAAGTTGATTAGACAAAAGAAAAAATGTTGTGATAACAAATCTTGAAAATATTTTTTTTACAGTGTGTGTATATATATCTCAACAGAAACAGTGGTGCTCCACATATCTCAGATCCTGGAATCATTGCCAAGAAAAAAAACATTATAATTGGCTGACTATGTAAGTACCAGAATTGATAATCCATTAGAGAGAGGATTCTGTTATGAAAGGATGTTGAGATGCAAAAACTGTCTTCTGCAATGTACAGTCAATACGCTCTAACAGTGTGAAGAGGCTTAGGGTTTCTTCCACTTTAGGCATAAACACCCTGATTTCCATGAGTCTCGTGAGGTGCTCTGACACTCCAGCAGCTGCATTCCCTGCGGTCCAAATGAGAGGATTACCTCACGATTGCAATAATCCCCCCGCTACAATGGCACACCTGCCCGGCGTTACTAAAACACACCCTGACAGATACGCCAGACACACAACCCTGAACAATCACTCTTTTGGAGTGCTGTCATTATCTTTTCCAAGTTAGCCAGCAAGAGGGAACTTGTTCATTTGAGCGTCAACTTGTGCAGTGACCGATTGCCTATAAATAATATGACTGTGTTGGCAAGTTAAAGGCTGCATCTTTTCCACGGAGTGCTGTGGTGTTGTTGTTGTTAGCATTGTCAGCGTGCTCAGTCACATGGTGAAAGGATCAGCTTTATCTCGAAACATTTGTTCGAATGTCTTTGCCAGGCAAATTTGTGGTTGCCAGAGCTTGACAGACTACTGGCCGAAAACCGGGAATTAGAGAGCAAGTCTGATAGCTTTGGTCCAGCGGATGCAAGGCTGTGCAGAGACTGCCAGAAAAGAGCAGTCACGCAGACTTATTGTCATAGCAGAAGTAGTAGTCTTGTTTGCACGTTGTTGTTCGTGTAGGACAATTTGGGTTTTCGTTTTAAGAAGATTAAGAAAAGAAAATGATATGCTCTGGGAGACGAAAGAACCATAAAAGTCTCCTGTCGCCTTATTAGTTGGAACCCTACAAAGTACGAACGTGTGAGGCCAATGTCACAGTCGCTTTAGCATGCAACGTTCGGCATGCAGTTTTCTCTTTAATTCACAAAAAGGCCCCTAAAAGAAATATATAACCGGTGTTAATCATATTGGCATAAAAGATGCATCATGGGATGATTTTTAAAGAGATTTTATTCATCCCACACTCTCAGAAAAAAGGTACAAAAGCTGTCACTGGGGCTGTACCTTTTCAAAGGGTAAACTTTTGTCCATTTCAGGTGCTAATATGTACATTTTAGGTGCTAATAAGTACATTTTAAGTGTTAATATGTACATTTTAGGTGCTAATATGTCCATTTCCTAATATGTACATTTTAGGTGCTAATAAGTACATTTTAAGTGTTAATATGTACATTTTAGGTGCTAATATGTCCATTTCCTAATATGTACATTTTAGGTGCTAATAAGTACATTTTAAGTGTTAATATGTACATTTTAGGTGCTAATATGTCCATTTCCTAATATGTACATTTTAGGTGGTAATATGAATATTTTAAGTGCAAATATGTACATTTTAGGTGGTAATAAGTACATTTTAGGTGTTAATATGTACATTTTAAGTGTTAATATGTACATTTTAGGTGCTTATATGTCCATTTCCTAATATGTACATTTTAGGTGTTAATGTACATTTTAAGTGTTAATATGTACATTTTAGGTGCTAATATGTCCATTTCCTAATATGTACATTTTAGGTGGTAATATGAATATTTTAGATACTATAATGTACATTTTAAGTATTAATATGTACATTTTAAGTGCTAAAATATACATTTTAAGTGTTAATATGTACATTTTAGGTACTGATATGTACATTTTAGGTGCTAATATGTCCATTTCAGGAGCTAATATGTCCATTTTAGGTGGTAATATGAACATTTTAGGTCCTATTACGTAAATTTTAGGTGGTAATATGTACATTTTAGGTGTTAATATGTACATTTTAGGTGCTAATATGTACCACTAAGGTACCAAAATGCAGCCTTTGGGTACAAAAGTGTACCTTTTGAAAAGGTACAGCCCCAGTGACGGCTTTTGATACCTTTTTTTTCTGAGAGTGCACTAATATTTTCTCTGTTTTAATAATTTAGCTCATTTATCATGATAGAAATATTTACAGTCAAAATATTATTGTAAAGCTAAATTGGTTGCCTTCCTGTGCAGTGTCGGGCCACGTTTCCACAAAGCCGGGTATTTAGCAAAACGAATATTTTCCCCCTCTCCGTTTTCAAAAAAATAACATCGTTCACGCACCCGCATAAATACGCCGTCGAGCGCCATCATAACTATGCCAAACCTATTGGCGGCAGTGTAGGGAGAAGGATAAAGCCAATCAGAATCGACAAGAGAGAACCTAAAACGCCGTTTCTCCCAGTTCACACGACAACACATAACCGGTGTTTTCGGAAATCTCCACTTTGGCCGGAGTTTTTAGAAATAATCGTTTTCTGTGATAAAAACTGGGTTTTCGTGTAAACGAGACGCCAATCCGCAGGGAAATATCTGCGTTTTCCCTTCGTGTAAACGAGGCCTCGTTCGGGTAACTAGTCCACCTGTCCCTTTTGAACATCCTGTTGACTACAAGTAACTTTGCAACTACGAGTCAACTAACTCTCATCGAAGTATTAGTAGACTGTCTGCTTAATATGTGTTAACTCTTTATTGTGTTGCTCCTCCAACAGACACTCTACTGACTTTAAGTAACATTGCAACTTCGTCAACTTATTCTATCCCCAACCATACAGGTCTACTAATACTCTAATCATGCACATTCATTTATTCATTCATTTAGTTTTGTTTGTTTAATTTTAAAGGTGCATTGCGCAAGTCTCTGAGTTTTTTGCAGAACTACGCCCCCTCTGGCGACAAGCGAAACTGCGACCAGAGGTGTGCACGCTCATGGACCACACGCATGAGCTGTTCACTTCACTTCAGTATTTGTTTCCATCTATCCCCAACTATTTTATGTGTTTACTGTATCTACTTATGATTGTATTATTATGGAAACACGTTCATGAACAATAAAACTTTTTATAGGATCCCGTTTGAGCCCTCGAGCAGAGCGGAGATCTCGCCATTTGTTGAAACCCTTCCCGATGTTGACTCTCGTCTTATTCCGACGCCTGGCACTAGACAAACGTTTTCTTTGTCTTACGTGGAGTTTGCGTTGGGGTTAGGAATGAACTAGCCGGTCTCTTTGAATCCATCTTCTACTTTTGTCGAAAGTTGACTAAAGTTTTGTCGCTCGAGTTGACTTCTCTGATACGGAGAATGGCGGCGAATACACAAACCTGCCAGACATAGCCAAGCGAGCGTGACGTCACGCCCAGTCTCAAATCCATCCCGAATCCCTCTTATTTATTTTACTGTACAGGATTATAGAGGCAATTGCAGTGATCAGAGAAGAGCTCTTTCAGCCCATCAGGCAATTGTTTAAGGATGTATTGGTTAGAAAAAGGGGATTTTTTTTAACATGAAATGTTGTGCAATGCACCTTTAAGAACAAATAATATTATTTTTTTTCATTCTGTCAGTGCAACACTTGCCCCGACTGATAGTGTTTTGACTTTCATAATGTTAAAAAATAATTCTATTTCAAATTAATGCAGTTCTGTTCTTCATTCATGAAAGAATCCTGGCGGGGGGGAAAAATCCACAGAAATATTAAGCAGCACAAATATTTTCAATGTTTAAATAATCAAGTTTCTCAAGCAGAAAATCATCATATTAGAGTGTTTTCTGAAGGATCATGTGACACTGAAGTCTGGAGTAATGATGCTGAAATTCAGCTTTCAATCACAAGAATAAATTGCATTTTAAAAATATATTACAAATATATAAAATATAAGTCATTTTATTATTTAGTAATATGACTGTTTTTTATTGTTGATCTAAATGCAGACTTGCCCTTGGTGAACATTGGAGACTTCTTTAAAAACATTTTAAAAATATAATCAGCCCCAAGCTTTTCTGTTGGAAATATTTTCATTTTGTTTTCACTCGTTTTATGCACAACATATATTTATTTATTTTGTTTTATTATTATTCTGAGAACATTTTGTTTTCTGCCGTGCAGCTGGAACAGTTCAATGCATTTTCCAAGGTTAACTTTAATCATTTTATTCATGATGTTTAGTTCCAACAGATTTGGAGATTGCTCCAGAAATTCAAAAACCAAACGCTTCAGCTGAATACATTGATCATCCTTCCATAGCTTGACCTTTAGCATGCGGTCACAAGAAGTTCCTCCACCACTAGATACATCCATGATCCATCCTCTAAATTCACTGAGCTGGATCAGAGAGCTGATCATCTGCCAGATGGGCTAATGGAAGCCCTGAATGTGATCAGTAATGCTGGTAAATGACAGCTCCTCTGGGCCTGGACGCCTAATGCCTTGGCTTTTCTGTACTATATCCACTCCAGCACTGGATGGCTTTCTGATGCTGCTATATCCGTGGGAGAAGACATATATGTGTCACACAATCTCCCGTTTGTGGTAAATATCAAGAATGAATAGCGGATCTCTCCCTAGAAACTCCCTTGTAATGATGCAGTGGTAATCTCATGACTGCAGGGCTTGAATGCTTGGTCAAACACGAACTATAGAGGCAGTTGGGCAGAGCGTTGGTGTCTTATATTTGTAAGAACCGATTCAAGGCTGGTTATTATATTGACAGCAATAGATTAGATAAGATACATGATGTGAAATGGCTTTAGTGTCAGATGGTAAGAGCACAGAAGGTGGCCATGCGAAGTTTTTCAAGTAAACTGTGGAACGCGGTTACGGTCATGAATAAGAGAGCGAGAGAAAAATAAAACAGAGAAAATCCATGCAATCCATTTTTTTTCCATGCAGATGCTACTATAGTTTTTATTACTTTTTTTTAAATTATATTTTATGTTGGTTTTACATTTTCATTTAAGTTAAAGTTTTTGTAATTTTGTTGCGGGGTTTTATTTTGTTATTTGTGTGTGTGTATATATATATATATATATATATATATAATTATTTTGAATTTTAGTTATAGTTTTGGGTGTTTTTAGTATATCAAGTTAAATTAAATTATTATATGCATGTAAAAAATAAATAAATAAATAAATACTCTATACTGTAATATATATATATTATAATTTCATTTAACTTAAATGAACCTAAATGTATTTAACTTTTCATACTTTAAGTTTTTATTAAACTTAAACTTAACTTAAACTAAAGTTTTCATTTAAGTTACATATATTTTTTTTATATTTTATTATATTTTTTTATTTTATATATATATATATATATATATATATATGAAGAGTTCAGATGCAAAAGCCTCTAAGTGCCATTTAAAATTTTCTTCTAAAATGATAATTTTTATCAAGCTTGTATATTTAAGTTCAATAATTTCACTTAAATGGCAATGAAGATTACCTATTAATTGCCATTTAAGTGAAATTACTGAACTTAAATATACAAGCTTGATAAAAATGGGCATTTTAGAACAAAATTTCAAATGGCATTTAGAGGCTTTTGCATCTGAACTCTTCATATATATATATATATTTCATGCTGTAAAAAATGTTTATAGTATAAGTTTTAGTTTCAGTTAAAAGATAACGCTGGCTGGTATTTTTTCTGAAATCTAATTTTTGCTTTGACGTGAGAACAAGTAAATAATGTTCAAATGATCTTTTTTTGCTGAACTGTTCCTTTAACACTCAAGGTCATATACATTGCATTTTCATTTTTTGTCCACTAAAACTTAATATAATATGTTGTAATTATAATACTATAGTATATTACGATTAATATTTACAATAATCATTTTTCCATTACATTTGTTCCTGTCAAATTGTGTACAGCATATACTCTAAGGTCTTTTTAACATTTAAAATAACAATTTTCCCCCTATTTTTTCATGCAGATTCAAGCGGGCATCAAAACTCTTGTCAAATTAAACATGACTCATTGTTTTTGCTGTATGTTAATAGTGAATGATACTTGAAGGCAGACAGAGTTACAAGTGGGCCGGGTAATTACCTTGTTAAGCTGTGTTTGAATCCCGTGTGAAAAGGCTGTTTTTATGTTTGCCAAATGAGCAAACCCAATGTGGGCCGAGGCGCATATTTTTTCCTCTTTAATTGTAATTCCAACCTAATAGCAATTAAGGTCTTTATGAGCAGCTTTTCAGGAACGAATGGACTTCAATGGGAACCAAACTGTTCAAAATCCAAAAAACAGTTTCAGTCACGTTCGTGACTCTCCTGTTCGAACTCGTTTATCAAAATGAACGAATCTTTTTTCGTGTCATTTGGTTCATTCAACGAACGAAATGAATGAGTTGTCTCTGGAAAAGATTTGTTCATTTTAATGAACCAGTTCGAATAGGAGAGTCACGAACGTGTATCACAGAACAGAGCAAGGTGACCATTTGAGCTTATAAAACTTAAACTTTGTTTATATATATATATATATATATATATATATATATATATATATATATATATCCTTTCATATCCTTCCAGTCCAGAGGAGATTTGATCATTCTTATGCTACAACCGGCCGCTTCTGCTCTTTTCATATGTGGGGTAACGTAACGAAGAAAAGAAAAGCCACAAGATCATTCCATACCTCAGGATCCACTATTCCCACTGCAAACAACACAAGACCACATCCAACCATTAATCACTAGACAGCACTCCTTCTCTGAAGAGCAATAGAATTGCATCCCACTCGGCTCAGCTTTATTACGGACTCGAAACTCATCTTCAGGTAATTTCATGAAAGAGTAAGAGTTGCAGAACTTTTACAGCTTTTATGTGTTTAAGTTTTTAGCCAAGGACACACCATCTAATTAAAGTAATGGCCTTCCTCACGATCAATGAGCCAAGAGTTGTAGTTGCAGCGTTTCTCGTGACAGCCAGCGAAACCACAGCACTGTGTCTTTGTCTTTCATTCTATGCCAGATGTACCTTGGCAAGAGGAGGAGAACATTAATTACCTTGTAAATATTAGTCGAGAGCACATTCACTCTCTCCAGTTTTTCTCGGGTTTTGTCTCAAATCTCTTTCTTGTTTAGTTTTAAAGGTTGTATCAGTGATTTCAGGCCCAAACAAAAACTATCACATTCATCTAATCGTTCCTAACGATCATCTAGCCGCCCGCCCCATACGCAGGCTGTCAAAAAACGCGTCTCTGTAGGCAGCCTAGGCTCTGAGATCTGCACACAAAAACAAATGGGAACAACCACCATTCATAATCAAAATAAACAGTGTTCTAACCAATCACTGATGGGGAGGGGGGTGTTGTTTGTTTTTGTGCTCATACACAGCGCCTGCACGCGAAGTCGTAGCTGAAGAGTAAGCCAGCGTCTATCAACCCTATGCTATCAACGGACCTGGGCTGAGTTTCCCGAAACCTTCTTAAAGGGATACTCCACTTTTTTTTTTTTTTTTTGGAAATAGGCTCATTTTACAACTCCCCCAGAGAGTTTTACCATTTTCAAATCCATTCAGCTGATTTTCTGATATTTAGAAGAATATCAGTTTCTGGTCTCATTGACTACCATAGTATATATTTTTCCTACTATGGAAGTCTAACACAGTCTCATCCCAAGACGTCATATAACTGACGTCTTGGGACGTCTTTTGACCATACGTCAACATCCGCCGTTTTAGGGTACCCTTTAACGTCAGTTACATGACGATCCTGGGACATCATACAACTGATGCTTTACCTTTAACGTCAGTTAGGTGACGGGGTAGGTTTAGGTCTGGGTTAGGATCCGATAACGTCATCTAACCGACGTTAAAGGGTACCCTAAAACGGCGGATGTTGACGTATGGTCAAAAGACGTCCCAAGACGTCAGTTATATGACATCTTGGGATGAGACTGTGCTGGGAAGTCAATGAGACCAAAAACTGTCTGGTTACTGAAATCCTTCAAAATATCAGAAAATCGGCTGAATGGATTCGAAAATGGTAAAACTCAACTGTTTAACTCTGGGGGAGTTGTAAAATGAGCCTATTTCCAAAAAAAAAAAGTGGAGTATCCCTTTAACGCTACGTCGTTCTTAAGTTACACCTTAAAGTCGGCGTGAAACGGAAGTTGAGATTGTCATTTTCCCTTGTCGTGACGTATATCCAAGTGAAACGGCTTCTGAAATTAGAAAAAAAAAATGTAGGGCAGGGCTTGATTTCATCCTTCTGGAATTGATTGGATCGTTGGAGGTTGAGTGTTGCAAACGATTTGAATGCGATCCTCTGAGAGGCGGTGCACCGATAGCCGCACCCTCATCGGATCTGGCCGCAACCTTTTGCCATTCCACATTACCAAAATAGAGAGAGGTCGTTTTGGTGGGAGAGGGAAGGGTAATGTATTTGATTAAAGATTTCAAGGTTCATGTCGACTTTAAGTACCTTATGGTTAATATGTGTTTCCCAAAACGTTCTTAGTGAAGTATACCTTCTGTAAGTCATACGTTCTGAAGGTTGGTCTGGAGCACTAGCTATACCTTATCACTGTTGGCAGTTCACAAAAAGCTTCTTTACATCTTAGTCTATAAATGTAATTCACCCAGTGTTCATCAACGGATCGTACCAAAACCAGGCGGATATTGTTCTGATCCCTGCATCAGCGACTCCTTTCAAAAACGTTTTTTTTTTTAAATCAAACTGATCCCAAACTTTTGACGGTTGTGCGTATTGTGTGATTTTTTGCTAAACATACTTTTATCATACTTATGTATAGCTTAACGTCTGAATGCAAATGATATTCATGATGTGTGCTGATTCACATCATAGTGAATTATCGAGAAGAATAAGACCCGTCGCCTCATTTAGTCCTGAGTGCTGTTAGACCAGCGGAGGATTACAGATGGATTATTGAGGGAATTAATTTCGCACCTGGGTGATCTGAAACAGGTGTTTGGACGGTTTTCCAGGAGATGCATGCACAACATTTAGCCATTAGCTTTTGAAGCCTGGTCTCATGGGGAGAATGTGACTTAAAATTATGCTGAATGTTGCCAGAGTTCCCAACCGTTGCAGTTTCCAGGTGAAACGTTCATCGGTGGCTAGATTTGCACATGAGTCATTCTCTGATGGATCTTTTTTAAATGCATTGGTTGAACATAAATCCATCATTCCATCAGATTATATTAGGTTTCTAAATTTCTTAAATAGTTATCATGTGTTTTTCCAACCATGATTCATAAAACTAAAGTTAAGTCATTAAATAAATACAGATTAAACTGATTATTAAAATCTTATATTTCTGAATACTTCACGTTGAGCATAACGTTTTAAGGTTATTAAACCATGAAACAAACAATAACCATTCAATAACCATAACCATTTATCATTTGTTTTGTCCTTTCTGGATTAAATATTTCATATTATTGACAAACATCAAGACCCTAAAATTGATTTATGAATGCATGTGAATAATCACAAAATTCAAGATATGGGGGTTATAAAATGTATATATTTATATAATTTTAATGTGTAGTTAATCAATATCACACAAAGAGTGCCATTTCAGTTTTTCTCCTCCAAAAATCAGCATGATTAAAATGAGATATTGTTTAATAAACAATAATTTAATTACAAATACAAAATGTTGCAGAATAATGTAATATATATGAATGAATAATAGCATATAAAGAACCTTTGTGCCAAAAGGCTTCTTTCTTGTCATTATAGAACCTTTTTTTTACATAAAAAATTCTCTGGAGTTGAGTAAAGAACCCTATGCTTCATATATAGAACCCCAAAGAACCCTTGTTTTCTGAGAGTAATTAAAACACAATCAACAAATCAATGTGATTGTCTTCAAAATCCACACTGTGCACTCATATCAGCACATTTTGCTAAAACAAGGTCCATAGGGATTGTTTGTCGAAGATAGCGTGGAAGAGCTTGAGTTTTGACCTCTGCCCCACTCAACACCCTCCAGTGAACCGGACCATCAAATATAATCCCACCGTTTTGCCCCACATCAGTAACTAAAGCTCTTCTGGCTGAACAAAAGCAAATCCCAGCAGAAATGTTGTAACATCTATTGGAAAGCCATCCATAAGGATGCTTTTATAGAAGCAGATGGGAACCCAGTATTTATGACAATTATTTTAGAATAAACTATTCAACCAGCAGGTGCCCACATTCATTTGGTAGTATAATGTTTTGCCAGAGATCCGGATCACTTTAATGATTTATTATCTACATTTTCTGGATACCTCAGGGAGAATCAGTGATAATTCACCAGAACATATTGGTTTTTTTGCACATATTATAAAACACATTGGTAACACTTTACAATAGACCCCTTCACGGTTGACGTCACAGAAAAATTTGCGGTGCGCAGTGCGCATGTCGGGGTCAGAAAAGTTCATTCCATCGTGCTGTAACCATAGTTTAACGTGTTATTAATCGCGTTGCGTTGATATCTGGACTCATCTTATTTTTTTATACATAGTATGGTTTATTAATATGATGTGTAGCGAATTTGGTCTTTTAAAATCACTGTCTTAGTACAGTAAGCCACGTTAAGCGTTTTCTCATATAACGGTTTTCTATGGGAAGAAAATGCTTAACGTGTTATTAATCGCGTTGCGTTGATTTTCCGGACTCATCTTATTTTTTTATACATAGTATGGTTTATTAATATGATGTGTAACGAATTTGGTCTTTTAATATCACTGTCTTTGTACAGTAAGCAACGTTAAGCGTTTTTCACGTTAAGCGTTTTAGAATGCATGGGCAGACTGGGACAGTGCGATGATCAAAGAGGCTCGTGTTTGTTGCGCTCACTTCATATCAGGTAAGTTAAAATCATCCTTCATCGTCCCTTTCTATTAAATTGAGATTAAACTCGAAACAAAAGACTGCATGAATTTTCTGTACCATAGACTATAACGTTAAACCATGCAGGTTAATAGTTTGTTAATGTCATGCTCCACTAGCCAGCTGTTGGAATCGTAGGCTTTGAGTTTTTCACGTGTGTAAACACTCGGCTTGTCCACCAGATAGCTGTAAGTTATATGGCGGGCCAGTGAATATCTGGCCACTTACTGACTTGTCTACCCATTCTGTTATGAGCTCGGGATCAGGGAGACAATCGCCATTGACTAAAACAAGTTTGTTATGGTAACGTTCCCGTTCCTGTGGTGGTAAAGACAGTGCATAACTTGACACAATATCATGCCGGTCTATTTGCCGTGCCATTTTTCTGACCCCATGCTGCGCGCGCACCCAACAGAGGATTCCGATGTGTACAAACATTGAAGGGGTCTATAAGGTTCATTATTTAACATTAGTTAATGTATTAACTAACATGAACTAACCATGAACAATACATTTGTTACAGTATTTGTTAATCTTCGTTGATGTTAGTTAATGATAATAAAGCTGTTCATTGTTTGTTCATGTTAGTTCACAGCGCATTAACTAATGTTAACAAGATTTTAATAAAGTATTAGTAAATATTGAAATTAACGTTTACAAAGATCAATAAATGCTGTATAAGTGCTGTTCATTATTAGTTCATGCTAACTAATGTAGTTAACTAATGTTAACTAATGAACCTTATTGTAAAGTGTTACCAACACATTTATAAACCTACCCAACACTGTCTCACGCCCAATTCGTACGAATTCGACGAATGATTAAAAAGTGTCTAGTTCGTACTAATTCGTACGACCTCACTCGTACCAATTTGTACGATTTGTCTAAACCCACGTGATGGTTAGGTTTAGGGGCGGGGTAAGGGTTAGGTCATTCGTACGAATTCATACGAATTGGCCAATTCGTAAAATATGTACGATTTAGCAAAATCGTACTAATTCGTACGAGTGAGGTCGTATGAATTGTTACGAATTAGCCACTTTTTAATCATTCGTCGATTTCGTACGACTTGGTCGTGAGATCGGGTTGACCTACCAACGTCCGTTGCCATGATTTTTGGAATGACTTATCGCGAAAGGGAAAAAAGATGTTTTAGTAGCATAACATCGGTTAATGGAAACGCCATCATTTCGCAATAGTTTTTTTTTTAGACATTTAGAAAATATCACAAAAGTTTTGCGCAAATTTTTAATGGAAACTCGCCTACTGATTTAGACAGATTTGTGATCAATATTTGAGAGAAATAGGCCTTTTGTGTACATCTTTGATCTTTGAGTTCAGCTCATGAAAAACCAGCCCATTCTCATCCTTTAGCATCATATGTGACGCTATATGACAAAACGGCGAAATACTACGCACATGGCACCCTTTATCGTTAATATAACACGCGAACCCAAGGCGTCATAAATCCTTTAGCGTAATATAAGACTACCCTACCCTACCCCACACCTAAACCTACCCATCACAGCGTGTGTTATATTAACGATAACGGGTGCCATGCGCGTAGTATAGCGCCGTTTTGTCATATAGCGTCACATATGGCGCTAAAGGATGAGATTGCGTTGGAAAAACAGGGGCAAAAACAAAAGTCTTGCATTTAGAATTTTGTTCAGTGTAATTAATTAGTAATAATGATGTAACTATTCGTGTATTGGTGAAAAACTTGTGTTGGAGTAATGAAATCCCTCTGTTGTGTGACTATGTCTCTAAGCACTTGCAGTCCTTGGAGTCCACATTTCTAGAGGCATAATGTTGCGTTATGTGGAGCCTACGCCGGTGCAGGATCAGCAAAAGTGCTGAGAGGGTGCACTTGAGCCTCCTTCTGAAATATAAAATGACAAATAGGACATCCTAGAGCCTCATGGAGTTCATAAGCAAGCAAAAATACCACAAGTGCACTTCAAGTGTGCAATTAGGGCAGGGCAACTCAGTTAATTCCTTCTCTTGTCATTCTAGGTCAACATCCTGTTAGGAAGTTAAAGTGAGGCCATTATTTAATTCTGAACTTGTGTAATCTTATAACAACCGTTTGCAAAATTTTTTTTACCTGCATCACAGGCTTTTAAAAGTTTCTAACCAGTAAACACTCTGAACAAACTTTGTCCCCACCTCCTATTTCCTACATTTTTGATCACTTTCAGTTCTATGTCCTGTCACTTTTCCTCAGCCTCAACAATGTATTTGCACCAAAAAAAAATCAAGACCACGGCATCTCACCTTTGATAAGGACATTGATGTTAGTCATTACAAAAATATGACTCTGCCCTAGAAGTTTGTCCTCCCTAGAGGGTATCCTCCATCAAATCTGAACTCGTCTTGACTTTCTATTTTCCCTTTGAGGAAGCCGAAGTTCACTCGGCAGGCGCTAATGTCTTCAGATGTCTCTCACCCCCTCGGGCCACCAGACTCTGCCAGGACCACCCAATCCTCAGAGGTGCCCAGCGTGTCTCCAAGTTCTTCACTTTTCACCAAACCTGCAAAGTACCTGAGAGGAAATTTGTTTTGGATGAGGAAGCAAGGGATTGAGAGCCAGGATTTATCTTGGCTTGTCACACTCTAAAATATTGTAGATCTGGAATTGGTGATAAAAATGGAGCTGACGGTTGGGATTGGGGTGGATTTACTTCATATTTCAGTCTAATTCTGATGTTAATGATTGCGTTTGTAGATCATTTCACACTGGTCCATGAAGTTTATGATCCCATTAGATTTGTGCGTCTTGTTAAAGCCTAATGTATCATATATGCTTTATGCAAATCGAACCAAACTAGCTTCAAATCTGAACACACCTTGTAGTCACAATTGAATATATGAGATATATTGAGATATATATTGGACAGAAGGTGTCTACTAGTGGTCTAACCCTAACCTTACCCCATAATTAAACCTACCATAACCAAAGCGTCTCAATTTAACGCTTAAGGGCAGCGCAGTCTCATCCCAAGACGTCATATAACTGACGTTTTGGGACGTGTTTTGACCATACGTCAATATTCGCCTTTTTAGGGCCCCCTTAAACGTCAGTTGATGAGGTTATGGGATCCTAACTCTACCCCAGACCTAAACCTAACCCTAAACCTAACTGACGTTAAAGGTAAAGCGTCAGTTGTATGAAGGCCCGGGATTGCCATCTACTGACGTTTAAGGGGGCCCTAAAAAGGCGGATATTGACGTATGGTCAAAAGACGTCCCAAGACGTCAGTTATATGACTTTTTGGGATGAGACTGTGTTATTAAGGGAGCCATGTGCATTGGATGTCTACGCTTTGCCAAAAGAGTCGTATGTGATGCATTGGGATGAGAATGCTTTGGAAATACACACATACAGACTAAAAGAGGGAAGGAGAGAGATGTAATCATTCGGGGAGGAATTCATGAAGAGGCAAATTGAGATTAAATTGGAGTGGTTTAGTTAAAATATTCACAAACAAGTGAGACGGAAAATAAGCATTAGTTTTGCCACTATTAAAGGGACTTTTATTATGTGCTTTATACAGCAATTTAATTCAACGAGTGACTGAGAGTCCTGATGTGTGCATAGTCTAAAACAGCACACTACTTTTGGCTTATATTTCAGAAATACAACTATGCTATTCCAAACAAAGCAACTGAATCCAATGATGAATAAAAAAATAATGATTCCTTCTGTAACAAAACAAACAAGCCACTTATTGAGTGCTTCATTTACTCGACTGATTCATTCAAAACACGAAATCATCCGCAAGTGACTCTCTTTATAAGTTCATTATTGATCTGTTCACTCGATTCATTGAGGAACTCAACAATTGACTGTCTTTAATTCATTGAATCATTCACTCAAGACTCCACTTTTAGCTGGCCAAAAACAGACAAAGTAAGTTGACCCACTGCATTATAAAGTTACATAGAGTTTTATTAGTACTGATCTGTTGTTTATAAAAGCAATGTCACACTTGAAATCAGTCACCAGAACAACAGCCTTCTGCTCGTGTGCTATTGTTTGATTGTCACTTTGCAACATGTGGAACTAGATCGTTTAATTGCATCCTTCTGAATGGGGAACAAAAGCAGTTTGGGCTGCATTGCTTTTAGATTTCCTGCCTATAATAATCAGCATCAGTTGCTGAAATTGTATCTCTTTATCAGCTTTTATTGATTCAGTTAGGCCACAAGTGCTTTGACTCACAAATTCCCAAATGAGTTGTGTTTTGGTGGCATTTTTGTTGCTGTATAGAATTATAATCTATCTATGGAGACTGCTAAGTGATAGGGAATATGAAAATGTATGTACTTTGATAACAGATCCATACAAGGATTATACTCAGACGGGTAACCTAGACTAATCTGTTGTCTGTGTTTGCGGACTTAGACCAAGATTATCGCTCTCATTCTTGCTGTATCCGTCCATCCATAAACACCTCCATGAAAATCTCACCATCCATGTTTTCCAGTGATGCATCATCTTGGATTATTCTGCCCATAGTGATCAAACTATTTGTGTGTTCAGGAATCTGAAAGTCAGACATGGCTTAACTAACCAAGCCAAAGCTCATGATGGCAGCATCACATATTTCCCGCAAAAATGTATTCTGTTTGCTGTTAGGGGAAAATATGACACATTTTGGTGAATAAAACCCAGGTTTTTGCACAAAGGAGGTGCTCTCATATCGTTCTGAATCCCAATAACTTCCATTATCATAAGTGGAGTTTGGAAGGAAGCCCCTGGCTTGCCCCCCATATATTGTACCCCGGCAGTGGGGCATGTCTGATTACACAATATTTCCAGTGTGGCGATTGCCACTGTCCTTCAAGCTTGAGTCAATGTGATAATGGCCAGAGGAAGATGGAGTTTATAATGAACTGTTGACAGCCGTAATGGCACTGGTTCATCCTGTTGATTATCTGTTAATGCAGGATGGTCGGCAGAATGTCACTGTTTGAGATATTTTCAAAGAGCGTGTGTGTGTGTCTGTGTGGGTTGAGGGGAGGCTGTAGGTTTGGAAATGAATTCCTGAAAGAATGAAAGTATACACTCTGCACTGACAGAAATGTGTCAACTAGTAGAGATTGTGCTGTACTAGTACATTTGTACATATGAGTGGGGAGGATTGCTCATAGATAAAGTATGTAGATCCAGTAACCCTAGTGGCAACCTGCGGAATTACAAAAACAACCAATGCTTTCAAATAACCTAGCAAACACCCAGTTACATAGTACATCACTACTCCCAGTGTTGTGCCTGAACGCGTTCATATTTTGGGCAAACGTGAACTGAACGTACTGTATTACCAACACTATCTCACGACCAATTCGTACGAAGTCGACGAATGATTAAAAAGTGTCTAATTCGTACGACCTCACTCGTACGAATTCCAACACTATCTCACGCCCAATTCGTACGAATACGACGAATGAGTAAAAAATGTTTAATTCGTACTAATTCGTACGATCTCATTCGTACGAATTTGTACGATTTGTCTAAACCCACGTGACGGTTAAGTTTAGGGGCGGGGTAAGGGTTAGGTCATTCGTACGAATTCATACGAATTGGCCAATTCGTAAAATATGTACGTTTTAGCAAAATCGTACTAATTCGTACGAGTGAGGTCGTATGAATTGTTACGAATTAGCCACTTTTTAATCATTCGTCGAATTCGTACGACTTGGTCGTGAGATTGGGTTGACGAATTCTTATAATTTGTCTAAACCCACGTGATGGGTAGGTTTAGGGGTGGGGTAAGGGGTAGGTCATTCGTACGAATTCATAAAAAGTGGCCAATTCGTAAAATATGTACGATTTAGCAAACGAGTGAGGTCGTATGAATTGTTATGAATTAGCCACTTTTTAATCATTCGTCGAATTCGTACGACTTGGTCGTGAGATCGGGTTGGTATTACTGCTTGATGAATGTTACTGTGAACGCGTTCATTCTGGTGTCTGTGAACGCACGCTCTCTCAGTTTGACTTCATTCAAAAGGGTGCCAGGTAGAGCCTTCCGGGCGAAAACCCGGCTAAAACACATGTAAACAAACAGGACTTAATCTGAACACACTCTTGTAGTCACAATTGAATATAAAGAGTTAACAGTTCCATCTAGCGTTTCAAGAAGGACAATTTAGCAGGTTTTGAAAGAATCTGCATAGCCAACAATGGTAATGTAGGGTCACTGTATGAATATGAATTAGTGATAATGAGAATAGAGCTTTTCAGAACTTTCAATAGAACTGTTTTCTTTCATTGGTAGATTCTATTTGTGCTGCATTATGACAAATGCAATTAAAGACGGTTCCTGATCTCAAATACGTTCCAGTGTGATGTTAAATGTCCCGGCATGTGGTTCCCAGAGGAAAAAAAAAAGAAAATTCTAAATCGGGTCATATTTCAATTATGACGTTAATTTCCTCTCTCGAGGAACTTGAATCCATAAGATGAATTTTTAATAAATAACCTACTTTTGAGATAGCTCCTACTTCCATTGTGTGAGAAGAAATAAAACTTTTCTGAAACACGTCAAGTGTTAGTCATCAAGTGTTAGTCATATTGTGAAAAGTCACAACAATAATCTTAAACATTTGCATGTTGATTGGTTTTTAATTGCATTGTTTTTCATTTGCATTACACGTTCAAGTGCCAGATTATTTAATAATAGTTGTTCCATAGCTGTTTTATTTTACTGTTTAAGTCACAAATCTATCAAATGACTTCTGAAGACAGGTGTGCTGTGCCTGAGTCGTTTTCACTCTAAATTAAAATGGAAATGCATATGATAAAGTCAAATGTTTTGTCCATTATGGCAGACAGATATATCATTGTTAGAGATGGCAGAGAGAGAACAGGAATTGAAGGGAAATGACACTGATTTGAAGTCCCATCACTCACCTGAATGCTATGTAACAACAGGTCACGGCCACGGCATAATGATGTGGCCTTGTGTGCTAGTTTCAATTCCTTCAGTAAATCAATACAGTACCTCAACAAAAAAGTTCTTCGCCCACATCAATGCAGGATCAAATTGCATGATCAGTGAAGCATGACAGTAATTCCCATATTCCCAAACTAATCCTCCAGTCACGTGAGCTGGTTTTTATTTTCCTAAAATTGATCACAAAATGCAATAAAACACACAAATCCATTAAGAAAGTACAATTTAATTTCAGGTTGACTTTAACATCCAGTCTAGTTTCTTTTATTCTTCTAGCCATAATGGGATCCTGCAAGTGTTGTTTCAACTTAGCCCTTCGGACCTCGCCGACATCCGAGGGCATGAGAAGTCGTCCTCTAATTGGGTGTCAAGGGATTTCTGGTATTGTTACAGCAGCGGCAAACCCATCTTCTTAATTGGTGTGTTTTGAGTGTTCACTGAACAATGTAGAATCTTCTGTAATCACAATCTCAAACATCAACAGTCTGGAAATTGTTGTTTAAAAATTTCTATTGGGCCAGCCATGCATGCCATGTGCTGTCGCCCAACATTTTGTTTTAACTTTTCATTTTAATAAAATGTTTTTATAACTTTATTCTCTGACTGGAACTGAGGGGAGAGAGAGGGCTAGTTCACTTTGAAATACATTTTTGGTATGTTTTAGCTTACCCCAAAGGCAAGAGGTGGGTGTCTTTGTTTCCGCAGTAGGTTCAATTTTGATATTTTAGGTCAAACCGTTCGTGTGTTTCAGTCATATAATGCAGGTCTATGGTCACCACCATAAAGAGCATGCACAGAAAAGTCCAAATTAAACGTGATTTAATGACTAGTAAAAGTAAGTACACATTGATGGCCTGAGACTTGAAACGAGTGGTTTGTGTGAGAAAAAGAACAGTATTTACCGTTTTTTCCGCACTATAAGGCACACTTAAAAGTCTTTAATTTTTTTAAAAACGTCAGTGCGCCTTATAATCCGGTGCGTCTTATATACGGATCAATTGGTTAATTGAATCGCGCTTTAAGTCTTCCCATTTTCTTGCTAAAGAAAACACAGTTTTACTCAAATTCATCAAAATGGATTTATAGCGTTTTGGAACCAAACTCTTCATATGTAGCATAGGGTTCTTTACTCAACTCTAAAGGACATTTTATGCTAAAAAAAGTTCAATAATGACAAGAAAGAACACTTTTGGCACAAAGGTTCTTTAAAGGCTATTATTCATTCACATATTACATTATTCTGCACCATTTTGTAGTTGTAAATAAATTATTGTTTATTAAACTGTTGTAGTAACTTAATATCACATTTTAATCATGCTGATTTTTGAAGGATAAAAACTGAAATGGCACTCTTCGTGTGATATTGATTAATCACATTTTTAACCCCCATATCTTGAATTTTGTGATCATTCACACTCATTGCATTTTAGAAGTTCCAAATACGTAGCGCTTTAGAACCTTTTAAGGTCCTATATAGAACCTTTTCTTCTAAGAGTGCAGTATCTTATGCGCCTTATAATCCGGTGCGCCCTATATATGAAAAACGTTATAAAATAGGTCATTCATTGAAGGCGCGCCTTATAATCCGGTGTACTTTATAGTGCGGAAAATACGGTTTATCGTTTTTACCTCTTGTAATCACAGCCACAAAGCGCCCGCACCCTCAGATCACTTGTAAAAACTATATAAATACTGTTCGTTTTCTCACACAAACTGCTCGTTTCATATCTCAGGCCATCGATGTGTACTACTTACATTTATGAGTCATTAAATCATGTTTAATTTGGACTTATCTGTGCATGCTCTTTGAGGTGGTGACCATAGACCTGCATTATATGACTGACAGAGGAGAACGGTTTGAGCTAAAAATATCAAAATTGAAAATACTGTGGAAACAAAGACACCTACATCTTGGAGGCCCTTGAGGTAAGCTAAAACATACCAAAAACATTAATTTCAAAGTGAACTATCCCTTTAAGTACATTTGGGTTTTTCTTCTAAAATTTTAGGAAAGATCATTTCTCCAACTCCGTTCCTATTGGCCAAAAGACAATACTATATCTTTTTAAAAAAAGAAAAAACTAGTTAGTTATCTTGACAGGTGTCCGTTGTCCATAGTTTTTTATGCTAATGCTACTTTGCATTTTTGAATGCCACCACGTATACTGGTGAAGTTTAGTATGTCCGAGCTCCCCTGTTCCCTCAACTCCTCTCCGTTCACAATCTCCGGATTTCGAATAATGCTCACCTGTCACGTTTACCCCATCTAGAACTATACTTAATCACCACTTCCCCACACTCACTTGTCTGATCTCATCTGTCACTAGCGAGTAAAGGACTTACCTGTATGTCATGTTGCCGATTATCCTCGATCCTGTTTGTCTGCCCTGTCTGTCATCCTCCTTTTCAGCTCTACCAACCTGGAAAAAACAAAGTCTTATCTGCTAAGTTCAATAACCCTCTCAACTACGTTGCTTTCCATTCCTGTTTGTTTTCTCTTTCCTGTGGCGATCTTCAGTAAAGCTCTGTGTTGAACTCTTCCTCTGTGTCTGTGCTTCTCATCTGGCACACAGACATTAATAGTTAATATGTAGGAAATGTTTGATCCAGGTTGTTTTTCGATCTAATAAATATTCAAACGTAAATATAAAACATCTTAATAACGACTCGACTGGCTTTGAATTGTAGTCTTAACCTGCAATTTGGAAGTACTTTTGAGCTCTACCTAATTGGTTTGGTTTAGAGAGTCTTACATTTTTAATAGGAATTCAAAGCTCCGCTGCGAATTACTTGATTCCACAAAACTTGCCGTTTTCTTCCTCCGTAGAATACTCTGCACAACATCAGAGTGCAAATACTCTGCATTATGAATATGTTTTGAGATTTTGCTAGTCAATCAGCTGACTTTTTTTTCCAAGACGTGTTCATTTTAGAGACATTAAACATCATCAGCCTAGTCTTTCATATCTAAACTTTTGACTAGTAGAGTCTCAAATGTAAGCTTATTTTAACCAAGAAATGTGTCTGTCTGGGGTTGTCTGACTGACAGGTAAACCAACCAATCATAAAACCATGCCATTTTGAACTAGCTTTTGCCATTTTTTGTGTCAAATGTTTAGTGAGAGAAGCTGATTTGGTCACATTTTATATTAGGTGTCTTTACCAACACTATCTCACGCTCAATTCGTACGAATACGACGATTGAGTAAAAAATGTTTAATTCGTACTAATTCTTACGACCTCACTCATACGCATTTGTACGATTTGTCTAAACCCATGTGACAGTTAGGTTTAGGGGCGGGGTAAAGGGTAGGTCATTCGTACGAATTCATACGAATTGGCCAATTCGTAAAATATGTAGGATTTAGCAAAATCGCACTAATTCGTACGAGTGAGGTCATAGGAATTGTTACGAATTAGCCACTTTTTAATCATTCATCGATTTGGTATGACTTGGTCGTGAGATCGGGTTGTCATTATTGTACTCACATAAAACAATAAGTACAATCTACGTATTTTGTTGATTTGCGAAACACTTGTTCTGCTATTGAGGTGAGATATGGGAATGGTTAGAGACAGGTTTGGTGGTATGGGTTGGTGTAAGGTCAAGAATCAACAGTTAAATAACTAATTTTCTCCCTATAAATTGCACGACAATACACAATGCGTGCTATAGAGACTCATTTACGTGAGAACAGGCTGATAATACTGTAAAAAAAAAACGGTAAACTTCTGGCAGCTGTGGTTGCCAGCATCATACCTTAAAAATACAGCTAAATACCATATTGTCAGCTAGAGTGTAAAACTTTAATTTAACAGCTATATGCTGTAACACAAAAAAACACACTCTGAGAAATAAATCCGTAAAATAACAGAAAAAATACTGGCAGCTCATTACCCGGACTTTGTCACGTTAAAAAAACGGACATTTTCTGTTAACACAATGCAAAAAAAAAATTCAAAATACGGGTAAATGACCTGTAAAAGACAAAAACGGAAAAATCCTTCAAATTTATATGGTACATTGTACCGTAGTTTTACGGATTTTTTTACAGTGCAGTAAGACACCGTATTTTTACGGTATGATGCTCGCAACCACAGCTGCCAGTACTTTACTGTTTTTTTTTTACAGGATTATTTTTTACAGTGGTCCTGGTGAAAAAAAAATGACAATTTGATGTATAGAGGAGAACAAAGTACAGAGAACAAAACTTCTTCCTATAACAAAGCAGCATGTGAGCAGACTTGTGAGCAGAGTTATGGCGACTTTGATAACCTGCCATTTCAATAATAGCTGTTGAAAAACACCAGAGCATACGTTCATGTTGTCAGTCTCACTCTGTCTGCAAGTGCAATTTGTAATTCAAGATGCTGTTTTTAATAGCTATGTTAATTAGTTTATTGTTTGTCATTTTTCATCAGTGACCTCTTTCATCTCGCAGTGATTGAATTTTTTACATTTTGCACGGCAGATATTGCCTGTGGGTGATTGCTTCTGAAATTAATTGAAAAATAACCCTGGCATCTGAAAAAGAGGTGTGTAGCACATAAGGTTACACGCATGTTCCCGTTTAGTTCGTTGCTTGTGATGTTTTTGTGTTAGATTTGACATCTGAGTGGTAAACAAGCTATTGTTATTTTCAATAATAACTGTCGACTGGAGGCACATTTGTAACCTGCAGTGGGAGTTCCCATTGAAGAAACACTGCAGGGTTCTTTAGGCCTGTTTTCCCCTTAAATATGGGCCATTTAGGGAAGATTCGTGTGGTACTATTTATAGCCCTCCAAATGTTACTTTCTAGCCTTTTTGCTATTTTGAATATTTCATAAGCAGCCAGTATGTCGTGATAATAGCCCTGTCAAACTTCGGCAAGACAGTAAGCTGGCATGCAAATCTCCGGGATGTAAACCAAGGAGACAGATTTGATGAAAACCACAATAGCATGCAAATACAACACCAGAACAACAGCACCCTCGAGAGACCCTGCCTCTGACTCATGCCTGATTTGATTCGATTAGATACGCACACGATAAGAGACCTGAACTCTGTATTCCCAACGTGAGATCGTCCAACCGTTTCCGCCATTGAGGTTGGTGTCATTCAGACGCCCATTTCGTCAATGACAGCGAGTGCTGCGTTTGTTGAGCCATAAAAAGACCATCGGCAGAATTAGTCCATGCCCTTATGGATTCGCCTCCCTGCTAAGTCGGCTTAACAAAACACATTTAAAAATCCAATCTACAGCTTCCAGAACCACATTCTTCGATCCAAAAGCATTGATGTTTTAATTCAATCACATTTGCCTTTTGAACACACTCTGGGAGATTAATGTACATGTCATAATGAAACAGAGCAGATTGTAGGCGATGTTCTTTTTTTATATAAAGATTTAGAAAGACTTTTAAACATTAAACTTCATTCCACAACTTACTACTGATATTTATGTATAGCGCTTTTCGCAATATAGATTGCATCAAAGCAGCTTCACAGTATCAATCAAAACATAATTACAATCTTCGTTTCTTAGTGGAAAAACATCCACGTTTGGTAGAGCTGATCAAGGGTATTACTGATTGGTTAATTAATTTGAATATCCCCAACTGAGCAAGCCGAAGGCAACAGTGGCAAGGATCCGAAAAACTCCATCAGGTGACCCAATGATGTCCTAACACTCCATCAGGTGACCCAATGGTGTCCTAAATCTCCATCAGGTGACCCAATGGTGTCCTAAAACTCCATCAGGCGACCCAATGGTGTCCTAAAACTCCATCAGGTGACCTAATGGTGTCCTAAAACTCCATCAGGTGACCCAATGGTGTGTTAAAACTCCATCAGGCGACCCAATGGTGTCTTAAAACTCCATCAGGTGACCCAATGGTGTCCTAAAACTCCATCAAGTGACCCAATGGTGTCCTAAAACTCCATCAAGTGGCCCAATGGTGTCCTAAAACTCCATCAGGTGACCCAATGGTGTCCTAAAATTCCATCAGGTGACCCAATGGTGTCCTAAAACTCCATCATGTGACCCAATGGTGTCCTAAAACTCCATCAAGTGGCCCAATGGTGTCCTAAAACTCCATCAGGTGACCCAATGGTGTCCTAAAACTCCATCATGTGACCCAATGGTGTCCTAAAACTCCATCAGGTGACCCAATGGTGTCCTAAAACTCCATCATGTGACCCAATGGTGTCCTAAAACTCCATCAAGTGGCCCAATGGTGTCCTAAAACTCCATCAGGTGACCCAATGGTGTCCTAAAAGTCCATCAGGTGACCCAATGGAGAAAAAAAAAACCTTTGGAGAACCCAGGCTCAGTCGCTGATGGCTTTCACATATGCATTAAGAATTGATTGAAGTGGGAAAGAGATCCTTCATAGGGAGAGGCTAGTTGGCACTTCAGCACTGCATTGTCATCGGGTCCAAGTTAAGCTCCTCGTCAGATCTGGGTACGGCCTGGATCCGGCAGGTTGCGGGAAAACCTCGGGATAAACAAAGAAACTCAAATTAGCGTAGAAGTCATTCTTCTTATAATATAACGAGTACATCAGGATTTAAGGGAAGTGTTCCCATTTCCGGCTGACCTAATCTATGCAGCCTAACATTGAATTATAGAAGTCTATAATGTAGTATGTGTATGTATGCATGTTAAGGAAATTTTTGCATGGCTTTTCTTATTCATTTTCTTATTTTGTTTCTGATTATAGTCTATACAAAAAGGGTTATTTCAGTCGCTTCATAATTAGAGCCTTTTAGGGGTTCCCATCAAGGGATCATTTTATGGATTTAGTTTAAATTAATTAATTTTTGCTTTCATTTATTAGTTTTTTATTACCTTTTATGAATTAAACAGCTCGTACACACACTTTATCACTAGAAAAAAAAAACTGTTAAACATGTATTATCATTTAGGACATTTCTCTTATATAGAAACTTTTTGGGCACAAAACGCTCTTTATAACTCGATTGAAACTTTTTTTGTAAAGTATGACTTCAAATAATATTCCTCTGTAGACACTAGGCGTCAATAAACGTCAATACATTTCTTCTTTTCCTCAGGCGGAGTTGATAATATGAAGTGGAGTGATGTTGCATCATTCTGCTCACTTAACGCTCAACATGTAGGATTTCATTGTAAGTAAAAGGGAGCGATGCTCAGCTCATTTGCTTATTTGAAAATAGTAACTTGGGAATCATGATGTAAATGGAAAAAAAGAAGAAAAAAAACATTACTCATTACAAAAGGTAATCTTGTTTCATAACACATATTACTTGGAGCGGATTTAACCTCAACACAAAAATGAGCATGAAATGAGACTATACCAAACACTTATCTTTTCCACACATCAGAGTGAAATATGAAGCAAGCCATGAGCAATATCTCCCTGCTGCGTTTAGAAAAGCTGACCCAGAAAACTCAACCTGAACTGGAGACATCATTGCTGCAATTAATCAGATAAAGTTGGTGGGAAAAACAGCCGTCATAAAAATACTCGGAGACACATGATATTATTTATACAATAATATATTATTAATGTTATTTGTTTTATTTTTTATATTTTGATTTTAAGTTGTATGTGCTTTTTTGTAAATATTATAAATATTTCTAGTTTAATTTAAGACTGAGACTTAATAAATATTTCTATTTACTCTAATTATATATAATATATTCTATTTTAGTATTATTTATATAATTGCAGTGTTTATTGTTATTTTGAATTAGCTTTTATTTTTCAGTTTAGCTTTTTTTGCATTTTTTAATAATTCTGTATAGATTTAATTTTATTTCAGGAGTACTTCAACTTAAACTGAATTATTTCAATTTGTTGGCATGGCAACTTTTATCTAATATATATATTTCATTTTATTTCAGTTTTAACAACAATAACAAGACACAAGACAACATTACAAAAATAAAATCCACCATAATACTATAGTAATAATAAAAATCCACTTTAATAATAAAACAACGACAGCAAAAATGACATGAGGGCGAGTTAATAAATACAGAACTGTATACCTTTAATATCCAGGTTGTTTACGTATATGAAAAAGGCACAATCTAATTCACTTCTTTTGTGGCATCAAAAAGATCATGATGTTCCCTTTCCCACTTCTTTGATTCTTCGATTCAATTTCCAGCAAATCTATGCAAGTTTCTCCATCTATTTATAATATCAGCCGATTCTTTCATCTCTCGCCCACTTCATTTGCCACGGAATGCTTTCATATCCTTAAATCCGTGTTTCACAAGAAAGCAACATTTCACTCGAGAAACAAAAGGCGGAGCGGTTTCAGGATCATTTGTGATTTTCACCTGCAGGAATGGTGCGTCAGGGTGGCGTTCTCACTTTCTTTACCATAGTCTCTCAAGGTTAACTCCTGTTATTCGTCTATGCCTCCCTGATTGAAGATGTGATGCAGTCAGGGAAACCAGCTTGGTGTTGCCTAGCAACTGCACCAAAAGCGAAAGGATGCCCCCCTGCTTAACTACTGGCTCCAAGGTAAGAGGACTGCAATGAAAGGGACTTGAGAGGAGAGAATCTGAATATTTCAAAGTCCACGATCCAATTAGGGATGACTGTGCAGTGTATATAATTAATGTGAAAGTAGCAAAGCAACAGAGAGTGAAATATGACGGCTTAGATTGGTTCTCTCAGGTATAGTGCATCATGCTTTAGGACTCGTAATCCCAGCGAGAGCGATGAAGAAACAGTAGCTTTTGCAAAAATAGATGATAAAACATCTAGGTCAGAACACAAACTTCTGCATTGATATGAAAGCACCATGGGAGCGTTTCACTCGGGCCGTCTTTTCAAGGTTACCTGGCTCTATCACTTTTACAGTATGTGGCTGGTATAAATTATAGACCTGGTGCAAAAAAACAAAAAACAAATGATCAGGGCATATTACAACTTGTTCAAAGTTGTTTTAGAGAGATGAAAAGCAAGTGTTATTTGTGGAAGCTTGTTTTCCCCATGGAATAAAACGATTTAAAAGATAATTGCGACATTTTTTTTGTCTCAAAAGTGCGAGAAATATTATTAATTATAAAGTTAGTTTATAATTAAGTTATAAAGTTATAAAGTTAGAATTGCTTTTAAAAAGTTAGTTTTTTCAATTCTGTTCTGTTTATTTTGTTATTGAGAGGAAAGTGTGCGGCACGTATTTGCATATGCATCTAACAGTTTCAGACGCCCGCTAATTGTATATCGTTGTTCATGTATTTTGAACTTTGTTTTAGCCCTCAGTGAAGAATGAAAAGATATTTGCCGTGAGTGTATCAGGCCTTTGATCTCTGAATTCGGGTCCCTTTCTTTCCTGACTGGCATTACGCCGGCCGGCCTTGAAGGCTCCAGGCAACAACATAAGTACTTTTTCCAGCTGAAGTAGCTTTTAGCACTGCTGTCAACAGTTGTTGAACTGTTCTCACAACTGAGCACAAACAAGGTTGACAAATGACATCCTAATTGGCCAATTCATGCAGTTACAAAACACCATTTTCATAGTACATTTCAGAGAAAATTACCTATACCTTACTTATGAAAATGTACCATAGTATAATAGTCGTTTTTTTTTATGTTGTTCCTTACAGTACTATTTAAAAGATATAAGATACTGTACTAATAAAGAGATACAATTAAAATTTGCATTGTGCATTATTCCCTATTTTCTATTCTAATCCAAGTAATTTATTCCTGTAATCAAAGCTGAATAGTCAGCATCATTAGTCTTCAGTGACACGTGATCCTTCAGAAATCACTCTAATATGATGATTCGATGCTTGTTACAACTGACCTTTCGCCGCAAGAATCGTCGGCTTTCCGTAAAAATGAATAAAAAGTTCAAAAACAGACTATGAAACAGAAATCTTATGTTATATATCTTAAAGGGATACTCCACTTTTTTTGGAAACACAGTAGGCTCATTTTACCACTCCCCCAGAGTTAAACGGTTGGGTTTTACCGTTTTCGAATCCATTCAGCCGATATCCTGATATTTAGAAGAATATCAGTTAACAGACAGATTCTGGTCTCATTGACATCCATAGTATATTGTTTTTCCTACTATGGAAGTCAATGAGACCAGAAACTGTCTGGTTACTGATATTCTTTTAAATATCTGAAAATCGGCTGAATGGATTCAAAAACAGTGAAACTCAACTGTTTAAAGGGCCGCTAGACGACAATGCTGCCAAACAGCGACCCCTAGAGTAACTGTGGAGTACTTGTTTTTAACATTACTGTTGTAAATACCACTCACGGAGGGCATGACGTGTTACATAGTATACTACATTGTGTTTATTTTGTTGTTTAATGAGATCTAATATATGTTGTTAGTGGTGAGAATTTTCACGTGATTAAATACATATCCCCATGAACTTTAATGGTCCAGAGGATGAACTTTGCCATGTTTGTCACAGGTTCTGGGTTCTAATTCTTACTAATAGTATAGTTTATTTTCCTCATCAACACCGATTATATATTAGTGGCTGTATTTCAAGCAGGGACATGTTTTTTGTGCATTGGGTTTTGTGATTTCACCGTAATGAGTCTCTCAGTCCCCACAATGGATTGAGCAATGAGCGCGCGTCCGTTTGAATATCACAACAGAACACTGAATCCATTGAAACTGATCGCAGCGGCAACGAGCACTTTGGTCACTTGAATTCAAAAACAACACATTTCAGATCGCCTCTTATTTAACAAACGAAATAAATGAATCTACTAGAGTTACCTGGAGATGTTTTATTTGTTTGTATTGGTACATCCGTGCTGCGAGATGCTTCAATGGGGACATATCAAACGCACATTACGGCTATTCTCGCGTCTGACTCCTCGCTCGGTCAGTCTGCTTTTTCCTCTTTCTCTGTTACTCCGACAATGCTTTCCTAGCTTTCTATATCTTATATGCCGGCTCCGCCATGACGATAGTGTGACAAACTCCATCCTTGTCGACCTTGTTCCTGGATATGTGCAGTGTTGTCGCAAGACTCGCAAAGGAATATGTTACATCGCGAGAGCTGATATCACGCGATACTTCCTAATACTGCAGGGCGGCGAGCCGTCGGCCTGAAACTGCAAGTGAGATTTTTCCGCTCACAGGCACCAGGGGGGGTCGAGACACCCACCATTCAACCCAAAAGAAGTCATATAACCATTTCAATAACTCTGAAGCTGTTAAATTAAGCTAAAATAACTGCCTTGTGTCCCTTTAACTCTGGGGGAGTTGTAAAATGAGCCTATTTCCAAAAAAAAAAAAAAAAGTGGAGTATCCCTTTAAATGTCACTTTTGATCGATGAATCATCTGCGGGCATCATCTTTGGTCAGACGTGGGAATTCATTCGTCATGCAACTCCCACAGTGCATTATGGGTATTCTCTAGCCATTGAACATACATCAGTTGTACGCTCATTATTGCTGTGCATTGTGGGATTTAATGAGTGCCCTTAGTAACGTCCACTATGGTTTCCAGCACCACTACAAATGGCTGTCCCTTCAAATCTTGGATATAGGGGGCGATTTCAGATATAGCCGTTGTCTTCTTTGAATCATCCATCTTGTCAAAGCCACTACAGCTGTATCAGTGTCCTTATGTGCACTCGTTTCATTTGAAGATGCGCATACACGACACTGGTTTATGTTTAGAGCACTAGAGTACAAGACATGCACTCTTAGAAGAAAAGGTTCTATCAGCGCTACGTATTTGGAACCCCTAAATGGTTCTATACCCTCTTAAAAAAAGGTTCCTCTGGGTTCTATATAGAACCCTGGGGTTCCATACTTGGCCAATAGAACCTTTTACCAAAAAAAATGGTTCTATATAGAACCATTTTGGAGTTCCATATATGAAGCGGGGGGTGGAACCATTTCTGGTTCTAAATAGAACCATTTCTTCTAAGAGTGTGTCCATAAAAAACTTGAAATGTGCTTGATCCTGTCTGTATGTGATCCACGTGTTGAATCTGTGACGTTGCTCCGACTTTGCTTTTGATACCGAAAGACATGAAATTCCTCTAAAAAATTCCACTTATGAATAAACTTACTGAGTACCTTTAGTGTTTTCAACGATGTGCAGTCTGTATTCACTTCTCAAAAAGTGTGTTTTGGCGTTTCATGGCCATTTCAGGAAGAGTAAATAAGCTCCTCTCTAGTGTTTTCTTTTTGTTAGCTAACCAAGGAACTGTGAACTGTGGATAACTTTCCTGAGGTAAATGCAACATTATGTGACCATACTGTTGTCAAGCTGTTTTATTGACAGCTTACACACAACATTTTCTTCACGCACAGAATACGATGCAGTCGAACACGTTTCCCCAGCGCATTCTCATCCCAATTCGTCATATAACTGACGTTTTGGGACGTCTTTTGACCATTCGTCAATATACGACTTTTTAGGGCCCCCTTAAACGTCGGTAGATGACGTTATGGGATCCTAACTCTACCCCAGACCTAAACCTAACCCTAAACCCAACTCGTCACCTAACTGACGTTAAAGGTAAAGCGTCAGTTGTATGACGACCCGGGATCGTCATCTACCGACGTTTAAGGGGGCCCTAAAAAGTCGTATATTGACGAATGGTCAAAAGACGTCCCAAAACGTCAGGACGGACGAATTGGGATGAGAATGTGACGAATTGAAAAAACGACGAATTGGGATGAGAATGTGTTGGTTTCCCCCTACTTTTGATAGATATATTCGGCCCTGATTTTCGAACAATCAGCCGATAGTGAACATAATCAGCATCGGTGCATCTTTTATCAGTGACTTTTGCTACTGTGTGTGTAATATAGAGCAGTGAAAGGGTGATTGTAGCTCAGGTTGAAATACGAATCCCCAAGCCATCTGTCTGGTCAGGTCTTTCCGTTCACTGCATAAAGTTACTCTTAGGGCTTTTCTCCAAAGCTGTCTAAAGCCTTGCTAACTTCTCCTCCAATGCATGCTGAGACCCTTATGGGGATCTGTGTTATAGACAGGTGTGAAACCTCTGCTGACTGGAGAGGCGCTTCGCAGAGCCAAGTCTGAATGTTCTTATTAACTTGCTCAGTCATTCGTAACCTCCTCACACAAAGGAGACTGCTGTCGGGAGGTGGAGGGACGGGAAACAACTAATGATACACAGAGCAAAGAGACTCTACTGTGATAGATGCAATTGTGCATGCGGTAAACTATTGTGCGTGGAGAACATCAAACTCTGACCTCAGTGCAGATGAGGGGACGGAAACTAGTGGCTTGTGAAACACGGGTTTTATAACCTTGGTGTGGTGCGTCACTTTGTTTTTTTCAAGCATATAAAGGTCCATCTATACTGATATCAGGGTTAGATAGGTCTTTTTAGCATTTCTAATTCAAATGATTGTATCTCGGAAAGTTTGAATGTCACAATTTTGGAAACTCATGGAAGTGGAACAACTCTGATTATGCTGAGAATCATTTATTTGACCAAAAATATAGTAAAATTGAATTTCTGAAATATTTAAAACAGCTGTTTTATTTATTTATTTATTTTAATTTGTTCCTGTGATCAAAGCTGAATTTACAGCATCATTACTCCAGTCTTCAGTCACACGATCCTTCAGAAATCATTCTAATATGATGATTTGATGCTCAGGAAACAGTTCTTACTATTAATATGCTGCTTCATATTTTTATTTTTATTTTCAGCCTTTTTTTATGAATATGAAGTTCAGAATAACTACATTTGTTATATATATGTTGGAACATTAGAAATCTCTTTAATGTCACTTTTGGTCAATTAAATGTGTCCTTGTTGAGTTTAATTAATTCCTTTCACACAAAAAATGTTCTGACCCCAAATATTTTAGTGTATACACTCTCAGGAAAAAAAGGTACAAAAGCTGTCACTGGGGCTGTACCTTTTCAAAAGGTACACTTTTGTACCCAAAGGCTGCATATCGGTACCTTAGTGGTACATATTAGCACCTAAAATGTACATATTAAACCTGAAATGTGCATATTTACACCTAAAATGTACATATTACCACCTAAAATGTATATATTAGCACCTGAAATGTACATATTACCACCGAAAATGTACATATTAGGACCCAAAATGTACATATTAGCTCCTGAAATGGACATAGCACCTAAAATGGACAAAAGTTTACCTTTTGAAAAGGTACAGCCCCAGTGACCGCTTTTGTACCCTTGTTTCTGAGAGTGTACAGTATATCTATTCAATCATATAAATTTAACTTTCATAATCTTAATTCTAATCCAGTCTAATCTAATCTCATCAATCCAATCTCATGATGTGAATATCTTAATATTCTCCAAAGGTGCAACATAGAAATTAATGACAAAAACATTGTTTTCTATTTTATCTTTTGAAAATGCGAGTGAAACTTAGAAGGGCCGCATGTAAAGTAAAGTAAAATAAAAAGTATTTTGAATTATAAAATAAAGATATTTATGCTGTCAGCATCAAGCATTTTTTTTTCTTTTATGGTGTGCCAGGGATTTGCAGATTTGTGTGTGTGATGTTGTGTGTGTGCGTGTGCGTGTTTTAATTCAACAAATACACTTTTAATTCAACAATCATTTGTAATTCAGCAACAGCGAGTCAAATTCTCTCAGCTCAATCAGCGTCGCTGTGAGTTTCACACTTCACTGGCGACCTCCTATGTGCTTTGCAAACATAATTTCTCAAAATGAGACCAAATTATTTAAATTCGGTAACAAGGAACAAAAGTATATTAACATTATGCGTTCATCATCATGGAACATTTGTGACAAGTCGAATATTGTTAAACATTTCTCTCTAAAGCACTGGCAGAAATAGCTGTCTGCATTTGTCATCTGTGTGAACTAGTGGAATGGCTCATTGATCAAGTTTGCAAATATCTACAGTCTGCTTTAAATGTTGGAAAGAGCTGTAAAGAATAAAAGATACAAACAATGGGATTCTTTCGCAAATTAAATAGACCATCATCTTATGTTGCCTCTTTTAACTGTTGCACTTTATAATACACTGTCTATAGGATTGGAGTAGGTTGTTTTTGACCAGATAAGGTCCAGATATTTTGCAGTATTGTCATAAGTTTGGCTATGTTATACAACTCATGTATAGATGTTAGCATTAATGCGAACTGAGATGGATTACAAGTCCGCAATTGATATGTCATTTAGTACGTTTAAGGTAAATATGGTTCATTTAGATTCTTCGTTTACTTCAAATAGCCGATAACCATGCATTTTGAATTTCTTTAGCACAGTTCATGCAGCATAATATAAGTAGCTAGACATATAACTTCGCCTCAAAGCAAACACACATGCAATATAAGCCACGACACACCAACTTTACTTGCGTTTACTTCAAAGTCTTCAATGCGAGACGCCCACAAAAACCAAGCGTTTTTCAGCTAGGCTCAAAACTAGGGTAGAAAATAGCCTATTACCTATTGATTTGGATGTTTTTGAATGTGAAAACCAAGTGAAACCAAGTCATAAGTTGACCTCAGACAACAAAATATATATATATATATATATATATATATATATTAAAAAAGCCAGTTCATGACCCCTTTAATAAAAAATGAATGTATGAAATCACAATAAAATGCAAATATATAATGTAAAAATATATAAAGCAGAGGCTCTGTGCTTTCTTTTGATTTTCTAAAATATTCTTAGGGCAATTGCTGACACTCGCAGGCAACTTTTTTTTAAAAAAACATTGGCGAGGAAAGAGTTAATAACTAAGCATCAATAATAATTGATTATGTCTGAGCAGTGAACCAAATCAGCTTAATGATTTTTGACAGATTGTGTGAATATAGATGAGTTATTTGCAATTCTTAATAACAGATGCAGCCTTGGTGAGCAGAAATATCGTATCTATTCCTAACATTTGACCAGTACTGTAGTTCATTTAGAGAACTCTTGCTCAACACGAAGAGAAGCTCAGTCCTTTCACACACGAGTAGCACACAAACACCTCCGTCTCTGCCAGACTCGCTCATGCAATTAAGACCTTGCCAGTGCTCTGCTGTCTTCCTCACCTCTCGCTTTGGCATTCAGTGGAGCTTCCCTGCGAGACAGTGCGGGTGCTCACGGGGACCGCGTCTTTCAAAGCGACACTGGTTACAATGACGGCCACAGTGAAGCCCTTAAACCTGCGTGGGAGACCGCGTTCATAAAGGACATGGGATTCTGATGGAACGTGATTTGTTAGCTGGGATGTCAGCACCCCTACGGAGGCTTCATGTTGCCACTGGCTAGGAAACAGCACCCTCACTGGTTTCTGTTTATATACGACCAGAGGGTCTACAGTCATCTATACATGTAGCGTTGCATCTGTTACGCGCCACCCACAGAGAGACAGATGGGTTTTTTTTTTCTCTTTCATTCCAGCGCAATCCCTCACACGGTCTCTGTCTTTCATTCTCACTCTTTCAAGCCCTTCCATGTCTGTGCGTTCCTCTTGTTTGTGTCTGCCTGTCTTGCGCTGTGTTGGTCTCCTGTCATTTAAGATGGATATCTTCATTGCTTTCACTTGTAAAGCTCTTTCAGCTTGAATATTGATGTTCGTCTCAGTTCGTCTCTAGGCTTTTGACGAACGCCAAATTCTGTGCATTGTGCTAACACAGTCTCATCCCAAAGCGTCATATAACTGACGTCTTGGGACGTCTTTTGACCATATGTCAACATCCGCCTTTTTAGGGTAACCTTAAACGTCGGTTAGATGACGATCCCGGGCCATCATACAACTGACGCTTTACCTTTAATGTCGGTTAGGTGACGGGGAAGGTTTAGGGGTAGGTTTAGGATCCAATAACGTCATCTAACCGACGTTTAAGGGTACCCTAAAAAGGCAGATGTTGACATATGGTCGAACAGCGCCAGTCTCATCCCAAGACGAGACTTATATCACTTATATGACGTCTTGGGATGAGACTGCGCTGATGTGGCTCAGTGGTTCATGTAGGTTGTCTACAAACCAGAAGGTTGGTGGTTCAATCCCCGGTTCCACCTGACCAAGTGTCGAGGTGTCCATGAGCAAGACACCTAACCCCAGCTGTTCCCGACGGGCTGGATGGCGCCTTGCATGGCTGACAAGGCCGTCGGTGTATGAATGAGTGAGTGAAAGGGTGAATGTGAGGCAAATGTAAAGCGCTATGGTGGCCATTAGGTCTGTGAAAGTGTTATATAAATGTAGTCACTTGGACTATTTTATAATGTCTTTAATAACTTTTCTGGGCCGAAAATTTAAGACTCATTTTGAAGAAAACAGTCTAAGGTGAAAATCTATGTATAATTTTGACTACTTTTAGCTCAGACATGCTGTAATCGGAGACGAAATGCAACCCTTTTCCTAGTTTGTTTACAAATATCAAAGATGTACTTCGCGATTAATTCTGCAAACATTAGATCTGTTGTATTATGTCAACTAAATAAACCAGATAGCAAAAATCCTGAGAATGAAAGGTTTTGTTTGATATGTGACTTGCCTTTGTTCATCAAATTTGACCAAAATATTCAAATTCATAATCACACTTACTTTTGATCGGTATTTTCGGTTGCGGGTGGAGGAATTTAAACAAATAAATTATGCAATATGTAAAATAAATTTAAAAAATGATGGTTTGTGTGAAAAGTAGAGGGTCTAAGCTTTGTAATGATATCTCATATGACTGTTAATGTTTCATCAGGACCTTTAGATATTAAAGGGGCGATCATAATAACGATCTTAATAACGCAATTCACACCCGGTGCCGGGTTTACGACCTTAACAGGTTAATGTTGATATGAAATCGCTAGTTTCTGCTTCTTCTTCACATGTCTTTTGATCAGGGTATTCAGTACTCTTTCAGAAGATGTCATAGCGCCCCCTACCACAGAACAGTGAAAACACTGAAATTTCCGTCAATGGCAGGGAAGCGTTGACTGTATGTGACAAAATAAGTATGACTAAATTCACAGTACTCATAAAAGAGTAGGTAAAAAGTATACGGATAACCTACTTCAGGTGCGATTCTGAAGTGTGCACACGATGGACACTTTATTATCCCATGAGGCCACGGGAGAAGATTTGTGAATGAGGATTTGTCAACTGAGGCGGGTGGGTCACATGATAAGGGGGACATGGTAAATGTAGTAAGTCCAGATTACATTCATACTATACACTTCTTTAGCGGTCTTGAAGTCACTACTTATTCAACAAAGTACCTACTCAAGAGAGTATTTGATTTAGAACGCAGCCGCAATCTCATAAATTTCCGTTAATGGTAGGGAAAGAGTTTATATTCTATTTAATGATACAAGCATTTGAAGGTAAATCTAGCGCCCCCTTGAGTACAGAGATTTGTTATGCAAGTGTAGCAGAAAGGTTGCATAAAGGCTCTGTCAAAAACATCTTGAAAGGTCACTCTTGCATTCTGCACAACAGAGGAGGATCTAAGGATTTCAAGGGATGAATTTAAAAGCTTCAGATCTCAGAGCAAAAAAAAAAATACCCAAGGCTACATGCAACAAAAGACCCATTCCTGCTAGAGTGCATTACAAAAAAGTTGTACACCTTTAAAAGAACATTTCTGACAACATGAAGAAAAATGTCAAAGATTAGCAAGTAAAATGCTGACTGCGTGTGAGATTCTGTGAAATAGAATTCAATGTTATAGAATATTGTTTGTAGAATGTTTCATTTGGGAAAGTCATCAGTATCTTCAATGACACAGGCCGGAATGTTCTTCGTTAATGCTTTATAAGGGACTTTTTTAAAACCTAAAACCACAGCAATAGGATTACAAGGAAATAATGGAATAAACTGGGATTAAACAGCTCAGTGATCACAGGCGAGTATTAGTAGATATCTGATATCAAACAACTACGTTTCTTTTAAGCATCAACTCGGGTGTTTTTCCTTAAAGACACACTATGCAAGAATTGTACCTTAATATAACACCAAGTCATTTAGGTGGTAAACAAACTCATAGTATCATTCTATGAGTTTATCGAACCTTTGTCACGCCACTGTGATGCCTTTACAATGCAGCCTCTGAATTGGGACGCAGCAACTGAACATGTAATGTGCATGCACATGACGTCACAGTTTTCACAAATTTGCATTTTTGTTTTTTTACGTTTTCTGGCCCCCAAAACGCCATTGACGTTTTAAATATACGGGCAAAACGCATACGTTTTCTGATTTTAATTGACAACAGTCTTGTGTAAATAACACAGTCTCATCCCAAAAAGTCATATAACTGACGTCTTTTGACCATACGTCAACATCCGCCTTTTTAGGGCCCCCTTTAACGTCGGTAGATGGCGATCCCGGGCCGTCATACAACTGACGCCTTACCTTTAACGTCACTTAGGTGACGGGTTAGGTTTAGGGTTAAGTTTAGGTTTGGGGTAGAGTTAGGATCCCATTACCTCATCTACCGACGTTTAAGGGGGCCCTAAAAAGGCGAATATTGACGTATGGTCAAAACAAGTCCCAAAACGTCAGTTATATGACGTCTTGGGATGAGACTGCGCCGGTGTAAACACAGCCTTAGTGTTTAAAGAAAACTGCTGCTATTACATCCTCCTTTTTTCATCCCTGCTACAACCTCAGCACAACAATATTTTGATGGCAATGCTTTGTATAGCGCTGTACCTTCTCGTTATTTTAAACCCAGCTTGTGTGCTGGCTAATGCTAAAAATAGATATTTCAAAATTGCTCCGGTTAAGGCCATGGGCGATTACTAAAAATTATTTTCAATTGCTGTGTGTTCTCCAGTAATATGATTTGGTCCCCTGTCCATCCTCAATAAATCCAATCTATGGCAGTTTTTTAAGATCTATAGCTCAATCAGTGTCTCTCTGAGTGGTGCCCTATAATAACATAGGCTATTCAGACAACTGGCAAACAATCAGAGAGTCTTGTTAAGATTAAACTCTCATGGAATCTCTCCAACAGTTTTCAACATCCAAAACTTTATCCCAAAAACAACATTTGGAGCACTTTGATTTTTTTTTTTTAATGTATTTAAGTAACTTCAACTCACTATTGCATCTCTTATAATCACTTAAAGGGATACTCCACTTTTTTTGGAAATAGGCTCATTTTACCATTCCCCCAGAGTTAAACAATCGAGTTTTACCGTTTTCAAATCCATTCAGACGATTTTCTGATATTTAGAAGAATATCAGTAACCAGACAGTTTCTGGTCTCATTGACTTCCATAGTAGGAAAAAAATATACTATGGACATCAATGAGACCAGAAACTGTTTGGTTACTGATATTCTTCTAAATATCAGAAAATCGGCTGAATACATTCGAAAACGCTAAAACCCAACTGTTTAACTCTGGGGGAGTTGTAAAATGAGCCTATTTCCAAAAAAGTGGAGTATCCCTTTAAGATGATGAGAAGAATGAAAAGACTTGAGTTGTTTCATCAAATGCAGGTTAGTTTTGAGAAGGGTTTAGAATTGACCCTTCGCTAACCTAGTTACGGTTGCTAAGACACAATTAGCCACATTTTCGGGCATGGCCTATAGCGAAGGGTAAATTGAATTCAATTAAACAAAGATTGAATGATGTCATTAATCATAGACCCCTAAAACGAATCCACCATCCTGACTGATGTCAATAGTCAAGTAGCTCACCTCCTAGCAGTTATTTATGACCCTACACTGTGTCCCACCTTGAGTAATGGCTATGAATGTTAATTCACTTGAAGTGATCGCTCTCATACAGCTCAACAATCTGTCCTCCCTTTTTTGCTTATACCGTTCCACTTTCTCTGGTACATTAAAGAACCAACTATTCCCATGTCCTAGTCAACATTGATCATGTGGCTGGCACCATTGCGGCAGGTTTACAGTGAGCTAGATGCTGATGTGCCTCGAATTTTATTCCGTTCAGATGTTTTTGTTACTGTTTATTCTCTCTCAAAGATTGGAGGACTCTCCTCTGCCAGTCCCTCGTGTTCCCTCTGCCGACTATCAAAGAAACCTGGCTCCTCAGCATAAGCTGCCCACCGTCAAACAAGCATTGCTAGCTCCAATTCTGGACTATTGATGCTCCTGGGCCACAATCATTTACACATGAATCGTTTATCTACCCTATGTCTAAGTCTACGTAGATACAAATTTGCTATAGAATATTTATATTCCTCCTTGGTTGCAGAGGCCTTTCTGCTCGAATTGTGTGCCCTTTGCTAAGTAATATTTCATGCAAAACAAAAGGTGATAGGATTATGCTAATTTATCTGAATAAAGTTCTTGTTACCGAGTGAGAAGTCTGGATTGTGCAGCAAGACATAACACAAAGAAATGACACATCGAGGAACACTGAGTCCAAGGAAGTTCAGGTGTTGACACATGAATCCATGACCCATGATGCACTATTGCAGTCATTTTAAAATATCAAATGATCTATTATGCATCATTAGTGAGGAGGTTTATACCAGAAAAGTGGCTCCAAAAAGTGTTTAGACACTTCACAGACGTACAATGTCTGAATGTCATTGCATTTGGTAGAATCTAAAAGCAAGTGGCATTTAATTACAAGCAAAATTACAAGCACGCTTTTAAAGCAAACCATTTCACAAAAGTAGCTTTCTTGAGAAGTAGTTCTCATTTCTTTATGAGTGGAAATGGTTTATTTTTCCACTGGCTGACAACGGAGCACTTTGGCAACTAATACAAATGCATCAGTCATTGCCTTGGTTATGAAAAAGTTTAAAGATGAGATGTAAATATAGGCCATGTTATGGAAGATTATCAGATATGTATTTTAGTGTTATTATTAACTTGCGTTAGCTTGTGTTTACCAGCTACTGAGAAACCAGCATGGTTAGGCACAGTTAGCCAAGCTAAAGCATTGAAAATTCCCATTTCCACCCCAAATCTCAAATTCCCCCAAATCTGAAGGATCTGGAGAGATTCAGTGTGGAGGAATGGTCTTTTTCCCCCATTTTCAATTATTTTTCTTCAATGAAAGGTCAGAATTATTGTTATAAAAGATCAAAAGGCTTAACAATGCAGATTTATTTTCACAGGCTTCTTTGTTCATATGTACCAAGGGTGCCAATAATGTTGACCATGACATTGGCATTGACCATGACTACGGCTATAGACAGTGGTGGAATGTAACGAAGTACAAATACTTCGTTACTTTACTTAAGTACATTTTTCATGTATTTTTACTTTACTTAAGTAGAATAAATAGTGAATACTTTTTACTTTTACTTCGTTACATTTTGCAGCAATTATTTTACTTTCTACTCCGCTACATTTCTACAACTTTTGTTACATTTTCGTTACATTATCTGATCAGTTTTCCCCTGCCAAACGTAATCTGACCGTCCGTTCGTTGCACGTTTGTCTCACCAGTGACGTTTGGTTGCCATAGATACATCTACTAAATGCGTCTCACACGCAGTGTGTTTATCGTGCAATTTATACGCGAAAATTAGTTTTTACGTGGATAGGAAACACACCGTGTGTAATATACGTTTGGTTAGGATTATGGCAAGCCAAGAGGTTCAGAATTACACCATAAATTAATCGCGTTTACTGCCAAACATAGTTATTAACATAGGCTATAGTAAGGATAAGCATGGTTATTGCCTAATTGCAAGCTTGTTTCAGAAATGATGACAACATTTTTTTTCCCATCATTATTGAACATCATTATAGGAGTATTAGGTTGAATGAGTTAGAATTAAATGCTTTATTAATCATTAGAAAATAGTCATTAAGAGAATCAATTGTTATGCAAGTACTTTTACTTTTAATGCTTAAAGTACATTTAAAATCAGGTACTTTTTACTTTTACTTAAGTATGTTTGTCATTGTGTTACTTCTACTTTTACTAAAGTAAATATTTATCTGGGTATTTGTACTTTTACTTAAGTACTGAGATTCAGTACTTCCTCCACCACTGGCTATAGATTTACATATAAAGTTGTAATATATGAATATATAATTGCATTATATTTTTTTAAAGATAAGCATTCTGGACGGTCCGTCACTTACACATGATAATGACAGCAGTGAGCATGTCAGAGCCTCAGTAACTTTTAATCCTCATTCACACTAGTTTTATGACAGGAGGTCACCAAGGGCCTATGTAGTGCTTGTAAAAAATAAGATGTCCTTCCATTTTGACAAGGAATTAGTTTTCCTGCTGCTAAAAGTGAACATTCTGGAGGAGAAAAGTGTTTGTATATAAAAATGCAGCATTGCATAATACATCATCTTATGACCAAGATGAATGATATTTACATTTTTTTTATCACATCCCTCTATGTGAGAAGAGACAAATCATAGTGAACAGGAAAATTGCTCAAAGTGCCGATTTCCCTCAATCCCATTGGTAGTTGCCGCATTGCATCGCTGCTCATTTGCATAAAACAAAACTTTTCTTAACTTTGCCGCATCTCTCAAACCGTTAATCCGCGTTCTCTCATTTAAAATCAATGGCATTTCTATTTTCTGTTCAGGTACCCAAATACTTCCTTTATTCGTCCTATATATCCTCCCATTTCTCTTGTTCTCTGTCTAATTCTCCCACTCCCTTTCCTTCTGTCTAGGGATGTAGGATTGCTGCGTGAAGCTCCCAGGTGTATGGCAGCAGAGGGAAGTCGGAGCAAAGAACAGGTTTTAGATTAGCAGTTGTTGTGGCTTCACCGCTGGTGATTAATGATCTGAGATGTGCTTTGTTCTGAGATAACACACAAAGATTTATTTTAATAGGGTGTGCTAGGGTGGAGGTGGAGCTTTGGGAGCAATATTAAGAGAGAATTAATGAACATCCGTGCGCGCAGACACTCTCACGACGATACTGAGGCCCGAAAGACACTTGATGTCATTATATTCACGCTTGACTTCTCAACTGTGTAAGTGCATTGTGAGGTAGAGCATATTGTAGAAAAGGCCAAATGGCAGACTGATACTGCTCTTAAAATGATTAATGCTACGACCAGCCATTATATAAGAACTGTGTACACGGCATTAATGAGCTTTACGGGAGGACTTTAATTAAGATCGTAAGTCTTGGTTAAGCACTCGTGGTTCGTTCACCTCAAATGAAACTGAACTGGAAGTGGCTGTTTACGTGCGCGTGTTTATGAATCTGTGTGGACATGCATGTCTACATATATTGACTCACTTAAAACACATTATGTATTCATGAGATTCAAATTAAAGTAGTTTCATATATATATATATATATTTAACAGTGGGTATACGTGCTGGTTTACATTTAGTAAAACAAGTAAATCATACACTCAAACCCAAACCCAAATTTGGATCAAATATTGACAAACCGAGTAACTGGGTTACCATTTAAATGACATTTTTAACCCAAAGTTTGGGTTTGTCCATATTTTATCCAAAATTGGGTTAAAACAACCCAGCATTTTTTTAGAGTGTGTGTGTAGTACATAAGTCAGCCCATCCAAAAATAAAAGAGATAGATAGATAGATAGATAGATAGATAGATAGATAGATAGATAGATAGATAGATAGATAGATAGATAGATAGATAGATAGATAGATAGATAGATAGATAGATAGATAGATAGATAGATAGATAGATAGACAGAAACAATTTATCTGAAATGGCTTAAAAGGTTGTTGTTGTTGTTGTTGTTGTTTTTATGAGGTAAAACATAATTTCAACCAAACAGCCATTGAGAGTGTTTACATGCTCAATCATACACAGATTATGCTTAATAACCCAGCAATGTGGACAATTAAGTGGCTTAATGCTGTCATTTTATCATGTAAAGGTCAAATACTCGAAAAATCATGAGGCAAAATCCAATCAGAACGCATAGTTTGTTGCTCATTACTCGAATTCCCAATGCATGCATATTTAATAGCATTCTGTTGGCTTATTAAATGTTGTGTGCATGTCTGTTTACATCAAAACCAACATTCTTGTATTTCTATAGGATGTTAAAATGATCATATTTTTGCCAGATTTTGTAAAAACACTCATTGCTGCCAGTAGATTTGAAATGTTTAAAGTGGCCAGGAACCAGACAGAGCATTACTGTTGGATGTAGAATATGTGAAAAATAATGTTTTTTGAACTTTCAAGCATGAAAACCTATCCTATAGTATAGCCTAAAAACAAAATCAAGACTTTGAAAAAGGGCATAATAGGTCACCTTTAAGATGACAGATGCTGTCAAGGGAAATGAGGATTCTAAATATAATTCATTAAGAACTGTTTTAAATATTTGAGCTTGGGCTAGTTATTAGTTTAGAAAGATGCTAAAAGTGAGTGTCAGGAGCACTATTTGTGGCCTGTATGAGTGTCGGTAAACAGAGTTGCAGCCCATGAATCAGTCAGGTCACTGCCTTAAGCGTCGTTCACACTGACAGCGGTTTGCAGTAGGAGTTGTTGATTTGATTCCATATGAGAGACAGAGACTGTCGTCGATCCGACAGAGTTGAGCTGAGTTCAGCTTTATGCAAATACACTGAGATGTGGAGCTAACCGATGAGAGCGCAGGCAGAAAATCTCGTTTGATCCTTGACCTGATAGGGCACCACCAGGCTAACAGGCAGGTAAAAGACACCTTTACTTTTTTAGGCTCACTATTGGCCGACGCTGGTCATGTGTGACGTACAACAACAGATCATACGCTGTTAAACTAGTAACCTGACTCGAGGCAGAGAGAGAAGTAAATGAATAGTTGAAATAAAGTCGTTTTTTTTTTTTACACAAAAAGTGTTCTCGTTGCTTGATAAATTTAAGATTGAGCTACACTCTAAAAATGCTGGGATGTTTTAACCCAACTTTGGGTCAAATATGGACAAACCCAATTTTGTGGGTCCATATTTGACCCAAAGTTGGGTTAAAACAACTCAGCAATTTTTAGAGTGTAGAAATTTGGACTATTTTAACAATGTCTTTAATAACTTTTCGAGGCCGGCAAGTTTCAATTCCTCAAGAAGCCTATGATCCAGCTATCAGATTTCATTAAAAATATCTTAATTTATTTTCCTAAGATGAACGAAGGTCTTACGGGGTTGGAACGACATGAGAGTGAATAAATACTGACCGAATTTTCATTTTTGGGTGAACTATCCCTGTAAAACTAGACTATAAGCCCACTGGACTAATGACAAGTGATGTTGACTGAAGAGAGAAATGGACATATATCAACATCCTATCAATCATTTCCATCTGATTTCATCATGTAAAGCATCTGAATGAGCCGTAATGACTCTCAGTGTTACATTTGAGTCATCCAGATTCAGTACAGGTCTTGAAAGCTCCCCTCTGCAGGACTCTAATTGCAATATAGAGGTAATGACAAAATTACTGTAATGAGCGTCTGATTATCTTTCAATTTAAGACATTCATTTGAATAATTGAGGTACAAACGTCATTGTTCGAGTCTCATGCAGGGAATTCCTTTGTTATTAAAAATACCTTGGGTTATTTGCTCAAGGAGGGACTGTGGTGAAGAAAAAGAAAATAAATCGCATTAGCAATTACTATATCTTGTTATGGATATGTGCGCCTCCTCAAAATATAAAATATGTTTGATATTATATTTCATATTGAATCTTAATATTACATAAATATATTAGGGCGTGTATTTTGTGTTGCACTGGAAGAATGGTTCACTTGTTTGTGAAATGTAATGTGTAATTTGGAGTACTCATCACTAATGCATTGGATATACTTATTCTAAAATGTGTAAAAAATGCTGGGTTTTTTTAACCCAATTTGGGGTAAAATATGGACAAACCCAGCCATTGGGTTACATTTTTAAATTACATTTTTAACCCAATGGCTGGGTTTGTCCATATTTTACCCAAAATTGGGTTAAAACAACCCAGCATTTTTTAGAGTGTAGTGTAAAAGTTCTGATACTCGGTTAAACTACAAAGTAGTCAAAAAGATACTTAAGCACAGTAACTAAATACATTACACCACTGAATGGTCCAAGAAATAGGCTTCATGTTTTTATTATTATGGGGTGAAATGTGACCTGGGTTTGTTTTCCCTAAGAATATGGTTGTTTGCGGTGTGCAATAGTTTTATGTTTTCACCACACTAACCAATCACCAGGAGTAATACCAAGATCATAGCATCATTATAATCATTCTCATCAGGATCAGCCCCCCACCGCCCCAAAAAAAAAAAAAATCCTATACCTTTATAAAATATGACTCACTAAATTATTTAGTGCGAGAGTTTGCTCACATGAAAGAATATTGCCTTCAGAATAGGGTCTACCCACGGGGCCAACTAGCAGGCAGGGAACAGTGTGTGTAGTGGACCAAAACAACTAAATGGCTTGTTGTTCTGCCAGTGCACATCAAAAAGTGTGTGCATTAACTCCAAATTGGACAGTTCAGACAGGTTATACACTTCTATTTCTCCTTTTGTCTCTATTCGATTTTTCCAGTGGCAAAAGTAATGCGCTTCGGCGAAAGCGCAGAAACAGCTGTTCTATCAAAGATATGGATGGCCAAAGCGAGCTCCCATAATGGTGATGTACTTTACGGCCACAATGAGAGAGGAGAGTGCAAAACAAATGTGGACAGAGAGATCACAGTGTTGTCTAAATTGGCTCGGTGGGCACGGCTTATATGAAACTTCCAGTCAGCGCTTAAGACGGCAACGCTGAGACATTTATAACCCGCTCTTAACAACGACTGCTGGCACATAATGGATCACAGATAACGTAAAAATGCTAATGAACCAATTAGGCTGCATATTTCTTTGGTAATTATGCACTCTGTAGATGAGATCCACTCTTATTAATGAATTAAGCACCCTTCGTTCAAGAATAAATCGATATTTTTGGTCATTTGCAACCGTTCACAGAGTGTGAGAAAGACGTTTATATTTATCATAGACTAACGTTTGTGAGATGGTCCATTATTGGGTGCATGGCGCAACAAATCCATGGTTCAAAAATACAAAATCAATTTGCATGCATTGACCGACTGTCTGGAGTTGTCTTTACTTGTGAATCGTGGGAATGTTGCTTAAATGGTCACAACGTAAACCACAAGTAGACACAACTGAAAGATGAATGCAATTTGAAAATCCGATAAAGATGTGAGTATGCCCAACACATATCAGTGGTTTGTTCTAAAGATTAAAGTGTGTTGTAGTGGAGTGGAATTATGGGTAGGTGCATGTGGGTCAGTCAGGTTTATTGGTTGGCCATGATTCATTCTTTGGGGTAGCAGCTGTTGTTGATGATACTGCCATGTCGTGGGGAAAGAACAATTTGTGTCCCGGGTACAGAAAGGACACCGGTCGTCTGATCAATGGATGATTGGCCTGGCTCTTCAATTCTCATAGCAGATGTCAAATTGTTGCTTCGCTTTTGGTCTGCTATGTGTGACATCTCAAAGAGCCGAATTGTGAGATTCACCACTTTTTGTGTGGTTTTATTACGCTTTTTGATTAGTATAATGGTTTTGTAAATAAAAGCTTCATATACTGTACAGTAGAGGGAAATATATCAACTTTAGGAAGCTGTGAAGTTAGAGATATCTGTCTGTCTATCTATCTATTAGGGATGCAAAGGGTTAATCGATTATCGATTAGAATTTACTCGATTGAAGTGATCGTTCACTTTGAAATTAATTTTTTTATATGTTTTAGCTTACCTCAAGGGCATCCAAGATGTAGGTGTCTTTGTTTCCGCAGTATTTTCAATTTTAATATTTTTAGGTCAAACCGTTCTTGTCTGTCAGTCACGTTATGGAAATTTATGGGATCCACCTCGAAGAGCATGCACAGAGAAGTGCAAATTAAACATGATTTAATGACTCGTAAATGTAAGTACACATTGATGGCCTAAGACACGAAACGAGCGGTTTGTGTGAGAAAACGAACAGTATTTATACCGTTTTTTCCTCTTGGAACCACAGCCACGTCCAAGTGATCTGAGGTTGTGGTCGCTTCAGTCTGCGCAGGTGCCGGAAAGCGCCGGAATTGATTTCTTTTCTAGTTTTTGTTTGTCATTACTAGTTATGGATTTCACTTGAAGATAATGATTGGTAACTGATTAAAGGGATACTCCACTTTTTTTGGAAATAGGCTCATTTTTTAACTCCCCAGTTAAACAGTTGAGTTTTAGCATTTTCGAATCAATTCAGACGATTTTCTGATATTTAGAAGAATGTCAGTAACCAGACAGTTTCTGGAAGGAAAAAAAATACTATGGTAGTCAATGAGCCAAGAAACTGTCTGGTTACTGATATTCTTCTAAATTTCAGAATATACATATTTCTCACTTCACAATCATTTTAATGACTTTGCCAAGAAATCATTATTTTACATTTCTCTAATATTTTCAGGTTTTTAGTTGCCATGGGAACCTCTTACTGGTCCAAAAATCCTGAAATTTGCAGTTTATCCTTCTAGTGTTTGAAAAAGTCATGGCTTTTGGTGAAATTAGTGGTTTTCTTACAGTACATTGTGAGTGCGGTGTAATCACTGCATGGTTTTGATACGCCTAATTCTGTGACTACATGGCCCCCTAGTATAATTTTCTTATTCGAAAATATTTTTTTTTCTCTTTAATTAATATTACTAGTCAGCTTTGCCTAAGCATAACACTAACTCTGGGCCTCAGATAATTAAGTAGAGAAAGTGTATGCAGTTATATTAAAACCTAATGTAATTTGCATGCCTTGTTAAACTAAAACTTGTAAGTAATGTTTTTTAAATGATGTACTTCCGCTGTAGTTATATTTACAGGCTATTAAAATGTTTGTAGGCTTTTAAAAACTAGCAGAAGCGCTTGTATTGAAGTAAACTCTTCAGTAATGTGATATCATTAAAATAAAAATCCTGAACTGTTGATTTGTTTGACATTGCCCGGTCTGAACAGGGGTGCATTTCCCGTACAACGACGTAGTTCGCTGCTTCACTACCATAGTATGATGCATCGCTGGAGAAATCAAAGCTAGTCGCGACTGTTTCCCGAAACCCACTGTCGCAAAGTATCAACCACGTTGGTTTCACACATGGTGGAGTAATAACTACTTTTAATGAATCTGTTTGAGATCCAATTAACGCTAGATTGTGCTTTTCTGTGTCTGTGAGAGATGGCTCTTGAAAGCCAAACAAGTGTCCATCCAAGAACAACTGATCTTCGCAAAAAAATAAAGAAACTGATTACAAGAGTGAGCAAGTCTTGTGCAACTTTTTCTCCAGTTTCTTCCCGTCTTGATTTCCCTGTCTGTACTAGCTGGAGATTTATCTTGTGAGCTCTGTAATACCCAGAATAGTCCCACTTTCCTTTTCTTTGTAGTACAAAGGGCGGTAAAATCACCGTCGTGTGTGAAAGAGAAAGAAGACACATAAAGAGCGAACAAACCCTTTATCTAGGTGTGTGATGTTTCCTTCTCTTTGGTCAGCATGTTCTCACTCTAAACGTGTCAGGAACTGAAGCATGAGTCGAGTACAAGCACTTTCATCAAACCTCCGAGGTAAATGATAGCCAAATGACATTGATGTAGAAGCACCTGGTTGTAAGCTTAAACTTGACAGAAACTGTAAACTTGTCCCTCAAATCTGATTGGTTGATTGGAATTTTGTTCCAGGATCAACATATAACTGACGTCTTGGGACGTCTTTTGACCATACGCCAACATCCGCCGTTTTAGGATACCCTTAAACGTCGGTTAGATGACGTTTTCGGATCCTAACCCTACCCCAGACCTAAACCTACCCCGTCACTTAACCGACGTTAAAGGTAAAGCGTCAGTTGTATGACGGCCCGGGATCGTCATGTAACCGACGTTTAAGGGTACCCTAAAAAGGCGGATGTTGACGTATGGTCAAAAGACGTCCCAAGACATCAGTTATATGACTTCTTTGGGATGAGACTGTGTTAAAGATGTTGTACCTCGTGATCATGTTCACTATACATTCAGCTGTTTGACAACCATGTACTCTCTCATCATTCGGCTGGTCTTGTGGTTGTCAGAGCAGAAACGAAAGCTGCTGCTCTGTGTGCGTTTCCATAATCTCATTTCAAGTTTGTATACAAATTGCACAAGCTCATTTTGTCTATTAGATCGAAAGACCTGAAAAAACCATACATTTACCCGTCCATAGATCCTCCCGCCCATAGAAGTGGTTGAAAATGGACAAAAGAGACAGATTAAACACCAGTTGTGAACGGGAATATGTCTGCCTCGTCTACTTGTGATCCGATTGACCAAAACACATCTTAATTCCAGGGATAAACACAAGGAAGAATCAATACATGAGACGCATCAAAGATTTCCCAAGAAAAGAAGTTCAAATCTGTTTGTTTTAACAAAAATCAAAAAAAATCTCCTTCTCTACTTTCTTTTTCGTCCCTGGATTGACTCCAAAGGTTTCTCATTGACAGCAGTGAGGTTATTGGCTGCTTCAACATGGAAACGCCAAGGGGTTCCTTTGGCTTCTGCAGTGAGATGCTTCGGTATACGATGCCTTGGGAGTGAAAACACTGATCTCATCTTGTCCATGTGGTCTGCTCACTTAGCTCTTCCCTACGTGTCGTTTCCAGCATCCTCTTGCCCGCACCGCATGACACAATCAACCAATCATTTTTAGTGATCTGACTCGGACACCTCCAGGCCGCCGCGTTCGCATGCCTACAAGCGTCACACATGCCTCTCTTTTAGTCTCCGTGCAGAATCAATTGTTCTCGATTAGCGTACGCTGGAGTGGATAATGAATTAAATCAAATTGGATTCGGCATATCTTGTTGATTCCAGAGGAGCGTTCGATCTCAGCGTGAGGCGATTAAGAATGCCACTTAGCAATCTCTTTGTCCAAATCCAGGGCAAAGTTATCACGGAAAAGGCTTCCTTGGAAGTTATTCGGCAAAGACAAATATCGTCTTGAAGATTGTGGTGAATTAAAAGAGCTGACGGCTTGCGCACTGTAGTGCCATATGGCAAATCGTCGCTTGAGTGAACTCACCCCGTCTAGTCTCGAGAGAACAGTCGAGTGCAGTCTGTCTAGCCGTGGGCCTCCGGAATATGAGAGAGAGAATAAGTGGGTGATCCAGCAAATTGATTCATTAGCAAAGAAAATCAACCCATAAAACAAACAGTACATATGTGTACATATCCTGACCCAGTTCAGATTGTTTTCCTTCCATGTGGCACAGATCGGTTATGACCCAGCATGAACGTGTAAGGAGGAACAAAAGGCAGATGGATTCCGATATTCTCAGATCGGTTCGGCCTCATTCATAAGTGGAAATAAATCTGCTATTAATCAAATACGTGCATTTGCGTCTTCCATGTAAGCGGACAGATCGGATATATGTCTTTGTTTTGACATAAACCATAAGATCATAACCTGTCAGTGTCTTTGCCATGACAACTTGACATAAAATTATGTTAAACTGTCATGTGGTTGGCTTTGACATTGGCTGTCATGAGGCCATTATAACTGTGTCATGAATACAGCCAATGTCAAAACCAACTACCTGATGTTAATGTAATGTTAACCAATAAAGCTAGGTGATTTCTTAAGTTTGATCATTAATCTGCTATGTCATGTTTATGACAGGTTGTGTTGTCTTAGTAATGTCAAGTTGTCATGACAAAGACACTGACAGGTTATGATGTAGCAACCCAATCTCAGATAAAAATGTACCCTGACTACATTGGTTCAAAGTGCAAAACGTAGAGGGTTTACAATAATGGCCCTTGAATTGTAGGACAGTTACATTTTATTTTATTTTATTTACCTATTCTTTTGGATCCAAGTCATGTGACTTTCAAGATTCCGGCTGTGAGAACAAAAAACATGGTGGACGTTTTTCTCATTTTTTGCTAAATAATCTATATTTTGAGTTAGTTTCGGCATAAACATAAGTCTTGATTACAGTTCTTGTGAGAAATATATATTTTGTTTTCATAATATTCACTCAGTGAATGTACACAAGCAATCGCTTACTTGTTGTAGCGAAGATTTTTTCAGATCTCGCCAGAATTTTGTGAAACTGATACGTTTTGGTTGCTATGGACTAGGGCAGCAACAACAAATCAATACAATTTGATTATTAAAAGAGTTTGCAATAAATTTCAATATCAGTTTGTTGTGTCGCGCAATTATTAGGCTATGCCAGTCAATAATTTGCAGAGATGTTGGAGAATAAATAGTTAAATAAATAAATAAAATAAGTTTAGTTGAGATGGGAGTGGACCAGATCTATGATGTGAAGGACTGGACAAAAGCGAAGTGAACTCCAGGTAGAGGCTGAGTTTGTTTGAGGTCGCGCGAGAGATACCGAGTGTGTCCAAGATCGTGCGAAAGAGACCGAGTGTGTCCGAAATCACGCAAAAGAGACAGAGTGTGTCTGTGGTAAATTGCTACGTAGCTACTATGTAGTAGGCTATTTATTGATAAATTACACACCATTGGAGGTGGTCAATCCAATTTGTTTACTTTTTTATATTATTTTATTTTATATTTTATGTATATTTTACATACATTGTATTTATAATTAATATTAGGATAGACTAGAGATAATTTCTTATGTTATAATTATTATTATTATTATTATTACCAATTATTATTACCTATTATTCATCATGCGCAAGACTTGTCATTTTTGCGCATTTGCTTGTCAAATAATGTCAAACATTTTGTTAAAGATTATAACATCTTTGACAAAAAAACAAAACACAAGTTAACAAATCCTGTTAAGTTTTCTGATTAGCATTTTTCTTTGTTTTTTATAAATTATTTTAACATGTCTGGCCTAATACATAGGCCTTATGGGAAGAACGCTAGTCGGATGGGATTTAAACATTGTTAGCTGGAGACCCAAGTTTAGTTTGAAGACGAAAAATCATCTCACCATTCCTGATTTCTAACACACTCACCGTGTCACACCACATCTGGTACATGTGGATTTAACACTTACTCGTCTTCTTGTGATCCCAGGTGTAAACCGGGCCTAAGAACTAGCTAGATTCATGTGGCATAATATGTTTTTATTTTATTAAATGCTTTACAGATGAAAGGCTTCAGTATTCACTTCATTCATTCACTCATTTTTTCCCCCATATTGCTTTGAGGATTAAAAAAAACATGTTTATCTCTCAATGAATACATTCTAGCCTTAAATACTTTATAAAAATGTTTTCTTTTTCACTGTAGCACTCTTTGTAATCATGTGTAAGCAAGTGTGTAGGCCGACGGACCAAATCGGCAAGAATGTGACTGAGAAGGATTTGTGATGCCTTTTTGGCTCTGAAAACCCAGGCTTAGGAAGGATTTTCAAGGTCTTCATGGACAAGTAACAAAGCGGAAGGTCCACCCAGTCCTAAACATGTTTAACAGAATGAACAGCATATGGCACATCAGCTGTTCTGAATTTATAGTTTTGTAATGTCAATATTCATTTCTGTACATTATTCATAATAATAATAATAATTGTACACAAACATTTGGGGTCGTTAAGATTTTTTAACATTGTTCAAGTCTGCTCCCAAAGGCTGTATTTATTTGTTTAAAGATACAGTGACAACAGTAACTTAGTGAAATATAATAACAATTTTAAAGCAAATGTTCATTTTTTTTAGTATATTTTAAAATGTAATTTATTCCTGTGATCAAATTTGAATTTTCAGCAAGTTTTCAGTGTCACATGATCCTTCTGAAATCATACTAATATGCTGATTTGATGCTCAAGAAACATTTCTTATTATAATTAATGTTGAAAAAAATGTGCTGCTTAATATTTTTGTAACATTGATACACTTTAAAAAAAATCCTTATTTGTAATCACATTTTTTCTTTTGTCAAATCAACTTACATACTTTATGTTGTTCAGATAACATAATATTTCGAGTTTCTGATGATTAAATGAATCTCCTTCATTGTATTAACTCAATTTTTCAATTTCAATGAACTTAAAATTTTAAGGTAACCAGGTTACTTATTTTTTTAAGTTAAACCAACAATATTTTTTTGCAGTGTACATTTAAAGAGATCTGAATTCATTTATGAATATATTTCAAAATAACAGCATTTATGTTGAATAGAAATAGTTTGTAACATTATTGTCACTAATTTCTATTATTGTAAAGTATTCATTTCTTCATGTTCTTCATTTTTGTGGGCAGCTAAGTGGTGATTTTTTTTTCTTTATATACCAGCATGATTTTCCTCTTCCGATAATTTCTTCCCAATCATTCCCTAATTATATAAACACATTTAGAAACACATTCCACCTCAACAATTGCCTATTATTAGCATTCATCCCCCTTAAAAGGGGCCAGGTGACTTTCCATATACATAATTGTGATGTAAATGGCAGAATGTCATGCTAATCTTGTGCCGCGGTGAGTCTATTGTAGCATCTGTCCTGAGCATGATGATGCATGACATGGACAACCACCTGTTGCTATAGCATAGGCCAGTGCTTATAACCAAGACTGATTCCCTCATATCTGTATGGAGAGAAAATTGCTGGGGAACTGAAGGTAGAAGACTTTGTTGACAAATGAAGAAAAATGACACCCTGAGCAACATCAAGATAAGTGTTTTGTTCTTTGTAATCCTGGTTTGGACCAGCACCGGTCTTTTCATTGATTGTCGTCAGCGTTGAGGGGGATTTTGAGGCAGGCTATCATTTTTGTTTTCGTTAATTAGTTTTTCACAGTTTCAACGTTGTCAAAAGAAAGTTGTCTGCATGGCATCACCCAATTTAATCGATTGCTCAAAGTTTAGTCCCTAGGCACCAGAGGAAAGTTTTGTAATGTAACATAAGCAAATTTCCACCATTCCAAAAATCGGACTTTACCATTGTGATTTGAACTTTAAATCTTGGAAAGGACAAAATTTTCTGAAGGTTAAGCACTTCCTGTCACTATATGTTTACCCAACAGCAATGTACTAAAACTGGATAAAAAAATTTCTTTGCATTTTTGAAAAGTTTTGTGTACAGGCGACGCGTTGTCAAGGACTAAAATGATGTATTTTGCTGCCAGGCCAGTAGTTGGCGATGTCACATAAAGGAACATTACGCGCCTGCCGTCTGAACATATAATACGCATGTGCGTGGCATCATCTTTTTCACAAAATGACGTTTTTGTAGTTTACACATGCAGACACGGTAATCGTTTCTAAAAACTTGCACTTTGATACCCATTTTCAAAAGGTTGTGTTTTAACCCTAAAACCGTATTCTGGACAAATGTGGGCAAAATAGTTTTGATTTATTTTTAAAAAATACTTCCCTTGATCTGAGTGGTACAAGACTTGGCTACTATTCCTACTATTTTGCCTCCTGAACACACACAATTTTTTGACTCAATTCTACAATGTTAAGTGGGTGAAAAAAACTCCTTAATCTTGTATTTGGGTCAAAAATGGGCACCCATAGAAATGAATGGGAAAAACTTTCATTTAGACCATTCTAAAATAAGTCAAAATAAGACACCAGGTGACAGCAAAGTCACTTCATCTTTAGGTTTTAGCTCTAAAAGCTTATTGGAATGATATTTTAATATAGTTAAAAATAAAACATACAAATAAGCATAATTTACATAGAAAATATGGTACTTTTTGAAGTAAATAAATTCAAAAATACCCCCAAAATAAAAAAAAAACACCATAAATGGATAGACAAAACTTTATCGAAGACAGTGATATAACATTTATAACAAATAAATATTAGGATCACACCTGAGTCCTCTGTGCCCACATTTGACCACAATTACAGGATTAAGGGCTATAAAGTGAATACGGTTTGAGGGCTACGGCTTCCAAAACATTGCTGTGTAAATAAACGGCCAGAATGCATAAAAAGTGTTCCCGTTTTAGTTGAAAATGCTGTGTAAACGCCCACAAAAGAGTGTCATTCGGTTCCACTACATCAAGAATCACTTTTATCACGGCATGAAAATCTTTACCCGCAATAAATCTTAACTTTGCATCTGTGTTTATGTTGCATGGGTGAAAGAAGGCATAAACGGGCTGGAGGCGACAACAAAGAAAGACTTCCCGTCTGATTCAAAATGGAAGATGGGCGGGCTAAGTAGAGTATGGGGATTGGAAATGTAATGGTGTGTCGTTTGACTTTGCCCCCAGGCCAATACAGATCCATCTATCCATCTCTCTTCAGAGGACAAATGATCTACGGGTGAAGGCAGCCGCTGTGGTTTCATCAGTGTGACACAATCAACAGAATTGTAGTGGTGCTAGATCAAGTGAACACTGCAGTTCAGCAAGACTTATGAGTGTTGGGTCATTTAGAATCAATGGAAGAAACTGTTGTGCCGAGTCACTTAAGCATCATCTCGACCGGTGCCCTCACAGCGGTGCTCTTCTTTGAGACTGATTCCTCCCGTGAAGGATTCAAATGTTTCAGCTTCAGATTTATCCGGTGCTGCCATTCTGGCCTGTGACCAAACATATATCATCCCATGCCACTTTGTCCGGTCAGAGCAAGGACATAAAAAAAAAAAATGTTTTGGGGTTAAATTTTTTTTTTTTTTTAAAGAATGTTCACAATCATTTGAATTAACTATATCTGTCAAGTTTAAAATTATAGTCTAAATATAACAAATATTTTGAGTCTTCTTCAGCTTCATTATTTGTTTTATGTATACCAAAATACCGTTTTATACACTGTAAAAAAAAAATATGTTCAACATTTTTTTCTTTTGTCAAATCAACTTAAATAATTTATTTGGTTTGGATAACATAATATTTTGAGTTTCTAATGATTAAATCAATCTCCTTCATTTTATTAACTCAATTTTTTCCATTTCAATGAATTTTAAGGCAACCAGGTTACTTAATTTTTTAAGTTAAACCAACAATATTTTTTACAGTGTTAATAATTATTTTGAATGAGCATTCATAGATTTTTTTAATCAATTTTAGTTTAAGTTTTTGTAATTTTTTTTTTATGTTTCTATTTATCTTTAACTTTTTTATTTATTTTAGTTTTAGCAGTTTTAGTCATTTAGTACTTCAATTTATCTTATTTCAGTTCAACATTTTTTTTTCAATGACACAAACATTTTATTTCAATTAAAAAAATCTATTTTATTAGTTTTTGTTTTTGTAAACCCGATTGCACGTATTTAAACTTAGCGGCCTATTTTGTCTTAGAGGGAACATTTAAATAATACACTTTTTTTTATTCGTTTATTTTAATTCGTAGAACTCTCCACAGTCGGAAGATTGGCATTTAGATGAACTATTTCTTTAGCAAAGCAATCCACAGAGTTCAAGTCAATTCCTTTTAGTATGGTTTCCACTTTGTATGCGGAATAAGAGTATCATTGACAGTTCAAATGAATAATTCATCCTTTATTTGCCACCGCAGCAATATGGTAAATGCGTGCAGTTTTTTCATAATCTTTTGCTACTTTTTTTGTCAACTCACACACAACTCAGCCATCATTCAGAAACAGGAAATAAAAAGGGAGGAAAGCGACGTGCCAGATACTCGCCAATGGAACATCTGGGTGTCTGTGAATGCCGTTATACGCTTTCCCTTGTCCCTCGAGCCGGAAAATGAAAGACGACATGCGGAGGGGTTGACAGGTAAAGTGATTGCCCCCTGTTGAGAGGTTGGCAGAATCACTCTCTGCGGTTCCCCTCGTTCTCGTTCTTTTCCTTGAGCCGCGCTCTTCTCCAGAGTGGCCCCTCGCAGGGCCCTAAAACATGCAGAATGAGAGATACAAACAAACACCAAGAATAACCAGCGGGAGGGGCTTATTTCTATCGGCAGAATGGCTCTGTGAGCGCTTTAGATGACCATTCAACAGGTCATTACTGTGAAGAAAACGATCTTGGACATCACAGATGATGTTGTTTATGATGTGCTTGGCAGATGCAGCAATAGCATTTAATATTTTCTCACTCTGTTTTTCTTCTTCTTCAGTTGGCGGGCAGAGAAAGGAAAAGCACTTAAATGTTGGATTCAACCCAGGATGTTTGACACCTTTTATAAATGCACTGACACAGTCAGACCTCTCTTTATTTGACACCTCTATCATTTTGTATGGGAAATCTAAATATGGAGGGTTGCAGTATTCAATGGCTGAGAGAGAACATTCTCTTTGGCTTGCAAAAAGCTGTCTCAATGCATCTGACAGCTGGAGAGGAAAGAGAAAAAGCATCACTGGTACTTCAAACATAGGTATAAATGACAAATGGAAAATAATGGCCTCCAAAATATTTCGGATTATCCTCTCAGTCCGAATCCGAAATACGGCCTGAAACTGCTCTGGCTTTAAAGGTGAAAGTAAGAGCCATGCTTAAAAATATATGAGCCACGTTATATGGAATTGTATTTTCAAAGGCCAATCTTATTTCAGTTTCATGAAAGGGAGGGACGTGTCCCGCGAATGAATGTGATTTTAAAGGGATACTCCACTTTTTTGGGTAATAGGCTCATTTTACCACTCCCCCAGAGTTAAACAGTTGAGTTTTACCGTTTTCGAATGTATTCAGTCGATTTTTTGATATTTAGAAGAATATCAGTAACCAGAGAGTTTCTGGTCTCATTGACGCACATAGTATATTTTTTTCCTTCTATGGAAGTCAACGAGACCAGATACTGTCTGGTTACTGATATTCTTCAAAATATCAGAAAATCGGCTGAATGGATTTGAAAACGGTGAAACTCAACCGTTTAACTCTGGGGGGAGTTGTAAAATGAGTATATTTCCCAAAAAAGTGGAGTATTCCTTTAACCGAGGGCTGCTACTCCACCAATAATCACATTTAACAATTTTTTGTATAGCAGGTCAAAGGAAAAAAAAAAAGCACAAAAACTACAGTATTCTCATCGCTCGATAAACTAACTGTAAAAATGAATGTGCTTTATCTAATCAAAAAAAAAAATATGGCAACAGATTACAAGCAATAATATTAATTGAATTTAACAATAGAATTGAGTAATAATTAATCAAATTAATTCCTTAAAAAAAACATTTAAAATGAGTAAAATGTACAACCCCCAAGGAAAAATAAAAACGTACATTTAAGTCACCATTATGGTGATCAGTGTTGACGATTTAAAATAAAGAGTTCTTAATTAATCTGTTACTCGGATATGTTTGTTTAATTTTTTGGTGTAAACTTTACTCATTTTAAATGTGTGAACAATCCCTTTAATGGCCCTCCAAATATGCCATCATGATAGGCTAGATGTTCTTTTAAAAAAAAAAATCAACACGATTATTCAATGAAATTCATTAAAACAAGAGTGGAGGAGGCTTTTGGGGGATTTATACCTACAGACGGATGAAGAACAGGTGCAATATGAATCACCACTAATGGCTAATAAAGTACCAGCCAAAAACATAAATGCAGGTTACTCTTTAAACAACAAAAAAACCAATATCAACTCTTTAAGATGGGCAAAGAGATCTCACGCCGCAAATGTGGCCACATTGCTGCAATTACGACAGCTTATGAACCCTAGGTAATGACTCAGGCACTTATCTGCTGTCTCCTAGTCTCTAATACATTGTTTATTGGCATACCACACAGCCCTAATTAAACACAAGAGCTCCTCTGGTGAGTTAAGGGAGAAAAAAGTGAGAGAAGCATCAGAGCTTCGAACGGTAATTAACTTAAAAACAGAGGCTTTATAAGAGACTGGTTTAATGAAGTGTCGTTCCTTTAAAGAAAAAAAAACTGTTTGCTAACATTCAGGGTTCACGTTACGCTATATGGCACTTTTAATTGGTGCTCTACTGACGTGTGATAGGGAAACAAAGGTTGTAAGAAAAGGAACTGACCCAAGAGTGACATAAAAGCAGAGAGAGTATAAGAGCACTTATTTGATTCATGTTTCTTTTTGTTTCTTTGAGGTGAAAGCAAGCCAAACTGAGCTGTCAAGTGGATGAAAATTGTTGGTAATAATATTGGCGAAATAACAAGGCTTGACACAAACAGAACACTTTGCTTTTGCGAAAAGTCAGAATCAGTCAGGATTGTGTATGGATATGATTGATGGTAATAATAAGAAATGTTTCTTGAGCAGCAAGTCAGAAAATTAAAATGGATCATGTGACTGAACACTGGAGCCTTGGTATTGGAATATATTTCATTAGGGCCCAAACCCTGAAAGGGCGAAGGCCCTATTGTTTTCGTTAGGATTATTTTTTTCTATTATTATTATACAAAGAACCCTAAATAGCCGACTTCCTGTTGGGCTGGGGTAAAAAGTAATAATATGAAGTATATATGAAACGATGAGATCTATATGTGTACCGAGTTTCATATTATTACATGTAAGCGTGTTTGATTAATGGACCAAGTTTTCGGACCCCATTCAAGGGGGCGCTGTCGAGCCCCCCTGCCACGCCCGGATACGATCTTCAGCCCGGCTCTGATGGCTGCGGGTTCTGACCCGTTTGCAAAGTTTCAAGAGTTTTCGAGCACGTTAAGGGCCCCAAAAGTGCCCGAACAGTCGTAAGAAAAAAGTCATGTGACAAGGTGTGCATTTTTGTTGCCATGGTAACATTTCCAAAATGGTGGCCTGTCTGGCGTTGTAGTGTCAGCAATTTTTAAAAACACTTGTTTTTTTCAACACTATCTCACGTCCAATTCGTACGAATACGACGAATGAGTAAAAAATGTTTAATTCGTACTAATTCGTACGACCTCACTCGTACGAATTTGTACGATTTGTCTAAACCCACGTGACGGTTAAGTTTAGGGGCGGGGTAAGGGTTAGGTCATTCGTACGAATTCATACGAATTGGCCAATTCGTAAAATATGTACGTTTTAGCAAAATCGTACTAATTCGTACGAGTGAGGTCGTATGAATTGTTACGAATTAGCCACTTTTTAATCATTCGTCGAATTCGTACGACTTGGTCGTGAGATCGGGTTGACGAATTCTTATAATTTGTCTAAACCCACGTGATGGGTAGGTTTAGGGGTGGGGTAAGGGGTAGGTCATTCGTACGAATTCATAAAAAGTGGCCAATTCGTAAAATATGTAAGTTTTAGCAAAATCGTACTAATTCGTACGAGTGAGGTCGTATGAATTGTTACGAATTAGCCACTTTTTAATCATTCGTCGATTTTTTTTTTCGGTTTCATCGTTTTCACCGATCATCATTCAGTTTTTTTTTATTATTATAATTAATTCAGCCACATCAAGTTAATCCAAATAACTGACCCAAATATTCATAATTAATTGTAACAAGCTATTATTGAATATTAATATTCAAAAGAGCTGATTTATTACACTAGAAAAAACAGTGCATTTGAATCAGATTGATCTACAGTATATGGTTGCTTTTGCTTCGGCCTACGATGCTTTAGAATGCTTCTCAGAAAGGCAGCTTGATAGGTTTCTGAACAGAGCCATCGTGCAGAAGTCACTGTCAGTGAGAAATTGATGACGAACAATTTGTTGCACAAGGAAATCCCCCCTGAGCGGCAGGACAATATGAGACGCATGTTAACACGGTCCTCTCATTAGAAGGATTCTCAAACACGCTGGACATCCATCATACAGAATAGCGGGAAGGACAGACAATTCACTCTTTTCCAGAACAGAAGCTTGGTAAATAATGTGCAAGACTTGGCCATTGATTCCTGTGTCTTTCTTTTTTCATACAGCAGTGTTGGTCCCCTGGGTGCCGGAAGTTTGATGGTTTTTGTAAAGCCATAATTGGTCAGTATGTGGCATGTGTCCTATTATTCTTCCAGCACGGGTTCAATAATTTTTAAACATGCTGTTGTGGCACAAATGTGTATCATTCCAGTCAAATGTTGATCGATAAGTCAGTGTTGTCTAAGAAAGCACCATTACTGTGTGTATGTATGCCTTTGGGGTGTGTGTAACAATGATTGGAAATCCTGGATGGATGGTGGTCATCTCAGAGTGTCTAGATGAAAGTCTCACTGTTTGGGGAAGTAAAATTTAATGAAATGACAAATGTAATGAAATGGAGAATTTGATTTTTTTTCTTCTAAGGAAAAGGCCAACCTTTTTGGAAAAGCATGCCTTTACATACATATACTCTTAAAAATGTTCTATATAGAACCTAAAAAGAATTGTCAGGTGCTTCACATATAGTACCGTTCAGTGGTTCCTATCATGGGATCATTTTATGCATGGATAAACAGCATATTACTATGGAATTAACCCATGAAACATGAAAGTATTTTTGCAATCTTTTAATATTTCTCCTTATATAGAATGTTTTTGCCATTAAGAGTTCTTTAAAGATGAGTCAAGAACACTAGGGTTCTACGTAGAACTACATTGATCCATTTCTTTTTTTCCAAGAGTGCAGTTTTCAGCTGAAAGGAACACTAGAGGTAGTAAAACATCAACAACTGCCAAACGAATGGCAGATTATTGATTATTTTCGTGTGGTTCCTTGCACAAGACTATGACCTCAGAACAATTTTACCATAGGGCATGATTTGTAAAATAATAGGCTACATTTTGATGTTTGCATGATGCATATGGCTTTTCTGACATTGTAAACTTGCTTGGTATCTGGACTGGTACAGCACTGTGATGTGTCCCTTGAAACACAAGTAAAGATAAAAGAGTTCAAAGACTGGTAAATGCAAGCTAAACCAGCTTTAGTTTTACGTTTTATTCAGCCCGGTCTCATCCCAAGGCGTCATATAGGTGACGCTTATGAAATTGCGTCTACATCCGACGCACATGGCACCCTTTAGCGTCAATATGAAACGCAAACATATATGGGCGCCTCCTAGTGGTCTAACCCTAACCCTACCCCAGACATAAACCTACCCATAAGCAAAGCGTGTTATATTGACGCGAAAGCATGCCATGTGCGTCGGATTTAGACGCAATTTCAAAAGTGTCACCTACCGTCGAGACATGGATGAGAATGCGTTGTTTTATTTTACATTTGCTGCTAGTTTAGGGAAGGCTTTAGAGTATGTGGTACATTATTTTAAGAAGTGACATTAACTTCATTAACTTTTGAGTGCCACTCAATGGATATTTCATTGATGAACTGCAGTGATTCTCACAACAACCAACATAAAATGTTGCCAGATGCACATTCATCTGTTTTTGGGTACATTTGAACCTGATTTTGAATGAACCTGATTCATTGATGCGCCCTTTCCACGCTTAACCATTCGTTTAACGTGTGGCAAATTTACTAGTCGCACATGTGCGACTAGATATAAAATTCAGTCACACACTCTCAAATTTTGGTCGCAAAATGCGACCATTTGGTTGCAGTCTGGAGCCCTGACTTTGAAACTTTTTCAAAACATGCAAGAAGCAACGTAATATCATTAATCAGAAACGTCTCAGGCTCGTTTTTTACAATGAGCCTGGTGGACATGGCCTGAAGAGTTTGAGCAGAAATCGCAACAGTGACAAATTGATCTCAATTTGAACTCAGACATTCTCGCTGAATTCTTTCTAGCCCAAATAATCTGAACTGCTATTCGCATTCATTTCAGATTTGTATATTTTTACTGTACATCAGTAATTGTGTAATTTGGAATTAGAAGAAACACCTTAAGAGAAGGTTTTTAAACAAGGCCTTGATTCTCCTGAGCTATGGCACGGCCGTTAAACATAAGTGAAGCTGTATGACAAAAAAAGACAACTTTGACATCTCCAGGCTGACATTCCACTTCATCATCAGGTCGCAAATGAACAGTTCACTTCTTACTAATCATTATGCAAAGTGAGAACCCCTTAAAGGTCTATTGGGCCAGTGTGAGCCCCATTGGGCAGCGTTTCGATTGAACACTCTTTAAGGTCGAGCTCTACTCTCGAGAGTGAAGCAATGCACACAAACAAGGAGAGGAAAGGTTGGTGCGTTTGTTTAATAGATGTTAGTTCTTTACTGAAGCACAAGCAAGAATAATTTAGAGATTTGTTGAGACTCTTTCATATAATTTGAGCTTGCGAGCCATTTCTTTCTCTGCTAACGAAGTGAGATCATTTGGAAAATAAAAATGAAAAGCATCTGCTTGATGAGTGCTTACTTACCAGAGGACATCTGGCATATGTTTTGGGGGAACCGGTCTCGTGGGAGAAATGCTGAAGAGCTCAACAGTAGGGTTCCCGAAGTAGAAATCTCTTCTGAAATTGATTCTGTGCTAAACCACAACAAGTGATAAGTACTATGTGAAGTATTAGACACAATCCCATAACATGATACACCAATCTGCACAGCCGCTGTTACCAGGGATGAGATGGGCACTGCAGGAAGCAAGTCTGGTATAAGGTCGATATCCATCACACCCTTGAATTTTCTTTGGCCAACGCATTCTCATCCCAAGACGTCATCTAACTGACGCTTTACACCATACGTCAACATCCAACGTTTTAGGGCACCCTTTAGCGTCAGTTAGATAACACTATCCTAGGGTGTCATCTAACTGACGCTTTACATTTAGGGTCAATTAGATGACGCGAGTAGGTTTAGGTCTGGGGTAGGGTTAGGATTAGACCACTAGGATAGCGTCATCTAACTGACACTAAAGTGTGCCCTAAAGCGTCGGATGTTGACGTATGGTCAAAAGCGTCAGTTATATGACGCCTTGGGATGAGAACGGGCTGCTTTGGCAGCTTACTCTTCCTTTTTTTTAATCCTTGATTGTTTATTTGTTGTTTCCAGAATCCCTTTTGGCTTTTTTAAAGGTTTAACATGAACTGTCTCATAAAGTAATTACTTGTCTGTTGAAATGTACAGTAACACATTCAGTCACAAGTTCTGCTCGAGACAAGATTGGTTGTCTAACTATGTGGTTTGGTTAGTTTATATGTCTTACATGGTTACACTGAGAATCGTTTATTGTTGAAAATGTTTGTTCCCTCTAGTTCATTTTAGAAGTCAAACACAGCTATATATAGCAATGTGAAAGTATAGGTTCTTGTGAGACACACAACCTTCAATTCTGAGCATTGCTTTACAATTCTAATATGCTGTTTTCTTTGGCTGTTTCATGCTGTGTGGATCTTGTGGGTGTCTTTCTATGCGTTTGACCGTTCTTTTCCTTGGACCCTTCATGAAATCACATAGATTTGCTGGGTGAAGCAGTTAAGGTTCAAAAGTATTTTGAGAGGCTCCAAAGTAACAGGAATTAATCAGATGGATCATTTCCAATATGACATTTCTCTCAATCTAGTGTCTGTTGTTTAATTACAGATCTTGTCATTTTGCGAAATTATGTTTGATTAAAGGTACGGTAGGCCATTTTCTGATCGGCTACGAATAACGTTGCTAACTATGTTTGAAAGCATGAGATCCCACCCTACATTCAGAATGTCCTCAAAGCCACGCCTCCTTCAAAACACATGAATGCGAACAGTAGAGTTTGCAAAGCGTCACGAGATGAACGACGGAGTTAAATTACCTCATGTCTCAAAGCACGTAACATTACACAGCCTGTTCTCAGGTAAATGCGTCTCTATAACACACATTGTGTATTGTTGTGTAATTTATTCGCAAAAATGATTTTTTACATGCATATGAGACGTAGTTTTTCATGTGCATTTGATACGCAGTTCATTTGCGTGTAATACACATGTACCCCACCCCTAAACCTACCCTAACCAACCAATGCGTATCATATGCACGTAAAAACTCACTTTAGCGTATAAATTACACGACAATACACTTGCGTGCTATAAAGACGCATTTAGTGTGATCGGGTTACATTACAATAATAATGAACATAAACAATTTAACTGAACTACCACCTGACTGCTGCAGTCTAATTTCAGCATTGATCGTGTTGCCATTGAAACGCATAAATTCGAATCTCTTCCAAATGACAGTAATTATAGTGTGAAGGCCTCATAAGCTGATTGTTTTGGTTCAGGTGTAACTGTCTATTTCGTTTGCAATGCAACTCTGCATGAAATGCACTGATGACATGTGAGGTATGGAAATACATATGTTGATAGCAAAAGAATCTGTCAATTGTGTCTTGAAAACGATAAAATGTGACAGTAAATACGTTTTACATGTTAAAAAAATAGAATTAAAATATATGCTGTTCTGTTCGTGAAATAATCTTGAAAAAAAAAAATTAAGCAGCACAACTGAATACTAAATGTTTCGGTAACGCTTCCTTTTACAGTCCAGTTACCCATGTAAATACTATGTACTTATTTTAGTAACTACAATTACTGGGTAATAACTAGTATTAACCCTGAACTTACCCTTAAACCTACCCCTGCTCCATGTACTTACCTTATCTTAGCCAGTACTTTCTAGGTAAGAACACTAGGAAGTGGTACCAATGTTTCTTGAGCACCAAATCAGTATATTAAAATGATTTCTGAAGGATCATGTGACACTGTAACCTGGAATTCCATTTAAAAACATATTTCAATGGAAAACACTTAATTAAAGCTTTATAATATGTCATATTACTGTACTGTTTACTGTAAATTAAACTTATTGAATAAATGCAGCCTTGATGACCATAGGAAACTTGTTGCAAAAACTTTCAAATGGTAGTCCATTTGAACAGTTTTGGATATTGTATCTATGCTGTTCATGATTATATTTGGTAACACTTTATAATACGGTTCCTTCGTTAATGAATAACTACACAAGAACTAATGAGTAACACAATATTAACAATCTAATAACTATTATTAACTAACAAGAAACTCTGATTAACGAACTAGTAAGTAATAGCGCACAGACTAAAGTGGTAGTTCACTATTAAGTAATCAATAACTACTATTTTTTTAATACTTCCCAGAGAACTACTGAAAAAGTTTATTAAACAATCTAGTAACTACTATTAACTAAAAGAAACTCTTATTAACGAATTAGTAAGTAATAGCTCACAGATGAAAGTGTTACTAGATACTTCTGTGGGAATTACTAATTAGTTGGATCCGTATTATAAAGTGAAGATTATTGGAACTAACTAGTAATTACTCAAGTGTTACTACATGATCTAGTCATGATTTGTGCAACCGTTTGAGATTTTTAGTATACTTTTAGAAAATGTCTTTGTAACACTTGAGTAATTACTAGTTAGTTCCGATCTTCACTTTATAATACAAATCCAAATAATTAGTAATTCCCACAGAAGTATCTAGTAACACTTTCATCTGTGAGCTATTACTTACTAATTTGTTAATAAGAATTTCCTTTAGTTAATAGTAGTTACTAGATTGTTAATAAACTTTTTCAGTAGTTCTCTGGGAAGTATTAAAAAATAGTAGTTATTGATTACTTAATAATGAACTACCACTTTTGTCTGTGCGCTATTACTTACTAGTTTCTTGTTAGTTAATAATAGTTACTAGATTGTTAATATTGTGTTACTCATTAGTTAGTGTGTAGTTATTCATTAACGAAGGAACCGTATTCTAAAGTGTTAGCTTATATTTTAGATTTTAAGTATGTATATTTTGCTTAATTTTGTACTCTAAAAACAAGTGGTGTCCAGTGTAAAATTGGGATCCTATAAAACCAGCTGAGACCCAGTGATCTAAAACACTTCAGAGTCGTCCAGCGGTGAAGGTTTTCCAGATGGTCGCCCACCTAGCATGATTCCCAGTCACAGTAGAGGAAGTAGTGTGGCTTCTTATGAGAAAAAGGATTTGCAGCAAAAACTAAAAGAGATGAGGGATATCAGGGAGGTGATGCTGAAAGAGAGAGAGAGTGATGTGTTGGCAAAGCTCTCTGCAACCCCCCCGTCTGGACGTGTGATAGTGTGCGCATGCGCAGACAACCTTCCTACACACTCTTACAAGTCTCTTCCTATCTTTTTATCTCTCTCTCTCTCGGTCTGTCTGAGGCAGGGATGCGCTCTACCGATCTGTCTCTCGCATTCCCGTTTCCTCCCTCTCCATCACAGACTCTTCCCTTCTATCATCTATCTCCCCATCATGCGACAATGACAATCCCGTGCTAATTAGCGCTCTGCTAGCGTTTGTCATGTTTGGGTGAGCGAACGCGAGTGGCGGCAAAGTCAGCAAAGTTGTGTGGCGCCGAGCCGAGATGGAAGTGCACTGCCCTCCGCTTTTCCATTCAGCCGAGAACGTAAAAGGAGTCTCAAACCAGTGGATTTTTTTTTTCTTCTTCCAGTTTTTAACGGGTGGCTTGTGTGATGAATGTCGGTGTGGAGAAACTGACAGCTCACCTGTAGCCCGCATTAGGCATTAAAGCACAGGACTGCACACATAAAAAAATACACAGGCACGCTCTTGTGATGAATAATGATTGACTGCCTCTGAAAGATCTGCGTCAGTTGTAGCTGCAGCTTTCTGAACTGTGCCGCAGGCAATTACTTTGTTTTATATTAAAAAAAAAGAGGAGGAGGAGGATAAGGAGGTAGAGAGGAGAGAGAGAGGGAGCTTCGGAAAAGATCACAGTGCCATCTAGTGGACGCTGCCGGAGGAAGAGGTTGTTGTTTACAGGAAAGGTAATTAAATTACCCCATTAACTCAGCTTGAGTTTTTCAGGGGGAAAAACTGTGTGTGGGAGGTAACTAAAGCAAGGTTAGCTATAAAACACGTCTATATTCAGTCAGGTAACTACTTTATTTCACAATTTATCAGAGCAGAAGTAGTTCCACCGAGGCGCACAATCTTTCAAAGGTTAATGATGGAGACCCTTGACTATATATCCAACAGGCCAGAGTCAAAACGCACCTTATCTTTAAGCTCTTCAACGCAAGCTCCTATCATGCAAAGTCATTTTCCAGATTAGCATTGCACAAAATGTCACGACATTGCAGATTTTATGTGGAAATCAATCAGGGATCCCTTTATGGATTCCCCTACGCCTGCTTTTTAAAACATTCATCCTGGTGTTGGCTGGAATGGCGAGGGCTAAAAATATCCGCGCTTTGGGTTCAGTGGCCAACAACGCGAGGTAGGAAATCTACTTTGCGCCACGATCAATAGGTACGGGTTTCCTGTCAAGTGTGTCGGCAACCTCTTTAGTCATTCAGGCCTTTTCGAACGGAGTTCACACTGGAATCTTTGTGTCCCGCCAATTTCTAATTTCACAATGTTTTGGTTGGAGGATTAGCCGTGCCACCGTGGAGAGCGCTATTTCTTTGGAGTCGGACGAAGGGGGCTCAGGGAGAAAGAAAACGAGGAAATCTGTTTCCATATGGGAAAGGTTTTTTGAAAAAAATGCAATTTATTCCCTTTTGCTTTGAGGCCTGATTTATTTCATATCACGGTCTATAAGCTGCAAACCAGAGAACTTACCTGACCGGTTGAGAGAAGGTGAATTGGAAAAGCTTATCTCCGAGGTGCACTTACTCAAGGGTTGGGGTGTTTTTAAGGCAGATTACGGCGTTTGCCGAATGTGAATATGAGATGAGTAGATGTGCATGAGTCAGCACATATAAGTCAGGGGGTTCAATGCGACTATTAGCAAACGTTGAGCTGGGAGTTGAAGAAAACAGGTATTATTCTCATGGACTCGCAGTGTGTTCACAGGCCTTCCACCACGCAGGAGAATTAAGCATCCCTACTCAAATATACTATTGAGGTGCTATGATTCAGTGAAGGTAGGATAGGATGTCAATCCTGTGGTCATTTGATATATAGCAGCGCTGAATGATTGCTGTATTCATATGGGTGAATCTCACTAAAACCTGTCACATTTCACCCAAACTTTATAGTAAAGAAAAGGGAAATTTTGCATAATATTTTATGTAACATAGTCTATTGGTCTATTAATCCTTTATTGAAAATTAAACACAAACATACAGTGTTTTTATGGGGAATTTCCATAGACTTAAGGATTTTTATTTGATGCAAATTGTATATTTTATCCCATTATACCTGACCCCTAAACTTTTTTTGAATGTATTTACACATTTTCTGTTTAGTCATTAAAACATTTTACATTTTTTAAATACTTTTATTTAGTCAGGGCACATTAAATTGATCAAAATTGACAGTAAAAACCTTCTTGTTGTATTTTTTTTCGAAATATTTATTCAACGTTATATTTATACACTTTAAAAATGAATATGCTTTAATTTATCTAATCAATAAAATTGTGGCAACAGATTACAAGCAATATTATTAATTAAAATTAACAAATTAGAATTGAGTAAAGGTAAACCATTTAAAATGATTAAAGTTTACACCAAAAATTAACTGACTAACAGACAGACATCAAAGATTAATTAAGACCTCTTTATTTTATATTGACAACATTGAAGATGCTTAACAAGCAGAATCACAGAAGGAGAAAAACGAAATTTAAAAACAAACTTAAAACAAACACTGATCACCATAATGGTGACATAAATTTATGTTTCTTTGGTTGTTAAAAGTTTTACTCAATTTAAATGGTTAACTTTTAAGGAATTAATTTGATTAATTATTACTCAATTCTAATTTGTTCAATTTAATTAATATTATTGCTTGTTTTATGTTGCCATAATTGTTTTGATTAGATAGAGAATATTCAATTTTTACAGTGAGATATTAATTTTGCTCTTTTGTTATAAATATTTTATCAATGTATTTTTTTTTGTCATTTAACATTTTTTAAATACTTAAAAAATAGCAAGGGTGCATTAAATTGTATAGTGTCAGTAAAGACGTTTACATTTTTACCCCCCAAAAATCCACTTATAATCCACAAATAAATAAAATAATTTTTTACTTTGAAACTTTGAAATAATATATATATATATATATATATATATATATATATATATATATATATATATATATATATATATATATATATATATAAGGAAATATATTTTCATTGAGCAGAGCACATCTTGAAATGTGTCTTGGCCATGTTTTTGTGAAATTCATCCTCATATTTTAGTGTTTAGATAATCAACTGCAAGGCATTATAGAGAAAACCATTGAGTTACCATGGTACATATCTGGAAAACATTGCAGTATAAGATGCTTTTCTGTAAGTGAATGCAAACAGGGCAAGCCGACTCCTGCATTTAATTCCCAAATGCACAGGGTTCCCCGTCTTCAGGTCTAGCTGTTATTTTCAACCTGTGAGCAGCCTTCTGGCAACCAGTGGATTCCACACCAGACATAGATCAGCTCTCATTCTGATGCTGTTTTCATACAAAAGAGCTGCTAGGTTGTTACAGATAAGCAAATGATTTGACTTTAGGATTTGCATAATTATTTACCATAGAAAAGTGAATGTGTTGCTGCATGAAGAAGGTGGCAACTACTTAGATGAATAGACTTTGCATTAGCATTGACACCAGACAGTTGCTATCAGTGTTCATCTATTTCCTCCACAGTCACTTCCTGGGGGTGTGTGAGAGATTTGTCATCTTTATAAAGCATCAGATATGAAAATCTAGGCAGACATAATCTCGAATAAAAGTCGTGCCACTTTTAAAGCACATTTTTCTTATACCTCTTGATTTTCAGGGCTTTGCTGCTTTTCATTCAGTTTGTGTTGCGCTGGTGTTTTCTCAATAGATTTGGCCTGAGAAGAATGCTGAACCCAAGCAGAAGTCAAAAGAAATGAATGGACCTCTTGTGAAATATTCATGCACAATATACCCCCAACACTCCTAGCATTTTCAGGGGGCAAAACAATGTTCCTCGGTTTCCGGACCTTAAAGGAACAGTTCACATCATTTTCATGTCACCCTGATTATGTTTTATTGTATTTCTTCTTGGTCCCATAACACTTCCAACATTTCTTTTATGCATTTTTTGGAGGGGGGAAAAACAAATGCTTTTAAACTCTTAGAAGAAATGGTTCTATTTAGAACCAGAAATGGTTCCATCCCCCGCTTCATATATGGAACTCCAAAATGGTTCTATATAGAACCAATCTTTTTGTAAAAGGTTCTATTGGCCAAGTATGAAACCCCAGGGTTCTATATAGAACCCAGAGGAACCCTTTTTTAAAAGTGCATAGAACCTTAGGGGTTCCAAATACGAAGCGCTGATAGAACCTTTTAAGGTTTTATATAAAACCTTTTCTTCTAAGAGTGTATTATTAATAAAATAAAGAAAATATTTCAGGTTTATCGTTCCCCAAATGATGACTGAATCGCTTTAGGGTGACCTGTCTCTTTAATAGCCTTTTCAGGGCCAAACAAAATGAAGGTCATTACAAACAAACACACAATTTTTACCCACACAATGTCTTAGTTCACAGAATGTGAATACAAGGTCTACAGAGAGCCAAAACAATCCATCGAGGAGTCCGGCTCATTTTTTTTCCGCCGTCTACAGGGAGTTGAAAGAGATGAGCAAGTAAAAATCACCAGCCGTTCTTTGCATAATTCAAGCACCCTGCAAAAAAAATGAATTAATGATCTCATCAGAGTGCTATTGTGTACACTAACTGTGTAAAATATGCCCAAGCAATTCATCTGCAACTGCAATGTGAGTGCTTATTGTAACATGACACTGGTAATTAAAGGTTTGTGTGACAGTACATTGTAGAACAATGCTCACTTCCACAGCTAGTGGGTACGAACAACAGCACAATCCTAATAGCCAGCTTACGTTGCCTAGATACAGTTCCTGTAATTGTCACAGATGCATGGTTTTACTGCGAAAGCTAATTACGTTTTGTTTGTGTATGGTGTTTGTTTTTTTTTATAACTGCAATGCATTTGCCACCCCCAAACTTCACGTTTTCCCTGACACCTTTGCCACCCACATGCACAAACGCGTTGGATTTGTTTTGCACAAACGGGACTGATTAAAATGAGAGATATTATTTGGAACTGGTGGGTCGTGATCTAAAAATGGGTCACGGGGTTGTGGCCGGCGTGGAAAAAGCAATGGCAAATAGAAATAACAATCTGAAGCTATAGCTAACCATAAAGACATCAAAATAAAAATATCAACTTTTAAGATGGAGAAAGCTCTTTCCATCCACGCATCTCATTTAAAAATACTCCTGTCGGTTCGTAAGAGTTACTAAAGATTTACTTTAAGCGACTAAATGCGCTTTGCCAGTAATTTAATACTTAGTGAAATTATGCAGATATAAACAATCTAATTATGTCTCTCAAAGGCTGTGTGTCTTGTTAAACTTTATTTTATTTTGTACTTTGGTGCAAATTCCATTTGCCACCATTGATTATTCCATGTTTAAGGTTTGCAAATCACTTATTTATGCATAAACAAAATTAATGACTTCCTATTCAGCCTACTCATTTGAATAATTTTGCATAATAATTGTTAGTGCTACACTGGAAAAAGTAACATGCTTTATCTAATCAATAAAATTGTGGCAACATATTACAAGCAATATTATCAATTAAATTGTACAAATTAGAATTAATTAGAATGTTAATTTGATTAACTATTACTCAATTCTAAATTGTTCTATTTAATAAATATAATATTGCTTGTAATCTGTTGCCACAATTTTATTGATTAGATAAAGCATATTCATTTTTACAGTGTATGCAGTTCATAATAATATTCAAAGTCAGTAAGATTTTTCCTTTTGAGTGAAATATATAGAGAAATAATACATTAAAATGAAAAATAGTAATTTTAACTTTTTTACTGTATTTTTTATCAATTTGTGAGCCCCCACTGTTAAAAAAAATCAAGATTTGTTATCACAACATTTTTTCTTTTTTCAAATCAACTTAAATAATTGATTTAGTTCAGATAACTTATTATTTCGAGTTTCTGATGATTAAATCAATCTCCTTCATTGTATTAACTCACTTTTTTTCCAGTTCAATCAACTTAAAATTGTAAGGCAACCAAGTTACTTATTATTATTTTTTTTAATTAAACCAACAATATTTTTTTAAAGCATTTTAAATATGTTTTATTGTGAGTCGCCACTTGAAACCAGCAAAACCAGTTGAGAAACACAAGTTTCGACAAACATTTCATTGTATAATTAGTTTTTATCACATGCTTTATGAATATTGAGAGTGTGAGTGATGCAATTAAGGATTGATGTGGGTCTAAAACATATTATTTGCACGTCAGCACCATTAACGTGTTAAAAATTCAAATTTGTTATAATTCATTAGACGTCTAATTGGTTATGCTGTGGGTGTCTGCATAAACAATTACACAGCAAACATCAGCAAAGCCTGGTTCTATAGATCATTAATCTACTCGAGCGCTGTTCTGACACGGTGGTTCAAAGCATTTATGTGTGCGAGCGTCTTCACTTCCTTGATGTATTACAGACAGTCCTGAATCTGCTCTCATCTGAGCACCAGAAAGAGTTCTCAATCCTGAAGACAAACTTGTTTCCGAAATTCCCAAGCTTCAGTGCACGTCGTCCTATTCTAGCCCTCTTATCTCCGGGGAACTTGGCAGCAGAGCCGACTTCTCTTGCTTTGTAAGGGATTTGTGGCAAGTGGATAATTGACTGATCGAGAAAACACTCGATGGAAACCAATTAATGGCATTCTCCGCCGTGGCTTTGCCACTGCCTTGATTTGCAGTGGAGTTTATTAACCCAGCCAATGCGTTAAATATTAATGTACACCCCAGCACGACTCTGAGGGGTTTAGCAAGAGGTATTTAGTTTTGTTCTGTTTCGGGTTGTCAGGAACACCTGCTTTGGGGGTTTCAGATTGGAGCATTCACAATTATGATTTATATGTGGAACTAGTGTTGCTGTATGCTTTTAATCAGCCACTTTAAAAGAGTAGTTCACTTAAAAAAAAAAAAAAAAACTTTTGCTGATTATTTACTCACCCCCATGTCATCCAAGATGTCCATGTTATTCTGTCTTCAGTCGAAAAGAAATTAAGGTTTTTGATGAAAACATTCCAGGATTTTTCTCCATATAATGGACTTCAATGGGAACCAAATGGTTCAAGATCCAAATGAGAGTTTCAGTGCAACTTCAAAGGGCTTTAAACGACACCAGACGATGAATAAGGGTCTTATCTAGCGAAACGATCGATCATTTAAAAAAAAAGTTTAAGTTTTATTAGCACAAATCGTTGCCTTGCTCTGTTCTGTGTGTTCAGTGTAACACAGTCTCATCCCAATTCGTCATATAACTGACGTTTTGGGACGTCTTTTGACCATTCGTCAATATACGACTTTTTAGGGCCCCCTTAAACTTCGGTAGATGACGATCCCGGGTCGTCATACAACTGACGCTTTACCTTTAACGTCAGTTAGGTGACGAGTTGGGTTTAGGGTTAGGTTTAGGTCTGGGGTAGAGTTAGGATCCCATAACGTCATCTACCGACGTTTAAGGGGGCCCTAAAAAGTCGTATATTGACGAATGGTCAAAAGACATCCCAAAACGTCAGTTATATGACGAATTGGGATGAGACCGGGTTGTTCAGTGATGTGCGTTTGTGACTCTCCTGTTCAAACTCGTTCATCAAAATTAACGAATCTTTTTTCGAGTCATTTGGTTCATTCAACGAACAAAATGAATGAATTGAATTTGGAAAAAGATTTGTTCATTTTGATGAGTCACGAACGTGCATCACAGCATTTGAGCTTGTAAAACTTAAACTTTGTTATTTTTGTTTTAAATGGCTGATCGTTTCGTTTGATAAGAACCTTATTCATCGTTTGGTGTCGTTTAAAGCTGCACTGAAACTCTCCTTTGGACCTTGAACCGTTTGGTTCCCAATGAAGTCCATTATATGGAGAAAAATCCTGGAATGTTTTCATCAAAAACCTTAATTTCTTTTCAACTGAAGAACGAAAGACGTGGACATCATGGATGATATGGGGGTAAGTAAATTATCAGCAAAGTTTTTTTTTTTTTTTTTTGAAAGTGATCTACTCCTTTAAGTTGTACAATACAATATATTTCATTTTGTACAAAAAAAGCAGCATGTTTGGCAATAACAAACTTTAGTCATTAGCAATGTTTTCTCTGCAATGATTTCGGTCTTGTTTTGTTAGTAGAGCCTTATTTATCTTCAGATGTCTTGTGCCAACGCTATCTCACGACCACGAGTTGTACGAGTGATCAAAAGGTGGCTAATTCGTACGGATTCGTACGAATTTGTACGATTTGTCTAAACCCACGTGATGGGTCGGTTGAGGGGTATGTCATTAGTACAAATTCATACAAATTTGGCAACTCGTAAAATATGTACGATTTTGCAAAAATCGTACTAATTCGTATGTATGAGGTCATACGAATTGTTACGAATTAGCCACCTTGTAAAATTCGTCCGAATTGCCGTGAGATCGGGTTCTTGTTGTCACAATGTGGGTTTACGTCTTGTTCCTGTCTTGTGTCCCCCCATTATTGTATATTTGGTTCAGTCCTGTTCCAGTTTTCCCGCTCCTCGTTTGTGTTCATGTTTACCACCTGTGTTCTTAGTTAATTTGCCCAGCTGTGTCTTGTTTCACTCATCCGTTCCTCTGTATTTAAGCCCTTAGTTTTAGTTCGGTCCTTTTGAATTCTTGATGTTATTATGTGTGCTATTCCGGTCTTTATGTTCAGAGTTCCCTTGGTATTACCTGTTTGTTTAATTGTAGAAATATTTATCATTTTCACTTTATGTTATCTGCCAAGACTTCATCCAAACATTTTTCTCTCTTTTGTCCCACCGTGATTTTCTGTAAAAAGCAGTCGACACACTTGGCTATTCTTGCCCGTCATTCTCCATGTTTGTATACTTTAAAATCTCTTTTGACCTCGAGATTTTGCGACATTTCTCATGTTCACAGTCGGGACAATCAGAGTCTTTTCAAAGCCAGACTCAGACTACAGGAGACTCCTAAATGACTGTGAAATTGCACACTCACATAAGGAGAATCTTCACAGATTTCCCTCTTTCAAAATGTCAAACCTGCACACACTTCAAGATTTGAAAATCATGATGCATCATACATTACATTATATCATCATGCCAGATATCACCTCACATGATCTCATGGGAAGAGGATGAAAACAAAATGGATACTGTCACGGCAACTTGCTGTAGACATCATATGACGAGACATTATAGATGCAATCGTGTTGTTGCCACATTTCATCCAGCCGTTCCTCCATCTCATCGTCCACCAAACCCATGCTCGTTTTTTCGCTTCTCCGTTTCAAAAGTACTGTCACTTCCGTCTCCTTGTAGACTTGTCTTTCATTTGCTATTGTGGAAGTATTAACTTAATCATAGTCGCAATCATCCTGATTTAAAATCCTAAATGTCAAACATGTTTGATATTGTTAGGGTGGCCTGATGTGTCTGTGCTTCTCTCAGGTCATGTTTTTGATAATACACACTATGTGATTGTGACTCACATGAACGTGCAATGATTTGCCTCTGATTTCTGGCATTTGTCTCCGATTTCCACAAAGAGGTCGGCGAGTGAAAATCATGGCTAAAACCGTGCAGTGTCAACCCTGCATTATTAAACACTTTGCTTGGTTTTTGAACCGAACTGCTGAGTAGTGCTTGTCTGACAAATAATTATAGACATTAACGATGATATCACTGTATAAAAGTGCTTTAAAATGTTCCACTAATGTCTATCAGTATGATATTATAAAATGAAAATATCTCAGTGACAGCCGTGTTCAATATCCAGCAATTTACTTCTGCATTGATTCAGTAACGGCACCGACGAAGTGTTTTTGCCCACGATGGAGGAGAGGCTGACACAAAAGGACTTGATTAAAGAATAAACATGGAGGGTAATAATTAAGAAGCGTTTATGAGGCGTGCAGGTCTCATCCCCTCTGCTCTTCCAGCCCTTCAGGGCCGGGACTGGCACTAGACAAGAGATTCCTAATTACACGATACAACTGCTGTCCTAACAACAAGCAGTCCAATGAGACACCAGTGGAGCAAACTCAGCCTACAGTGGAACCAATGGATTAGTTGTCAGCCACTGGGAACAATTAATAGTGTTTTAAAAGACGATTAAGAAATAGATTTTTACATTTCAGAGGGAAATGTGTGGTTTTTTGCCTGTGTAAAACATGTTTCTTGTTTATTTGGCTCGCTGCTAGTGCATCGCTCTGTGGATGCTAAGTTATTCTGAGTGTTTTCAGTGCGTTGCTATGCGGTTGCTAGGGTGTTCTGTGTAAAGCAAAAGAGCCCAAGCTCAAATCTCTATGATATTCAAGTTCACTTATAAATAAACCTACTGTAAGTCCGATATATATATATATATATATATATATATATATATATATATATATATATAGACCATTTTACAAGATGTAAACAACACTGGTCCAGAAGCACTTCCTGTTTCAGTTTGTAACTGTTTTCTTTATTTCACATGTAAAGAAAACATCTTAAAGATCTTTGTTTAACTTTTTGATTCAGTTTTATATGTTCTGTTGGTAGTATTTTATCCCAGCTTTTATGTAGTGTTAAAAAACTAAAACAGGAAGTGCTTCTGGACCAGTGTTGTTTACATCTTGCAAAATGGTCTATATATATATATATATATATATTTATTTACTTTTGTTAAAGTAGGTTTAATATGTATTTAATATTATTTTTTAAATCAATTTATTGATTTATGTATATATACATATATACATATATATATATATATATATATATATATATATATATATATATATATATATATATATATATATATATATATATATATATATATACATACATGCATACATACATAAATCATTAAATTGATTTAAAACATAATATTAAATACATATTAAGTAAAATAACTAATTAAATGAATAAACTGTTGGGAATATAGTGGTAGTATAAAATATATTTTTTACACCATGTGCACATTATGCTAATTAACTACATGTGGTGCAAAATTATTCATAATAATAATAATATAGATAATATAATTAATTATGTCCGACTATTTTTTGCAACCAATAAGCCACTGAAAACTATTTGGTATTATACTGTTTTTACCAACTAAAAAAACTCAAGTTTAACTGCAACTCGTTTTTTTCTGATGTAATGCATTTCTAAATGAAACAATGAAACAAGGGCAGGACTTAACTTTATCCATCATGAATTACTTGAATTATGAAAATTGGGCATTGTATACCAGAATGGAGAACTGAATCTTAATATATAATGTCTATGAGTTTCTTTAGTTATTGGTTAAACCCATTTCAGCCTTAGTCACATATGTAGAAATTATTACAATTTGATGAAAGATTACAAAGAAAAAACGTTATTTTCTTGCAAATAACATGCTGTGATGAATCCTGCAGAATGTGTTGAACATGCATTACACTGTAGTGAATATAGGGATCTTTTCCCACTCAATTCAGAAAGTCTGAATGCACATAAATCCTCCTGAAGTGATTTGTCGAGAACTGATCCTTCTTTAGACGAGTGTAACTGAACATGTTGTCACAACAGCCCCTGACAACTCTCGCTCCATAATCAAAGATCCGTCTGTCTGCTAACATACCACCATATGTGAGCAACGACGAAAGCATTATTGCCTAAATGCAAAATTCAAAAGAGTAGAAACAAAAGAAGAACACATTGACAGAAAATGTGAGGAAAGGAAAAGAAGCAGGGGAGTACATAGAAGAAAGTGTTCGAATCGATCCAGGGAGCAAGAAAGACACAAAAGAGGCAGAATATGTATTATCCACTTGAAGGATGTCTGTAAAGCACGCTTTAGGAAAGGTTACAAGCTTGTGTCATGACACTGACTTTGTGACACTCGTTAAAGCTGTTTAGCAAGTCATGTCAAAATCCCCAAATACTTCACTCATCTGTAAACTCTTACTGCCTCTGGGCTCATTGTTGGCATTTTGTTCAATTCTGCTTTTAGAAGAAAAGCAGCTGGAAAACATGATGTTACCCAAAACATGAATATGGATGAAAACAGTGCACTCTGAACTTAAACTCTATTTTACATATTTTTGTACATGTGTGTGAGTTTCTGGCTAAAACTGGTTAAAAAGTCAAGACATTTGGCTTTTACATTATTTTGTTGACCAAACAGATTTATTGGGTTTTTCAAGTAGTGTTTGCGGGATTTAGTATTCAAATTAATATGTCTCACACCAGGATACAAATTTTATGGTGATGTTTTTCCATTAACATCACGATTTCATTGTATGTTTTATAAGAAAACTTTGATATGTAAGTCAAGTAATAATTATTTAATAGGGATGCACTGATATGAAAACTTTACCTGATACCGATAACCAATTCTTTATATTTGAAAGCCGATAACCGATATATTGGCTGCTAAATCTAAACCCACTTTTTTATCATTTTTGAGAGCCTGATTACAAAAACAAAAGTCTTATCATTAAAAGCCATGCCCCAAGCAACTATAATGTTATAATTAGTGCACGTCGCACTTAATGGTATTTTCGTTTTTTGAGGTTATTCCAATCATGTTTCAAGCACTTCAAAACCATGGCGAACAGAGCAACTGTGTATCAGCTGAAAGAAATAATCCATAAAGGATCATTAATCCTTTAAACTATGGCACTAAGGGGCTTAAAGTGTGCCAAGAAAACAATCCCCCACACCATTACACCACCACCACCAGCATGCACAGTGGTAACAAGACATGATGGATCCATGTTCTCATTCTGTTTACGCCAAATTCTGAATGTCTCAAAAGAAATCGAGACTCATCAGACCAGGCAACATTTTTCCAGTCTTCAACTGTCCAATTTTGGTGAGCTCTTGCAAATTGTAGCCTATTTTTCCTATTTGTAGTGGAGATGAGTGGTACCCGGTGGGGTCTTCTGCTGTTGTAGCCCATCCGCCTCAAGGTTGTGCGTGTTGTGGCTTCACAAATGCTTTGCTGCATACCTCGGTTGTAACGAGTGGTTATTTCAGTCAAAGTTGCTCTTCTATCAGCTTGAATCAGTCGGCCCATCTCTAGCATCAACAAGGCATTTTCGCCCACAGGACTGCCTCATACTGGATGTTTTTCCCTTTTCACACCATTCTTTGTAAACCCTAGAAATGGTTGTGCGTGAAAATCCCAGTAATTGAGCAGATTGTGAAATACTCAGACACTCAAAATTGCTTAAATCCCCTTTCTTTCCCATTCTGTCATTCAGTTTGGAGTTCAGGAGATTGTCTTGACCAGGTCCACACCCCAAAATGCATTGAAGCAACTGCCATCTGATTGGTTGATCAGATAATTGCATTAATGAGAAATTAAAAAGGTGTTCCTAATAATCCTTTAGGTGAGTGTATTATATTATGCAAAAATACGGTGCAAAACATTTAGCCTAAAAACATACTTTGAATAGTAAAATCTAAATGAAATGCTTTTATGCACGGTTGTTACACCAACGGAAGCACGTTTTAAAGGTCATATCAGGTAGAGATGGCTTATTGAGTTAGTGCACAGTGTACTTGTGCTTGAACCGTAATGATGGGTCTTCAAAACACACCAATTAATGAGGCAGAACTTGAATCAAAGTGACTTGCTGTTGTGCTGGATTTAAAAAGGCAATCTAGTGAGACTCAGAAACTGCCGTTCCCAGACAAACAGAGAGAGAGAGAGAGAGACTTTTGTAACACATGGTGTCTGGCGATAGAATCAGAAGGCTGTGAAACAGTACCTTTTGATGTCCTGTACTCGCTGGAGAGTGATACAAGGCGCAGTTTCCACATTATCTCCTATCCGACACAGAAATCAAGCCTGCTCGACTTCACACGCTGCGTTTGAATGGGAACTAGGTCAGTGTTCTGTGATAGCAGATGGAGAAGCGGTCCACACAATCTTGATGCTTATGTTGAACTAAAGTACATCCTAAGACTAAGTGCTAGTGTGCTCAGAATAGAAGTTTGAGGTTGCATACAGACAATGTTTTAGCACGGGTTATTAGTGGCAAGCATCCTAATTTTCCAAAACTAGCTCAGTTTACATATATATATATATATATATATATATATATATATATATATACATACATATAAAATGGCCAAAAACGATTTACAAAATTACATTTGAATGAGAGACCTAGGTCATTTCTGTATAGCATTGCCAGAAAGCAGTCACCTAGCAACTGTGTTGGCTGGCATTTTGATGGCAAGTTCTGCACCACTCACATTTAATTGACAACATATAAAAATATAAAATTGATATATGTGTTTAACTGTGAAAGGACTATGGCTGTATAGCATGATTCAGGGAAAAAAAGGACCTTGTAGCATGTTTTTTGACTTATTGTATATACCATTCATGAATTTCAATACAATGCATGACCATTCAAAAGTTTGCGATTGGTAAGATTTTTTATTTTTTTTTTATGTTTTTGAAAGAAGTCATTTAGGGTTACCAATTAAGGCACTATTTATTTGATTAATAATAGGAAATATTATTCTAAAATATCATTGCAATTTAAAATGAGTGTTTTACATTCGGATATATTTTAAAAAGTATTTATTCCAGGGATTCAAAGCTGAATTTTCAGCATCATTACGCCAGTCTTCAGTGTCGCATGATCCTTTACAAATCATTCTTGATGATTTGATTTGATGCTCAAGAATTATTTCTTATTACTATCAATGTAGAAAACTGTTGTGCTGTTTAATATTTTGGTGGAAACCGTGATCTTTTTTTAGGATTCTGTGATAGAAAGTTCAAAAGACCTGCATTTATTTGACTAAGAAATGATTTTAGATGTCTTTACTGTGACTATGATCCATTTAATGCACCCTTCCTTCATTAAAAGTATTAATTTCTCACTGAAGTCAACAGATAATAATATTAAATTTATGAAATTATCATTCCCACTGTTAATACCCCATTAAAACCCACCCTCAAATAAAGAACCTACAGCTTCCAATGATAATATAAAAAATAATGATAGCTTACCGCATTTGCAGAATAAAAAGAACCAGTCCGTGATAGTCTAATTTTTTCCAATTTAATGCAAGCGAACGCTTCTTTTAAGAAGTCTTTTTTTTAGCAGAGCAAATGATGACACTTTACAGAAAAGTTCATTTTGCAATAACATGCACACTCAATCGTTCACAGCAAGACCAGGAACCTGCATTTAAAGAGTGACCGGGGGTCAATTTTGACTTCATGATTTGAAATGGAGGTCAGAGTCAATAATATGAAACTGAAATGTCATGAACTGTACATCATGATCTGATTTCTCACACCCAGTGGATTTAGAAGTAAGGACTGGGTTTATCGAATCCTAATATCTCTGTTGTTCTCCTCATACTGGCTTTGTAATCTGTGGATGGGTGGCAGAGTTTTATGTGTTTGTCTGCTGCGCACAAACACCTCTTCCTCCTCCCTCTGATTAGATATTGATCAGCCTTTCCCTCCTTGTCTGAGACCATTCAGTCTTTTCCAGCCACTGTAAGAATACTTTCCTCGGAAAATAAACAACATGGTAATTTTCACAGTCATTGTCTCTCCCCCCCTTGAAAACACACACCCCACACGCACATTTAAAAGCTAAACACGTTCCTCAAGTCAGGGGAGACGGAGTGGGCAGGAGTGTGATGGCGCCCCCTGATGGCCACTATGTGGAAGTGCTGCAAGGCCCGTGGCTTGTGCTGAATCATGCACTCTGGGGACGAAAGCTATTCTTATAATACATGTGGGGAAGATTAAACCTTCAGAGGTAATATAAAATACTCCCGTCAGGGCATATCAATAAATAAAAGACATAAGACATGATCATGTTGTGGACTATGGATTTTCATTTTGTTTTTAGACTACATGGCGACAGCTCCTCTGTTATCACAATGGATTTTTAGTTATGAGGAACTCCCTTGACAATGCAAAATCGTTATTATCAGATACTAGCTTTCTCTTGTATGCAAGGCGCATAATTCATCATTCGGCAGCAAATTCGACTCTGTTCTAATTGCACGGTTCAGGGATGCATTCTAGCGGCGAGACGAGAGGGGAGAAAATACAAAAAAAAATATGAAGCTACGGTATGAGATTTCACAATGTGTTCCTAGGGCTATGAAAAAAAAATCAAGACAAAAATATAAAGGAAGAAGTTTCGCCGGGGAAACGCTAGAGCTGGGTGGTGTCGATTAAGTTCACCGGCTCATTGTGAGCTGGAGGCTAAGTCTGTCTGCTGTTTTATCTTCCCCTCATAATCACTGTATTGTGTTAGTACGCTTGCAGCGGAGACTTTTGGTCATTTGCATGTGAACCGCAGGGCTCTGTGCCCTATCTTTGTGTTGAGGAGCCCGTTTGTGCAGCGTTGTTCCCTTTCAGGGTTATTTAACCATTTGTTTGCACAAAGCGAGGGTCAGGACTAAGCCTGAGCTTTGCTTTAACCACAGGATAACACGCTACAGAGAATTCTGTTTTATTAGCCATATGGTGGCCATTACGGGAAAGGATTGGGTCTAACCCGATCTCATTGACTCTCTTACCCTATAGGGAACACAGCGGCCGGGTGAAACACGGGGTTACTGCTAGTTCAAGCGCTCAGGGACAAGCCTGCTAGCATACAACCCCATTATTTTGTTTTGATCAGCTCTGATATATTTAAATGACACGTGTAGACAACTACCGTGGAAAGATTTTTTTTATGTTTTTGAAAATCTTATGCTCACCAAACAAGGCTTCGTTTCTTTGACCAAACAGTATTATTGCAATTTAAAATGACTGTTTGCTGTAGTGCCCATGATCTCCACTAGAGGGCACTCCTCCCTACTCTTGTGCTGTCTTATTATGGACTACATTTCTCATAACCCACTGCCTGGATTATCTCATTATGTTTGATTACATTCACCTGTTGTTTACCTTGTTCTTTGCCTATACAAGCCCTGTGTTTTCACTCGCTCTTTGCGAAGTCTTGTATGCTGTTACCCTGCATTTCCAATGCATTCTCATCCTAGGGCGTCATATACAGACGCTTTTGACAATGCATATACATCCAACACACATGGCACCCTTTTGTGTCATGCTGCGGTTATGGGGTACGATTAGGATTAGACCACTAGGGGGCGCCTTCTGGCCCATGTGCGTTGGATGTATACATATTGTCAAAAGCGTCGGTATATGACGCCTTGGGATGAGAACGGGCTGGCATTTCTGAGTGTTATTCTGGTTTCCTGTCTTGGTAATGTGTTTTCTGGATTACCATTTGTCTTGTGTTGTCCGCCCTGTGCGTTATTTGGATTGTTACCCATGTGTTTGACCCTTCGCTTGGAATATGGATTACGATTCTGGATTGTCCCAATAAAGCTACATTTGGATCTTGAGCACAAGTCTCGAAGTAGCCAGTAATTTATTTCCAAATATAATTCATTGCAGCATTATTACCGAGTCTGCAATGTCACATTATCCTTCAGAAATCATAATATGCTGATTTGATGCTCAAGAAAACACAATGCGTTTTAACATTGTATAACATCATAAATTAGTTTACTCTATTTGTTTTATGGATTCAGTGCTTCTTAAAAATGACTGGATTTAGAATAGATATGTCACATATGCTATGCTTAGAGCAAATTTTGACCCGTATTTCCTGTTTTACTGAGATTTTCACACTTTCCAGTTTTGAAATTCAAGGTCTCAAGAGATTGCCCTCATCTCCTCTTCAATCAAAGACCTCCAGCCCTTCGCTTTTATTTTCCACAGGCCTTTCTTCCAGCTCTGAATTATAAACACATTGTGAAGTGCTTCATTGGTCAGGGCCACTTTTGTAGCCTTGGTTAACAAGGAAGGACAAAGGCCAAGGACTTTCAGAAGGGAAATTGGGGGCAACCTAAGGTTTCTTCAAAGCTAAGGGTCTCCTCCTAAAGTCCTGGTGGTCTTTCATGGAGAGCCGAGGTCATATGAGCTGGTTTTTGAACCTAAGCTTTTGATTCTGTCACGGGACTTAGGCCGAGATGAAATCAATGTGACTCGCAATGCATCCCACACATGTGCTCTGAAGGATGTAAAACAGATAAACCATTGACAGATAAGAGGTTTTAAGAGCTTAAGTGGGGGATAAGTGAATATATTATCGAAAGATAAGTTATATCATATAGTGGAAAGAATGTAGAATATTTTCTCTGATTTCCAGATACCCCTGGAAGCTGTCAAGAAAACTAACATGTGGCATTTTGTTATGAATTATGCCCCACAGCCTATATATAGATGCACACATATTGTATGACATCTTATTTAGAATTATACCAAGAGCTTTTCTAACCACTTTGTCAACATTAGAGGTATATTTGAGGTACAGACATCACAGAGGACCGCAGATCAGGGAGCAGAATTTAGTGCTTCTATACCAACCGTTTCCTGCAATTCACTGATTGCTCAGGAAAACAACCATTCAAGGCCTTGGACAGGATTGGACAGTTTCCAAATGGAAGTGAAGAGCTGATGTCCGCCTGAAAAGCATACATTTTGTCTAATGCAGGTACATCACTTTTCAGATTGCATGGTTATTTCTGACATCAAATGAGTGGTTCTGATGGACCAGACATGTTTGGATAGAAATATTCTTGTTGTTTTTCTCCTTGACTTTGTAAACGGTTAATTCTTCAACTACAGGAACTTTTATGACCAAGTTCCTTTACTGCTTTTTCTGAGATGAAAGTCCATTTAAAACCAGGACTTTTATGTGTTATTGTTTTGCAAGCTCTGTTTTCAGTCTTAAAATATACAAAATAAAAAAAAAATAGAATGAAATATTATCTGAACAAAGAGTACCATCCCAGCAAACACAGAACGTTCCCCTAACGTTCCCGTATGGTTCCAATTTGGTTCTTTTTTGGGAACCAAACAAGAACGTTCTAGGAACATTCCCTGTAGGTTATTTCAGCCCGTTCTCATCCCAAGGCGTCATATACTGACGTTTTTGACATTGCGTCTACATCCGACGCATATGGGCCAGAAGGCACCTCCTAGTGGTCTAACACTAACCCTACCCCAGACCTAAACCTATACCCACAACCGAAGTGTGTTATATTGACGCTAAAGTTTGCCATGTGCGTCGGATTTAGACGCAATATCAAAAGCGTCACCTATATGATGCCTTAGGATGAGAATGTGTTGGTTATTTTTAGGTTCTAATTTCACAACCTAAAGGGAACGTTCCCCTAACCTTAAGGGAATGTTCTATTTCAACCCGATCTCACGACAAAATCTTACGAATTCGACGAATGATTAAAAAGGGGCTAATTCGTACGAATTCATATGACCTCACTCGTACGAATTAGTAGGATTTTGCAAAATCGTACATATTTTACTAATTGGCCAGTTTGTATGTTTTCGTACGAATTATCTACCCCTTACCCCACCCCTAAACCTACAAATTTAGGTTTAGACAAATCGTACAAATTCGTACGAGTGAGGTTGTACGAATTAGTACAAATTAGACACTTTTTAATCATTCGGATTAGACACTTTTTAATCAATCAATGCTTACGAATTCGAATTCGTAAGCATTGGTCGTGAGATAGGGTAGTCTTTTTACGTTAAGAAAACTTTCCTGAATCACCAATAGGGAACGTTCTGGGAACCAAAAACTAACGTTCCCAGAGCGTAAAATTGTTAACCGGCTTTGAAACAAATTATGTGCAAATTATTTTTGTCATTCCCGTCACTTTGTGTAATTTTAGTGTACTGTTGCTGTTAGTGACAAAGACTGTTTTACCGTTATTACTGTTTTTATTTTGTCATCAGTAACTATCAAATTGTGCAAAAAGTATGAACAAAAGATATTAGTTGCATGTACTCTTTTCATAGAACCTCCAGTCATTGGATCATTTTATGGACTTAGTTTTAAAAATAATGCAGTTATTTAAGACTTTTCTCCTTATATAAAACCTTTTTGGCATAAATGGATTTTGAAAATTGATTCAAGAACGCTAGGGTTAGGCCTATATATATCCCCATTGAACCTTTTTTTCTAAGAGCGTAAGGATAAAATGCTAGTCATGTATTCCCTCCACAGAATGTTAATCCATCATGAAATGTGTTGGTTAAATAAACTATGAATAAAGCTTTAAGAGAGTTTATAAGACAAAATTGGTCATAGTTAAAGAAACAGCATGTCCATAAGCAACTGGATTATATGAAACACAGGTTTACTCCCTCGAGAACAGCAGCAGGACTCTCTTGTCAGCAGCAGAGTAGAATATATGTATTCATGCACACTATTCTCTTATGAGAATGTGTGAAAGACTTCATCGCCGCCTCCCCGTCCTTTCATTCCACAATGCCTTTCCGAGCGGGAAGGGCCAGGAAGCCACTGCAGGATACCTCCACTTTCATACAGCACATTATTAGTAGGGACACCGCAGGGTCAACAGTTTTATAATGGCCGCCGACTTCTTGTGTGCCAAATGAGACCGCTATCCCATGACCTTCGACCCCACTAGGCTCTTGCACCTGTGAGGCTGATTGGGAAGCCCTGCTATACTCTCTATTGAAAGAGGTATTCAGCAGGAAAGAGCTTTATTTTCTCAGGGACTCCCCTACTTCAAAAATGAATTGATTTTGTCCACCTGGATACCAGCAGAAATGGCTATTAATAGAGAACCGTGTAGAAGACCTTCCTTGTTCCTTTATAATGGCTTAATTTAGGACATGTGTGAGCTTAGGTTGAATAGTTCGACTTAAAAATGAATATTTAGTAGATATTTTTTTCATTCCATGAAACGCACAAAACAAGACGTTATGCAAGACGTCTTTTCCACTTGCAATGCAAGTGAATGTGATTTTAGCATCAATATGAGACGCAGATACATATGGGTCAGAAGGCGCCTCCTAGTGGTCTAACCCTAACCCTACCCCACACCTAAACCTACCCATAACCGAAGCGTGTTATATTGACGCTAAAGGGTGCTATATGCATCGGATTTAGACGCATTGTCAAAAGCGTCACTATATGACGCCCTAGGATGAGAATGCAAACTCACAACCGAACCGCTAGATGCCGCTAAAAATCACACACTGCACCTTTAAAAGTGTAACGTTTTAGACAAACATATTCATGCACCCAAACATGTTTAAAAAAGAGCGGTATCTCAAGAAAAAGCTTCTGCTGACAAGACTGCCTATTCCAGCAAAATTACTGACAAATGATAATAATCATAATTACAATGGTTTTAATTGTAAACTGCTGTGAGAGGAAATTACCTATATTGTTATGCCAGAATCCTGTGATGTTCTTACTGGGGCGCTAATGAAACCGCTAGTAGTTACCGTTGTGATGATGGGCTGCTTGATGGCAAATAGATCTCTTTTACTGTTAATTCAAACTCTTTTTCATACATACGGAGGCCAGCAAAGTAATTGAATGTGTAAATCAACTACTGAGGGGAAATGGAAATGTTTATCATGTGTGCCGAAGTGGGATGTGCCTTTTGGCTGTTTTGCTTCTTTGTTAATTGGATTGTTGAAATCTTATATCACATTAGCCTGTGCAATTATTTCATTCTTAAGGTGAAGAAAGCAATTTGACCAGTGTGTATAAATAGTTAAATAAAATCTTGCCTGTGTGCTTTAAGATGGCGTGGAATGAAACTCTAAAATTGTAGCATTTATTAAGGAATAAACAAAACATTCTATAACAAATAAATTCTTGATAAATTTATTCTACGTGACCTAGAGGAGTGAGACATTTAATACACTACAATGTAAAAGCAAAAGAATACCATAGTAAAAGTGATCCGTTTCTTAAGTCCAAGTCTCTATATGATAAACTTTTAATGCTTTTGGGCTCTTCAAGTTCTCAAACTGTATGAAAACGATAGAGTTATCGTCTCTGTGTAAAATACAAAAATGAGAATTTTTAAAAACCAGTGATAATAGTGTTCAGTCTATAGGTGTGAACTGTTTCTATACCAAGACGTCAAAACGTCTCGATCGCCCCCCGGTGGCCGGTCCTAGTATAGGTCATAAACCCCGCCTCCCCACGTTATTCAACGGGACGTGAGACCAATTAAACAATTAAATTACACTTCACGTATCCTTTTTCCAAAGATAGTTTCTGTCATTTACTGTAGTTTCTATCACGTTGATGTAATTTCAAGAGTTTGTTTTTAAAATAAGTTTGATTTTAGTTAGCTATTTGATGCTATAAAAACGGTGCTGTGACATCATGATTGACAGCTGTGATTTACAGGTTCTCTGTGCGAAGTACTCACTGAAGTACCAGCAGATTTTTTTTCATGATGTTGAATATGTGGTTAGTTTACCTTATTTTAACGAGGTACTGCAATCAGCAGACACCATTGGAGAGGAACGGAGCGGTCAGAGGCCACTTAAGAAAAGTGCGGGGCGTGTGCCTGCGATTGATTCCGCGAGAGAGAGGGCGTGGCCTTGATTTCACGGCTTTACTTCTTGCTCACGACTGCGTATGTCTGGTTCCGAAAACGCAAGTATACAGACTCAAGTCCCAAGATGTCAGCGCCATATCGACATTGGCGGCTTCAGTTCTCTCCGATGGGAAAAGAGCGAAGGGGCGTCGTCTATCTTTTTTACAGTCTATGTTCTTTACAAAGAGACATCGCCAACTACTGGCCTGGCAGCAGAATACAGCGTTTTTATTCGTTTTGACAGATCCGTGTGAGGAAGGAAACACTTTAAGGAAACACTTTTCTGTTTTTTTGTAAATCACTGTCGTGTAAACGTACCCTATATGTCATGGGTACCTCTTGAAATGTAAGTCTTTTCAATGTGAGGATTTTCCATTGTTCACCTGCCAGGGGGAAATTACACATTTGATAGCACACCTCGACAAGTAAAATTCATGTAACACTTAATCAAGTAACAGTTATGGTTAAACACAACTAATAAAATAAATGAGCATATTTAAAACTGCAAGTACTGAAATAATGATCTTGACTGTCTTTTAAACAATTAATTGTATTGCAAATTAGGAGAAAGTAAATATGTGTGTACTTTGCAGGTCTAGCTACTTCAGTACTTGTTCCACTATAACTCCTAGACTTTAAATGATTATTGCTTTCTCTCTTTATATTGTTATTATATTACTTTTTGACAGAGTGGATTGATATTCCTGACAGCGTCGTTTGGTGGCCTCTTGAGAAGATCAGTCTTGAGAAGCTCGTCTGAGACAGCTATAAGTTATCAGTTCTTTGAAACAGATAAGGCCTGTCATGTTCGGGGGGGAATCTTCTGTCAGACCTGCCTTTGCTTCTAAGGATCCTATTTATACTGATCAAAGATTGACTGAGGCTGTCTCAGCAATAAAATAGGACTTACTGAGGCACAATTTTATTTGATGTTTTTCCTCCAATGGGTTGCCTTTAGCATCATGTCTTTTTTTTTAATATTCATCATGGTCAAATCTTCTAAATCATTGAGGGGAGAATTCACCTAGAATCAATCACATATGTGTTGCTTTAATGCCATATTCTTTGTGAATATCCCTTCACTGATTCACAGTTAGTGAATAAAATGCTGTTTTTGCAGTGAAACCATGCACACATCACCTATTCAAAATGAATAATTTGCTATTGACCTTCACATCTGTGTAAATCCCATTTCAGACGCAACACTTTTAAATTCTCTATTCGCTTGGAAAAATGAGTCTTGTACTCCTTAATTTGGAGGATGTGAAAGAATTTGTTTATTCATGTGTTTGGCAGCATATGCCTCAACAAACTTCACCACTGGTTCATTTGCACATCACAAACCAGCTGGAGAAATTACCACTGTTGGCTCCCATCAGATGGAATGGCTTTCACGGTGTTTGTCCCGGCTTGCTTAAAGGGTTAGTTCACCCAAAAATGAAAATTCTGACAGTATTTACTCACCCTCATGTTGTTCCAAACCTCTATGTGTTTATTTGTTCTGCTGAACACAAAGGAAGATATTTGGAAGAATGTTTTAATCAAACAGATCTCATTCACCATTGACTATAGTATGTATTTTTTCCTACTATGGTAGTCAATGGGTAATGAGATCTGTTTGATTAAAACATTCTTCCAAATATCTTCCTTTGTGTATAGCAGAACAACTAAACACATAGAGGTTTGGAACAACATGAGGGTGAGTAAATGCTGACAGAATTTTCATTTTTGGGTGAACTAACCCTTTAAGGTGGTTGATATCCTTGATATCAACAGCGCTGAACTCAGCAGAAGGAAAAGAGGGAGGGATTTATATGAGAAAAAGACTTGCCATTTTTAAGAACATTCAGCTGGGAGTCGTGGAAGTAGTTGGTTTACTACTATTTAGAAGTTTGGGGTTAGTAAGATTTTTTTATGTTTTCAAAATATTTTTTTATGGTCACCAAGACTGCATTTATTTCATCAAAAATATAAAATAGCAATATTGTGAAATATCATTACAAGTTAAAATAACTTTTCTACTTGAATTTATTTTAAAATGCGATTTGTTTTTGTGATGTCCACTTTTTTTCCCTTTTTTTCTTTTGACATTTCAAAAAAAACAGCATTAATTTTAAATATAAATATTTTATAACATTTGTCTTTACAGTCACTGTTGGGCAATCTAAAACGATCAATCTATCTATCTATTTATCTATAGTTTTAAATAAACTGATAATTTTTTGCATTTTTACTTATAATTTTGGAAATTTTAGAGGTATTTCCTCAGTAATGCAGTTGTCAGGTTTGTATAGGGTAAAATCTGTATCCCTACAGTTTCATGGACTTTGAATATTCACCAGTATATCCATTTGCACTTAAACTGTATGTTAACAATAGTGCAATACAAATCTTTAGATTTCTACATTGTATACATATTCCATTGCTAGCCATTTGAACACATATTTGTACCATGCTGACATAACCATACTATCCCAACTAGTTATGTGCATTATATTTCCATTTAGCACTGAATGTTTTTCTGCCTTCTGCGACAGACCCAAATATTAGGTCCTGTCAGTTCAATATCACTCAAATATAGCATCCCAGCAAGCAATATCTGTCATTTCACCATCTTAACTATAGACCTGATATATTCTAGTGAGCAATCCTCTTCTAACCAAAATAACCTTGAATTTGGATACATGTCAGTTTTTGCTAAATATCTTGCGAGATGTCCTTGCAAAGTCCACTGAGATTGCAAGGTGTCTGGTTTCATTTCTTTGACATGTTCTATGTGTAACCTGTGCATCTATTCTTGGGCTATGGCTAGACAGCCCAAAGTTTTTTAAGCCTAGATGTCTGGGCTGTGTTTGGATGCCTATTAGATGTCTTTTAAATGCATAAATGTTTGCTGGGATGGAATATATTAGATTATTCATCTTTATTGAATAATTGATTTTTTTTAGGTTTCTAGTGATTCCAGAAACCTGTTCAGGTCTTGCATGAGTAACCATCCAGAAATGACAGTTGCAGCATGATACATTTCTTTATTTAGGATGAAACTAAATAGTGCAATAGCTGGAAGCCCGTCATGAAATTAAAACATTTTGAGTCAAGCATAATCTAATTATAGGCTCAACCTATAAATTGCATTTTAAGCTCTGCTAGTGCAAGGTAAACCCTATTGTCTCTGTCAAGAGCATGCTATATCCCCCTGTAGAGAAAGCAATGAAACATGGGGTGGGCCAAATGAATGTAGCAGCAATGCTTGTGTAACAGCGTCTTTGCAGCATTCCAGCAGAATTCCTTTACCCCACCAGCTGCCAGTGTTAATATCCACTCCACAGGGAGGAAGTCTTCCTTCCTTCCTCTTCCCTTCCTCCCACAATGGATTTCCAAGGACATCTTTTGAATGAATGCATTAAAGGGCCCACGCTGGTGGTCACGTCAGACATGACTGGTCAAGCATGCTTCATATTTTGACAGGTCTCTCTGCTGCTTTTCAGAAACATGCATTGAAAAGAGACACGCATTTTTTTAAAATCGGAGATTCTTGTTACATGGCCATAAACTTTGTCTCTGAAAGACTATGAAGAGTTCAGATGCAAAAGCCTCTAAATGCCTCTAAGTGAATGATCATTTTTATCAAGCTTGTATATTTAAGTTCAGTAATTTCACTTAAATGGTAATGAAGATTACCTATTAATTGTCATTTAAGTGAAATTACTCAATTGGCACTTAGAGGGTTTTGCATCTGAACTCTTATGAAGACTATATTGTCTAGTTATATATGTATGTGTGTATTGTGAAAATGTTGTTTCTACGCTGTAAAAAAAAGATTGGAAGAAAGTGATATTTTAATAAATTTTCTATAAAAATGTCATGTTTAACTTGGTGTTTTGCAGATTATTATTTGTTTGTGAAATGTGTAGCCTTCAAACCGTATTCACTTTATAGCCCTTAATCCTGTAATTGTGGACAAATGTGGGCACAGAGTTTTCCTAATTTTTATTTATCATAAATGTTATATCACTGTCTTCAATAAAGTTTTGTCTATCCATTTAGGGTATATTTTTATTTATTTTGGGGTATTTTTGAATTTATTTACTTCAAAAAGTACCATATTTTCTTTGTAAATTATGCTTATTTTTATTTTTGTTTTTAACTACATTAAAATATTATTCCAATAAGTTCTTTGAGCTAAAACCTAAAGATGAAGTGACTTTGCTGTCACCTGGTGTCTTATTTTGGCTTATTTTAGAATGCTCTAAATTACAGTTTTTCCCATTCATTTCTATGGGTGCCCATTTTTTACCCAAATACAAGATTAAGGAGTTTTTTTTCACCCACTTAACATTGTAGAATTGAGTCAAAAAAAATTGTGTGTGTTCAGGAGGCAAACTTAGGAAAAGTAGTCAAGTCTGATACCGCTCAGATCAAGGGAAGTATTTTTTAAAAAATAAATCAAAACTATTTTGCCCATATTTGTCCAGAATACGGTTTTAGGGATAAGCAATTTCTGAGTAAAGATTTTACATACACAAAAAAAAAAATCTTTTTTTTGTCTTTTTAATTCAATATAAAGGAATGACAAAGACACTGACAGGTTATGATGTATTGGTTTATGTCAAGATGTCATAACAAAGACATCTCAAACAATGTCATATTTGCATTCAAAATGTCATAACTGAGCGAATGACACTTGTCACAAACATGAATAAAACTTCCTTCATATTCATAACATATGTCATGTCAGTCTTATGCACACCCCTTTGGTAAAGTGTTACCACAGAGGACGTGTAGCATCTGTGGCTTGACTGAACATGAGCAAATGCAGTCAATGAATAAAAGAGAAAGACCCTCGAGCCTGTAAAGAGGACATTTAAAGAAACTCTCGCTCGGCCCACCACCTCTATATTTGGCAGCTTTCATTTTCCAGGACGTTTCTCTCGGAAGTTGAGGGATAAACATTTTATAGCCCGGAACATATAACTGCAAATATGATTTTCTTTTTTAAAATGAGTGCCTAAATAAAGACTGCGTCCTCCAAAGACACACTATAAATAAGAGTGAGCGAAAACGATGAAAGGCTAAACTCTCGGTATGCAAATGTTCTGAGTCCCTTTCGTGGTTGCCGGGCAATAACGGGTTTGCATTCGAATCTCACTTTTTTGTTGTTGTTGTTGGGGTTTTTTTTGTATCCATTCCTCAATAAGTGTAGCCAGCAGAAGAATGAAGCCCAGGCCTCTGGAGTTAAATTAAGTTGTAAACCCGGCAGGCATTCCTAAGCGTTCCACCAAGCCCCTTTTTTTTTTTGCTATCAATCGCTCCTTTATACTAGCTGTCGCCTTCTTCCACACCGGATGTTTGCAGAGGTCTGCAGCTGTTGTTTGAGGCCTAGCGGGGCTACGGACCTAAAGCTGGCAGAACGAAGACTGGGGAACCATGTGAGGGGCCTGGGAAAGGTCCTGCCTCAAATTGCCACACATGCTGGTTGGTAATTAGTTTGACTATGTGCAAAATTAGCCAGCTAGTATCATGCAGACTGGAGAGCTTGCTTTTCTTTCTTTCTTTTTTTTTTTTTTTTAATAAACTTCTACACGAGCAAACAGAGATATGTCTGTGTGAGGACGTTGGACAGGAGATCCTGTTGGTTTAAGTTCTTGAATGGGTTTCTTTCAGCACTCGAAAAGGCCAGAAAAAGCCAGGTGAAGAGGGGCAAGTTGCAACATAACGCCGGGTTACAGCACAGCGCATTTAATAGGCAAAATTCCCTGTACAATCACAAGAACATATTAAATGTCAAGAGTAATGAATGGACGCGAATCAGTTCTTTTTATTACCTAACAGTTCAGGGTGGGATGATTACACAGCTGTGTATAAATCTATCAGCAGTGAGGAAATGTGTACCGTTCTTTCACAAAGTGATCATAAAAATAAGAAACATTTATTTTGGAAGTGATATGTATTTTATTCTGGCTGCTTTTTGGATGTTTTGACACTGATGTTGAGTACAGTGGAATCATTCAAGAATAATAATAATAATTTAAATTTCATAATAAAATTATGAAATTATTATTTAAAAATTACTTAAAAACATAATTATTATTTAAAATTTATAAAAATTAAAAGTATTATTTAAAAATAATATTTTAAAATAACAGTTGAACAGAATATCTGTTTATTAATTGTATTTTCTTTCCTTAATTTTTTTATAAATTTTTTAATTATTAATTTTGTAATTTTAAGTTAGTTAAAAATGCAAAATGAATGGTTAAAAATGAAAAATGCATTCTTCTTTAATTTTTTATTATTATTATTATTATTATTATCACCATTATCATCGTAATTATTGTTGTTTTACATAATAAAGTTTAAAAAAAACTGTTTGCTCTTTGCTTTGTATTCTTGTGTTTCTTGACTAAAAAAAGAAAACTCAATAAACAGTTGTTACCAGCAAAAACAATATTTATTTTATTAATTTTATTTACTCAATTTTATTACTTAAGCTGATTTAAAAATGTATTATTTTCTGGCTTTTTTGTGTCTGATAATGTGATTCCGTTGTGTAAAAATAAACAAGGCCTTTTTTAAATCTAGATTATGTATATTTAAAATAGAATAAAAGTAAATAAAATAAAATATGTAAATATAGATTTGAAAATGGAACGTATTTTATTAACAATTAAAAAGATTGCTGTTTAAATATTTAGATTATTATAAAATCATGTCATGTTGAATTGTATGAATTAAAAAAATATATTTTTACACACTGTGAAAATAAAATAAAAACAAATGGCTTATTTCCCGGACATTATCCAGTTATTTTTTTTTCCGTTATAAAACAATATTAAAAAACGAAATTTACACACACACACACACACACACTCACATGCACACACAGCCCACCAGAGATGGAAGGAACAACAAACAAAAAGATCAAGACGACAAGAGAGCGGCAGGAGAAAAAAAACCCTAAACACACAAACAAAGCGTCCCTGCACTGTTTATAATGCATGAGAAGCTGAATGGAGAAAACACTTTTGTCTTGAATCGTCATTAAAGTAGCTTGGCTGGAACTCGCCTCCCTCTGCACAGCAGTCCTCAATGCAGCTGCCAGACGCAAAGAGGAAGTTACCAATCATCTCTGTCTGGATTTGCATTTTTGTCTTGTCTCTCAGCGGCCTTCCCCCCTCCACCCTCTCTTCTCTGTTTTGGCACTTGTGCTGTACTTGGAGAGTAAGAATGCAGACACTCGCTCTTTGTGTACTTGACAGGGGCTTGATACCACAGGATACATGCACTTCTTAACCTTGCCAGGACTGCCGTTACTGGGTGTATTGTGGGGTGAAATGTGCTTGTATCTCTTTCATGTTGTTGTTCTGATTGACAGTAACACTGAAGTGCATGCAAGTTTGCCCAGAAATGCAGTTCGGGATTACTTTACACTTTCAAAGAATGGTTTAGGACTGAAGTTAGAGTTTTAGAACAAAAATAGATCAACTTTAGCTATTTTTAATTCAAATGAATTTTATAAAAAACGCTTTGATAAGATGCTAGTTCAGAAAGGATGCATTAAGTTGATCAAAATTGACAGTGGAGACTTTGACATTGAAGAGAGTCTGACCGAAGTCCCTTTCAAAGAAATTCTGTTCAATCGGCGGCCATATTTGTAAACCCTCCAGCCAGCGATTTTGGGCATCCAAGTCCCATCTACTTGAATGGGGGTTCCTGAAGTCTGAAAAACCACTTGCCGAAATCACAATTAAATAAAATATTTCAAATCATCAAGACAATCTGACATGAACTGTCCCATAATTGTTATTTCTCACGCTCAAATAGCATTAAAAGAGCTTGTTTAGCAGTATAGACCGGCAGCTTGCATTGACTTTACCAATCAGCGATTGGCTCTTTTATTAAAAAGGAGGGACTTAGTCCGCCATATTGCGCATTGCAGTTTCTCATAGGAGTGCCAAGTCTTTGTATATCTATTTTTTGGTCTAGTTTCTTCTTAAGCCTTGCTCACACTACATGATTTTAAAACGCCAGGCTGAGCTGTGCGGTTCACACTATGACTTGCTCTCTGTGAAATCAGGAGTGTTCAAGTTGTTGAGCTGTTCACACCACACAACACAACAATATTGATCCACAACAGGAGGTAACGCACTACACGAATTGACGACAACTCTGTCACCCTACGATTCTATCTTGTCTACTAACCGCGTTTTGTCACAAAAAATCACACGATAAAACGAAAGCGGAAATGACGCGCTGCAACCCGATCTCACGACCAAATCGTACGAATTCGACGAATGATTAAAAAGTGGCTAATTCGTAACAATTCATACGACCTCACTCGTACGAATTAGTACGATTTTGCTAAATCGTACATATTTTACAAATTGGCCAATTCGTATGAATTCGTACGAATGACCTACCCCTTACCCCGCCCCTAAACCTAACCATCACGTGGGTTTAGACAAATCGGACAAATTGGTACGAGTGAGGTCGTACGAATTAGACACTTTTTAATCATTCGTCGTATTCGTACGAATTGGGCGTGAGATAGTGTTGGAAACAGCACGTGCGCCAATACCCAGCGAAGAAAAGAAGAACACAACACTCGAATATGGACGTCAGATAGAAACTAGTGCTGTAAACTGTTTGCGCTATGATTTGCTCTGAGAAAAAAAATGCAAAAAAAGAAAAATAAGTTTGATCCGGTGACCTCAACCCATGCCTTGCTCTGATTGGCTGGAGCTCATGACAGCAATGAGGTTGAGTCGTGCGACAGCTCTGGATATCTAGCATGCTAGATATTTTTCTGGACTTGGCCACGCATCTGCAAGCGTCTTTGATGTGTTGTTGGCTCTTTCATACTAACAGATTCGCAAGCGTTCATTGCCCGCTAATCCCCTGCGATTAATCGACCTGCCGGCGAGCTCAACGATTTGCAAATCAGACTTAAATCGGCCTTAAAATCCTGTAGTGTGAACTTGGCTTTTGACAGCAACATAGTGTAGGCCCAGATCTGGTCCACATCTGGTACGCATGAAAGCCACATGTGGCCCGCATCTAGGCTTACACTATGTTGCTATCTGGGTTGATTGCATCATTTGTTATTCTTTATGTTGGAGATGGTCACTGTTAGGTTCTTTTGGATCTGTGTTTCCATACAACAGCCCCTGATTGGTGGTTTTTACTTATGGTCTCCTGAATTGTGTAGACCATATGTGTCAGAGATGCGCAAAGCCATCTTTAAAATGTGCTTGAAATTCCATTTTTTATTGCAATGGCATCGCTGTCGAAGAGTAATTAGCTGGAGAAGCCTTTGGTGTGAGAGACCAGGGTTCGAATCCACTGTGAGACACCAATGTGTCCCTGAGAAAGACACACTCTAAAAATTGCTGGGTTGTTTTAACCCAACTTTGGGTCAAATATGGACTAACCCAGCCATTGGGTTAAATTTTTATTAGTGCATTTTTAACCCAACGTTAAAACGTTTTAGAATGCACTTAACCCCTAGTTTCTCCAGAGGTGTGCGACCTCTGACATATATAGCAATTGTAAGTCGCTTTGGATAAAAGTGTCATCTAAATGCAAAAGTAAATCTGAAAGATAGAACACAACGAGTGCAGCCCTGAGAAGGGGCGGGGCTACATAAGGTCTACTAAACTGGCAGAAAAAAAGTGGAAATGAAGAGGTTAATCTCTCCTTTCCGGCACATATGTGACTGCCATTAGCGGGACCACGGGACAAATCTCTTTTTCCAAATCTCCAAGATTCCCTAAGGCTGTGTGTGCCTCTTCCCAAAAGAGAGGGAAGGAGGGAGGGGGTGGGACAAATCTCCCCCAAATCTCTTTTTCTGAGCTTCCAAAATCCCAAGAGTCTTTGCACGCCTCTGCCCTGAGGGTCCGAAGCCACCCGGGACATGAAGCATTGGCTTTAGATTCATCAGTTTCCTGTGAGGCTTACAGACCCCACCAAACTATCCATGAACGAGGGAGCGTATGGGCAGCTCTTCAGCGTCTGTTCTCCACAGGGACACGAGAAGGAGCTGGAGGAGGAGAAGAGGGAGAGGAGCTGTTGTAGATGTAGAGAGAGAGGGAGACCTTTGCTTTGAGAATGTGCTCTCCAGAGCTAGCACAAGTTAATGATGGGGAACCAGAGCGAATTCCCTGAGTGGAGCAGAGTAGCTTTCAAGATGGGCTGCACTGATCCACTGCCAGACACCAGAGAGAGGGGGGATATGGAGGGAGAATAAGAATTATAGGGAGATGGTGAAAGATAGATTGGAGGCATGTCGGAGATAGGATGTAGGTCTTCCTGAATAGAATAAAAAACAGATATGTTACGTGTACACTTTTAGAAGAAAAGGTTATATATGGAATATTAAAGCGTTCTGTAAGGCACTTCATAGTAGTGGCTCAAGTTATGGGATCATTTTATGGATTTAAATTCAATTCAATTTTATTTTTATTCAATTTTATCATTTAAATAGCTTGTAAACATACTTTATCAGAAACAAGAACCCCAGGGTTCTATATAAAACTCCACTGAACCTTTTTTGTTTCTAAGAGTGTAGATGCTTATATTTACGTCAAGTCAAGCCACATTTATTTATGGAACTTTATTCAATACAGATTGTTTCAACGCAGCTTCACTGTAATAAACAGGAAAATAACAGTTCTTGCAGCCCTACAGAAGGCAATAGTGTAATTATTCAGGGGTGTGTTCCCCGTACAAGGATGTAGTTCGCTGCTTCACTACCACAGTACGATGCGTCATTGGAGAAATCAACTAGCTAGTCACGACTGTTTCCCGAAACCCATTGTTACCCAAAGTATCGTTCAACCACGTTGGTAATAACTACTTTTAATGAAACTCCAACACTATCTCACGCCCAATTCGTACAAATTCGACGAATGATTAAAAAGTGGCTAATTCGTACTAATTCGTACGACCTCACTCGTATGATGGTTAGGTTTAGGGGCGGGGTAAGGGGTAGGTCATTCATACGAATTCATACGAATTGGCCAATTCGTAAAATATGTACGATTTAGCAAAATCGTACGAGTGAGGTCGTACGAATTGTTACGAATTAGCCACTTTTTAATCATTCGTCGAATTCGTATGTCTTGGTCGTGAGATCGGGTTGGAAACTCTTTGAGGTCCAATTAATGCTAGATTTTATAAATTATGGACATGCCATCTGAGGACTATTTCTAATTGTTCTCAGTTATTTTGCTTTATTACCAGACTCAATATTTGGCTCGTTCTTACATAGTAGAGCACGTTTGCACATGCAAAATCGGTACTTTAAATCTTTTGAAAAACTCAAAGACGTAAATTACATTTGTATTCTAAATAAAAGGCACCGGTTGTACTGAATGTCAGCTTGCTTATTGGATTCATTACGTCCAAATGTGATGCAATATAGAAACTATGCCTCTAACCACAGGTCGAGAGCTGTCGTTCAAAACACACAACTTTGCGATGCTGTTTGCGAATGTTCGTTGGAACGATTGTTTCGGGAAACAGCGACTCGTTGAACTATGCTGATAACGACGGAACTTGCGACCATAGTTGGCTAACGATGCTTTCGGGAAACGCACCCCAGCTTAGATTAGTTCAATGTTGATTCAGTTTAGTTCAATAATAATGCAAATTTCATCCATTATTAAACAAGTTCAATTCAGCTGTAAACCAACCAAAATATGTTCTAAGATGGGCGCGGGGGGGAGGTCAAAATTACTTTGAGCAAACTATTAAGAACATTTGATCATAAATTTGAGAGAACCTTACCAAAATGTTAGCCAAAGTTCTGAGAACTAGTCATCTGTGAAGCTCATATCTCTACAGACGACTTTAGCGTCATTATTTAGCTTGAGTCAGTTCAATGTTGATTCATTTCAGTGCGGTAGTGTCGAAGTTGCAAAGTTCATAAAATACAAAACGAATTTCATTCAGCCATAGAGCAACTCTATAGAAAACAATAAAGTCCTTATCCAGCCCCAGTCATTATTAGATCCACACTTCATCTCTCTTTGCCTGAACTGACCGTGACACATAAGTCACACAAGTGGCTTCTATAGTTTGTAAAAATGTCCCCCCGAAAAATTTTTCCCCCCATTTTATATGGATTCTTTGTACTTGGAATGAGAGAAATTCACTCTAGTAATGATGCATTGTGACTGACTCCACATCAGCCCACTTCGGAAGTAGAAAATAACGATGACTCGATAAAATTCCTCCGAAAAGACTGGAGATTTGAAGCAAGCATCAGACACCGAGTCCCTTCCCCTGTTTCCATCCTTCGGGAAGAAAAACAAGGCCTTTTGAAAAGCAGCCTTTAAGAATTGAAAGCCCAAGTATCCCGACCAGCACACAGGCTGCCAAGAGGCCTGGGAAATCTGATACGTCCTCATTGGGTGCCTTAACAAAGATCTATTGAGGCCTAGAGAGGACTCTGATTGTGGAGGAGAAGGGGGTAAAAGAAAAACCTGGGGCCATGACAGGCATCCGGTAAGGGGATCATTCTGCCTCTGTCCTCCCTTAACATTCCCCCGGGTGGCCTGGAAGACTCCCAATAAAACAGGGCTGGCTGAGGCAACGGAGGTGTCTGTGTTTGTGCCTGAGGGGAGAGAGCTATTATCGTGCCGACTACACCGAGTTGAAACCATTTCTACGGTTCAGGTCTTTAACCTCTGCGCTGATTAAGGTTATCCGAGTAATTTAGTGGAAGCGGTATCACATTATGGTAGACTTATGAGGTGGAAATTAAATTTTGCTCCAGGCTTATAAACTCTGGGGAGGAAGAGATGTGGAAGTGGATGCACATGGGTGACTTCCTGTTGATTTTGTTCACCAAGGGCGTTTTTAGGCTTAACGAGATGATGTCTTTTTATCGGGTTATCTGTAAGTGTGCGTATAAGCACACGGGCCACTAAAGGTCGCATGCGATAACATTTTTTTTTTTTTAGGTTTTGTACTTTTGAGGTTATGAATGGGAATGAGTTTTCTTTTGAATGCCATATGTGCGCATTAAAGCTTCATGAAGGGACAGTTTTGTTATTCCAAACCAGCAAGCTGTCATTTTTTTTCCAATGGAATACAAAAAGAATTTTTTTAAAAGGTAACATTTTACTTGAGGCATTTATATAATTCATTATACAAGTATTTCAATGCATTATTGTGTGATCTCAATAAACAGTTGTTACACCCTCAGAAAATATAATGCATTAAAACACATGGCAAACAAACAATTTACGGTATAACAAGGAATCTTCAAATTTCAACTTTGGTTACAATTATTTATTAAAATATTTAATGTATTATAGCATGTAATATTAAAGGCTTCAAGTAAAGTGTTAGCATTATTTTTTTAAGCACAATTGAAAATTCATAATCTAAATTTTTAATAAGGGTGTGGCACCATAAAACCAATATATATCAGCATATCTTTTATGATAAGTGTTTATACAATGAGTCATGTTACGATAGTGTTGAGTAAGAAACAGGATGAACGTTATTCCCTGAAATCTCATTCATTATTGCCCTTTATTCTCATTTTCATTCACATTAAGATTAAGAAAATGCCAACAATTTTGATTGTCGGTCAAGTGTGAGGTGGAGGATCAAATTTAAAGATTTTCCATTAAGAATAACCTAAATTGGGTCTGTTCCTCACACAATGCTGACGCATGAGGATAAATAATATACATTTTTCATTTTGGGATAGTCTATTCCTTTAAGATAACTCATTTCAGCCTTTTAACGGGTCGGGAACAACAGTTGTCGCGGTGACCTGACATATGGAGTTTACGACACTTATCACACATTGGTGCAATGAAAGCACTGCAGCATTTTAACAATGTATGGCATATTGCAAGTAGCCAACAATTGGCACAGCTGATCTTCCAACCTCTTTACGCTCTTCCCAGGGTGTTTCCTTTCCTTTCCCAGCTGAATTACAGTTTATAGGAGCCTTTCACACAACACGCTCCCACTAAATTTAGCACATCATTAGTTTCACGGTTTTCATAACACCAGTGCAGGGCCATTCCTCTGCAGACGGTTGTCATGGCAATGACAGATCTCATCACTGCTCTGAATCAGAATTTGTTTTAAAAGAATTTCTATCTTATTTCTAGGCAGGACAGGAAACTAAAGCGACCTCATGCAGCGATACGCATAGGCCCACATTTACTAAACGACAGAAAACTTCCTGTTTTTGGTTTACGTTTCTCCATCTTGGGGCAAGACTTATAAACCGTGGATTTATATGGGCGTGACATTCCAATTTATTCACATGGTGGGATTGGTGGCATTCAAATCCTTTATTAATTAATTATGTTGTAATATGAATTCTGCGCTTGGCTCTGCACTCTGCATTGGTTAATCAAGTCGATTAAGTATGAAAAAAATAATTTAACACAAAATACTTACAAAACTAAGCTTCACATGGCAACATCTGATTTTATTCAAGTCAAATATATTATGACTGTATCAAACCAACCACAAAAAAGGGTATTTTACAGATTCATTTTAGTTAGAAATAGCATTTGAGGTGGCATCAGTTGGTTAAATGAATTGGTTCTTAAGTATTTTCTTTTGACACTTATTGCTCTAAATTTTTTTGTGTATAAAATAGAAAATATTACATGTTGATATTTTACTGATAATTTGCTCAAGTTACATATTTTTTGCATTTTATAACAATATTTTTGTTTGTCAGGGGGTACAATACACACCCTTACCAATAAATCCAAAGGAAATTTTGCATTTAAATAAAGACACTTTTGTCTCTAAATGATTAAAGAGCCTCCACTGGCTCCGTTGTTTGTTTAAAGTCAAGTGGAATGCAATAATGAGGCTGCTTAAGATTTCAATTTAATAACACTATATATTTATGACAAGGACAAGTGAAAGAACGTGTCCCATTAGAATCTTTACTTTGAGTCAAGCAGTGTCCTTGCTTAGAAAGCACTTGCAAACATGATCTCACAAAACCATTGTTTTTAAATTAGAGGAAGAAATCACCATTGTATGAAAGCTTGTTTCCGCCACTGAATAAAAAAAGAATAATAGTTGCGACTTTTTATTGCACAATTGTGAGATATGAAGTCAGAATTGAGAGAAAGTCGCAATTGCGAGATATAAAGTCGCAATTCTGAGAAATAAAGTCGCAATTGCGAGATATGAAGTCGCAATTCTGAGAATAGTCGGAATTGCGATATATAACGTCACAATTGAGAGAAATAAAGACAGAAAAAAAGACTTTAATTGAGAATTGAGACTTTTTATCTCACAATTGCGAGTTTACGTCTCACAATTCTGACTTTATAACACATAATTGCGAGTTTCTGACATCTTTTCCAACCCGATCTCACAACCAAATCTTACGAATTCAACGAATGATTAAAAAGTGGCTAATTCGTAATTCATACGACCTCACTCGTACGAATTAGTACGATTTTGCTAAATCGTACATATTTTACGAATTGGCCAATTCGTTTGAATTTGTACGTATGACCTACCCCTTACCCCGCCCCTAAACCTACCCATCACGTGGGTTTAGACAAATCGTACGAATTTGTACGAGTGAGGTCATACGAATTCATCCGACCTAGACACTTTTTAATCATTCGTCCAATTCGTACAAATTGGTCGTGAGATAGCGTAGTCTTTTCTCAGAATTGTGAGATATAAACTTGCATTTGCGAGTTATCAGGCCAATTCTAAGGGGTAAAAAAGACTAACTTTTTCCCCCTCAGAATAGTTTATATCTCACAATTCTGACTTTATATCTCGCAATTGCGACTTTATTTCTCACAATTCTGACTTTATATTTCACAATTCTCACTTTATATCTCACAATTCTGACTTTATATCTCGCAATTCTCACTTTATATCTCACAATTCTGACTTTAAATATTGCAACTCTGACTTTATAAAATGCAATTCTGACTTTATATCATATGCATATGGTGACGCAAAAGTGTGAAATTCGATGCAGTATGCACTCCAGACAGCTAGGTGGCAATGTGAAGCACTGCCACACAACAACACCAAATCCGCGCGCCTGCATACAACCTTCACCGTCTAGCAGACTTTTGCGTTTTTACCCTTTAGACGGGAACGCGGTGGTGGAGTGTTTTTAAGATTTCCACTCTGGAGGGTGGTTTCACTTTTTTGCGTTTTTAAGCCCCAAAAACGCCGTCGCCGTGTAGACGAAAGGCACATCTGATAAAATATTTTTACGTTTTCACCCGCGAGTGTTCTTGTGTAAACAGACCCTGAGCTTTCATTTTCTCAAAAGCAGAAAAAGATAGCCAAAGCTCAGTTTACACCGATTGAAATTTCTAGCCACCGGGGGACCATAAACACTCTAGGGGAACTCATATTAATGTTAAAAAAAACTCAGAAAGTGAAAATTTCATGTCAGGGGACCTTTAATATGTCTAACTCTCTGTAACCTAAGTGGGGATGAGCTGCTGTCAAAGATGTTAAACCTCTTTTTATTCTCTACTGAGTATCAGCAAAATACTGGGATTGAAATACGGGGAATAAAGCGGGGGTTTTTTGTGTGTGTTTTTTCTTTTTTTTTTCAATTGCATTCCTTTCACTGCTCATTAATGGAAACCGTCAATGACAATATTGCTTTGAAGAGGGCTGTACTGTAGATCAAATGAAGCTCTTTGTTCAACATTGCATGAATTGTCTTGCTTTTTGGGCAAACATATCAAGCATGGCTTTCAGCTTTAACTGGCTAAACAGAGCAGAAATTGTAACACCATTTGCACTTGAAAGTTCTTTATCTCTGCTTTGAAGCACGGTGACAGTTCGGCATAAAGGAGATGTGAGGAATCAAGCCCTCTAAATCACTTGTATTTTACACTTTGCATGAGATGTGTTGAAAGGCCATTTAGACACAAGGATAGCCAAGAGGTGAGAGCCTTTTGGGATTAGGGTAGTGTGTATCCCACTAAAAGCCTTTCACACCTATCGTTCAGACTGAAGAGCCATCCCTAAGGTGAAGACCACAGCTGACGCACAAAGCGGCCTGTGTTGAGCTGACACGGGATTAGATTTATGTCGGCATTATACCGATAGCACTATTCATGTGGCAAATATCCAAGATGAAATTGCTATTCAGACAGAAAGCATCGGAGTATGCCTACGGGCCATGTTTTCTCCAAGAATCCGAGGCTTGTTGAGGCTGATCAAGAGGCATTTTCTTTAACACGTCTACCCTGCCATGCCTGAAATGCCAAACAGATCCTGAAACATAACTCTTTCTCCGAAATGTAGTGCGCATGGCCTCAGGTCTGAGTTGCTCCATAACTACATCATTTCCATCCAGCTACCTTGTTTGTAAATAACATTGTTCATGACTGCCTCGAAGTCATATATGGGAGCCATCATACAGAAGATAACATAACTCAGGGCGCTTGAGGAGTAAAGTAACACGGTTACTGAAGGTTGCATGTGTCAATCTTACTCAACTACTGTTGAGCCTTTAGTTGGGCTGTCAGTGGGTTAAAGGTACATTTTTTTCTCATTATAATATTATACACATAGAGAAGTAAATGGTTCTTTTAAATAGTATGTTTATAAAAATAACAGAAGCAAATGACGTTTAGTTCCCTTAAGAGTCACCGTAGCCATTACCATATTTAAAACAGTAATATCCTATAATAAATCTAAACTAATATTGACAAACTACATATCATTTGAAAGCTTACAATCGGTTGTTTTCAGGTTGTGGTGGCTGATTTTCAAACTAAACTAGAAAAAGTTCGTCGAGACAAACTTTAAGTTGACTTGTGAAAGTTTGGATTAGAAAGTTTGAAGAAGTTTAAAGTAGTTTGAAGTTTAAATTAGTTTAAAGTTTAAACTAGTCAAAAGTTTAAATTAGCTTGAAATTTAAAGTAGTTTAAATTAGTCTAAAGTTTAAATTAGTTTAAGGTAAATTAGTTTAAAGTACTTTAAAGTTAGCGATTGTTCATGTATTTTGGGTGGTTGATAGGGTGGTCTGGCTGATTGCTGGGCAGTTGCTAAAGTATTTTGGTTGGTTGCTAGGATGTTCTGGGTGGTTGCTAGGCGGTTGCTAAGATATGATGGGTCATTGCTAGGGTGTTCTGGTTGGTTGCTAGGTGGTTGCATAGGGTTGCTAGGGTGTTATGAGTGGTTGTTAAGCAGTTGCTAAGGTGTGTTAAATTGTTGCTAGGGTGTTCTGAGTGGTTGTTAGGCGGTTGCTAGGGTGTTCTGTGTGGTTGTTATGGTCTTTTAAGGTATTTTAGGTGGTTGCTAGGGTCTTCTGGGTAGTTGCTATGGTGTTGCTAAGGTGCTCTACTGTATTTTGGGTGGTTGCTAGGTGGTTGCTAAGGTATTTTGGGTGGTTGCTAGGGTGTTCTGGTTGTTTGCAAGGCAAATCAGAAAATCATGAGGGAATGGTAGAATCCTTAGTTTGTTTTCATGTCAATCATTCAAAAGATAACATCGACTAAATATTTTTAGGGGAAAAAATGTCTGAAAATTTTTTAAATATAAAGAAAAAATGATAGATTCACCATTTGTGATTTGGCAGAGAGCTATAACGCACATGTGTGTTCTTTTTATGTAATTATTAGAGGTTCATATGAAAATATGCCAAACTACCCTTACTACTTCTGAATAGGTTGCCTACTTCATAACTGGTATGAAAATTGTGGAAATAATGGTTCATATCATTCAAAACACATATGGAACTGGAAGCACTCTTATATGGGCAGTAGTCTGGTTGTGACCTAGAGAAAAAGTTTGGTATACTGCGCTCAAACAAAATCTTACAGTAAGCTAATTTTTTGAAAGATCATTCATGGACATATACACTAGATTTCTCCTTGGCTATGGCAGTTCATTGGATTGAATGTGTCAATAGAGCCGCCATCTTGAAACAGGGGAGCCTCTCCACTTTAATGCATTAGCGTCAATGTAGACACAGGTCCAACGGCAATAAAATCACCATAAATCATCATAAATGTGATTTTTCACGGGTTTTTTTTTTGGTTTGTTTGTTTTTTGGTCAGGCATGTATTTATCATAGATTCCAGATTTTTTTTTTTTAAACATTCTTCCTAGTTCAGATTTCATCCGTGAACATCATACGCTGCACAAAAATCCGCCACCATCAATGAATTCGAAGTAAAGGCAGAGATAGCAGCGTTACCTAGCTACTTCCTATGACAAGACCCCTGTTCCAAGATGGCGGCGGTTTTGACGCATGCCTAGAACCCCAAGGTGACGTCTGCACAAATATGTATTGTTTAAAGTAGAATAATAATTTATTGAGCCATTAAGAAACTGGAATAGCTATGAGAATTTGGAATCATTAAATACTTTGTGATTCCAATTCCTTGTTGAGAGACTGACATGTATGACAAGTATTTTAATTAATTTTCTGCACAGGTCAAACGTTAAAGATGTCCATATTTATAGTGCCATTTGCACCATGCAACATAATTTAAACAGCTTTACTAGTGTATTATTTCCAAACTTTTAAAAAACGGCATGTTTGGCCGTGTGCATCATGACAAAAGTTATCACCACTGTGGACTCAAGAGTTCAACGTGAATTATGACAAATTCTGCCTGAGAATTCAGAAACCCAAGCAGCTTTATGTAGTTGGCCGAGTCACGTTCCCTCAGTCCAGAGATATGATTTCCATAACCAATTAGTTCACATAAAAGCAGAAAATCCAGACTCTACCTATCATTCTTAAGCCTTAAACTGGTCTTTTGGGTCCGTTTGAGAGCTGTTGCAATATGCAGTTGTTGGGGAGGTAATTAGTGTAGAAGATTTACATGCTTTTTGAATACCATGAAATATTAATAATGCAAGAGCGGACTTGATTTACTTTTGCTGTAAGAGATGCAAGATGCAATGTTGCAATAACGGCCCCTATAGTCAACTGCCAAGATCACACATAAAGTGTATTTGAAATTGCTTGGTCTGGAAACTCTAAAAGTCTGTGAACTCTCTTAAAGCTGCAGTTCATTGTTGCAGAAACATTGCATGACGTAAGGGAGAGTCAGGCCAAATCCAACCCAAAGTGGCCCCCATTTCCTGCTTGTTTACGTGGCCTCAAACCTCCATCCCATTCCCAAGTGCAGGGTCTGTGTTTTTGACACGTCAATTTGTCAAACTTACCTCAAAGTCAGAGATCCAGGTCTCGTCACGTACCTCCAAAACACATTTTAGCATTACTCCACATTGCAACTGAATTAGGGGCCGTGTTCCCTCTCCACGGCCATCTGTGCAGTTTCCTAATTAGTCCAGACCTCACGCTGGACATCAATCTCAATTAAACTCTGATGGTTCCAAATCACCTATGGCCTGGATTGGGATTCGACGATATGATCCAACTCCCTGCGAGTATGAGAGATTGTTGTTAATTTTCTTTTGCTCAGTTAAAGATACAGGGGCTAGATGAACCACCGTGGCCCGCAGAACAAAGCTTGGCTGTGTCCGCATGTGGCTGTACACCAGCGGCCGAGTCGCGAGCCAGACAAGGAGAGTCTGTGCGAACGTGTGCGCGACGGCTGAAATCGAGCTGCAGACACAGTTCTTTCTTTTAATACTTTTTAACGAGAAATTTGGCATTCCGACATAGCTCGGCCAAAAAAAGTTGAGCAAGAAGACGGCGGTTCTTCGACCCTGCTATGTTTACACCGTAAAATGAGGCACTTAAATGGAGATTAGGTTTGTTTATTTAATGTATAAACACTCTTGATTTATTATTTGGTTTAGGGGGGGGGGGGCATGGGTGCGCTCTGAAATCATTGTGCTATTAGGAAGCATGGACAATTTAATCAGAACCTATTAACATGATGAATATGATGGCGCTAGCAAGGAACACATTGAGTTCAAAAGGAAATGAGTTATTTCTGTCAATCTAAGGGAATATTAAATGGAATGAATGGGCCGTAGTCTGTAGGAGTGGTTTTACATGCCTCTGGACAAGAAGCCTGAAGCTGAAGGCCACCGATACAGGATGCTTTTACAGCCGGCTAATTAGACTAATCCAGGCTGGACTTCTTCTCGAGGATCATAATTTATTAACGACTGTACAAGCTACTTCACATCAACGTCAGCGGACAACGTTTTAGGGGCTTTTTACACCTTAAAAAGAAATATAAGGTGACTTATGAGCCTGTCAGATGATACACAGCCTTCAAATAAATAAAACACAAATCCAAACACTAAGGAATTCTGGGAAAGTAATTTAAGTTGAAAGATGTAAGTATAACTTAATGATTTTTTCAGAATGTGTTGCGTATAATGGATATGTGGAACAATGAAAAACAATCTATCCATCATCAACCCATTCGCATATCCACTCATCCATCCATCCATCCACCCATCCATCCACCCATCCATCCATCCATCCATCCATCCACCCATCCATCCACCCATCCATCCATCCATCCATCCATCCATCGACACACCTACATATTAATTAATTCATTCGTTCATCCATCCATCCATGTATCCATCCATCCACCACCATCCACCCATTCATCCATCCATCCATCCATCTATCCACCCACCCACACACCTACCTATTAATTCATTTATTCATTCATCCATCCATTCATCCACCCCCACCCATTCATCCATCCATCATCCATCCATCCATCCATTCACCCACCCACACACCTACCTATTAATTAATTTGTTCATCCATCTATCCATCCATCCATCCATCCATCCATTTATCCATCTATCCATCCATCCCCACCCACCCATTCATTCATCCATCTATTCATCCATCCATCATCCATCCATCCATCCATCCATCCATCCATCCATCCATATATTTTGTAAAAACATTTTGTGAATAAAGATAAGATTCCATGTTTTTTTATCTTACTATATCCACTACAAAAGATTTTTATGCATTTCTTTTTTCGTATCTGTTATATATATATATATATATATATTATTCCAATTCTAACCGACAATCCCAAAATATTTGCATGGAAACCTAGCAATTGTTAGTCTAATAATACCATTTCTAATACATTTGTAACACATTAAAATGCAAACTAGAAACATTTCAACTAGTGGTTTCGGACTTTTAGACCCCACTTTATAAAGTCTCCAGAATTTAAACCAAAAATGCTCCAGCATTAAAAGTCGTATTCTTCTTTATTTGTGCTGTTTGGTATCAGTATTAGATTTGCTTACCTCAAGTGGCTTTAAGTGGGTTTCTTTCTCTCTCTCTCTCTCTCTCTCTTTCTGTGTGTGTGTTGCATGTCAAGAGTTCCATCTGGAAAAGAGCTCTTTGCGGAAGCACAGTTTGAGGAGACGGGATTGTTATTCATTTCTTTTCTGGAGGAAGAAGAGCTTGCCAAGTATCCATTTCTTTGTCCCAGACGACTGCCGGAGAAGAGGATATAAAAACAGGAACCGCAAAATTTGTGTAATGGTTTTCATCTGAGCCCTAAACACTCCACTGTGTTTGAGCAAACGTGTGTTGTGTGTTTGGGGGTCTAAAGGGGACACGAACTGTCCAAGGGATATATCAAGAGTTCAAAGGATGCAGAATTTACCCCAAAAAAAAAAAATTAAAAAATGAAGGGTTAGATTTGTGTGTGAGCATGGCCGTTTGGAGAAGTGCAAGAGAGGCAATAAAAAAGAAGAAGAGGTAGCTATTAACTATAAAAATGATTTAAGCAAAACCATTGTTTATGCAACCTTTTTCTTTCCGTGGCTAAAAGCATATGCTCTGCAATAAGTCTTGATATTGTTTGCAGTATGCTGGTGATTTCATCTTATCTGAGACAGAAGTCCATTGTTTTGAATAATTTTACGACGAGGATCCGCAAAATGTGTTTGTATTCCATATTTTCTTGCATATCTAGTGCTTTTCACAGAGCAGAATATATTAGGCTTCAAACCCCATAAATGTTAAATATCAGCACATAACCTTGTTCTACAGTCATGAATGATAAAGTCCAATAGACTTCAAATGAAAGAGTCACATCATTTCTTGGGAGGCTCCTTTGACTATATGACAGGCTGTTGCTAGTTTAGGTAGGTTCAGTTCTTAAGTATTCTGAGTGCTTTGAGTGTTTTGCTATGTGGTTGCTAGGGTGTTGCTATGCTGTTACAAGTGCTACAAGTGTTCCAAGTGCGAAAGTATCCTAGCAACAGCATGTCATATACGTGGTTGAATGTGCGCTTTACTGCTTTGCTAGGTGGTTGCAATGCGCTTCCAAAGTGTTCTGAGTGTTTTGCTATGTGGTTGCTAGGGTGTTACTATGTGGTTACAAAGGTGTTCCAAGTGTTAAAGTATCCTAGCAACAGCATGTCATATACGTGGTTGAATGTGCACTTTACTGCTTTGCTAGATGGTTGCTATGCGCTTCCAAAGTGTTCTGAGTGTTTTGCTATGTGGTTACTAGGGTGTTACTATGCGGTTACAAAGGTGTTCTGAGTGCTAAAGTATCCTAGCAACAGCATGTCATAAAAATGGTTGAATGTGCGCTTTACTGCTTTGCTGGGTGGTTGCTATGCACTTCCTAAGTGTTCTGAGTGTTTTGCTATGTGGTTGCTAGGGTGTTACTATGCGGTTACAAAGGTGTTCTGAGTGCTAAAGTATCCTAGCCACAGCATGTCATAAAAATGGTTGAATGTGCACTTACTGCTTTGCTAGGTGGTTGCTATGCACTCCCAAAGTGTTCTGAGTGGTTTGCTATGTGGTTGCTAGGGTGTTACTATGCGTTTACAAAGGTGTTCTGAGTGCTAAAGTATCCTTGCAACAGCATGTCATATATGTTGTTGAATGTGCGCTTTACTGCTTTGATAGGTGGTTGCTAATCTGTTCCTAAGTATTATGAGTGTTTTGAATGTGTTGCTCTGTGGTTTCTAAGGTGTTGCTATGGTGTTATAAAAGTGTATTTTTGCATTTCTAGATGGTTGCTATGCACTTCCTAAGTGTTCTCAGTGTGTTGCTATGTGGTTGCTATACTTTTACAAATGTGTTCTGAGTGCTTCACTGGTGGTTGTTATGCACTTCCTACTTGTTCTAGGTGTTTTGAACGTGTTGCTATGTGGTTGCTAGGTTGTTGTTATGCTGTTACAAAGGTGTTCAGACTTGTTCACTGGTGGTTGCTATGCACTTTCTTAGTATTCTGTCTGTTTTGAATGAGTTGCTATGTGGTTGCTAGAATGTGCTGTTACAAAGGTGTTTCAAGTTCTTCACTACATTGTTAGGTGGTTGCTATGCAGTTCCTAAGTAATCTGAGTTTTGTGAATGTATTGCTCTGTGGTTGCTATGCAGTTCCTAATTATTCCGAGTATCTCAACTGTTACTTTGTGGTTGCTAGGTTAGTGCTATGCTGTTACAAATGTGCTACAAGGGATTCACTGCATTGCTAGGTGGTTAAGTGTTCCGAGTGTGTTGCTATGTGGTTGCTAGGGTGTTGCTATGCTTTTACGGTGTTTCAAGTGCTTCACTACATTGCGAGATGGTTGCTATGCAGATCAATGATGTTACTAAGGTTTAATGGGTGGATTTATTTTACCATAAATTGCACATTTTTTTCGTACTGTTTATGAGATTTATTGTGTTGCTTGGGCATTCTGGGTGGTTACCAGGGAATTTTTATTTGGCAGCCAGGCTGTTTTGGCTGATTTCTAGATGGTTTCTTGCTTTAAGTATGTGCAATACTAATATACAAAGGTATTACCCAAGGTAGTTTTGAAACAAGCTTATGTCTATTCTACATCTGAAATGATGAAACATTGGTTATTAAACAATGGTTATTAAATCCGTTCTGCAGTTGATTGTCTTTCCTAATTATCTTTCCAGATTTGGCATTCAGACTTCCTTCAAAGAAGTGACCCTGCTATCAAAGCAAAAAAAACAGAGTATCGCCAATGCTATTCACAAGCAAATTAAGGGCAAAGATTTCATTACTTCGAATCTGGCATTCATCCTTGGTGGAAGTGCGAGAACTGTTAAACGATGCCAGGCGAAGCCCATACAGCTTGGCCCCAGGGCTCCAAGATACTTTTTTTTTCTTTATATGAGGCCTAAACTTCCTATGAGATCTGTCCGACCTAGCATAATGACTGTGCATAACCTGCTTTAATTGGGCTAACTGGCTCCAGAGTCAACTGTTGTGGTTTTGAAATGGCCCCCCTCCACCGTCCCCTTGTTGCATTATCAAAGAATTTGGTACACATTATAAAATGCCTAATTACAGGGCGCTCTGTGTTTCCTTCCGATGCCTAGAGCTCACCAGGGGTCATTATTACTTGGCTCCATGTTCGCATGTGCATCCTTGCGCTCGTTCTTCATGTTTTTTTCGTTCTTTAACACCCATTCTCGGCCCTTGTGGTTCACTCCAACACACAAGCAAAAGGATATACGGTTTCGCTTCCTTATAAACGCGTATAATTGTAGACTCAGACTCAGACATTCCTGTGACTATCTGTCAAATACGTCGGAGATGTTACCTACTGTGACTAACATGTGTTTCTGAGCACAGACTGACACTCTGTGGTTTTTGGTTTTGTTTCAAGCAACAACATTGAGTCAATGGAAATAACAGGGGTTGGTAAAATATAGAACAACTGCAAAGAGGAGATTGGTTTAACATCGCTATCCAAAAGTGGATTATAAAATAAACTACATTTTCTAAAGAAAAATGCCTTGAGGAAATAAATGAAATGACATACGGTGATGAAGACTTTCTGTATTACTAAAAAAACATTACAATAAATGGCAGGTTATAATTGAAACTTCAATCTCTCTATTTTCGCGTCTCTTCCAACAAAATTGTCTTGGACCACGTTAAAGCCTGAGGTGACAGCGGAGCTTATCTCCCAGAACAAGAGGAGAAAGAAACGACACCGGGAAAGGAAAACGTCAAGCAACTTTATTAAGCCCACAAATTCATGTCACATTGAGCTTAGCTCAAAGCTAAACCGTCTCAATGCATTTTGTCCATTGCTTCCTCTTTATCTTTACAGACGTGTTTAAGCTTTTGTTCGAGGTGCTTTGGATGGAGGCGATTAGGCAGTCTAAGAAAGAGAAAGACAGCTGTTCCTTGAAGAGGTAAACTTGGAAATAATCCCGAAGACTTATAGGCAAAATTATTATTTTTGGTTGAATTTTTTATTTAAAAAAATTGCATTGATGCTTGAGTAATTTGCACAAGGGTTCTTTTTACTGCAAAATCAAAAGATAGAAATAAGGAATAATGTAATAATAAAAAATAAGCTTTTTCAGAACCATTAAGACTTGTATTTTCCCGACAGTTAAGCAAATTTTTATCCAAAATTGTCATGACTGAGATTATTTATTTTTTCAAAATCAATTACAGCGTTTTATAGGTTGATTGTACTTTTCAAATGCAACTTTATCATTGTAATATATAATTAATAAATGTTGCTTTACGGTAATGAGAATGAGAAATTTTCTTGTGTGATGGTAATGACAATTGAAGCAAGTTGCTTTTATCATTTCATATACGACCCCGACATTTCTTGACAGTTTCCATGTGATTCGTTATGTGTCTAATTCTAAAAGACGTTTCCCCTGGATCCTCGTCCAACCCCCTTCTCCCATTTCCTCATGGACCCATTGACAATGTGTGACCAAGGGAATCTGGGCGTTCTTGGGCAATGGGAGTCCCCATGACCAGGCACAAAGCCCCCTGTCAGTTACCTTTTCACCTTTGGCTGGTGAAAAGGAGGCCCCGAACAATAGGGGCCGCTCAGCTGGAGATGGTGGAGTCTCATGGGTTTGGGAACTCGCTCACTCTCTGCTCGTTTCCTCTCTGACTCTCCGTGTTCATTCGAGGCCACCTCAAGGTGCATTTGTTCACCCCCTCCTTCTGATAACACAGAGGCAGCCTTGCCTGTTATTGCTTTGCAGCCTGTTAAAAGAAGAGTTGCTAGAGAGACAGACAGACAATGTGTCAAGGGGGGTACTTGAAGAAGCCTACATTCTCCTGTGGGAGTACTTCCTATTAGCCCACAATGGTCCATACATGAAAAAGTGTCTTTGTATGGAAGCTATTTCCATGCTAAGTAAACTTGTTGTAATGGTGTCTTTTATCCACTATCATTGATAGATCGGACTTAACTGTGGATCAGACGTTGTGCTTTCTTTTTCTCTATTGTGTTTTTACTTTATGTTGTTCAGACTGTTACGTTATATTTAATAATGAAATAATATGTCGTTGTAGTTTCTGACATAAGGGCAATTTGCATATGCTTTTCTTTTCTCTATAATGCTGTGATAATTGTCTGAACAAACACAACAAGTAAACAGGCCAGCTGTTCTTTGTGTCTCATGCCACTAGAGAGCAGTAATAGACCCAAAGATATGTTTTTCTATTAAGTTCAATTTATTATATATTTGCAAAGTCGGTAAATTGTCTGTTGGAAAGCCTTCGAAATTAATTGTTAGCAGATATTAAACAGATGGTCTATTAATACTTTACAAATACTTTATTGAGAGTTAGTTGACATGTAGGGCTAGGTGTTATTATTGTCAACAGATTTTTTAAAGGGGACCATTCAAATGGTGCTACCATTTGGTTATTTAGATTTTAGTTTAACACACTTTTTGTAACTTAGAATCAAGCTAAGCATGCACACTCTAAAATATTGCTCAAAGGTAAGAAAATGCAAGCCTAAAAACTGTGAATCTCCTGCATGGTGAGCTGTGAACCACTGCAGAAAATTACACTGTTATTGAACAGGAAACGTTGAACCCATTGCAATTCATTAAGCTTCACTTGAAAATGTAACTTTAAAAGTCTTCAAAAAGAGAAGAAAGTGTTAAAGTTATAAACATATGTGTGCATAAGTTGAGCAACAGATCATTTCTCCTGTGCAAATGTTAAGGCCATGAGTGATTGAGTAGGCTATGAATGAATATATAAATTTGATTTATTCTGTTCTGTAAGGGATGATTTTGTTTAGTACAAAAATTGTGGAATGGGAACTAATCTCGAAAACTATAAATTAACAATATTAATTAACATTATTTGGAATAATTTTACTTAAAAGCTGTTGTTGGGACAATAAATAGAGGTAAGGGTTGAACCTTGAACCCCATACCTCTCATTATTATGAATATTGATGATTGTAATGTCTTATTATTATCATTACATAAACTGTTTATGTGATTCAACAGTTTTCAATTTGTTAAATGACCACAAAAATTTGATTAAAAGTGTGTCAAGTGCAGAAGTTTGACTGAGGCGGTAAAGGCTACTGTTGTAGTTATCACTTTAATTTATATCATAGCATTTATTTGTTTAAACCCTTTTTAATAGTTGACGTTAGCTCGGTGTAACTAAATTTAGATTTCATGAAACGAACCTGATAGAAACTTCTTTTAAAAAGTCAACTCAAACCTCTTCACCCGAAAGTCATTGATCAACAGTGGGCACAGTCTACGTATAAAATGTGGCGTAAACAGCTATTTTACTGTAAAAAGTTCACTTAAAAGTTACAATAAGACGTTTTTGAAGAATAACTAAATGGAATTGGTGTGTCGGCTCTTTGAATTGTTTGATTAAGCTAAAGCGTTCGAGTGAACCGATTCGCTAATATTAATCGGACGTCCGTGTGCTAATGTTCTGACACACACACACACACACACACACACACACACACACACACACACACACACACACACACACACACACACACACACACACACACACACACACACACACACACACAGGGAGTGAATGTTGAGTCCTGTAGAGCCAATGAGCTGGGACCGGATACGATATATCCTCTGGGACAACAGCTACTCTGTTCACCCCCTTCACTTCCACATGACGCCATTTACAGCATAAACCCGACCTCCTCTCCGGAAAGAAGAAAAAAACAAGAGCTGAAAAACTTGAAAGCAGCACAGTGTGTGCCATGCAGCCAAACATTCAACTTGGGAACCGCAACTCTTCTTCTTGAAAAAGTCTTCAGCGTTTTCATTCTTATTTTTCTATAAACTCTGCTCATGTTGTTGGATTCTGGAACTTATTTTGTTTTTGGCATAATTCGCGGTTTAACAACACAAGTTAAACTACATTACGTTCTGCTTGGAATAAAATTCTGACGTTATTGTTTCGCGCGAGTTGCGCGGAAAAAAAAATACGCGAATACGAGGACGCGCAAGTGTTTGCGTTCATCTGGATTTTTGTGAATGAATCTCCCAATGAACTGAGGAATAACCAAAGAGAAATTCCTACTAGTAGGATATACTCTTCACAACACAAATAGGGGGTTGAGGTGGTGAGATCACGGTAAGTGACCTGGATCAACTTTTTGCAGTGGATTTTGACTCGATTTTAGTTTTGTAGAATTTATTTGCGTGTGGTTTATTTAGTCGCCCATTTCTATTATAGTTCGTGACTTTTTCCAGTGCTCATGCTCCGCGCCATTCTTGCAGCTGTGCAAATAGTTGCCATACGGCTCCGTTCCATGCGTAAAAAACAACTTTGACTTACTTTTCATTTAGTTAAAGTTGCGAATCGCTTGAAAAACGTCACTTACAGCTGCACGTTTATTTGGCCCCATACAAATACCCACTAAGCATTATGATAAAAACTTTACACATTCACTTTGCCTCATTTAAAGTTGAGAATTGACGTTGATAAATGACATCTACCACTATAGACTTATTTGTGTATTAAATAAATAAATACAAGTCGCGTGAAGGTGCACTAAACTTTTAGAGAATAAGAAAATTTTCCCCCGAAAAAAAAAAAAGTTTCCCTACTCAATGCAAGGTCCAACCAAGTTAGTATCGTTATAAAGTTTGTATGCATGCTGATAAACCAGATCAGAAGTTTAAATAGCATTGAGGAGATAAACAGATGTTTAACAGACATTTTGCTGATGGGGCCTCTCTGTGGAAAGGGAGATTGTGCATTGATATGGTAATTTGGGTAGTGTTATTTAGATTGAACTCAACTGGTGCTGAAGGTCCCGACTGAGATGTATGATTTATTTATTTATTTATTTCCCCCTCAACATGTGGATATTTTATTTTTCTGTAAGTTACTTGAAGAGCTCCGCCCCCCGTTGACAGCGTCATAATTCATTTGTGGACGTCACGTTATTGATCCTGATTAGTCAACTACTATGTATTAAAATTAAAATCGGTGATTCGAAATTAATATTATCCTCATTTTTACTTAAACAATAACAATATGAAAACGAATTTGGGCCATTGCAAACTTTTATATTTAACTAAACACTATCACCACATTGTCCAAGTACAAGGCCAACATTTATACCTCCCCCTCCCCCCTGTAAGTTGTATAAAACTTGCTTTTGCAGTCTCTTTAAACTAGTGCATTTGTCTATGATTTTGATTCCTTGTGATTAAAATAATTACAAAGCAAAGGGAAGTCGGTGTGCTTTTTTCCCCTATAATACCTTTTACGAACAAGTTCTAATGTGCTCTGCAAGAAACGAATAGTGATAATGGTGTTTGTAAAATAATAATTATTCAGTTAAGTTACTTCTATAGCACTTTTCACAGTAAACATAGTGCCTTACTCTTGCAAGCCAAAGTCGATCACGGCAAGGAAAAAAATCCCTGAGATTTTGTATAAATGTGCAGATAAGTTAAGAAAAAGGCTGTCATTTATAGGGTATATAGGAACACATTTAAGAACAGTCTCAATCTCTCAATCATTGATGATAGGATAGATGAGGAAGATGCTTGAGCAAAAGACAAACTCCTACAAAGACTATTCAAAGAAATCCTTATTTATTTTTTGATCAGGTAAAATGCAGCACCTGAGACATTGCAGAGCAACGATGGTTTTGAGTCTACTAGATACTCTATATGAACTTGATAGCTGCAGGTGGTAAAGGCCTGTCCCATTGATGGCCAGCCTTCCAGGGGTGTAGAGGTGGGGTGTAGATTTGCATGAAGGAGCTTGCCATCTGCCTTTTCTTTTTGCCTAGTTCATATGATTTACATATGGTTAGTTTATGGGATTTTACTTCCCTGTATGCTCTCATTTAACTGTCTGCCTTGTCCATAGGACTTCAGATGTGTTCAATGCCAGCCGGAGGGTTCCCACTTCAGAGTAAAGATGGACACGAGAGCTCAAAATGGCGGCGGCAGCGGCTCCTCTGGCTTGCTGCGAGCTTTGCGTGACAGTGGCAGACCCCAAACTGGGGACTCGGAGCCTTGGGATGCTCAGGTGCTCTCCCTGGACCAGATCAGGACCATCCGCAGCAGCAATGAGTACACGGAGGGCCCGACGGTGGCGCCCCGGCCACCGGCCTCCCAGCAGAAAGTGGACTCGCAACCTTCCAGCCTGAATTCCACCACCTCCATTGAGGTCTCGGAGCATAGAAACTCCCCAAGAGCCCAGCGAACTGGACAGCAGTCTCCTCAACAAGCCCCTCGGTCACCGAGGAGCGACCTGAGCAGATCCACCAGTGGACCCAGCGATGGCTCGCACAGTACCGCCAGGGCCAGCACAGGCAGCACTTCATCGGAGCAAAGACTTTTGGGAAACACAGGCGGGATGGCCGACCGGGTGGTGAGAGTGCAGCCTAAACGGCCAGAGCCGAAGCAGGACGAACTGAAACCCTTCGTGCCGGCCGGAGGCCAGGCCGCCGACGGAAAGCACTTGAATCGCTGCGAGGACTGTGGCCGGTGCAAGTGCAAGGGATGCACCTGCCCTCGGACCCTGCCCTCCTGTTGGATGTGTGGGCGCAGGTGCCTTTGCTCGGCGACGACGGCAATGGACTATGTCACCTGTGTGTGCTGCGTCAAAGGTCTCTTCTACCACTGCTCCAGCGACGATGAGGATGTGTGCGCGGACAAGCCGTTCTCTTGCAGCCAGTCGCATTGCTGCATGCGGTGGTCGGCCATAAGCGTCCTGGCAATTTTCCTGCCCTGCCTGCTTTGCTACCTCCCGGCGAAGGGTTGCGTGGCGTTGTGCCAGGCATGCTACGACTGCACCAGTCGGCCAGGATGCCGCTGCAAGAACAAAGGAGTTGACGAGGCTCGTTTCCTGGAGTAGGCCTGGGAAGATAACCTTATCTGGGACTATCTCCAGAGCAGTGGAACAATTTTCGCAAATTGTTGTAGTTTTGGCACTGTAGACCAAGAGGTGACATTGGATTGGCAAAAACTGGTTTGAAGTGGTTTGCTTGTTTGTATGTTTGTTTGTTTGTTTGTTGTTTGCTTTTCTCTCTTTCTCTCTCTCACTCTTTAAGGGGGGAATAACGTTTGTCTCAACAACCTTCCCTTTCCTTTTCATTTTAAACTGAAGTCCAGAATGTTAGCCTTATTGACATTCAGTAATATGACTGATAAAGGTGACAGACTCTCCTAACTAACTGTTTGTGAATAGTATCTGCAAAGTATGTAAATTAGCAAATGAGCTCTTTTTCTGAGAGATTTTATTTTTGTACATATAATATTTCAACTGTGAAACACATTGTGCCAAACCAGAGGCACCTTGACAGATCCATATATATGATGCATATACAAAAACTTGTATAGTGTTGTACATTCGTTTCGAATGTATGTCAATCACTCTTTTGATATTTTGCCTTATAGAAGAGGAACCTTACATGAATTATCCCTACAACTATACTTGTAAATTGTACAGTGACCCTAAGAAAAACTTTATTTTCTAATTTCAACACATTGTTTAGTGTAAAAATATTTATTTGAAGTTTTATTATTTTATAAAGTAATATTTATTTTGAGAGGCATCATTATAGGCATCACCCCAACTTTGAGAAACAAATCCTCCTCTGTTGTTGCTGCAAAAAAAAAAAGGGTGACAAGGGTGTCAGATGCATATGTTCACTATAAAATAGAAAATATATTAACGTTTTGAAATTAAACAATGCATTTTCTGTGTTCTTTCTGGCCTGCTGTTGGCCTTGTTTTTAGCCTTTGAGCACAAAGGCCCATTTCAGGCAATCTACAGTGTTTTCAATTGCCTTTGTTTACCCGATGGATCTTCTGTCAGGGTCGCGTTTCACTTTGCGTTTATGATGACAGCCGCGATGTTCGCAGAGCTTCAGTTTCGAGGTCATCTGAAAATAAGGCGATGAAAGCGATAGTGTACGTTGGCAGATCAGCAAAATAGGTGCGTTACTGAGAGATTCTATCGATGAGATCTTCCTGCACAAAAGAGATCAAATGAAGCTTAATATAGCTCACTATAAATGCAACATTGAGTATTGTATGGTGTTGACTGATCTTACAGTGGCCATTTGAGTCATAATCTTGACTGGAAAGTGCAGAACTGTATTGGTTTGTGTTGTTCTGGCTGATCAGGAATCTCAACAGATCTTTACAGTCACGATGAATTAAGACCGAGTTCTGATTTGCCAATTAACTAACACCAACACATGGAACTCCAAACGCTTTGTTTTCTAAAACCACCCAAACAAACAGATCTCAGATTCCTTACAAAGAAGCCCTGATCTTGGGCCAGACCTTCAGGGGTAACTTCCAGCCTCCCCTGCCAGCAGCGGATACTGGCTGCATTTACTTCCATGGGAAACATCTGGCACTGGTTTAATCATTGAAGTATGCAAACCACTAGTTGACATCAGGAGGATCAGAGATTGTTTCTGTTGGCAAGCCGTAGTTTGCTACGCTCCGTCCAATCCTCGTTTGTGTTGTGGAAACTGCCCTGTGGGAATTTTAAGACTTGATATGGTATACGCAAGATGCTTTATCAATTCTGCTTTTGAGGAAGTTTTTGCTTCTCGGACAAAACTCTGCAAGTTACGCGACACGCAGTTGTGTAACGCGTGATCTTTAACCTTTTTGTATTAAGAAACCCAGAAAGGGGATTTTGATTTCTAAAACATCAGTGATTACTAAATTTTAAGTAAGTAAACATGATTTTAAAGTGGTCTTTCTCAACTTTAGGACCCAGATTTTACATTCCAAATAAAGTGACATGAATGTGCATCAAGATATTGATTAGTCTACAACTATACGCGATTATCTGGTGGATCCACCATCCATCAATTAGATATGGTTGGATACGATCCATCAGTTGAAAACCAGAACAGCTCAAAAATGTCACGGTGATGCAAAAAAAAAAAAAGTGATATATTGCATTAGCACGCACTTACGCAGCCGCCTCTTGTATAGTCACAAAGTAAAAGACTGCCGTTTCCCCATTTTCTTCCCTGTGACATGATATGCACTACTGGCATTCGCACTGTCGGTTCAGCGTGTTGGCGCATGTTTGTTATTTTGCCGAGGGTTTGAGTGACAGGCAGCCAGCTTTCACCCCTCGCTAGGGATGAGCCCCCTTCCCCATTTACGCGGCAAAAGGTGGAGAAACAAAACCGTCCCGATCGCTCGAGTGCGTCGTTTTCCGGCTTGCCTCCCACCCATTGTTTTAAGCTGTGAATGGCAGGCCAGCGACAGGGGGCTGGTTTGCTCAAGAAAGCCTCACAAAGGGTTAAAGACATTACTTTAAATGACAATGGGCCAACAGTTTACCCCCACATTCGAACCCTTGTGTATTCACCATCTTTTCAATGGCCCTCAGTTATTTCACCGCCTCTTAAGCCTCTTCAACTACCTGCTTGGTATTCTCACAGGGCAGACTTTGAGAGTGTGTGTGTGTGTGTGTGTGTGTGCGCCAGCACGCACGCGCATGTTTCCTACTTTGCGTGCGAGTGTTTAGCAGCCGCTAAATGTGTTGTTATGGGTGCAGGCAGCACAAAAGAAGGATAGATGGGAAAAATGACACCCCTTTGAAAGAGCTGCAATCGCATGCCAAGTTCAAGAGAAATGGAGAAATATAGATTTCTCCATTGAGCAGGGAAATGGGTCAGATAAAGGCTGGGAGGGTTGACCTCAATAAACAGACAACAGACGGAACGGAACTTACTTTGTCCCAAAAAATTAACACTAGTATTAAGTGCTTGCCTAGGCCGGAACATCTAGTTATCGTCAAAAGGAGTGGATTAGGCTAACGGGAAGTTATTTCATTTTTTTTCCATTCAAGACGTTATGTACCCGTCTATTGATGTTTGGTATGGTTTGAAAGGGTATTGATTACTTCCATCCTCATTCTAAATTTAACAATGTCAATGAGGACAAGCTGCACAAGCAAAGAGAGATAGCCCTGACTGTTTACCACAGGACTAAATGTTGGGTTTGAGATTTAACTCGGCAAAACAATAAAGGCACTGTTTGAAAATGAAGAAAAAAAACGTAAGGGTTTGACGTACTTCGAGGTTGATAACTGAAATAGAAACATCTAATAGAACAAGATACGTTAAAAATGTCTTCATATCTTTTGCAAGACATATATACTGATTAAAGGTATAGTTCAGTCTCATTTATTCATTTTACCCATGTTTCATGACAAAAAGCAACTAGCTTATCTTGAGGAAAGCTTCTGAATTATCTTCATGCACCTCAAATCCACATTCATAAATAATTTTCAATGTTTCAATGCGGGTGAGTAAATTATTTTTCGGTGCAATCCATAATTACAGTCAACAGACTTTCAAAATACATGTTATGGAACATAATTCATTCATGTTTAGCGATGACAACACCTAAAAAAAACAGGAAAAACATTTTTTTAAAGTTTAAAAAGTCGTTCAAGTTTATTCTGTTGTTGAACACTGCAAACATTTGAGAGAGAAACCCCTATTAAGCAAGAGAATATTTAAAAAAGAGATTGCATTTGTTCAGAGAAAGAACGAGAGAGAGAGAGAGAGAGAGAGAGAGAGAGAGAGAGAGAGAGAGAGAGAGAGAGAGAGAGAGAGAGAGAGAGAGAGAGAGAGTAGGCAGCAGAGCAATTGGAAAAGCCCCCAGAGCGTCTCTTTGTTGGTTTTAGCTGGGTCCCGGCGCTCATGCCCCGTTCTGAAGCCCAGATCTATTCAGTCTGCTCATCAAGGCAGAATACTCAACAGGAAGGAAGGAAGCGGCCCATTCTTTATACGCCCATTGTCTGACCACCGGGCTTAAGCAATCAAACAGCAATGTGCCGAGAGAAAGAGAGAGAGCGAGAGAGTGAGCAGGATGAGGTGCTCGGTGGGGGCAGGGAACAAGAGAGCCCATGTCTGTGTTCCATCCTGAAGTTTTTATCTGTTTCTCTGGCAGTCAGAGGCGTCCCGATTTCTTCACGGTCACAATCTGTATGCATTTTGATTCTGATTTTTGCAACTTGATTCTGATTAAAAACAACACTGGCTTTGTGCACAACTAAATAATTGTGTTCTTTATTTGAACTTTAGCATGAAAAAAAAAAACTTAAGTATGCAGACATTGCATGTGTTCTAAAGATAGAAGGTTTGGTTAAAGTTACCATCAAGTGTGCACAAAAAGTGTTTTTAAGCTAAAATGTTAACTGTTTGTCTTGCTTTAACCAGCTACGATTCTCTTCAAACTTTTTCGACATGAGTTTTTGATCTGAAAGAAAAACTGACTGTAAAAGAAGACAATTTATGCTAATGTCTGCTATAGCGGCCCTTGTGGCAACGCTGGGAATTACGTGTGGTCTAACTAAATATATTTCGGACTTTCTTGTTAAATGAAAGACGAAATTAGACATTTGCAGTAAAATCATTAAAAAAAAATTGAGTGCTAAAATTTTACGAGTTACAATTTTCTTCCCCAATTGTAAACTTGCATCGGGAAATTCGGCAAGGACTCTCTCTCTCTCTCTCTCTCTCTCTCTCTCTCTCTCTCTCTCTCTCTCTCTCTCTCTCTCTCTCTCTCTCTCTCTCTCTCAGCAATCTCACTACATTCTAAAACTCGTCCTGACATTCCTGCCTGAATGAGCCTTCGGCTTTACCCAAAGGCAGGGGAAGATTAAGTTTCAGAGAGAAAGAGGGATGAAATTCCATAATTGCATGGTCCTTTCTATTCCACCCCTCCTTCTACACTTTCCCACCCTTTCTTATTTCAGCTACAAACACAAGATCTTTCTACAACCCAAATGAAATAAATTCACCATAAAAACACAATCATTGATAGGACTGTTTTATGTTAATGTTACCCTTTACCACAATTATACCATAAGAATATTTTGACTTTAAAATGGGCATATATGAAAATAACTTGTGTAGCTGGAATTTTATTGAAATATTTGAACAACTTGTTGTTTCATTCTTTTTTTATATATAATAAAATTAGAAAAAAAATTAGAAAAAAATTAATAATTTTTTTAAAATTTAGTCATGGTTGCTGAGGAAATACTTTAAATTGTGCAGTTGAGGAGAATTTAGGAGAATATTACTTTTCTTACACCGTCTCCTAACTACACGCGACGCGACACGCGATAAAAGGTATCTTTTCCGACGTCACGGCTGACAGATCCGCCCACTTAGAGATCTCATTGGATGGAAGTTCTGCGTGTCATGAATATTTAATCATCAAACATGGACGACGAGGAACTGATTGTCAAAGTTCAAAGGCATTAGCTCAAGTGATAACGGATAATTTACCTCAGATTTTGAAAGCATACAATATAGCGTTCAAAATGAATTCTATGCAAACATACAACTGTACTTCATAACAAAATTAGTCAATGTCTATATTTTGTAAATGTTTTGATTTTTAATGACGTTATTTCTTAATTTGATTGTCCTTACCCATTTCCAATGCGAGTGCGGGCCAGCAGTGCGCTTTCACGCTGTTCTCAATGGCTGTGATTTTTGATTGACGTGTGGCGTCTCATAGTCGCGTCGTGTCTAGTGTGGACAGACACACTTGCTGTCGCTGGAATTTTATCGTGTCGCGTGTATTTAGGACACGGTGTTAGTGTGACAGACATAGGTCACTGAGATCTGTATAACCTACTGATACAGTATAACCTACTTTGGTGGGACAGGAGCCAGAACCCAAAATATCCAAAATACTTTTTTGACCTGTACCAATAAGCTATGACCAAGCAACCTCTCGGAATAACCCTAACAACCAGTATTTTGGCAGTGACGTTTGCATGGTCAGGCAGCAATCACATTTTCTTGTGCAAGTGTCCCCAACATTACATACATGCATACTGGAATTCAAGCTTCAAATTGCGCAGTTTAACCTCAAGCTTAAAAACAGTTTCAAATCATGACCGGCATGCAGGTATGTTCACATTCTCACACAGGATATGGACATGATTCTCTGTCAGCGACAAGAAAGCACCCCCTACAAGTGTGTTTCTGAGAAACTTTAGCTTGTCTGCCATTTCCTGTGGAAACTAACCACACAATCCATCCACAGACAAACGCGGCGATGAATAGACCACACATCGCATCACGTTCAGTGGCTCCAGAAAGTATTTGGACACTCTGATGCTAAAATCACACTTTCAAATGTCATCACATTACATCAAAGCAAGATGCATCTTGAAAGAAACTAACTGAACCATTTTTAGTCTTAAGGTGATAGTCAGTTCTCCTCAAGCTCACACATGTGAAGTTTATTGTTAACTAAGTTTCACAACCATACAGTGTCACAACCTTCATTTCAAACAGTGTATCTATTGTTTAACCATTCGAAACGTGACAAACGTGTGCTTGAGTAATCCCACTGCAAAGCCATTCACACATTTTTATGAATGTGCAAATACTTTTTATACAAGCACTATAAATCAACTTTTAAATTGTCCCTGAGAAAGAAAAGATAAATCTGCTTTCAAACTAATTTCAGATGCATATGACATGTTATAACTTAAATGCTAATAAGCGATTATGCCTTTATTTTTCATTTTGCTTTAATCTTGTTTTCACCTGAAAAGGTTCATCATTGCACATGCACTTACATGCATTCATATTTCTGCACATAAAAAAAAAAGCTTGCACTCACAAAGAAAACCTCAAAATGAGCATGCACGGACACATGGCCGCACACCGGAATCATTGTGAATGATTCCAGGGCATATCAATTATCTCTCTTTAAAAGAGAAAAAGAGCGGAACCAGCTCGGGAAAAAGGTGAACGCCGGGACAGCGGGAGAAGACATGAAAGAAGCCTCTTTAACTTATGTAATAGGCGTCACTGCGCATTAGGACGCGACAAAACTTCCTAAATGAACAATCCAGCCTGGAGGCAAAAGGAAGGAGGGATGGGGAGGTTGGGGGGAGAAAGGAGGGATAGAAGGGCAGTGGTCTTGCCTTCGGGTTAATTGAGTTAGAGGACACGAAGGAGCCCTGGAAAAGGCCTGCGTGGTCGTTAGGGTTGGTGGGGGTACAGGACTAATTAGAGAGGAACACAGACAGACAGAGGCTGGAAGCCCAGCAGGCTTTTGGAGAGCGGGATCGTGAACTGAGAAACTTCTGGAAAGAGGGAGTCGAGGAATTTGTGTTTGCGGATCTGTTTAGTTGCCCTTAAAGGAGGTCAAGTTGTATTTTATTTGGGAGATTTGCAAAATACTCAACATTTTGCATGTTGTATTCCAAAAGTTAATTCATTCTATTAGCTGTTCTTATATCTACATGTTCTCATACACACTAAAAAGCACACTAATCCCCTTCGCAACTACCTAGCAACCTAAAACAGGTCAGTGACCACTCAGAACATCCCAGCAACTTCATAGCAACAGGCAATAGCTAAAATTCACAGGGAACATTCTAGCATCAGTTTTTGCACTGAAAAACATTGATCATGTTTTCTTCAGAAAGTTTACAAATGTAGTTTATGTTGTCTTGAGACCAGAATGAGGAGAAGGACATATAAATTTGTACGAAAAGCCCATCGCCAGGCCCTCTAGATCATGTAAACAGTGAACTGGGCATGTAGCCCACACGTCTACTGGATGTATGAGGTTGTCAGCCAAAGTGTAATCACAGTACAACACCAACACAACAGGAAAGGCAAAAGCTACACATGACTCCACTCAAAAACACTCAAATGTTTGTCTCAATCACAAACACGACAAACGTTAACAAGCACCACCAACCTGAAACATGTCAACGTGACACAATTTCACATGTCAAATCCCAACAAATTATTTCTCTGAACATGCCCAGAGGAAACTATTACTGCTCAGATGTTCTATCATCACACAGGAGACGTGAGTCATGTTTCATGTATGTCAAATTCTTGTATCAGATGTTTTAGAAATTATATTTCTATAGTAGCCTAGGCTATATTTAATATTAGTATTATTTAAAAAATGTATAATGATTATTAATTATAATATTATAATTACAGGAATTTAATAAATAATTGTTATAAAATAATACGATGTTATAAATAATACTTTTTTTTAAAATTACAATTATATATGGCGTTTCCGCCGAGGAGGCAAGGGAGGAAGTGCCTCCTCAAAAAACGTGGATGAGAAACGAATCTATATTAGAAAAATAAAACAACACAAGAAGCCTAAAGTGAGACATTAAAAATTGTATAAATCTCTCGTTTTTCTCATGTGACATGAGAAAGTCACGTGAGTGAAGTCAATCCCTCCTTCGCGCTATGATTGGCTATGACTCGTTCGTGAGAAAAATCCCGCCTCTTGTTTCATGCGCGTTCTCGAATGGGCCTGAAAGTGTGATCAACGTTATGGCGTTGGAAGACTGTAAAACGTAAGCAAACAATTATTACTCCCCTATTTAAGATGTTAATGTCATGTCAAAATCAAACCTTGAAATGTCCTCAAAACATGATGAATGCGGGGTTGTTTTAGTGAGCCGTCAGCTTGGTGAAATTAAAGGTAGACGCCATCTTCTGTCTGTGACGAATGTGTAACGAACTTGTTGACTGATGATTCGAAAGGGCTATATTTGTGTAACTGCTTTTGGATATTAGTTTGAATAAATGTAAAAATGTGTAAAACACTGAAACTTATAGTTGTTTAAAATAAATAGAACATTACATAGTGTAAAAATAAGAAATATCATTTTTGTGCTAGATAAGACCCTTATTCATCGTCTGGTGTCGTTTGCCGTAGTTTGAAGCTGCACTCTTGAACTGTTTGGTGCCCAGTGAAGTCCATTATAAGGAGAAACATCCTGGAATGTTTTCATCAAAAACTGAAGAAAGAAAGACATGGACATCTTGGATGACACGGGGGTGAGTAAATTATCAGCAAAAGTTTTTTTTAAAAGTGAGGTCTATCTAAAGGGATCATTACAGTGGTTTGACCTATGAGATGTGAACCGATTGCAGAACCTCACAACTCCCTGACTGCCACATAATATAATTTTTTTATTATTATTTATTAAACAGTCAGACATACATACAAACCAACATAGTGCAGTAGTGAGCAATCTTGTAAATCCATAATTCCAGAAGTGACGAGAGCGATTTAAGTGTTTGATCTAAGTGTGTATGTGAGTGGGTGTGAGTGTGGAAATGGGTATGTATGTGTATGTGTTTTTATGTGTAAACAAAGTAACCATTTATTATTTATCACCATTGTCATTATTGCCATCACCACCCCACTCCCCACTACCACCATATTGCCAATATTGTGTTGGTCGATTTTTATTTCCATCCTTCCTCCTATGTAACAATTGCCATTGTCAATCCTGTATAAAACAAAAGATGATATAACAAGACAATATAAGATAACATTCCCCCACATCTCATCAGCCCCTATCTTTTCCTATTTTTTTGTGTGTGTGTGTGTGTGTTATGTGCAATGTCTAAGGTGCATTAAAAGAGGGAGTACAGTGCGAGAGTACAGTCAGTGCCACATAATATAATTAATGACTGACTGTAAATACCACCTACCATCCGTACCCATTCACTCGCTCCCAACAACCAGCCAGCTGTACACAATGGTGTCCACAAGAGCAGGACTAACAACAGCATTTAACATAAACCCTTAAGCAGGAACAGAGCGCTTTAGCTTTGGCAAATCATTAACCAGGCCGCTACCGTTGTTGCACCGGGACTGCAACTTCAGGGCTCTTTGGATGTTATAGGGTGGAGACGGAGAAGCAGTAGCGATCTCTTTTGAATGCACGCACACTTCTGCGCTATTTCAGGCCATGTGAAGTCATCAAATGGGACGGTCAGCAGTGGTTTAGCATGATGGTGTTTGAACCCAGGAGCTGATTGCTGTTGACTCACGCCGCACTGCAGTGTGTGCACGTCTCGGCACTGATTAGCACAGTCTCCATCTGTTTCTAAGCACCAGCGACCGTTTTTTTGATCCCATTTCCTAACTAAATGCGTGTCTTTTTATACATTCATTTGGGCCAGACATAATTTGACTCACTCACTGATGAACAGTTGTTGGTGGCGTGTCGCATCTAAACTTTTTATTGGCACTTTAAAGTGTTAAAGTAGTCTTGCATGCGCCTTTCTACCAACTTTTCATGTTTGTCCTTATCTTCACAAGGGTAAAGGGGCTCTGATGTTTAAACAAGGTTGTTAAGTTTATAGGTTCAGTCTCGAGAGCCGGGCGCCAACTGCTTCATAAACGACCACTTTATCTCAGACAAAAAAATGTTGCTAAATAATTTCTTCTTTATGTGAGTCACAGTGACTTGGGAGTAATGATGGCCATAGGAAAAAAGAAAAGAAAAACACATGCGATTGTCTCAAACTGTGCTTAGATCTTAATATGAACTCAAACATTTCTCACCACAGTCTTCCAAGACTAAAGGATCTGAGTTAATAAGGTAATTGTGACTTTTTATCTCACAATTTGGACTTTTGTTTCTCAGAATTGCATGATATAAAATGTGCAATTGTGACAAGTCGGTCTTTTTACTTGAGTTTATATCACAATTTTGAGAAAAAAGTAAGATCTGTGAGATAAAAGGTCACAATTATCTTCTTTTTTTTTTGTGGTGAAAACAAGCTTCGATATAAATTTCCTCTTTTTTTTTGTTAACCACAGGCAAAAAAGCTGCAGTAGGATTCATGTCCATAGCATAAACGGTTGCAGGACAAGTTAGATACTAAATTAAATATGGTTTAAGGTTTTGTGTAAAACACCATGAGCAACAGTAATGATGACGTTTGGCGTACCACCAACCATAAACTGTAACTCGAAATATGTATCATTTATGATATTTGAACAAAGCATAATTCAGGTGAGCTACAAACATGAAGCTCAGCTTGCTAAACAGTTTGCATATATGCAAATATACTTGCAATGAAATCCATTTGAGATGTAGGACACATGATGTGATATGCAAACATAACCTCAGAGCATAAAACTACTCTTTCATTTTGAGATCACTGTTCTATCTCTTCCAACCGTGCTTAAGTCATGGCTCTTGGCGTACAAGTTCCCCTTTGAAAAGACCCATTGAGACACGAGTTATAAACTCGAGGTACACAAACCTACAAGCCAAACACGGTCACATAACCACTAAGGTAAAAAATTACGTTTTTAAAGCAATGCTGAGTGAGTTGGTCAAACTAAGAGGAGGAGTATGTTTAGTATAAAACAGGTTGTGTTAAATATGAATTGGGCAGCTGCGATAATGAAAATATCCTTCGTCACAAGGGCAATAAAAATGGGTCAGGCCACATTTCTTTGACAAACACTGAGACGGACAGCCACCCAGTCATTCAGCGAGTAATACACGCAGACTTTCTTCCAAATGTTTCCCCATACAAAGTTACTTTCCATAAAGTATTACACTACGCTTGTTTCTTAAACGGATTTCCCATGATCTGCAACTAAATTCAATTAAAGCTCCATAAATCTCGGAAACTGGGATTAAACTCAAGCACATGATTAATGGACCTGTTTTATTAGTGGTTTCTCCGTACAGCTGTGGATCCCCCTGTCAGCCAAAGTTTAATAATTGTGTTTGCTAAGGCAAGCATCACTATTACTATTGCTCATAGGGTCAGGGATTTGAACAAACCACTAAGTGTTATGTAATCCTACGTATTAAACTTTAACCTGTAACTCGTTCCATACCATTGTATGCTATCGTTATGTATGATATATACTGTATATTGAAAATCTTTTTGAGGAGGTGTGCTATAAACATTCAGAACAAATATTCATATCTGATGGTGGGTTTCAATCAAAACACCCAAATAATCATTTTAGCAACATTCTTAAAGCACTCAGAACACCTTTATCAAACACACTGGCAACCCCCTAATTGTCAGGTTGTGCTAGCAACTGCATTGCACTGCACTAATATTCAGTCAGAACACCTTAGTTACACCCTAGAAACTGCATAGCAAAGTTCTAAAAACAATTTAAAACACCAGAGCAATCACCTTGCAACACCCTAGCAACCTCACAGAACACCCTAGCAACTGCACAGCAGTGTACTGTAAAATCATTTAGTTATTTAATGCTGTTTTTTAAAGATCTAATACATTCTAATACAAATGAATAGTTCCCCCAAAATGAAAATGATCCCTTATTTTTTTCACCCTCAAGGTGTTTATGCCGTTCTTCTTTCAACCAATCACAATCAGAGTTCTATTAAATAATATCCTGGCTCTTCCCAACTACCGAATAGTGTCCAAATTTTTTAAGCTCCAAAAAGCACATCCATCATAACAATTATCCATATGACTCCAGTGGGTTAATAAATGCCTTCTAAAGTGAAGCAATGGTTTTTTGTAAGGAAATATAAGGTTTTAAATATTGATATTTGTCTTACAGAAACCCATCGCTTCACTTCAGAAGGCATTTATTAACCCACTGGAGTCTATTCAATCCATTACAAAGCATGGAAGAGACTGGAACTCTGATTGTGCTTGGCTGAAAGAAGAAAGTCATGCACCTAGTATGGCTTGAGGGTGAGTAAATTATGGGCTCATTTTCATTTTTGGGTGAACTATTCTTTTAAGAGTCTCATATGTGTTAGCTTGTCACCCTAAAGTGGATACAAAATAAATCATCAGGTAAAAAAGAAATATCTTTGTAAAATAAGTTAAACCCCTTCTTGCACTGTCCATAGCTTTTTAGTCTATAAGGAGGGTGTAACAAAAAACAGATGCAGCAGCCAGAGCAGTCTGGGATAATGGATTTGCGAGTGTCACACTATTCACCTTCGCTGCAAGAGAGAACCTGTTAGTGGATAGGAAACATGTCCTCATTGAATAGGTGGAGGATATAGGGTGGAGACGGAGAGGTTGGGGGGTTAATAGACAGCTAAAACCAGGCCCTAATTCAAAATAAAGCTTAAACACTTAATAAAAAAAGAGAGTAGTCACCGATTGACATTAAAATTACAATGAAAAAATAATGCTTTTATGGTTGTGACTATCAAAATGAGGTTCCTACCTGCATTTCTGACCTGTTGCAATTTAACCTGCATCCAATTCTCTGATATATCCTTATTAGTTTTTGCTCAAATATTTCCACACTTCTAAAAGAAATCTAGTCTTAATGAAAATGATTGCATTTTTACTGTTTGTCAATGGCTCTACAAATCAACCAAACCCCTTAATGTTGATGTTGTGTCGATCTGCTAAACCTCATCATCTCATTACAGGAAACTTACACAACCCACGCATACTAAAACTGCACATGCTTAAGTGTATGGCATTGTCTTTTCACATGATGGTGTCAAACTATTGAATTAAATTTCACTGCATAATTAGCATATATATTTAAAATAACACTAGGACATTCGAGCTAATCATTTCAAATTTAACAGAGTATTTGTACACTTTGGGGTAGTCAAACGTTAGTAGGAGATGCACTACACCTGTGGTTACACAGCTAGGACAACTGTCTTAATGTATTTATTAACAATCACAAAAAACACCAGTTGATCAAAAGTCAGTGCAAAGAATAGAGATTTGTTTACAGGTGTCATATAGAATATATATATAAATAAATGAACCTGAAAATGTAATTTCTATAATCATCAGAGGTGCAATTTGTGATGGAGCACTCAGTCATATGCAGCACAAAAAAAGTGACGTTTCGAGTGGTTTCCTGTGATGTTATTATATCAAACCAGCAATTTCCGAGAGGATTTGGGGCTGCTTCTCTGGGTCCTCAGGCACCAGGGAGGTCCAACCCATCCTGCCAAGATGGTCTGCGGGGAAAGCTGGTCCCAATATCTGCACACATGAAAACATTCCTCCGTTGATTTATTTTTAGACCTAATCTCAAACAGATTTCCACGTTGAGCAAGTCGGCTGGGACCGAGAGAGGTTGCGCCCAATCTTTGGAAGCATGGCCCCTCTGAAAATGAATGTTATTCTGTTTTTCTTCGGGGATTTGAATTCTGTCACTTTCCACTCATTTGGTAGTAAGCCAGCTAAGCCAGAAAAAAAAGCTGTAGTTTACAGGACAAGTAAGCGAAAGATTTGTTTGTGACACTGGGAAAAGAGGATTGGCGTGTTGGAATGTGTGCAGTACTTTATTATTCCCACGTCCCCATGAAATATCCTTTCACAGCCTTTTGTTGGATTGTTTAACGCACGGAACAGTAAATTTCTTTAGACATAATAACTACATTTTATAGAGTGGTTTGTGCTTGTGCAAAATGCACCGCCACAGTTCTCGGATGTTCTGGGTGGTCTCTTAGTGGTTCCTTACTGGTCCAAGTCGAAAGAGCCTACCTTCAGGTCACTGTAATATTCTAATCCTAGATACGCCTTGGGTCCCTGATTCAAAGAAAAGTTAGACTTTTCGTTTGTTTTATTATCCACCACATTATCAAATCATAATAAAAATCCACACGATTTGTGGTATCATTCGTACCCCATGGTGCATGACCATTTACACACCCAAATTTAGTCCTTGGGGCTAGTGGGTTTGTTGAAATAAGTATGAGGGAAGCACCATTGATAATAATTTGCAGTCAGAGGTGCTAAATATGACCCCAGGTACCCTACGTCTTTTGTCCCTCCAGGCTCACCTTGTCAGCCTCCCAGACTTGGAGGCAAAGCCGTGTCAGAACAGCACTCATGCCTCCAACTAGAGGAAATTGATCTCTCAAGTCTGTCACACAACTATGAAGGGGCCAGGGGCTCAAGAGTCAGGTTACCGGAGGCAGGTGCAAACCCACCACTGGGGCCACGAATGGCAAGTGAGGTGAGGAAGCGTGACTTTCCTGGTTAACATTCCTCGCAAAGTGTCCTAAAACCTGGCCAAACCCCTTAAACCTTTCCTCAACTGGCGCAGAATCCACTTAATAATGTCTGTGCAGAGTATTCCCATTGGGTTGGCCCTGCAAAAAGAAACTTGCAAATAGTATGAAAGATGGCCAACATGCTTTGGATTTCTCCAGCTCTGTTATACACGAAGAAAGGAAAAAAAGGAGCCTCTCCTGCCAAAGGTATCGTCTGCAAAATTAGCACAGGTGCAAGGTTTCGCACAACAAAGGACTCTTTGTGAGTAGCCATGATCATGTTTTGTGACTGGGTTTCAATTTGGGAAAGAAAATGTAATATCTTAGAGAACATGCATGGTTATTTTGAAAAGCGTGGTTACATTATCTCGGTAGTGATAGACTACAATTAACACTGGTTGTTAAGAAGTAAGTCCCGGCTTACAATATCATCTGCACATCGGGAACAGAAGCATGGACATTTCTGGAGAGAGGCCAATCCAAACAGAATTCCTTTCGCTTGGCATTCCAGCTTGATTAATATGGAAGGTAGGGTCAGACGGTAAGGTTTACTGCGCAAATATAGTTACACGAATGGCAAGACATTATTTCAAGTACATAAGTGTGGTTCTTTCCCCGACAAATGGTGCATGTCAGCATTAGTTTTGGGCTTTTAACAGGACTCTCTTTGATTGCTGTTGTTTTTACACTATTCTACAATCAATAGACTTGCAGCTAATTCAGCCAACAAGTGGTAAGTGTTCAGTGTTTCTCCTCATTGACACACATGGTCTGGAGTTCCATGATGTGGCTGCTGCTAACGGGCAGCTGCAGCCAAAATAGGAAGTCCCTGTGGCGAGACAGCCCCATGTGCTCAGGCTGGAAAACCTCTCAACAACATCCTGTGGTCACCTGGACACTATGACCCAGAAGAAAGGACTCCTTAGAAAGCGGCCCTAGCAGTGGAGGCCTGCCTGAGGGCTCCTAAGGAGGAGAAGACATGACAGTTGGTGCGTGGAAAGGAGGAAGGCTTTGTAAATAACATCCCTGGAATCCCACAGCCTGCATGCTTTGGAGTGTGCTCCTCCTCCCTGAAAAGGCTGAAGGGGACGAATTGGATCACAGGCAGCCTTGGGTTGTCACCTGTCTGGGGTGTGAGGGGGATGAATGAAGACTTAACAGAAAATTAAAGAGAAGGAAGAGAGAGCGGAACAAAGAGAGAGTCAGAGATGGAGAGAGAGAGAGAAAACCTCCCAGGTACTCTGGCACTTAATTACTTCTCAGAGGATAAATATTTCTTTAGTTACAGGGGTAGTGAGACAAAGAATGAAGAGCTGTTCCAGGAGTGATTATCTCTCCGTTTCAGGTGTTTTTGAACATATTAAGAGTTCTCGTGTTACTGCCGGATTGCTCCCAGAAAAAAGAAAAAAAAACACACTACTGTATGTTAAGTGGAGATTAGAATAACAAGCTGGCCAAATGAAGATATAGAGACCTTAGAGGATTAATTTTCAAGGAATTTCTCATCTACTCACCCTCACGTCATTGCAAACCCTTCTTTCTCTTTTTTAACTTCGCTTGCAGAATGTTGACTGACATGGTGTATTGCTGGGTAAAGCGTGATTCAACCAAGACAACATCTTACAGTCTCTGAGAATGAAATCATAACGCTTGGTGGTCCTGTCTGTTTAGCATTGCCACAAAGCAAGCGAATGTCTATGATTAAACTTTAAGAACTACATTTTCATCATCTGCTCATGCTTGCAGGCCCTGTGAGGGACAGGCATTCATATGGAAACTGTATGCAATTATTTACAATCCAAGCCCATTCAGACTTGGGTGGAAACCATGTGTTGGCCCCCATGGTTTAAAGCTTCCCCTTCCTGTCCACACTAATAGCCTATTCATGGCAATGTGCACCTCAGAGACTGTTCGCTGAGCTCTTATTGGCCTTTATGAAAGTAAAAGGAATACGGCACGTAGGAAACTATAGTGGGCTGCCGATTTGCAGAAGTCAAACCTCATTGTGGTTTTTCTATGCAGGATGGAAACATAACTCTGTGTGAGAGGTTCCATGTTTTGCTGTTTCATTTGTTACAGTGCAAACTTTATTTGTGATAGTCAGCAATCTCTGCAGGCCTTATTGCTATGTTGCATATTTTAAAGAATACAAGATATTTATTTTTTTCAAATTGAGAAATTGCAAGCAGTGCTTACCCGTGCAACAAGAGTCAATGCAACAGAGTTTGGGGTGGTTGCCAGGGCTTGCTAAGTGGTTACTAAGGCATTCTTGGTGGTTGCTAAGGTGCTTTTAGCTTTTGCTATGCAGTTTCAAGGGTGTTGTAGTTGCCAGAACATTGCTAGGTGGTTGCTAATATGTTCTGTGGGTTGTTTTTGGTGCATTGCCATGCAGTTATGAACCATTCAGAATTAAATTGAGAGGGCCTTTAAAGATCCAGGTCAAAACCTGAATTTAAATTGAATTGACGGAACAAACAGAATGAAACATTTAGACTTCAAGAGAGCAAAATTACAATGACAAATCAAAAAATTCAAAGAAATCTATTTTTTTGTTTCAATAATATGAACAATAAAATGTATTCTTGTCTTGGATAATTAACAGATTTCCAATCACTCAGTCATCAGGTTGAAAAAAAAACCCCATAATGCTGGAGGACTATTGAGAATTAGCTCTTTGTGACAAATGTTTATTGCTGTCAGTGCAGTTAACTTGACATTTCTCGATGTCCTTAGAAAGCAGAACGTCTGCTGAACCATCTTTACAGGACAAAAGGCAAACCTCTTCCAAATCTTTTCTCTCCTCTTCAACTCCCTGCACTTTTTTGGACGTTCTGAAGCGGCTGCCCTAAAATGGGGACACCAGATGCTGGAACAAACCGGCCGCTTCATTCTCACAATGCCACAGATTGTTGGTGCCCATTGCTTCAGAGGAGGAGGAAAGGGATAGGGAGAGGGGAGCGATGGGTGGCAGAGATGAGACTCTGCCAAGTGGCAGTGGTGCCAAGTGTTGGTCTGGCGATGGGCGGAGCTTGTTACAAAAGGTGGGCAGGGGACATGTTGCAATGTTGAGAATAAAGCTGATTTTTAGAAGGACTGTAGAGAGACCATTGATGGCATTTGGGTGCATCTTACAATAATGTCTACAACATTGCAATTAGAAAAGTTTTACCAATAGAAATAATTTGTGGTGTTTGCTGGTAAGCATCCCTATTACTATACAGTGCAACAGTCGGGTTCCAAAAGTAAAAACTTTTTTTTTTCATAGGGAAATTGATTTTTATTGATTACGTACAAACCTTTAAAGAAAATCTTGCTGTGAGCTACGAGGATGTTAATTGATAGTATTTGCTTCTGTTGAAGCCATCAGCCCAACTTATTTTAAATTCGTTTGAAAATAATCGTATAACAGCTGAATTTGTGGTGAAAAACCACATTACCCATGATTCAGTACAGAACATTCCAAATATCGGAGAGGCACAACATGCCAAATGATCTCAGCTTCCCACTCCCATCAAGCACTCCTAATGACTTAAAGGGGTGATGAACTAAGAAATCAAATTTTCCTTGAGCTTTTGACATAAAATAGGTCATTATATTATAAGAATATCCTATAAGTTTCAGAACTGAAAAAGTCTTTGTTAAGACCAGGATAAGCAAACGACTCGTTTTTCAAAGTGGGGAACTATGACGTCAAAGAGGATAAAACACCACCCCCGCAGAAGAAGATCAACGCCTACTTCAACACGGCCGTTTTAGCCCCGCCCACTGATTTGCGCTTTACACGGATAGATAAATAACTTAGGCCTACCTTGTGATTACAAACCGGGTCAAAACTGAAACTCATTATAATATGCAAAACTGTTATCCACTTACAGCAGTGGGCGTTTATTTCCAAGTCTTCAGTGCGAGACGCTCATAAAAACTGAGCGTTTTTGAGCTAGGGTAGAAAATAGCCTATTACTTATTCATTTTGATGTTTTCGAATGTAAAAACCTAGCGAACGTCATACGTTGACCTCAGACAACATTATAATAAAATTTAAAAAGCCAGTTCATGACCCCCTTTAAAGAACTCTGCCTTCATGCAGTACAGTACAGTGTAGGTGCAAAACACGAAGGCTAATTCCTCATCTAAATCCTTTGAGTGGTCCTGAAAGGTGTAAGCCCAGACCTGCGGTACAGTGGGACTTATGCAAACGGAGGCCCTGTTCTCTTCCACCCTGCCCTCCCCCTTCCCCAGCAGCCGTTCAAACCTCTCCATGCTTAGGAAGTTACTTATTAAGAACCAGCGTCAGCATGCAGTGCCAAGCTCCTTTTTTCTCCTCTGCTGCTTTGGCTTCTTTTCCCGTTTCAATACCCACTGTCGTTGCCTTGTGTTTTTTTGGGTTAGGAGGGGCGGTTCAGGGGGGGGAGTGCATGCTTGGAATGTTAGCAAGCGTCCTATTCAATCTAGGGGAGTGTTGTAGAGCAAAAAAGAAAACGAATGGAAAAAAGCAAGAGAGAGTGGGAGAAAGATGGAGCGAGGGAGGACAAAATGCCCACAACAGACTTGATGTTGATCGCATTAATGCATTGGAGTGCTGGGTATGGTGTAAATGATTGAAAGTGCTTCCAGAACTTTTGCCGTTGGCGTTGACAAAGCCGGCTCTGTTTCCTCCCGCTGCACTGCATCCCCCTCCCCCGAATGCGCACACACATACACACACACACACTTGATGGTTGTTTTCTCTCAATGTTTTTTTTCAGGAGGGAATGGATGCGGTGCACGGAGAGGGAATAGAGCCAGGGTCTGTCCGCCAGGGATCGAGCCAGGGGCCTCAGTCAGGGGAGGGTGTGTTGGGGGACCTTTCGAGGATGCTGAAGAGTGAGCAAATGAGGCATGGATGGGTCAGATGGGTTGAGAGAGGAACCGGGTTTGACGAGAAGGAGGGGAGATTACAGGTCAAAAGAGCTGGAATAAATTAAGTTCTACCATGGTACAGAATGGTACATTGTTAGCTCCAACAGACAGACAGCGGACGAACAATCCTAGCTTTGTGTCCGGTACTGGCAGAAGGCAACCTCTCTCTTTTCCCCCTGATTTCTCTCTGGATGAATCCACTTTGGGATCCCGCTATCTGTTTCTGCATTGCAGCGTTATAGAACCAGCTTAAACGAGAAGAGCGAGAAGTCAAATAAAAAAATAGTGCTGTGAATCATCAAAAGTACGCTACATGGTTAGTGGTGTTTAAAGGCCAATTTATACTTCTGTGTCGAGGGTACGCCGTAGTGGACGGCGTTGGCTTCGCACGTAGCCGACGCCGTCGTGAGCATTTATACTTCTACGTTCAGGTCTTGGTTGCTCTGCAGTACTGCTCCGAAACGCTAGTAGGCGGCGGAGGGTTTTAATGTTCCACTGTGTTTACATTCCCCACGGCTAGGTTACTACAAGCAATAGCGACTGAAAGAGAGTGGATCATGTTGAAGTTGGAGCTTATTGAGGTGGAAAAACAGTTCATTTTAGTGAAATTACTAAAACTGAAAGGCAGAAATGAGAGAAGACGTCGGAGGAGATGGTACGTGTGGAAATGCGTGAAGGTACGTCCGGAAATGCGTATGAGGAAATGCGATGCTACCAAGCCGACCAATCACCGATCTTGCGGTCCGCGTCGTCGCGACGTGTAGTTACATTTTTGAAGAGGTGCGCGTCAGGCAACGCGGAAGGGTACACGGTATGGGACGCGTCTGTGCGTATGCTACGCCGTACCTACTGCGCGCACCATACGCAGAAGTATAAATTGGCCTTAAGGCAGTATCACAGTTACCAATTCATGACAATATTTTTAAAGCTCTAATAACAAAACAACTTAGAACGCCTTAGAAATGACTTAGCAACACCCTGACAACTAATTCGAACAATACCACAACTACTTATATAATGCTATTGCAATCACACCTGACTTAACACCACTGAGCAACACCCTGGCAAGGACCCAGAATTGCATTTTTGTGAGTTTTGCACTTGGAAACACATTGAAAATATATAAAAAGCAAGTGCTATGTCTATAAGTACTATGCAGTGATGTGTCTTGTTTACATATCATTTGATTTGCATGATGTATGCATGGAGACCGCATTTTTGGTTTCTGGCGACTGAAAATGATAGCAAACTACAACCCGTTATTGTATGCCGTCATCTTTTCCATCTTTCCAGGATGATTATCATCACTAACCCAGTTGTTTTTGCATATCCTATGCAAAATGCACACCAACTGTTGCGGCACGCATGTCTGCGCGTTGCTTTCTCAACCTAAGAAGAGTACCTTTATCACACCAATTCATTTGCATTATGGAAAATAACTCGGCGGAGTCAGGCTCTACAAACAAATGTCACTTCAAGGCTGTAGTATGTGTGTGTACACTACACTACCCCTTCTGTATAAACACATTGTGTCCTTGGACACAGAAGACATGCTGTGTCTAGGTTTGAGGCAAATGGCTTCACCACGTGGAGTCAATATCATTTACTTGGGACTGTTTCTCAAGGCAGTTGAGATATTGGAAGGATATTTCTATCCAAATGTGTAACAAAGATGGCCAACTTGTATATGCAATTTTGTGCCATGGCTTTCCCTTTTCAGAGATGCTGTAATCATGGAGATAAAGCAAACTAAAGTTTGGGAGATTATTATGCACTCAGTTCCTAAGTGACAAATCATTTATTTTGTGGTATATCTGCACGCTTATGAACTCCAACTTTCGTAAAATTGACTTGGATGAACAATGCAGAAATGTAGTCTTGACCGTAATATTCCAAACAACTCTTCATGATTTTTTTTTTCTTTCTTTCTGAAATGCACATCTGGTTTACACATATGTTCCATGTTCATTTGCTGCACAGATGAGGCCCTCTGCGTAGCACGTGACAGATGCAAGTCTGAACGCAAATCACAGTTCACACATTATTTATTGCAACCAGCCGCTAGCATATTTTTGCACTGAACTCATTCACATGTGCTTAACATGCGTGAATACGGCACACACAGTTCCCACACTTATTATAGAAAATCTACAATTGAAAATCATACTTTAATAGTGGAAATTCTGTTTTTCAGCAAAAATTATGATAAACTGTGATGAATATTTCTAAATACTTCTAAATTTCTAAATATGACATTTATGGTGAAATTATTTTTATTATTTACTCACCCTCATATTATTGTTTTAGGAGATATTTAGCCAAATGTTCACGGCGCTCTTTTCAATGCTTATTTTGAATTTCAATTTTAATTTCTGGGTGAACCATTCATGGTTCGGTAACTATTTCCTCCCTTCAGGGTCTGTGAGTGTCAAAATAGCATTAACAATGTTCATGGCAAAACAGATAAATACAATAAAGTGCTAAATCTAATGGTTATTACAGACTCTTAAAGTTAATTCAACTTTGTACCCTATTTCCCTGCCATTAATCTCTTTGGAAGTAATTCATCTGAACAATATGCTTCTGTTATCTTGACTTTGGTGGAGATGATGTTATAAAACTGATAACCCTTTAGCCCTTTTTAGGGGGCATTTCCCTTGTCTATTGTCCTAGGCTTGTGTAGCCCAAGGGAATGCCATTGTTTAGGTGAATACAACAAAGAAAAATCCTGCTGTTAACCTTATTCCAACCCCAGTGTGATGAGCACTCTAAGGTCATCGCTGGTGTGTAACTAACCTTTGAGCTAAACAGGCAGATTTGATCAGAAACAACTTGTGACCGATGTCTTGCTTGACCCAAGTCTTTGACGTGGTGAAATAACTTCCATTGATCATCTGATAAGTATGTGGTTGTGTTTTCAAATTAGACACTACAAGCTTTTCTTCATTAAGGGCCATTGACCTTTTGACCTCTGCAGTACATATGCTGAAGCCTTTCTCACCAAAAGCATATGTTGTACCAGAGTCCATTCTTAAGATGCTTTGGGTTTCTCAAAAAAAAAAAAAAAGTAGAGGGTCCACAAAGACTTACTAGTGATTGAATGTGGAATTCACTGATATAGGCACGGATAGTTAATCGTTGTTGTTGTTTTTTATTGTAAAAATCATGTACATGGTAACATTCAAATGCTGGGTTGTTTCAAGCCAAATTTGGGTCAAATATAGACAAACCCAGCCGTTGGGTTAAATTTTTGTATTGCACTTTTAACCCATTATTTGACCCAAAATTGGGTTAAAACAACCCAGCCTTTTTAAGAGTGTATGTTTTTTTTTTTTTAAGAAATTAACACTTTTATTCAGCATTTTTATAATTATAACATTATTTTTATAATTTTATAGCATTATAATGTTGAAAAACATAGACTCTAAAAAATACTGGGTTGTTTTAACCCAATTTTGGGTACAATATGGACAAACCCAACCATTGGGTTACATTTTTAAATTACATTTTTATCCCAATGTCTGGGTTTGTCCATATTTTCACCCAAAATTGGGTTAAAACAACCCAGCATTTTTTAGAGTGTATAGATTGCAAATAAATTCTGTTCTTTTGCGCTTTCTATTCATCAAATAATCCTGAAAAAAGAAAATCTACTATTTTTTTTCCACAAAAATAACAAGCAGGACAATTGTTTTCAACATTGATAATAATCAGAAATATTTCTTGAGCAGCAAATTAGCATATTAGAGTGATTTCTGAAAGATCATGACACTGAAGACTGAAAATTCAGCATTGCATCACTGGAATAAATTATATTTTTAAAATATTTTGAAATAGAAAACAGTTATTTCAAATTGTAATAATATTTAACAAAACTATTTTGTCCTTATTTTTAATCAAAAAGTTTTCATAATCTCACGTGCGCCTTAATTACAGACAGCAGCTGTAGATGGGGGAGTAAGACGGGCCAGGAACCGCGGGAAGGCAGAGGGAGGAAGTTGAGAATGGAATTTCTCGGGTGTAGGGTTGAACCTGGAGCATCAACAAACATGCAAACTATACAGTGAAATAAAAGGTGTGTATATATATATATATATATATATATATATATATAACATAACAATGCCATGTTGGTTGAAATAAAAAGTAAATATATATATATATATATATATATATATATATATAAAACATAACAATGCTGGGTTGTTCTAACTCAAATTTGGGTAAAAAAGTTGGTTTTAACCCAACATTTGGGTTTGTCCATATTTGACCCAAATTTGGGTTAAAACAACCCAGCATTTTTAGAGTTATTGTTTGAATAATAATATATAACAATAAAAACAATAACAACTGTTTTCTCGAAATTTACTAAAAGCTAAAACAACCCTGTAAGCATTTGCCTGGTTTTATAACACTCAAGATGAGGTATTCCCACCCATCAATATGTGGAATTTCATTTTAGGTCCAGCTCAACTCTCTTACCAAACAATACTTTTTTCTTGTTTTGTTTTTTTGGAGGAAGCTGGGGTGTACATAGCCCAATGACAACCGGCTGTGCGTGTCTCTGTGTATGAAGGGTCACAGAGACCCCTCTATGACCAGTCAGCCTGGAGAGCAGGTGGTCCTTATCATCGTCTTTCCAGTTTGACTGGGACACTCGCCATATTGTGCTCCGCCAAGTTTTTAAGCAGCACCTGTGGGATCGCTGGCCCCCCCGGCTCAAACATGTGGCGGTAGAGTAGACTAAGGGGAAGTTGCACAAAAATGTTTTGGAGCATGCAGTTGTGTTTCAGCTGAACTGTAACTGGGCAAAATGAACAATAACGAAAGTCATGTTAGTCAAGTCATTAATTGGAATCAGCCGAGTCTTATTATTTTATTACAAAAATGTTGTTTAAATGTATTTATTTACTTAAATGTTGAATTTACATTTGTATTTAAATTTAATTTATTTTACTAAATTACCTTGGCCCCTAGTAACTGCTTGTTTCGCTCGTGTCTCGGTTCACAGGTTGGGAAGCATAATCAACTGTGTTTGCACACCTTTGCATAATTACAGAATTTGCATATAATTCCACTATGATACAACACGTTCTTTGTATTCCCAGCACAGGGCAACTCTTTTATTACAACATGGAACAGATTTGTGGTATAACTGTTATTAGCACATGTAAATACAAACGGTCACTCAAAGATTCATTGGAGTAACGTCCAGTATATCTGCAAGCGAAACATAAAGAAATACTGCTCACATCACATCTCATTATCTGCAAAAATCGGTGATTTATACATCATTTAACTTCAAATGTGTGTGTTATTAAAAAGGACGTCGTCATATGCAGTAGCTATTTAGAAACATGTCGACTTTAACTTACTTGCAAGACTATCATTAAACAGACTGATCTCGTGAAATGGCGTATGCATGACACGCCAATTCGTATTTGCATTTTTGGCGTGCTATCAACACGCATAATCACGCAGATAGCTCAAAATGCGTATAGATAACACACCACTTGACTTGAAAGTGTTACGTATGTTTACGTAAAAGTCACGATGTCATGTTGCATTAAACTGTTGTTTCGTAACCTGCAAGAAAATCTTACCTTAAAGGACAACTCCGGCGCAAAATGAACCTTTGGTCTAATAACACATCGGCACTTAGTCGACCGTTCTCTGAGATTTGTTTTCATTATAATCGAATGTAAAGAGTTTTATCTCTAAACTGTATAAATGGCGTTCGTGTTTTGACTGGTCGAGACTGTTTTCCAAAGATGGCTCCTGCCTGTATACACAAAGTGGACTGTCTTTATAAAGTATCTTTTTATTAAACATGTACACTTACAATGTTCTCAATTCTTCGGTTTGCATGTAGGGACCCTCACAGTCCACTTTATGTGATATATATACTATATCTGCCTTTGTAGATACTTCCTACTCAGATATGCTAACTAATCTCTATCATTTCAAAGTGTTGAGATGTTAAGCAGCTTGTTTTCTCCTGGAAGTATTATGCATACTTCACATCATCGCTGCAGTTCTGTTAAACATCACACTGTAAGGATTGGAGACTCTAATGTTGGTCCAAACGTACCTCGCTCTTTCACCTTAGCCCCCTGATAAGTGGAAAATTGAGTTGAGGAAATGAAGCCCAAGTTGATTTTTGGATAGTTTAGAACCACTGTATGATTGGTGTTCATTTGGTACCATAATTATGCTCAGGAAAGGACAAAAATAGCCTTACTTGTCAAATTATTAATGGTCCTATAAGTGTGAAGATAAAAGTTCCCCTGTTCAGACCGTGTTTTTTAAGAAAACACAGAGGTGGGTTGTGAAGGGTTTAGCCACCAACACCACGGCGGTACAAGCGAGTCTTTGCCTCGTGTTATGTTCTGCCTCATAAATATTGTTACAAGCCAATGATCAGCATTCAACTTTTAAGTTTCCTGTGTTATTTCAAACCTTCAAAAATAAGTTAAATTCAGAAGAGTGTAAAACTGATTGATGTACATAAAATAAGTAAACCACTAGGGCTAGACTTTGAATATTAGAAGATAGATAGATAGATAGATAGATAGATAGATAGATAGATAGATAGATAGATAGATAGATAGATAGATAGATAGATAGATAGATAGATAGATAGATAGATAGATAGATAGATAGATAGATAGATACTACCTTAAATAAGTTGTTGTTTTTAAAGTAAAAGTAATCCAAAAAAGTAACTAACTTCATTACTTGGTTACTTTTCATAGAAAGTAATGTGTTGTGTAACTTGCTACTTTTGAGTTACTTTCTGTCACATATAGGATGGGCTTGGTTGTTCAATTTTTGGCAAATTAAGGCCCTTGTGTTACTTCTATGAAAAGATAACTCAGATATTTGTAAAATATAAATTTAAATATAAATTTTGTAAATTTAAAAGGAATGAGTTACTTCATTAGTTACTTGAAAAGGTTATTTGATTGCGTAACTTGTAACACTTTACCTGCAACAATGCTACTTTGTGTTTCTACTTTTATAAAAACTTTGGACGTTTTTAAACAGATATCGTCTTCATTTGAAATGACACTTACTTTACTAGTTACTTGAAAAAGTAATCTGATTACGTTACTTGTGTTACTTTTAATGTGTTACCGTTAAAACTGCTACTTTATGTTGCCACTTTATGTTCAAGACTTTTATTAAAACTGGACATTTAACTTGCACTGTAAAAATGAATATGCTTTATCTAATCAATAAAATTGTGGCAACAGATTACAAGCAATATTATTTATTAAATTGAACAAATTAGAATTGAGTTCTAGTTAATCAAATTAACATTCTAATTAATTCTAATTTGTACAATTTAATAAATAATATTGCTTGTAGTATGTTGCCACAATTTTATTGATTAGATAGCGCATATTATTTTTTTCAGTGTGTAACGCTTTACCTGTTACAATGCTACTTAGTGTCGCTACTTTTATTAAAACTCCTGGACGTTTTTTAACAGATATCGTCTTCATTTGAAGTAAAGCTATACATCTAAAGTTGCATGATTGTTATCACCATGCAATCTAAGAAAAAGTGAGAATTAAAAATAAGAAAATAGATGCAAGTGCTGTAACACCGAATGAACATGAAACCATTTCCTAGTTTTCTAAGACAAAGTCAGTATAAGTGAGTACACAAAAAGCCGCCATTGGTCAGTATTTACTTTCACACTACTCACACAGTCTTTTTTGTCTCTCTATAAAGTCGCAAACCGAGTTGTGGTGAAGTGTGAGTCAATAAATGGGGTAAACGGAACGGTTTTCATGTGTGTTTGTGAAATATCACACCCGATAAAAAAGCAATTCATAAACTTTCTGGGAACTGAAAGTGGATGTTGGCCACTGGAGCACAGTCTCAAAAAGAGGGGTCCATACACTGAAATACAACATAATGGCTATTAAATAAAGAAATCGTGAAGGTTCACATCTCTAACTATAAGCATGTTCTCTATAGATATCTGCATTGAAAAACGGGTATAATTAATACTTTGCATTCTTTGTAATTCATCTGTCATGGCACTCATATAATGGCTTAAAATGACTTATAAGTGTATTATTATTATTATACATAAAGCTTATAACTAACTCATCATGACTTCTAATACATTTGACATTAATGCGCATGTTATCTAATGCATTACAATAATTACATATTCATGATTATGCCTTACATTTAAATAGTAACAGGTTTCATGTGTTAAATATTAAATAATTGTGTGTAGAATTATTAATGAAGCCATTTAATGCATTACAATGTCTAATATGTTTATAATGCATTATATACAGGCTTTTTGCCAGTGTTTTTACCCCAAAGTGAACTACTCGATCCATTTAGTACATGAAGGTTCATGCCCTGAAAGTGTGAATATTTAGGTCTCATTTTATAAAGTGCAGTCAGTACAATTCCCATTCAATTTGGGACCTTTTCCTTTGATGAATAACGGTAAACTCTACGTATAAAGTGCAATGGTTAAAAACCAAAAGAGCATAAACGTATATTAACTCTTTTTGCGTATACCGCATCTGCTGACACTGCCATTACACTGCCTACAAACAAAGAAACCATGTTGAATGAGCTACAGGATTGTGGTTTCTACTGTGGATTTGGCCTCCACCGATGATTCATTGTTTCTGTTAACATATACCACACCGCTAAGTTGTTATACAGCCCTAGACGCATTACACAATGATGTCAAACAATATTCATCTGTCCTCTTTGTCAACACCACAATGCCTGGCGAGTGGCAGGTTTGTGGCAAAGGTTAACCAGGTGGCGTCTTCTAAACAGTGTAAATGTTTACAGACGTTACGGTCTGTTCGCTTGCCATTATTAGGGCATGTACACTTAACAACACACGGCTGAAATATTATTCCATTATCAGATTATTTCACTGTTTTACGTCACTTTTTTGTCCTAAAGATGACCCAGCTCGACCCAAGCGCGTTTGTATCCCCAGAAGTAAGAAAGAAGTAATTGAAGAGAGACAGGGAAAGTTGTTTTTCTTGGGACAGCTGCAGCGAGCTGGTCTGCACTGTCTGTATCAGATGTCCCCCCACACATCCTAATACAAATATTGTGCTGCAGTTGCCATGGTCACGACCAGGCAACAGCTGGCGGGATTCAGTTCACCTAGAACCTGTTCCTGTTGGCGTGACTCCAGGCGCTCCGAGCTGGAGCTTCTTGCCACTGAATAGGAGATTCCACGGAATATTTGTTCTGCTTTTCAAATTTTTTCCCCCATGTTTTTCTCGTACAATGTGTCTAAATGCCTGCTGCTAATGTCTCTTCTCTCTCTCCCCCTCTATATAATGCATATTATGTATACCTTATTATAACTACTAGTGCAATGCCTGTGCAAAATCAGTTTTTGTGTGTTATTAGTAATTGTTGGTTTGGTATGTTTGAGTTGCTGAATAGCCTAGGCTACTATTACACGAAAACTTAAACTCTGAGAAAACGTTTTTCAAAATTGTTACTTTTTTCAAAAATAATTGTAACTTTTTTCAAAAAGAATCGCTACTTTTTTAAAAAATAATAATGTAATAAAATAATGTAACAAATGTATAATAATAATAATGTAATAGATGTATAATTACATTTTAACAAATGTATAATAAAAAAAAAATTATACTACCTTTTTCAAAAAGAATCGCTACTCCCCCCCCCCAAAAAAAAAAAAATTGTAGTAAACGACGTATAACACTAATGTATAATTAAATTAATAAATGTGGAATTTAATTGCTATAAATGTATAATAACAGTGTAATAGAAGTATAATTACATTGTAGTAAATGTATATTAAGACTAACAAATATATTACATTTTGTACACTATTAGAAGAATTAAACTAAAAGAATTGCAACTTTTTCTAAAAATGTAATTTTTTTTCCAAAAAGAATTGCTACTTTTTCCAAAAATAATAATGGAACTTACTGAACAACGTCTGTATATATATATATATATATATATATATATATATATATATATATATATATATATACACACACACGTGTGTGTGTAAGTGTGTACATAAAATAAAATGTATATATTACTTAATGAACTATATTATAATCAATGTATATACATAATATACACACATGCATATATTTACACATGTGAGGGTGTATAATAAAGTATACATATTATACTTATTGAACTACGTCTGTATACATGATCCACATTTTGAATGCTCACATTTAGCAAAAATAAGCAAAAATAAATAAATAAATAATTCAATAAATAAATACTCTTAAAAATAATTTCACTGTAAAAAGTGTGACAATAGCTCTTATTTACACGATGTTTGACAACAACAACAAAAAAAATCCATTCAACACTGAACTGTTACATCTGAACTACCACATACACCTTCGCCAGAAACTCCTAGCTTCATTCCCTAGCTGAAAACAGTCCAAGTAATAAATACATTTGAGGAGGTGCGCGAGTTCCTCACCGCAGACCCGTCTGCTCCTATCTCGCGCAGGGGTCAGGTTACGGTTATCGGAAGGAATCTACGAAAAAAGCGGAGCCAAGCGCAACTGCTCATCATCAGGACAGATTAACCTTGTCAAGCGGGGGTGTACCAGGAAGCGAAGGAGAGAGAGAGAGAGAGAGAGAGAGAGAGAGAGAGAGAGAGAGAGAGAGAGAGAGAGAGAGAGAGAGAATGGCTGGCAGGCAGGCAAGCTGGCTCCACTGCTAACTCAACACCACTGAGGCCTTTCCTCACTCCTGAGGGAGTGCAAACACGCGTCTCCTTTTACAGCCTCTCTCCTGTGCCATTACACACGCATATCCTCCCAGAAAAACATGCAAGCATTACATCCTTCTCTCATTCGGCCCGTCTTTATTTTCACACAGCGTAATATTTTTTTTCCCGTTTTTGTTGCTCTGATGTTATCCAGTATTTCCCAAAGTTGCCGCATCAACAGCTCGCTCGTCTTGCTCAGTTTAATTTAGTTTTGTCTGTATGTGGATTTTAGATTAGGCTACAATCTATTGATTTTGGGGCTTGTATTTCCCAATTTGTAGATTTTTCTGGGGACAATTTTATGCTTATAGCACAGCCAGGAATGCATCGACTTTTTAAACAAAAGACTGAAATCAGTCCAATATGCTGATTTGCTGCTCAAAGAAAAAAATAAATAAATAAATATTAGGGCTGTCAAACGATTAATCATGATTAATCGCATCCAAAATAAAAGTTTGTGTTTACATAATATATGTGGGTGCACTGTGTATAATTATTTTGTGTGTGTGTGTGTGTATATATATATATATACTGTATATATACACACACACACATGCATGTATATTTAAGAAAAAAATCTTAAATAAAATATTATATATATATATATATATATATATATATATATATATTGATTATATATATATATATATATAATCGCAATTGGGTGTTTTAAAATAAATATCAATTATATATAAATCTATATACAGTATATACATGAAAATATGTCTTAAATATATACAAGTATGTGTGTGTTTTTATATATATATATATATATATATAAATAATTATACACAGTGCACCCACATATATTATGTAAACACAAACTTTTATTTTGGATGCTATTTTAACCCAATTTTGGGTCAAATATGGACAAACCCAGCCATTGGGTTACATTTTTAAATTTTTAACCCAATGTTTGAGTTTGTCCATATATATACAATCTGTCTACAATCTCTTGAACGTTAGTGTGTGCTATCCTAATATGTGGTCATAAACAGACAAACTACCAGAAACCCTTTCACCTTTGATCACATTTGACACCAAGCTGCAGAAATCCTGCTGAAGTGACAGGACAACCCTCAGGTCAGAGTTGTAAAAGCTTTGGCGCTGAGAAGTGACCTCTACAGTCCCCTGTCAAGCATTTGAAGCTTAGAAACGCACATAAGCACAGTTTCGCGTAGCAACAAGACAAATTTTTATCGTTAGCAAAGCTGAGGTGATTTATTAAATCCAACAGCTGCATTGCCTGTGATGTCGGCCTCATCAGATGTGTCCAAAAATCGTAAAACAATAAATGTTTATTTGTTTGTGAAATAGCACGTTTCTCAATAGCTTTGAAATAGCACTGGTATAACATATGGCCAGCGTATTTCTTTTTTAGATATATGTCGGACAGAGCACATTATGGCACTATTGTAAACATGGACTTTGAGGCACAAGTATAACACATTTGGTGGGAAATATGATTCATAATAAGCGCTGGGTCCAAAACTCCTTGTACACTTGTAAAAATGGAAATTTGGGTTTTCCGAGTTAAAAAAAAACCTCCTTTCACAGATCTCAGGAGATCCTTGGAGTAAAATTGTACTTTGCTGATCTCTTCTTCGTTCTGAAAGCAGTCATGCTGCCAAACAGTTTGCGGTTTTGTGTCAATGATCTAGAAAAGGCACGGTCGTCCTTGCCAGAAAAACAAGTGAAAGCCAAACCACTGTGGTGCTTTTCTTGCCCACTTGAAAGGCAGTGGATGTGCTGTTCATTCCCACCCCGGTGTTCCCTGAAGGTCCAAAAAGGCATGAAGGTGTGAGGGTTTAGTTGCAAGGAGAAAACTACAGCGAAATAGAAACACGTATAACACGCTTTACCATTACATTTGTTCTTAAGCCTATACGTTCTGTTATTCGTCAAGATGATAGGTTTTGTTTTCAGCCTGTTTTTCATCGAACGTGCTGTTGAATGAGACTCGGCGAAAGCCTCTTGCGAGAAGCGTGTTGAAAAACACAGGTGGAAGTTTTTCGAAGCATCTGACAGGCCGTTGACAACGTACAAGAGAGGTGTGGCACCGTGCCATGCTGGCCCCGGGCGGCACTTACCCTCAACCCGTCAACTGTGGGTAAACGCCTCACGCTGTAATCAACACACAGAGAGAGCGAGAGAGGGAGAGAGAGAGAGTCTTGTGTTAAAGGGATAGTTCACACGAAAATGAGAATGCTGTGAAATTATGTTTTGGGGGGAACTTTCCCTTTAAAGAAAAGAAAGTCTGTGAAAATTACAGTTATCTTGTAAGCTTGTTGCCGCAACAGAATAAAAAAAAGTAATTGCAATATTTTTATCTCACAATTATGACTTTTTTTTTCGAAAAAAGGGTCATATTCACTCGCAATTGTTAAACTCATAATTGCACATTATAAAGTTAGAATTGTAAGAAATAAAATTGCAGTTTTGTGTTTTAAAGTTAGCATTGCGTGATGTAAATTTGCAATTACCAATTAGTCAGAATTGTGTCAGTCAGAATTGCATGATATAAAGTTGCAATTGCGAGTTAAAGTCAAAATTACATGATATAGTTGCAATTGCATGTAATAAAGTCAGAATTGCTTGATATAAAGTTGCAATTGCGAGTTAAAGTCAAAATTACGTGATATAAAAGTCGCAATTGGATGTAATAAAGTCAGAATTGCTTGATATAGTCGCAATTGTGTTAAAGTCAGAATTGCTTGATATAAAGATTACACGATATAAAGTCGCAATTGCATGTTAGTCAAAATTACGTGTTATTGCGTGTTAGTCAGAATTACGTGATATAAAGTCGCAATTGCTTGATTTAGAATTACTTGATATAAAGGCACAATTGCGTGTAATAAAGTCAGAATTGCTCGATATAAAGTCAGAATTATGTGATATAAAGTCGCAGTTGCGTGTTAGTCAGAATTATGTGATATAAAGTCGCAATTGTGTTAGTCAAAATTACGTGATATAAAGTCGCAATTGCGTGTAATGAAGTCACAATTGCGTGTTAAAGTCAGAATTACGTGATATAAAGTCACAATTGCGTGTTAAAGTCAAAATTACGTGATATAAAGTCGCAATTGCTTGATTTAGAATTACTTGATATAAAGGCACAATTGCGTGTAATAAAGTCAGAATTGCTCGATATAAAGTCAGAATTACGTGATATAAAGTCGCAATTGCGTGTTAGTCAAAATTACGTGATAAAGTCGCAATTGCGTGTTAAAGTCAGAATTACCTGATATAAAGTCGCAATTGCTTGTTAGTCAAAATTATGTGATAAAGTCGCAATTGCGTGTTAAAGTCAGAATTACGTGATATAAAGTCACAATTGCGTGTTAGTCAAAATTATGTGATATAAAGTCGCAATTGCTTGATTTAGAATTACTTGATATAAAGGCACAATTGCGTGTAATAAAGTCAGAATTGCTCGATATAAAGTCAGAATTATGTGATATAAAGTCGCAATTGCGTGTTAGTCAAAACTACGTGATATAAAGTCGCAATTGCGTGTAATAGTCAAAATTGCTTGATATAAAGTCGCAATTGTGTTAAAAAGACAGAATTGCTTGATATAAAGTCGCAATTGCTTGATATATTCAGAATTGCGTGTAATAAAGTCAGAATTGCTTGGTATAAACTCACATTTGTGTTAAAGTCAGAATTGTTAAAAAAAAATTACAATTCACATATGAAAAGGAAAAACAAAACGTGACATGACATGAGTGACATGATGCGACAAAACTTGAACGCACCAGTTATAATCAATTGTCACTCTGCATCAGCGAGAACAAGGGAATAACACGAAGCTATATCGCTAATATTCATCGATTATAATCTGAAGAGTCTAGTTTTGCACTGTTGTGCTACTCGTCATGTAAAGATGTCTGCAAAACCAAAAGCTATTTGTTTTTCAAAGAGAGTTTGAGGTGACATGAGCGATAGCGATTGTTAGCAAAATAACAAATCTGAGCAGAGTTTAACTTTATGCAAATGAGCAGAACAAGATGCAGCAACTACCCATTAGTGGTGACCCCTACTGGCAACCAACAGTATAGTATGAAAGCTTGTTTCCGCTACAGAATAAAAAAAAACTTAAAAAGGTAATCGTGACTTTTTTCCTCATAATTGCAAGTTTACACCCCGCATTTGACATTTTTTTTTCAGAATTGCGTGATGTAAGCTCCCAATTGTGAGCGATTAAAGTATTTCTTCCTCATAATTGAACTTAAGTTATAACTAGAAAATCTGAGATACTCACAATTCTGAAAAAAATTTGTAGAAGTGCAAATATATATATCTCGCAAATCGGACTTTATAACTCGCAATTGTGAGGATTTATCATGCAATACAAAAAAAATGTATGTGCACTCCAGTTATAGTTTAGTTTTTCCTTTTTTAAATTCGATAGAAAGAGATCACTCCTTAATAATCAATGCATCTGTCTGCATTGCAATAGCAGGAGAGATCAAGCCATCGTTCCTTTACATTCAGTGCGACAAAACTGGATCGATGCAGCGACCTAGTTTATAGTTTGCAAAATAGACTGGGTTTCATTCCTCACACTGCATCTGCACTGCAAATGAAGAGTGTGATATGACCAAACTTGATTTGGTGATTTCATTCAGTTGCATCGTGCAACAGTGTGAAAGCCCAGCAATTCAGAGTGAATGGGAGGGAAAAAAACAAAAAATAACAGGCAGGCTGTGAATGCAGGTTGAGACCCAGCCCCTGACATTCCTATCTGTACCTGTGCATGCTGCGGAGGGACTGGAGGTGTGCCGGAGCTTAAGAGAGCCACTATTTACCCGCTGGGCCGGAAAGCCTCGAGGAGGAGGAGGAGAGGCCAGTGGGTGCATTACTCGGTTTAGACGTGGCCAGGAACAGAAAAAAAGGCTTTGAAAATGCTGCCGACAGCAATTGTCAGCATAGCTCTCGCGCTTTCTCTGACACAAACACACACTGCAGTTCACACATCCATTCATTCTCTCTTTTTAATGGATACATGTGACAGGATTTGCTTTGTATTGCTCCTGCTAGAAAGAAACAAAGACATCAATTTAAAAAAAGAAAAGAGAACATTTTATTAAGGGGAAATATTTCCGTATAAACTTTTTATGTCTTGCTTTTATTTAAAATGCATTATTGAAATGAAGTCTCAATCTGCATGATTATATAGTTTGTGACCAAACATCAGTTTATTTTATACAATAAGGAATATTTTGCATATTTTATGCAAAAACGACAAAATAAGGAATCAAATCACTAAATAAAAAAATACCAATTTATATCCATTAAAATTGATTAAATAATAATAAAAAAAAACAATTCTGACTCTGCCTTGGAGTACTGCAAATATACCAATGGCATATGGATATAGTAATTTTTCAGTACCATGGTGTGTATATATATATATATATGTGTGTGTGTGTGTGTGTGATTGTGAGCAATCCATCCAGAATAAAGGACCGGAAAAAGGCTGTCCACAACAGTTGTACCATGTGCCGACCGGAAAGGCGTTATGCAAATGGGTCACTCATTAAAAGTTTATTAAGAGTGTGTGTGTGTGTGTGTTTACAAGTTTTTCTATCCCAATGGGGACGTAAATGAGTAGTTCACTTAAAAAAAAAAAAAAAAAAAAAAAAAAAACTTTTGCTGATAATTTACTCACCCCCATGTCATCCAAGATGTCCATGTCATTCTTTTTAAGGTTAAGGTTTAAAATTAAGGTTTTTGATGAAAACATTCCAGGATTTTCTCCATATAATGGACTTCAATGGGAACCAAACGGTTCAAGGTCCAAATGAGAGTTTCAGTGCAGCTTCAAAGGGCTTTAAACGAGGGCCCTTCGAGTCATGACTCGAAAAAAGATTTGTTCATTTTGATGAACGAGTTTGAACAGGAGAGTCACGAATGTGCATCACAGAACAGAGCAAGGCAACCATTTGTGCTTATAAAACTTAAACTTTGTTGTTTATTTTTTAAATGAGCGATTGTTTCACTAGATAAGACCCTTATTCATGGTCTGGTGTCGTTCAAAGCCCTTTGAAGCTGCACTGAAACTCTCATTTGGACCTTGAACCATTTGGTTCCCATTGAAGTCCATTATATGGAGAAAATCCTGGACTGTTTTCATTAAAAACCTTCATTTCTTTTAGGTATAGATAGGTATATAAAAACATGTACACGCACACAAACTCGTAATAAACTTTTAATGAGTGACCCAATGTTTTGCTGACCTTTAAAGTTGGTGCAGTAAGCAAAAGTTTTTATCATTTCATCCGCTTCTAATGCAAATTGTGCCTTTTTTTTATCATTTTCAGCCTAAGCTTCTCCAGGTCAGTGTGTCTACTTTGGGTTGTGTTAGCAAGTGTAGTGTAAATACAGATATCAAATATGGGTCACTTTTAAAAGAAGATGTAAGCTGGTCATCAACAAAAGCAAAAAAAAAAAAAAAAAGTATATAGTCAACAAATCAAAATTTGCAAGACCTTCAGTGTAAATGCAGCCTAAGATTTCATGTTGACTTGAAACAACAGGCCCAAATACAACATGTACCCAGGATTTTGAATTTTATTGGCATTATGCAAGACAATAGAATAAACATAGCACACAATCATCTCTGCCAATCAGAGAATATCCAAAATCATTATTCCAACTAAAATAGTTTGGTTGCTTTACATACATTTAATAAATGTAAGAAGTTTTTTGTTTACCGGATTAGTCTTTTGTAACCGAGTTAACCATGCGTTTCTTGTAATATCGGATATTGCTGAAGAGGCTTGTGATTACTATAACAAATGACAGTAGCATTCAGGCATTCAAGTAACTAAAGTCATCTAGACTGGTGACAACTTAAAACAAACAATAACAATAAAAAAAAGTGGAGAGGGAAAATTTAAGGTGCAAATATATATTTTAGGAGAAGTACAAATTCCATTTCCAGTCTGAAACACATCAATGAAGTTACTTAATCATTTACTATAAAGTTAAGCGAGACAAAACTTAAGAAGAAGAGAAACGGTGCAGTTGTACTTTACATTACCAGCTTGACCATTAAGCAGATTCTACCTAAACTTGGTATATATTAATACTGCAATGCAATTAAACTTGCCAAGGCCTTATGGGTGCAACAAAGTTAAGAGAATTAAACTAGTCTAGTTCCATCATCATCTAAGAGTGCTAACCCATTTTGGTAGAAGACATTGCATAGGATGTCTTGGCTGCATATTTCTAGGGATCTTTTGCAGTTTGTTCGACCCACACAAATCCAATACTCTGCATGCAACGTGTGGGAATATTAACCATTAAAGGACTTTTTTTTTGTCTTCTCAAAGTAATAAACCAGAAGTTTATGGGCTGAGGCCAACTGGGAAGTAATGATGTGAAACTGAATATTAAGAGTCGATTTGCACTCATTTAAAGTTCAGAAAATCCTTCCATTTTCACCGAGTTCAGTTCAGAGCGTTTGGCAGAGACACTCGCTTTCTTCCTCTTCCCCTCAGTGGGATCCAGTCCAGTTCATTTGACGGGTTGCAAATCATCAAGGAATTTCACATTAGGGAGGAATGTTTTGGTGAGGCGACCTTGAAAGAGACAGAGTTGAATGAGAGTGAAGCTTGTTTTTTGGAGGTTTGCCATGATGGCCTTCATTGTGCAAACTGCATATAAGCAAGGTTATGAGAGCCATTATCAATGAAGCAAATTACATCCGGCTTGCATGTCCAAGTTAACAAAGGCATAATCAGATCTTGTGTTGTTTTGGCACAAATTCAAGCCAGGAAATTGTGCTAATAAAAGGCACTTCCACAATAGGGCAAGAAGTGTATTTACACTTATATAAAGAAACACAAATCATGTTTTTTTTTTTTTTTTTTTTTTTTTGCAGTGAGACCTTATCTAGCATGAAAAGTAAACTATTTTAAATCAAATACTTGCGTAAAATTTCCACTTTCATATTCTTGACTTAATGCAACCATGACATTATTACATTTTTTTTAAAATATTTGTAACTATTAACTCATTCATTTGCATCCATGTCACTGCCCCATTGAACAAACTGAAACATTTTGACAAATAAATAAATAAATAATCATAATTTATCATCCTAATCGGTAACACTTTACTTGAAGGGGTGTGTATAAGACTGACATGACACCTTCATAACCATGACATGACATATATCTTGAATATGAAGTAAGGTTTATGCATGTTTATGACAACTAAGTGTGATTCACTCAATAATGACATTTTGAATGCAAATATGATCTTGTTTAAGATGTATTTATGACAACTTGACAAACCATAACATCATAACCTGTCAGTGTCTGTCATGACACACATCCTTCATATTCATAACATATGTCATGTCATGATTAAGAAGGTGTCATGTTAGTCTTACACACACCCCTTCAAGTAAAGTGTTATGTAATCTTATAAAATTTACAGAAATTGGTAGTTTTGACTCTATACATGAAGCTAGTTATTAGAAAAATGATCAAACTAAATTGAGCAATAATTACACTACTAGTTGTACTCACTATCACTTGTTGCACCAAACACATAATCAGTTCTTATGTTGTCAAATTCAATCAAGCCAAGCCAATTTGTTAATGCATAAATCAGCCTCAATAAAGGCACATTTCACAAAGACAGACTAAATAAGAAGGGAAAATATATACTGTTTTTATTTTTAGAAAGTTAGTTGTGACCCGAGTACATATACATACATTCACAGATGTATGTGTGATTTCTCAAACATCAAATGATATGTTATGTCTATATTGTCCAGTTCTATTCACATGCAATGTTTTAAACACACATTTTGGCTGCTATTTCCATGCTTGGTTATTATGCATATTAGGCAATACCTGACCGAATAGGAAGCGTTCCTTCTCAAGGCAACAAATAACATGACAGCCATAGTAATTAGGCTCACCACACACACACACTAAAAAATGCAGTCAGCATCAGTTTCAAGTGTCAAATTAAAGTCTTGAGTAACAGCAGCCAAATATTTAACCACATTAAAAAAAAAAAAAATCAGATACTTCTGTAACAGTAGAAACACAGGAGAGCATGATGGGTACTCCCTTTACACCACAACTAAAACCAAACTTTAGATTGATATCAAATAGATCAAATAGTAGAAAACTCTTGAATTGAAGTATGATATAATCTGCAAGTATTTTATAAAAGTTCATAGAGTTTTAGAAACTTTTTAAAAAGTAGTTATCTTTGCTTTATTTGATTATAATGAATAAAACAAATCAATTACACTGTTATTTCTTATCCCATTTTCTGCCCTTGTGGGGAAAACATTTTTGGTCCCCATGAGGAAAAAGGCTTAAAATCAAACCAAGTAATTGCAGGAAGTTTTCTATGATGGGTAGGGTTAGTGTAAGGCGATAGAATATACAGTATAAAAATCATTATATAAACCCAACGTGTGCGTGTGTTTGTTTAATGACATCCTCACCTCTAGTACAAGAGGAAGAAGCGGGTTCGGAGAGAAGACACCATGCTTTCTGACATGTTACGCACTTTCAGGTAGTTCACAAACCCTCTGAAGAACAGCAGGAGTCCTGGAGTGGATGCAAGACAGGTCATAGGTCAATAACTAGATGTTCCAAATAGCATGCCTACTTGCATCTCCACAAAAAGAATATAATAGGGCACTGCGAGCATATTAATTCACACAAAACCGGAATCCATTAAAGCCTAATCACAGCAGCAAGCTCACTACAAGTCATAATGCGTTTAAAACTCATGATTTGAATTTAAAAAGTCATGTCGTCTTGTGGTCAGTGAACCAGCAGATGGCGCTAGAGTACCGTAGACAACATGGCTGGCGAATGAATCTAAACAAAACTCCTCAGGACTTTTATATCATTGTTAAAATAGGTCATGTTTAAGGTCTTACCAAGAACGAGGAAAATCCACCAGAGCCAGTACTGCCCATTGAAGTATCCAGTAAAGTAATCTGAAAACTGAAAAGAAGAATAATACCGTTGAGTTTCACGCTGATTGAATTCACACTCATCTTTGATTCACAAAGTTTTCCACTGAACTAATTAAGAGACTCACTCTCACAATGAGGATCCATTTGATGAGAGAGAGTCCAAAGCCGCAGATGGCCCCGTATCGGCCAGCAATGGTGTTGGTCAAACAGAAAGACAAGCAAAACCCAATCCAGTTGAATAGAAAAGCCACTAGATACAGAAACAGAAAGAGTGAAATGACATCAAATATATTTATATTAGGGCTGTCAAACGATTAATCGCATCCAAAATAAAAGTTTGTGTTTACATAATATATGTGGGTGCACTGTGTATAATTATTTTATATATATATATATATACACACATGCTTGTATATATTTAAGAAACATTTTCATGTATATAGATTTATTTATAATGATCAATATTTTATATATTTAATATTTTTTTCTTAAATATACATGCATGTGTGTATTTATTTATATACAAAAAAAATATTTACTTAATGTAGTTAATTATCAGACATTAATATGGATTACTGCTTTTATTGTCTGACAGGTTTTTATTTATATTTTACTCTATTTTGTCCTTCTTAAACTTCAAACAAGATTATGTTTATTTTAGGGCTGTCAAACGATTAATCGAGATTAATCGCATCCAAAATAAAAGTTTCTGTTTACATAATATATGTGGGTGCACTGTGTATAGCTATTTTATATATACAAACACACACACATGCTTGTATATATTTAAGAAATATTTTCATGAATACAATGTATATATATTTTATATAATTTATATTATATAAATATAAATACTTTATATATAAATAATATTTTATTTCTCAATATACACGCATGTGTGTATATTTATATATATATATATACAAAATAATTATACACATTGCACCCACATATATTATGTAAACACAAACTTTTATTTTGGATGCGATTAATCTTTTGACAGCCCTAGTTTATTTATAATAGGTGTGTAGTATGTTTTGTATGTATTGTGAGCACTTTACTCTCTTGAAGTATTGCTGCTAATGCACTTTAATTTCCCAACTGGGACTAATAAGTACTACTACTACTAATGAAAGAGTGACTAATCATTCACTAAACATGACTGGACTGTGATATACTGTACTCCTGTCCTGATCATGCTTTACTGGGTATGGAATAACGTGACATGCAATACATCACACCACCACCAGATGACGCACAGAGAGCACTAATGGAGGAGGTCAACACACAAACACACACAGACACTGCGTCTGAATCACTTACTCTCCTGAGGTCGTTGTTTTGAAGTTATTACTGTACTTTGCGAGCTCTAACACAGTATGTTCTATATAGTATGAATGTATGTAGTATTAATGTAATCTGGATGTACTAAATCCACCATGTTGTCGTCAAGTGACCTACCAGCATCAGTTACGTCACTTAGCTTTCATTCACAAATCCTCTCCCGTGGCCTCATGGGATTTTAAAGTGTCCATCGTATGCACACTTCAGAATCTCACCGGAAGTAGTAGGTCATGGGTACTCTTTGCCTACTCTTTTATGAGTATTGTGAATTCGGATTTTTATGTATTTCACCTACTGTATAGTAGGGATGTATGTGATTTTGGATGTAGCCACTGCGTTCTTAATTATGCTTATCTAAAATATAATATATGCATATGCTAAAAGGTTGACAAAACCTCGCTAAATTGCATGTTTGTGCATGAATGAAATTTAGAATGATTAATCCAAACATGAACGTGTCGTGTGTGTGTGTACCGTAAACAGTACGCATGACTTGACTTACTAAAGAAGGCCAGCATAAAGATTCCATCATTTCCCACCCTCAGCTGATCAGCGTCACTGAAGTCATCCCGAACCGGAAAATCTTCATCCTTTTTTAAGTAGATGGATAAAGAGAAACATTCATTAGTGTTTTCGAAGCATATTAGAAGGTAAAAGTGGCTCAGAGATCACCATGGTTATAATGAGACAATGTTTACATAACTGGACCAACAAAAAATTAAATGTAGATGTTAGCCAATCATATCACAATACAATTACATATATATGTAAGTATATACAGTGTTTAAGTAAGGGTCAGGGAGCAGGTGGAAAATACTTATGAAGGACTAAATAACTTCTGTTTTAATTCATGAAAACCTTGATATATACACTTTAAATATCGATATATTCACTTTATATTCCAAAAAAGACACTAAAAAAAATAAAAATAAAGACAACAACATGGTGATGTAACTCCTAATTCCGTAGCTTTTTTAAAGCTTGATTACTTTCCTTTCAGCAAACACTTTCATCCAAAAAGGCTTCAAGTGCACTGGCAGCAGGGACAGGCCCTTCAGTGCAACTTTGCGGTTAAGCATTTAGCTCAATGGCAGATTTTCTGGGAAATCCCTTTTTTGTTTTGCTTTTAAAGAAGTTCAACAGAAAATAAAAGATCTGTCTTCTACTCAACTTCATGTTGTTCCAAACCCATATGACCCAAAAAGAGGTATTCTGTATAATGTCTCTGCATAAACATTGTGAATGGTGCCTCACATATGGTGCCTTTAGATAAATTGCAGCAGGTTCAACATCAATGACATCATTAAGGCTGACAAAAAAAAATGCATCTTAAAAAAAAATGTTAAAAAAATTCAGCAAATGACATTTGCCATTACATTGCTTTCAAATACAGCACTTAAAGGGATACTTCATCTCTGGAAAGATATACGTGTATTTAAAATGGGTCATTTATGTAGAAGAAATGTGAAATTATTTTTGAATTTGGAGCTTTCTAGAAAAGCCAGAAAATGTATTTTTTGGCTTATGTGGACGAAAGACAACTCCCAGAATGCACTTGCTTCGCTGCCCTAGGAGGCCACGCCTACCGGTAACAGAGCGCAGTAGTTAAACAGTAGTTAAATCTAGGCTACTAGTGATGATCTACGTGATGAGTCTGCCCGAAAATGTGTTTCGAGATCGCACAAAATGTCCAGGATTCGGCTTTTGCGTTCTACATTCGCATTCATTATTGGCGCTTTTCCACAACACAGTACCAGCTCAGTTCGACTCGGCTCTGCTCGGCTCCCCTTTGTTTGGTTTTCCACTAGAGCCCAACCGATAAGGGATTTTGAAGGCCGATACCAATACAAATATTTTTGAGTTTTAAAATCCGATATCTCGGCCGATATTTTATTTATTTATTTTTTTAAACTGGACATGATAGTCACAAAATTTGTCATGCTTATTTGAGTTAAGAGAACTGATGGGGATGTTCTTTTAATTGTTATACAAGCAATGTATGTATCGTGCCCAACTCAACGAGTGTTGCCAACAGGAATGGTGTAGAGTGCCCTCGGGTGGACAAACTATACAACTCCAACACTCATGACATGGTTCAAGCGTGTTTCGTCTGTTTTTATTTTATTTTTGAAATATTCATTTATCGGCCATTATAACTGCTGATACCGATAGTTTGGAAAATGCCTAATATCGGCCGATAATATCGGTCTGCCGATATATCAGTCTGGCTCTATTTTCCACTGTGTTAAAGTTTGTTTTTTTTTTGTACTTTTTTTTTTGTACCGCCTCCAGCGAGGTTCTGAGCGAGCTAAGGCGATACTAAAATGTCACGTGAAAACAATGCCGACTGCTGATTGCTCAGAGAGAATCGTCACTATTCACTGCGTCATCATTATACGCGCCAGATGGAGTATTCTGAATAACCCCGCTATTTTTAAATTTAAGTAAATTTAAAATTTAAATAAGTATTTTTCAAAAGTAAAATATTATTTTTTTCCAGACAAAAAATACATAAATCTCTCATCTCAGGGGGATATGAGGGTGGAAAGCTTGGTAATTCGAAAATACTACAGGTTTTCTACTAATACAAAGCTTAATGCTAAATCCTGAAGTATCCCTTTAAGACGTATCTGTCTGTCTTAGTGTTTTTATGATTCTTTTTTGGAACTGGACTTTCATTGTATGAATTACTCTTGTACAGCATCAACATTCTTCACAATGTTTCTATGTGTGTCTCACAGGGTTTGGAATGACATTAGGGTGAGTAAATGGCCAAATGTTCATTTTTGTATGAACAACTCGTTTATGATTCAGCCTACGCCTCTGGTAGCGGCCAGCCCAGCTCCACATTGCTACCGCAGCTCAGAACTGTAGTGGTTGTGTAACAAGCAAAAGTCTTGAATAATGCTCTAATTCATTCTTTGTTTCTCTAGTGATTTCATAACAGTGCTCGAGCACTTGGGTGCTTGCTTTCTCTCTCATGCCCTCGTTTTGCAATTACAAAATAATAATAATGAATGTTCCTTGAGCGCCAAGTCAGGATATTAGAATGATTTCTTAAGAATCATAACATTACAAATGTCTTAATATTGTCAATTTTGATCAATTTGATTCATCTTTGCCAACTAAAAAATATCTCAAACTTTCAAATGGTAGTGCATGTATACATTTTAAATGTTTATGGCCGCATACCCGTTTTATTATTTAATATAGTAAGTAGTAAATTAAGACTTCATTTAAACAAACACTGTCATTGAGAGAGAGAAAAAAGGAAGTTGGTTCTAAGAAAAGCATAATTTATTTGCAGATGTGAGTTTTGCTTGAGATTCATTTATCTAATGCATTGACATTCTTAAGACTACCCAAATAATACTTTTTGGGGCCACGTTACATAACACTTCTTGATCTGAGCTCAGAGAAATCAGAGTATCAGAGGGATTCTCTATTTAGGTCATGGTTTATATGGCACACCACATCCTCAAAAAGGTTCTCCTTATGTTACTGTTAAAAGCAAATCAGACACCATTTAAAAATCAAATCAAGAGATGCCCCGTTTCATTTTAGTCATCATCAAATCATACCAGCATTACTACAGCAATAATAATCCTTCCTTCGAGGGACTGTTTTGGATTTTACCGTAGACGCAGTGGAAAGTTGTGCGAATCGAGGACTTGGGAGTTTCTTTCTGCAGAACATGTGGGCGTGATGGATGAGATACTCACTCGTGGAATAACCTCCACCGCCGAGGCAGCCATTGCTGCTGCTTTAGCCTTCTCTGCCTCGTCGTAAGTGGGCAGAGACGTGGCAACGCTGTATGGTGGAGGAACGGGAAATTCCCCTGGATATGTGCTCTCTGGAAGAAAAAAACACAGTCATACATCACACATTTCTAGCTATGAGTTTTCCGAGGGAGCAGTATTTCAAGGGAGCGCTGTCTTGATATTGCTTAGTCAAAAATCACTATTGTTATTGCTCATACTTAGAAACCCATAAACAGCAAGCTCTGAAGTGACCAGACTTATAAGTTTCTCCTTGTGGATGATAAAACAGGCAAAACAGCTGAGACTTGGTGAGAAATAAGTTTCTGTACCTGGTGCAGCGGTTGCTCCGAGCGCCACACTAGTATACGGAGGGGGCGGAGCATCCGTATCCACCGCGGGGTTGCTAATGCCTAACTCAGCGGCAGCGGCCTGGGACGATGTGGACGGCTCGCCACCGGCAGCCCCTTCAGAGGAGTCGTCCTCATTGTGCAACTAGGGAAGGACAGAAACGAATGTTTAGACTTTGGTAACGTTACTTCAGTGACAAGTTCTACACTTTTTGATTGGTAATAGTCGTGGTTTTAAATGATTTATCAGTGTACATCGTTATGACAAAATTCCTTTGGCCAGAAGAAACGTGTATAAAATAATAGTTTGTTCCAATCATGGCAATTATCTAAAATCATATAATTTTCTTAAGTGATACAACAGATTGCTAGGCATTATGGCATGTTTTTTTTTTTTTTTTTTTTTTTTTAATGATGGGAAGGAACTATGGAAGCTTGTTTCCGCCACGGAATGAAAAATAAAAAAGGTAATTGCGACTTTTTATCTCACAATTCTGACCTATTTTCTCAAAATTGCGAGTTTACATCTCGCAATTCTGACTTTATTTCTCACAATTGCGAGATATGAAGTCGCAATTGCGTGTTATAAAGTCGCAGTTGTGTGTTATAAAATCAGAATTGCGAGATATAAAGTCAGAATTGCGAGATATTGCTTAGTCCCAATTGCGCGATATAAAGTCAGAATGAAATGCATGATATAAAGTTGAAATTGCGTGTTGTGAAGTCAGAATTGTGAGAAATAAACTATTCTGAGGGGAAAAAAAGGGTAACGCTTCCTTTTACAGTACAGTACTTACAGTGTACTTACCTAGAAAATACTGGCTAATGTAAGGTAAGTACATGGAACAGGGTTAGGTTTAGGGGTAGGTTCAGAGTTAGTACTAGTTATTACCCAGTAATTGTAGTTACTAAAATAAGTACATAGTATTTACTTGGGTAACTGGACTGTAAAAGGAAGCGTTACCAAAAAAAGTTAGTATTTTTTTCCCCTTAGAATTGGCCTGAAAACTTGCAATTGCGAGCTTATATCTCACAATTCTGAGAAAAGATGTCAGAATTTAGAGATATAAATTCGCAATTGTGTTATGAAGTCGGAATTGCGAGATGTAAACTTGCAATTGTGAGAAAAAAAAGTCTGAATTGTGAGATATAGGAATCTTTTTTTCCCTCATAATTGCGACTTTATTTCTCAGAATTGCAACTTTATCTCTCGCAATTGCGACTTTATATCTCTCAATTCTGACTTCATATCTTCATACATCCTTTTTTTATTCAATGGTGGAAACAAGTTTCCATTTAATTGTATAATTTTGTTAATTCTGTGTTTGGTTGTTAAGTATTGACGTGAATGTATCTATCAGCCGTTTCAATGACAAATTTTCACAATTTTTAAATTTTTTATTCATGCTACTCATTGAAAAAAATTACCTGTTTACTAGCATGAGGGCGGGACAACCTGTCACTCACATGAGCTTGACCAATAGCAAACCACAACCATCCAATCAATCCCCACCGTACATTTTTTTTTTTTCGTTCGAGAAGCCATTTCACTCAGATATAGGCTAAATCGCAAGAAGAAAGAACTATCGCAACTAGTCGAATCTGACAAGGTCTTGTGTTTTGCATTAGGTGAAATGACACCATGATGTACTCAACGAAGGGAGGATATCATCTAACACTGCTAAGAACAAGTCAACAACTTGGACTCTAGAGAGGCATAACCTTACTGCCCTCTCCCAGCAATCAACAAAACAATCTCTAAAGCTAAACTTCAAGAAAAAGGTGTTGAAACAAATTAAACATTCAGTGTCCAAAAGGATCCTTACGTCTTAATATTCATGAAGTAACCTGAAAATGTCTTCCAGGCATTGAGGACTAATGGTAATTTGACAGTTCAACACTGCAGGGGACGTATTTGGCACATCAGAGTGCAATCAGATGCACAGTTGTCTGCCAAAAAAAGTTAGCAAACAGCGAGATTCACACAGTAACAGGAGAGCGACGGTAATGCAAACCACGAGACTGAGGCACAAGGCTCTGCACCTGTTTGAAGTGTCGTTAAGAAGTAACCGTCCAAACAGACACGAGGGGATTCGACCTGGTGAAATTAGTCTGTTTTGCATGCGTGGCAGTTATTCAGTGACTTACATTGACAATCCTCTTAGTCACAATAGGGTAACTCCGTGTCAACTCAACCGGAGGCACCGACTCAAATGACTATTTTTTCTGAAGAAAGACAAATATGAATGCCATGACATGCCATTAACGGAGTATTCTGCTATTTTTTTTTGTTTCACATAAAATTTAAAACCAAATTAGAGTGAAAATGACTTAAGAAAGATGGCAGATTGGTAGGTCTCGTTAGTAAATTATGTTCTATTTAGCAATACTTGTTAGCCTGGTTAAAACCAGACCATTGTAACTGTCAGGTGTAACTGAGTTATGATCTGGTAAAGCGCATAGACAAATCATTTCCAGAGGGAGCGTCACCAACGGATGTCACGGATAGGCCAAAAATCAATCAGAGCGATGAAGGAGATGAGGAATGCAGAGCGGCGAGTGTTGTCTGCTTGGTTTTTAACTAAAACGATACGTTCAAATCGCTTAAAAAAGACGCGATAGCGGATTTGAATGAGTGATGTTCGACGACACCATCCATCTTTGTAATGTAGGCTACAAAATCTGCTTCAAAATCCCGGCGCTGTCGTCATCGTGTAAAGCCGGAACTAACGTTTCTGATTGGTGCCTCGATTTCGGCGGATTGGAAATGGGCTTGAATGAGCTTTTGCCAGACTAACTTTCAGAGCAAATCTAAATTTGACGGAAATTGTCTGGGGTTTCCCAAGGCTATATGCTTGTTGCATAAAATACCAATGGTGACAGCTTCCCCCCTCCAGGTTGGTGGTCCAAGGCATTGTTGTCCATTGCACTTCTGGGATTCTTCCCACCGGAGCCTCGCTTTCGATTTCAAAATGGCGGCTGCGTGAAATCAGCGCATGGGCTCTATGCACGGCGGTATTTCCGGTGAAGGTGTAAGGATGCTCGATAACTTCCGCCGATCGTAGAGTCCAATGCAATACCGAGAATTTATATTGAATTTTATACTCCATGGTTATACTAAAGAAACGTTAGTCACAAAAACAGATAAAACAGACACCCCTCGTTGTGTTTATGCTTCTTTTTAAAATTATAATAAATAAACATAATTATATATAAAATTACATTTAAACGTATATACGTTTCGTTTTAAAGACAGGAGGACAGTAAATTTTAAAGACTCTGCCATAATCCCGTTTTCCTAGATTTTCCTCCGCTTTAATCTCCACAACCGGAAATGGACAAGCATCCTTGCGTCAATGCGGAACTTATGCGTGCATATAGCCCATTGAAATCGCTTCTGAATGCACGATTGTTTTAGATTTTATCTAGAAGTATCGGGGGTGGCGGTACTGACCACAGATTTTACAAGATAAGATATTTTGTCAATGATGCTCAGGATCTGTTGCACACCAAGTTCACATGAGAATGATTACACCATGAAGCCGCATCAAGGACAGAGCGGGCCAATGGGGAATCGGGCTTCCTCACTCTGCACTGAGAACAACAAAAGACAAACTAAACTGGTCAGGGACAAATAAAGCATCTCAAGTGGTTTGCAATGGGCTGTAAAGAACTATCAGACTGGAGATAATTAGTACATCTTATCTGTGTTATGGCTAAGACTGCACAGAATCAGTGTTTGAAAGTCCCTCAAAAGGGAGTTATTATATCAGTGTCACTGTTTCTGAACTCCTGAAATGCCTCCATTGTAGTCTCGAGTTTTCTACTAGGAACAAACATGTCATAATATTCCTCATTTAAATAATTCCCACCCAAGGCATATGCATGGTTGAGTTGTTTAAGAAGTGTGTAGAAACGTGTGGTTACGATGAGGCGGCCAACATTTCCGACACACGCATGAAGCGGTTGACCAATCATAACATATTCATCCAGAATACAACATATCGACGTTTATTAAAATCTCGACAGAATATCCAAAGACAAATAACAAATACAGCGGGGTAGGGCGTGATCCTGTAAATATGGCGGCGGATCCATAATGCAACACTGCGTGACGTCACCTTCACATTCCCTATTACACATTTGGTTGCTCTAGCAACATTCTAACATGCAGCAAGATCCATAAAGTTGTTCCTAGAAATGATGAAAAGACTTCGAAAACATACAGAGGCGTGCTGGATGAATTACTCAGCACTCCAGGAAATGAGTTTCAGCTTCTCTGAAAATGAAAATATATCATAGAGCGCTCCTTGTTACCAAGACTTTGAGACCAGAAAATGACAGGGGTTTTGATGAAGCATAAAATAACATTAAGTGAAGACTACAATCAGCCTTAGTCCCTGTTAAATACGCGTATACCAAGAGCCAGATTTTTACTCTCAACTATCAAATCCAAAGTCTACAATCTGTGTGGTCAGTACACAACTCTGTACATGTTTAACTAGAAGCTGCCCTTGTTTTTTTGTGATACACAAAGTAGCAACTATAATTCAAAAAACAAGGTCATTTTTATAAAGTGTTGGCATTGTGGTTTATAAAAGATATTATTTTCTGGGAACCTTCACATACTTTCCATCTGAGCAGTGAATCACCAGATTTCCACAATAAACAAAAGGCCCTGGATCCAGATTACAGGGCCAGTTCTCTATTGTTCAGGGTGGAAAACACACAAACTTGTGATTATAATGCACTTGGTGTTCTTTATGATACAGTAGAAGGTTGTACTTCTTTGAAAACCAAGTGAACTGTCAACCAAAAGGACATTACATTTCCACCCAATGCCTCAAAATGCATTGCCCCAAACACAGCCATGACCCCTCAAAATGCATTGCAATGCTCCAAAATGCCTTTGAACACACCCAAGCGCACTAATGACAACACAAACATGATTAAAATGCTTTAAAACTTTGTTGAACACCTCAAACACACCTATGATGCGTTCAAAGTTCAAACATGCTAATGTAATAATGCCTCAAAGTGCATTAGAATAATCTAACGGCTCAAAGTGCATTTTAGCATTCTGAGTCATTTAAATTTCCCAAGTGGGTCTGTGACGCCTCAATTTGTAAGAACAATTTAAACGTGCAAACGATGCCTCAGCATGCATTTGAGGGCCCCAAAACAGACTAAATAGTGCCTATGTGGCTTTAAATTGCAAGTCAAATTGTATGACTGAATAGATTACGTACAAACATTCTTAATCATAAACAACACAACTGGACTAACCAGTGGATTCATTTCATTGCACAGCATCTCAAATGTTGGTTTAGATATTCTGAGATGAATGAGGCAAAATCATCAAATTGGTTGGGAATAATCACGAACACCATGCATCCACCTCCAAACGCAAGATAACGATAACATTTATTGCGTTCAGTCATGTATTAAAAAAAAGAGTGGCTTCCCCAATTGCAGCAATCCCCAATTTCATTACAAATATTTTGCGCCAATTTCCCTGAAAGTGACTAGTTTTTCCTCTTGAATTATTTCAACACATTTTAACATTCCAAATGCACTTATGTCACCTTAAAACTTTAAGGTGCAACTGTGACAACTCAAACTGCATCGGAACACATTGGAATTGCATTGGAATGCAAAGCATGAAAACTAATGTCAAAATGCACCCGACGTCCCATACATGTCTGTGGCGTTTCAAAATGCATGAACGCCCCATAAGCTTAAAAGGTTCAGAGTGCACCATATTATCACATTGAGTTGGAACGCAGCCGTGATGCTTCAAGATTAAATGTCAAATGCGCTCAACATGTCTATGAGCTTCGAAATGCATTTGAATGAATGCCCTAATTTCCCCCAAATCATCCATTATGGCTCAGTGTGTAGTTGAACATTCCCCAGCGCAATTCTTTAAAACCTTTTTAGAGGGACAAATCAAGTTGTTTCCCTATATTCTGAAATAGTAAATCTGTTGTATCCATTTTTTTTTTAAGATTTAATATTTTTATTTTAAAATTAGGCCTGTGACGCCTTAAAATGAGTACAATTTAAACGTGCAAACGATGCCTCTGCATGCATTTGAGGGCCCCAAAACATGCCTATAATGACAATAATTTGCCTGTGGCTTTAAATGTTGCACATTAACCTGTGACAACTCAAATTGCATTTTGAATGCACCTGTAACACCTCAAAATGTGTCTGAATGATTAAAAGTGCCAATGATGCTTCAAAATGCATAATGATCCAAACATGCCTGTGATACTGTAAGGTGTTTGAGCACCCCAAATCATACAACAGCTAAAAATGCATTTTAACATCCCAAATGCGCTTATGTCGAACTTCCAAGAGCACCTGTGACGACTCAAACTAACTTGGAACACACTAGTTGTGTTTCAATCCACCTACTCTTATGCGAATTTACTTATGGAATAATTATTTGTGGGTGTTTTCAAACAGGTGGGTGTTTATAAATCGTCCAATGAAAATGATGCCATTCCCCCGACCCCACCCCGACACCCTAGCTTCACTGTGAAGTGGGCAAATCAGGTAATGTGGTCGAAAACGCCCCTCTGTTTATGGCCACGCCCACTGATCTGGTCACTCCCATAATTTACTGTCCAGGCTTCTTGGAATTTTGGAATATCACATTAAAAAAAAAAAAACTGAAACTACGATTGAGAGTGATTGATCCCTCCTAACATGTGACTTTGAAAAATGTCGAGTTTGAGAGTTTTGATTGAATATATTTGTGAAATTTTATCAAACAACAGCATAACCGGGACTAACCAGTAGATTAATTAATAAAATCCTTTTTAAAATAATTTATTATTTTTATTTCCATGGTTTTATTACAAATTGCAAAGTGAAACGATGGCATATTTGTGGTTTTGCTACAAAATATAATGAACTTCGGTTACTAGCCACTGTATCTTATAGTTCCAGATGTGTAAGGAGGCGTTCAAGCAGGACGTGTTCTTGAGCCTGCTTTAAATCAACGTTAGGGAAGATTTTTAAAGAAACTTTACAAACGCGTCCATTCAATTGAAGTACGTTTTGCTGATTTGAACGCAAAAAAAACGCGTCCTGTGTGAACCGCCGGGTACTTTGTCGCGGTGCAGATGTGATGATGCGGAAGTCACGTAGGCTACGATTAACGGTACACGGGTAAAATGACAGTAATCAGCAGCAGCTCGGACATGTCCGTCTATTGTATAACATGACATATTTGATCGACTTATATAACGATGCGTGATTTAGACTTACCACTTGGTAGCGGCTCGCCGCCTGGTCCATTTTCATATACGACCAGCCCAGCCAGCGGCGAATAAAAACCGTAAAATCTTGATTAATTCAAATTAAAGGCAGCTCCCAATCTTACTTGAGATATGGAACGGATCAGTCATAGACGGAGACCTTATTTTTTTCTCCCCATTTACTCAATAGACACGATTTAACGAGAACGGTCATGAGATACAGTCGAGTCCTACAGTGAAGATGAAGAAACAAAGCGAGTGGGAGGGAGGGAGGAGATGCCCATGACGCAACCGTGACCTCACACTGTGGACGTCAAACTGTTTTATTTATTGATATACAGAGATAAACACATCTAATTATATTTGCAAAATGTTTACTAGTGCTATATATTCTCACCAGTTAATGAAGGGAGTTTAAGACAAATAAACTTTAGAATTCTTTTGTAAGGGTATACTATGATATTTAGCCTATGTAATTCGAGCTCTGTGTGTTTTTGGAAAAACTGGCTGATGTTTACACCTTTTCCCCTTTAATATCTGTCCTTGTAGTGTACATGGCCTTCAAGGTGACCTGCCTAGACAAGTTATGTAAACATTGTCCTAAATTAATTTCATAATGTTGATGACACCGTTGCATTGACTGATTTCTATCTCAGTATTTATTTCTTATCTGTGAAATTATATTTGAAAGGTCAAAGAGTGATCCTGTGGTGTCAACAACTATACCAGATTGCAGTTCTGAAATCAAGCATGCATATCTCCATCTACTGGACAGATAATGCAAAGATTGTGGAATGTAAATTAAATATGACTTTAAAAAAAAGATTTAAAGATAAAAGTAAAACGAAAGACAGAGATACATCAGCTTTCATTCAAGATGTTAAGGGTTTATTTGGGAAAAGCTGAACAAAAAGTAAAGACTCAATGAAGAAACAAAAATTAATAATCTCTTAAAGTTCTTTCTATTGGTTTGAGTTTAAAGTGTGATTATTGACTTTGGTCTTAAATCATCTGATCTCTCAAATGTGTTTTAAATAAAAAGACAATGTCTAATCAACAATAGAACATAATAATATAGCCTAACACAATCACAATATTTCAAGAGACGTTGAATATAAACATGTAATTTATCTAAATATTTTTCAAACGCATCCAAATAATAACATACTTTACAAAAATATATATCCAGTATATTATTATTATAATGTAGCCTACCATCATCTCATCATATCTAAAAACAATAAAATCAGACAATATCAGTTGTGTAATATGACACACATTTTTAAAATGAAAAGTGACATCATATATAGCAGATTTATAAGCAGATTTATGAGCAGCTTAGCTCATTCATTTAGCACACTGTTGATGTGATTGCTTTAACAGGCACTAGAGGGCCACCTTAGGCAGGGCCATAAACATGACTGTTGTCATTCAATGAAGTGAAAATGAACAATACCGCTTTTTACCATCATTTCCACTAGTCTGTCTCCAAAAAAAAAAAAAAAGCATTTAATGGAAAATCACTAAAGTCTTCACCTTTACCCTAGTTTGTTTATGCTCAAAACCAAATTGTTCCTCTTGGATTTATACACTTGATTAATGTTGATTTAAAAAAAAAATCACACATTGTAATAATTCAATCAGCTCATTGTTTCTGCCAAAAATCATTATGATGTTAATTAGCCGTGTGATTTGTTTAGGCTATACATTTCTGAATTAGCATACTTACATAAGATCACATACAGTAGTCCCCTCTGATACCAGATCAGTGTCTGTCTAATGTAGACACATGCATTTTCTTAAAAGCGCTATACAAATAAATGCAAATAAATTTATTTCCGCTTACATTCCACACAATATCTGATTGACGTTAATCGTAGGCTATTACTAGTCTTCTCCACTAGATGTCATCCTCTTATTTAGCTACGTGTGTTGCGTGTTCATTCAGTGGATTCAGGTCATGATACAGGTGCGCAGCGTGCAAGATCTTCCACTCATTTGAAGGAACCAGTGCTGCATGGTCATGAAAGTTTTATATTTGTTTATCAAATTAACCATTAAAGCACAAGAAGATTTGATAGAGAACTCGCGTGCACTGTGTGATAAGTTTTGTCCTCGCCCACAGAAAGCTTGAATGTCTTAGTGTGAAAAAAACGATTCTATTTCATGTCTCCTTGAACTTGAACAGATAAATGTTCACAAATTTATCTTAAAATGCCCACCTTAGTAAACATAGTCAGTTATGGCAAAGTGACATTAGCCTAATATCCCTGATGTTGATTTATGTTTTAATGTTAATCAAGCTATAAGTTTATTATAAGTTTATTTATTATAAATAAATAAATAAATAGACCCTAGAGAAAAAATGTTTAAAATATATTTATTTCATACTACAAATATATTAATATATTTACTGACATACCGCTTGAGACTTACTGATATAAATGTTATAATTAACTTTATTTTGAGCTCTTCTTTATTGCACAATGCACATTTTTTAATATTAAGCCAAAATGTGTTTTAACATCACTATTATTAAGGATAATAACAGTTCCACTAACCCAATCAAATATACTTAAGTTTATCTTTAGATGGACCATAGATCCGGATAACTAATGTAAAAATTTAGGAGACTTTAAGTATATCAATTTTGTTTACCGAAAGTACAATTGCAGGGTATTTAAGTACATACATATGCAAATTTATTTATAGTATACTTTGCATAAAATAAATGTACATTTATTTTTCACTATAGGTGAGAACATTTAATTCAATTGATTTTTTTTTTTATCTGTGCATATCTCCCCTTGAGTTTCATTTGAACAATCAACATGAGCTCATCCCTGGCAGCTTCACTTGCTTTCAGCATCGTCATCTGTTTGCTTGTATTTCTGTCGAGCCTTACTAGTTCCTTTTTTTTTTCCGGCCTTTGCTGCAGCCTTTGCTTCTTTTTGTTGAGGAAGTGAGGAAATCCGTTGGTCAGGCCAACTTGGCATTGGCCTGTGGGACAGCTACACTTTGTCATAAACTGCATGCATGGCTAATAGAAAATGGATATATTATAAGATTTTTGATTGCCTATAATTAGATTTAGATTTGCTTAGGTTCAGCACGCTGCTGGCAAATTGTCCCAAGGGTGTGATGGTGTGTTGTGGTGAGGTCAGAAGATGATGATTGGGTCCTTTAAAAGAACAGACACAAACACATTCACATGTACATGCTCAAAAACATCCACACATAGCCAAACCAGCAACATCAACAACATTTCTTGACGGGGGAAATTACAGCATTGCATATTCACTAAATTGACTAAAATAACAGATTAGGACATTCAAAACTCTGCAAGTTCTCCTTACTAACTTAAGGCACCTAGTGTCTAAAAATTGTTATTGCAGTGCATTTTGTTCCTTTACATATATTGTTTATTTGTTTCATAAATAAAACTCATTATTAAAAAGGGGGAAATATTATTATTCACCCCAGCATTTTGCTTTTCATTTGTTTCACTTTGTTATTTACCATTTTGATTAATTTATTCAATAATAAGCAATAAGTAATTACTTCTCGGCTGCTAAAAAAAGTATCTTCTATATAGTTGAAGAAGTGTGTTTAGTATGAATGTAATGTTTTGAATTAATACATTTGCCATGTTGTCGTTATCATGTGACCCACAAGTGTCAGTTACCTCACTTTACCGTCAATCACAAATCCTCTCCTGTGGCCTTATTGGATAGTAAAGTGTCCGTCATATGCACACTTCAATATCTCACCGGAAGTAGGTTATCTGGGTACTTTTTGCCTACTTTCTTTACAAGCACTGCGAATTTGGCTTCTTTTGTCACATTGTTTTTCACCTACTATTTAGTAGGGAAGTATGTGATTTTGGACGCATCCACTGTGTTCTTAATGGCATACTGTGTACTGCATACAGACTTCAGAATCTTTCCGGAAGTAGTATGTCATCCAAGTGCTTTTTGCCTACACTCTTATACTGTGAATACTGACACGTATTTTTGCCACATACTGTTTTTAGCCTAGGCTATAGGGAAGTATGCTATTTCGGATGCAGCCAGTCAGAAAAGTGAAGCAGAAAGGGAAAACGGTATTGCGAGCTCACACTTGACTGAAACACAAAATAAAAGGAGCGCAGCAAATGAGTATTTGCCATGGAAAGTGTTGCAAAATCATTGCTGCTAAAATAGGGTGACCATGATTACCAAAAACCAGGGCACTTGGCCCCGCAAACTGATACTCAGTTTACTCAAAGATGCCTTATTAATTTCAATACATTTAAAGGCTATGCCTCCTCTGTATGGATAGAAAATTGTTATATTACAAGACACAAATTCAGATAGGCTTCTCAGGGGTTGCTTAACATGTTTTATGACAGGTTTCAAAAATAATGAAACTAGAAAATAAATATATAAATAATAAATAACTAAAAGAAATACCTCCAAATTGAACAAAAATAGCTCTCACAAACTTACAAAACGAACTAACAAACATATTTCATATCTTTAGTTTTCTTCCTCTTCCTGGAAAACACGTCTGTTGGTCATCCGTATGCTAAAAGTCTTTTGCAGAGATATAGGATCAATGTTCTTTAGCTTCTTTTTCAGCGCCAATGATTTTTGCAATTAATCATATCTTTATTTTTCCTCTATTTTATTTGTATTATTTTTGTTTAGTTTTGTTTGCAAAAAATAGTTTTGTTTTGTTTGCACTCTACACTTATTCTCATTTGCAGTTATTTATTTTATCATTTGCTAAATTTTCTCTCTCCCTCTATCCTTTATTTTTTATTTTGCAATTATTTATTTATTTATTTTTGCTCAATACCTTATTTTTCTTTCGCAACACTTTTATTGTGTTGCAAATGTGTGTTGCAGGAATGTGACTCCACATTGCACCAGCATTTACGGAGTTAATACGGGGAGAACCGGAAGTGTCGTATGAGAAAATATACATGCTGCGTAGGCTATCGTGCCAGTTGATATTGCTCTGCTTTCGGCATTAAAGCTTCAACATAGAGCTCATTTGTTTGTCTATCTTAAGACACTACTACAATGTAAACATCTTGATGTCGTTATATTTATTCATTAAGTATTTTTATAATAAAATAACTGTAGCTTAATAGACATATAAAACATTGACCTGAATTATTGTTCGTTTTTTTTGTTGTTGTTATTTTTTGAAATTGTGTCCGTTGGTTTGTATGTTTTTCTGTGTTTAAATATACTGCATCACAGGCACAGCTTCACATGAGTGTCAGGTTGCCCCTCCTCTGAGTTGCTGTAGTATAAAGTCAAACTGCTGTCAGTGCGCCACTGAGACTGACTCACTCATACCACATTGCAGGTACGCAGTGAGAGGACAAGTGTTCATCAAACTATTTTCCCGGCGAAAAAAACAAAACAAATCTAAAGCAAAATGGTGAGTAGAATATTATCTTTATTGTTAGATCTAACGTTACTGTGAAAGTCTCTTTGCCTGTAAGTACATGTTTGAACACGGATGTATTTAACTTATCTTATGTGCTCAAAATTGGAATATCGCTTTTAACACGTGCGAATTAAGTATTGTTTCCATCCATCGAGTCGAAGATAATTAAATCGTCACTTCCCGATAAACTGGCGATAAACATTACTTTGAAAAATGCAAGCTGACGCAGTAGGATAAGCCACTGTATAGTATTATAGGCCTATAATATTGAGCGCGCAAACGAAACGCGGCCATGTTATATGCGTTTCTGATGCGGATGCAGATGGGAACGCAGTTAGTTTAAGACGGAATTATAACGAGACACTTCGACGACAGATTGGGCATTTCAGTCAACCAAAGCAGCATTTTAAATGCTGTGCAACGAGGCTGGTCCGCCTCAGCGCATACGCACAGTCACGTGACTATATTTGATGCGTATATAGCGGAATTTATTTTGAATTTTATATAAAAATATTTTTTTATTTTCACAAGTTTTTTAGTGCGCATTTTTCGAATTTATGAAAATCTGGGCGTTTCCATTTACCTTTTAAAAAATATGATATTTCAAAATGCGCATACAAACAGGTGGATGGAAACCTAACGAGCTTAGGATATGCTTTTTTATATAAACTGCGTATTTAGAATTTTAATCACACATTAGCAAAAAATAAAAATCTATAAAAATAACTGTGCCTGTAACCACGTTAGCCTAAAATAGTCTTAATGGGAAAAAATTTCACTGTTTTATATGCTATATTATTTTTATAGCTGGATTTGACCATATTTTATCAGCACGTCATATAAACAGTACAATGGAAACTAAGAGCTTTATGCCTTAAGCTAAACACTTATGGGTGTGGCTATGGGTGTGTTTGTGATTTTACTGATCACTGTTGTGGCTCCAGCCTCAGTATGTCCCATGATCCAGAAAAAAAAAGACACAAAGACGTTCATGCTGGTTGAAAATAGGCATAATAATAAGAGAAAGGGGCATCTTAATCAGTGGCTGCATAATAATGGTTGAAGGTGAAATAAATGTTTTTATTAATATGACTAAGACGGCATCATTCAGTAAGGTGACTCATAGTTTGTGAATCTTCTAGAATCTCAAGCTTTGGGTAATTGTGTGAAATATTGTGTGCCAACAGCCATTAGAAATAAACCCACATGCATTGCAAAACGGACTTGTGCCAAAAAGCCCCCTGTTAAGAACTAAAGAAGAGTTGTAAGTCTCTAAGCCGGTTTTACATGGAAAATATATTAGAACCACGTGTGTAGGAGTTTGTTTATGCTGAATTCCAAGGACAAATGGTTCTCACATTCTAAAAGTGCCAGTCACACTCATGAGGACATTGTGTTTGTCTTTTGGATGCCATCTGAACATTTAGAAACATTTCGCAAGATTTCAAATTCTTAGTGATTGTTTTCTGAAACATCACTATTTTGCTGGCTGGCTCTCTAAAGCATGGAAATTAGGTTTGCAATGTGAAATTGCTAATTTATTTGTAATAAACATTTCTTTACAAATCATGAGTTGAGGTCAGTCGCCGCCCAGTAAAGTTAACGATTAACAAACTTTAGTCTGTCATATCTCACCTTACACGTTGTAACCATAAGCCGCTTATTTGCTCTTTTTGTAATCATTACACATTATATGGTTAAAGGTAAAAGCAAATATCCAATTCACTATAAATTGAACAAGTGAATTTGTGCTTATTACATAGTTTAGGATAATTCTTTAACGTGATCATGCAATTGACAAAGTATTTAGAAAGTAAATACTACAACTTTGGGTCAGTTTTGGTGGTCGGATGAATCGTGCACATTATTCTATGTAATCTTTCGTCAAAAAATGAAATGAAATATAACTTGCTCCACCCTCTGAAATGATTTTCTTTTTCTGCTGACAACACCATGGTATGTCGGATATTATGTTAACAAATAGCAAAACTATAATTAGGGCGTTGTTTAGCAAACTCATATTAATATCTGGCTCTGTTATGTTTGATACAATCAATCTCCAATGGTGAAAGTCAAGGAATTGGAAAAATAATGGTTCCTCTAAACTGGAGAAACACCCTAACACAGTTATGGCATATTTCTATTGCAACTATTTTAATAAAGGGGTTATATTGAGAAAACAAGAAATATGAGACAACAGAATTTCCATAAGTAAAAAACAATAAAATGAAGATAACTCATTGTGGGGTTGGTGGTGGAGGGTTTGGTTGGGGGAAAAAGAGCTAGTGGAGAAAGATGACCTGTAACAACCCATAAATAACTTCTAACCTGGCTGCCATGCCCAAACTAGGCAGTCCCATGTGCCTGTGTAATGTACCATCCCACTCCCCACTGACTCACCAATAGGGACAGAGGGGTAAAAATAGTGTCCCAACCCCCGGAGAATGAATTTAGAGGAAGAGTCATGTAGACAGAGGAGAATCATCCAGATATTTCTTCTCAGGCTGATGTAGGCCATCATCTCTCTGGAGCGCAGGCACAGATTTAGGTGCTGAATCATTACAGAGCACTTTTACTGCAACCATGTGACCGGTTGCACCACTGTCTTAAAATGCAACACTGACATTTATCATTTTAAAAAATGCCTGGTACCTTTCCCCCCACCTTTTATGATTAATAGAAAGTTAAAAATAAAAAAATATATTTTTTATAACTAATGTATTTACTGCCTCTACTGCACATTTCGCTGTCTCATAAATTTATTGTAACATGGCCACAGAAAACCAGAATGTAACTTTCTACTTTTTAATTCTTTTGTTTTTTCCATTTTCTCTTCCAACCTCCCCAATAGCACACATACTAAAATTCCACATTAGGGTGCAGCTTGCTTTCTTGTCTGATATAAACCTGTTGGGGCTGATGTCGACACCTCAAGCCTTTTCATGCTGCTTCAGACTTGCTAGAGTGTGTGAGAGGAGCGAGGACATGTTTGTGGAAGGTGTTTTGTGTGTATGTGCGAAGAGAAAATGACGACTATGAGGGTTAGACGGCCTGTCTGCCGATAGTGCCATAAACGTCACATCGTAAATGCTTCCCAGATCGAGTCTTTCAGGAAACTCCCTTTCCAAACAAACAGAGGTGTTTAACATGTCATGATACAAATTCAAGGCTGGCTTAGACTTTATCTCAGGATTGTCATCTAGATCAGCATGGCTGACAACAAACGTGTTTGGGGGCTTTGAGTGATCCAGCTAGTACTTTAGTCCTGTCCTGTCAGCTGCAGATGTCACTCATCTGTGACTGACATTGTGTAATAAGCCTACCTCGCACCATTAAGAGCCATCTTTGTTTGCTTCTGCCCCCTGGTGTGCAAAACAAAAGTTTTGGTTTGGAAAAAGTTGGGTTTGGAAATTTGTATTGATTTCATATTGACTGCCAAATGTCCCATTAATGTTGTTAGTTGAATTTAACATGACTAATATGTCATGTTTGCAATGCCATACTGCACTAGTTGGTTACTAATAATCTGTTTCCTCTCCACAGCGTGAGTGTATCTCTGTCCACGTTGGCCAGGCTGGTGTCCAGATGGGTAACACCTGCTGGGAGCTGTACTGTCTGGAACACGGTATCCAGCCCGATGGCCAGATGCCTGACCACAAACCAGTGGGTTGTCATGATGACTCGTTCACCACCTTTTTCAGTGATACCGGGTCTGGCAAATACGTACCTCGTGCCATCTTTGTAGACCTTGAGCCAACGGTCATTGGTAAATATCATCATGGTGTTACATTTAAGGCAGCAAGCGTTAAAAAAAGCATGCATTTGAAAATACATTAAAATCATTGCAGCGCCAAGCAGCACTTTGCATTTATAATAGAAAAAAAAAGGGACGGCACACTGTTAAAATGCAATTTTTCAACTGTTTCAGTCAGTGAAAAACCTTGCATTTATAAGCAACTGGACAAAAGACTGTTCAATCAGTACATTTATTATCACAAACAATGATTACACTGATTGCGTATTAATAAACCAAGATAATTGTTTTCAGAGGCATAAGGGTCAAGATCCTCATTTTAACAAAATTAGTATACCGTTATAATATTAATATTTTGAAATTAAAAAAAAATATTTACAATTTTCATTTTAATGTTAAAGTTTTAGTAATTTGATAACCAAGCAGAACGGCCTGTTATATTGAAAATATATAGATTTTGTAATTTAAATATAAAAAAATTATTTAAATTAAATGTAACTTATTAATAATTAGTAGTTCATAATATATTATTATTATAATAATAAAACCATGAGAAAATCTGTAATTAAACAATAATTAAATGTTATTTTGTTTCCAGAGGTATAGGGGTCAGGATTAGTGTTATCTTAGTATTTATATGCTATTATTGTCACTTTTAGGTTACATATAAACACATTAAGAAGAAGATTAATCACAAATCAAGTCTTCAATTGATAATTCATAAGGCAAACACAGAATTAATTTACAGGGAACAGAATAGCTAATCCAATGAGTAGCCATAGAACCTGACAGGCAGGGAGAAAACAAAGCCAGAAAACAGTCAAACTAAACATTACTGTGACAGTACGCCCCCTGCCTGAAAGGCGCGACCTCGCGCTGACAGTCCCAACGAGGACAGGAGAGGTGAGAGGTGAAACCAGGGTGCAGATGGTGGGACGGACCATGGAGAACGAGCTAGGTGGCACCCCAGCATCCAGCCAGGGTGAAACCCCACAACGGTGTCGAAGGAGGGAGGAGCCATGGCTGGGATTTCCTCGAGGACGACTGATGGTGGTAGAGCCTTAGGTGCAGACGGAGAGCAGGGGGACCCAAGCGAACCCTAAGGCTTAAACAGAGGGGCTGACGAAAGGCGCTGGTCATGAATTAGGTGATTCCAGAAGAGAGGCGGGAGAGGGAGGCCGGGTGGGACCAGCGCAGATGAAGGTAGGCAATCAAAGTTGGGTTGTATCGGTGGGGGCATGGAATCATCCTCTTCCCTAAACCCATTGTCCAGAAACTCATGACTCGCCCTCGGTGCTGTGTAGGTGCCAATTCATCCCCTCGAACTGCACTATAGCCTCCTATGGAGGCACACGATGAAGCCGGCTCACACACCTGGTCAGACGTGTACTCTGGGCTCAGTCGCTCCTTGCGCTGGCTCTCCGTCTACGGTGGGCTCAGGCGTCGTGTACATCTCACTGGGTAGTGTCAGGCTGGGCTCTGAGTTGGGAGTGGGGCTGGTGGTGTCCTCCTCGGGACCGATCGTGAACTCGGATTCAGTGTTCACCAGCACCCACTCCACATAGGCGGTGAAGTCCTCGCTAGTAGGCATGCCTTCGCTTGCTCGCTCAGGCTGGTGTGGAAGAAAACAGTGAGCGAGTCACCCGAATAGTGCACAAGGCATGCCAGATCTGAAAAGTCCTGGGTAAAATCCTCCAGTGACCGGCCCATCTGCTCCAGGCATAACTGCCGGCAGATCAATGGGGGACAAAAACACCACAACAAAATATTGTCTTGGTCCGGGCATCTGTCACGTCTGGGTTGCATATAAACACATGACGAAGAAGATGAATCCCAAATCAAGTCTTCACTAGATATAAGACAAACACACAGGAAGGCATAGCACAACACGTATACACTTGACAAGACCGGACAACTCACAAATGAATCAAGGGAACTTGTAGGGAACAACAAAAGCCCCTTTTCCACCAAAGCATTTTGAGAGCCGGTTCGGAGCCGGTGCCTGCACGCGAACCAATTCTTTGTGTTTCGACAGCCAAAGAACCGGCTCTCGGCTGGGAAAACTGGTTCCAAAGCGGCACCAACTCTTCGCTGGACTAGAACCGTTCTTTTACCACGTCATGCTTACGTCGGGGGCTTGGGCGGGTTTAGATGCGTTCTAAACATCTTTTCTGACCATTATATAGGATCGCAAAGCCAGGAGAAACATTTGCAGAAACATGGAGTCCGCCTTTGTAATTGTTATGCTTGAAGTTGGCGCAAGCGTTTCTGTTTTGTTTTTATTGAAAACATTATAAGCAAAGAAGAAAACAGTCACAATATAGAACAAATAAATGGAAAGAAAAAAGACACAAGACAGGGGTACATCTTATCAGAAAAGATTACATATCAAACGAAAAGATTAAAAGACTTACATTTTTCAATTGTTTTTAAAGCCATCTTGGTGCACGAGTTGGAGATAACCCCAAATAAAAAGGAATAAAATAAAAGTAATGTTGTACTTGCAAGCGTTTCTAGCTAAGACTTATGGCGACGTACACAGTGTGACGTAACGACGTCGTTCCCTGGGTGCACTAGTCAGTGGAAAAACAAACAGGTTCTGAACGGGTTCGCAAGTTGAACCAACTTTGAACCAGCACCAGTTCCGAACCAGTTCTTTTTTGGTGGAAAAGGGGTAACAGGGAATTAATTAGACAACAGTTGACAAGAATAACTAGTGAAATGAGTAACCATAGAAACTATTAATGAAACTGATAGGCAGGGAGAAATGTGACAATTCTAGTATTAATTAATATTAATTATCTTTTGGGTTTTATTTTCATTTCAATGTTAAAGTACTTTGTAATAGTTTTAGTTCTAGGTAACAACACTGTCCAGGATTTGGTGATTTGTTTGCACTAACTTTGTACGGCACTGGTATGTTATTCCAGATGAGGTCCGCACAGGCACCTATCGCCAGCTGTTTCATCCTGAGCAGCTCATCTCAGGCAAAGAAGATGCAGCGAATAATTATGCCCGAGGCCACTACACAATTGGCAAGGAGATCATTGACTCGGTGCTGGACCGCATACGCAAACTGGTAATGGGAAAAAATTGTTGCATGTACTTGCCAATGAGATCAAAATGACAGAGACTAAAATGCAAGTTCTGTCCTTTCTTCCACACAGGCCGACCAATGCACGGGGTTGCAAGGTTTCCTGGTCTTCCACAGTTTTGGTGGAGGCACAGGCTCAGGTTTCACCTCCCTTCTGATGGAGCGTCTCTCAGTTGACTTTGGGAAGAAGTCCAAGCTAGAGTTTGCCATTTACCCAGCTCCCCAGGTGTCTACGGCTGTGGTGGAGCCATACAACTCCATCCTGACCACCCATACCACCCTCGAGCACTCCGACTGTGCCTTCATGGTGGACAACGAGGCCATCTATGATATCTGCAGGAGGAACCTGGATATCGAGCGCCCGTCCTACACCAACCTCAACCGGCTCATCAGTCAGATTGTTTCCTCCATCACCGCCTCGCTCCGCTTCGACGGCGCCTTGAACGTCGATTTAACGGAGTTCCAGACCAACTTGGTGCCGTACCCTCGCATCCACTTCCCGCTTGCCACGTACGCTCCGGTAATCTCCGCCGAGAAGGCCTACCACGAGCAGCTCTCTGTGGCTGAGATCACCAACTCGTGTTTCGAGCCCTGCAACCAGATGGTGAAGTGCGATCCACGACATGGAAAATACATGGCCTGCTGTTTGCTGTACAGGGGAGACGTGGTCCCAAAAGACGTCAACGTGGCCATTGCTGCCATCAAGACCAAGAGAAGCATCCAGTTTGTTGACTGGTGTCCCACTGGGTTCAAGGTGGGCATCAACTACCAGCCCCCAACTGTGGTTCCTGGTGGAGATCTAGCCAAAGTGCAAAGAGCGGTGTGCATGCTTAGCAACACCACTGCCATTGCTGAGGCTTGGGCTCGTCTCGACCACAAATTTGACCTGATGTATGCCAAGAGGGCCTTTGTGCACTGGTATGTGGGTGAGGGAATGGAAGAAGGAGAGTTTTCTGAGGCCAGAGAAGACATGGCAGCTCTGGAGAAGGACTACGAAGAAGTGGGCCTTGATTCATTCGAGGAAGATGAGGAGGGCGAAGAGTACTAAAATGGAAAATTGTTATTTTTCTACCAGAGAAATCTAATAAAGTAAAGTTTAACTGATGTTGTGGTGGTTCTTTTAATAATTTTGTGACATTGTCAAGTAGTAAAGTACATGCCACATTTTAGTTTTTGATTAATAATACTTTATAGGCTAATAACTTATTGGAATCTTCTATAAGACATTGGATTTTATCAACACTATTTAATCATAAGCTATTATGGTAATAATTATATTATTTAAATTAATAATTATTTAAAATGGTCTAAATGCAATCCATGCAAAATGTTTATCGGTGGAAAAAGCATTAACATGGCAAATACTAATAATTAAAAATTATATTAAGATAAATGCTTTTATATCTAGACTCTGTCACTTTTTGTAGAGCAGCATAAATGGTATGCTTGCATAATAAATATGTGCATTATTAACAATAAAATGTACATTTTTAATAGAATAACGATTATATTAATTTTAAATATTTATTACCCCAATTAAAATGGGGTATTGGACTGTACACCATGCTAAACTGTTTTTGAATTTTCCAGCATTGTAATTTTTTTTATTATTATTATTGCGTAACAATAACAACATACACATAAAGAGGATCATGGTGTATTCAACTATTACATACTATTATCAAAGGAATCAACAGGGGGAAAAGACGAAATATTTCAAAAAAGCCTTAGGCTTAGGGAATAACTTACAATAAATTCCACACAAAAAAGATATGATTATATACATCCGTTTTGCTTATTTCTTGCATCTTTTATGGCTGCAATATAATGATTTAGTTCAATTTTAAATAAACAAATGTTAGGTTTATTATTAGCCCATTTCTGTTTGTGTATATGGTATTTTCCATAAGTCAATCACCACATTTTGCTCCAAACTCTTATTTTTATATAATCTTTATAGTCGAATCTTTAATTTTGTGAGTTTAAATATTACATATTCAATGTCAACCCCCCAAAAATTGTGTAAATACATATTCAATGAATAAATGTTTAATGAATCTAGTTTAAGCCCGCATTGAATGGGTTAACCCGGTAGCCGTACTTATGTTTACGTCACGGTTACGTTTTCTTTGTACACGGAAGAAAAGAAACCAGAGAAATCAGCGGAGGAGGAGGACAAGGAGAGCGTCTCTTCAAGGTAAACAGAGTCTCACTTTAATCCTTCGATTAGATCTATACTGGATGGCTCGATATCAGCTAATTAGCTAAAACCCTAACCTAAATCTGAATAATATGGGTCTCGCTCGCTCAAAACACTGCCTGTGAATTGTGAAACAAACAGTTGCTACCAGACATTCTTGAAGAGTCATGCCACGTTTACTCCGGATCGCGATCGATGTGTAGAAATCGAATCAGAATGTAGTCAAACATTACCATTACGAATTCACTCTATATTCAATGTGTGTTTTCCCTAGCAACTCTATCAGGTGTCAATCAAGTCGCAAGTGTCAACAGCGCACGTCATAAAGAAAAGATATAAAGAGCCAATCAGAAAGCTCTGTTCTAGACTTGAATAATTTATTTTAGTGGAAAATTGGACCCTGACGGTGGCTTATGTGAACAGGCAGTATTTAACTGACTTGCTTTTAAAATAAATAATAGTTATTTACACGATTTAGTGTCTTTTCTCATGCCGCCTTACATAAATCAAGAAAATAGGTTATTCTTAAAGGCTTGGTTCACCCAAAAATCCATAATATACTTCTATAATTTATAATTTACTTACCATTTTCATTTTTGGGTGAACTAACCCTTTAAATAATCCCAGTTACAAATGTGTGAATATTAAAAATGTACATACAGTTGTTGTATATAAATATAACTAATGCAGTATTTGTTATGAAATATGCTGTAATTACAACAGATTTTGTTATCAGCACATTTTTAGATCCAAACAACAATGCGGCAAAACATGCTGAATTTTACTGTGAATTATGCAACTTTATATATAGAATAGAGAATAGAATAAAGACCTATTATAGAATAAAGAACAGAACAGATGAATGTGAAATAAAGTAAATTCTGGTAATCAAGTCCTGATCTCTTTCAGTGCCTCTCCTCCATCTATGGTTGGTCTTAAGCAATGCTCCAAAGAACATGGGACAAGCTTTGTGTATCTGCTCACGCAGTGTCATCACAATTGACAACAAGAGATACTTCTTCATCCAGAAACTAGAAGAAGGGTAAGGCTAAAATGCTTGAAAACGTATTGGAATTGTGAGAGTCCAACTATGTCTCCAAAATATGGTGCATCTTTGATAATTATGCATGATAATTTTCCTCAAATTCTCTAGAGGTTTCAGCTATGTTGACCTGGTAGAGGGTGCACAAGATGGACGCTTCTATGCTCTAAAGCGAATCCTTTGCCATGACCGCGATGCCCGTAAGGAGGCTCAGACCGAGGTGGAGATGCACCGTCTCTTCAGCCACCCCAACATCCTCAGCCTGACCGCACACACCTTCATGGATCGCGGCGGGAAGTGTGAGGCCTGGCTGCTGCTCCCGTACATCAGTGTAAGTGGTCGGTCTGTGTTCTGCTTTGAGTTCTGAGATGTGCGGTGTTTCACTTGCCGAATTGTTCCTGTGCAGAAGGGAAGTCTGTGGTCCGTTCTTGAGAAGCTGCGGGATAAGGGGAGCTCTATGACTGAGAGTCGCATCTTGCACATCCTGCATGGCATCTGTGAAGGCCTCAAAGTGATTCATGACAAAGGCTATGCACACAGGTACTGGCTGTACAATTCATTCATCCTGAACATAAATGTATTCAATTAAGCCCTGGTTTCACAGATGAGGCTTAAGCTAGTCCCAGATTAAAATGCATGTTTGAGCTGTTTTTATTAAAAGCACTGATATATCTTAAAATATGCCATTGCCATTGTCTTCTCTTAAATTTTTTTGTACATTTTTTTATGTGTTTTTGTATTAAATTAATTTAATTTATAAATATTTTTTTTATTATTTTTTAAATATTTCTATTTAGCTTTATTTATAGTATATAATGAAGTTTCTCTTTAAATGCTGTTTATTTTTTTCTATATTTCTATACTATTATAATATTTATTAATATTTTGAATTAGTTTGAGTCTGCTCTTAAATTTTTGTGTAAATTTTTGTGGTTTTGCTATATGCTTTTGTCAATTTTATTCTTATTAATATTTCTATTTAGCTTTATTTACAGTATATAATTAAGTTTTCTCTTTAAATGCTGCTTATTTTTTTCTATATTTCTAGCTTGAGTCTTCTCTGAAATTATTGTTTAAATTTTTGTGGTTTTGTTATGTGCTTTTGTGCTTTTGTCCTTTTTATTCTTTTTTTATATTTCTATTTAGCTTTACAGTATATAATGAAGTTTTCTCTTTAAATGCTGCTTATTTTTTTCTATATTTCTATACTATTATAGTATTTATTTATATTTTGAATTAGCTTGAGTCTTTTCTTAAATTTTTGTGTAAATTGTTGTGGTTTTGTTATGTGCTTTTGTCATTTTTATTCTTTTTTATATTTCTATTTAGCTTTATTTGTATCATATTTTTAGCTTCAGTCATCTTAGTACTTCAACTTCTTATTTTAGTTAGTTACCAAGGCAGCACATTTTTTATCTAATATATATATATATATATATATGAAGAGTTCAGATGCAAAAGCCTCTAAATGCCATTTGAAATTTTCTTCTAAAATTAACATTTTTATCAAGCTTATATATTTAAGTTCAGTAATTTCACTTAAATGACAATTAATAGGTAATCTTCATTGCCATTTAAGTGAAATTACTGAACTTAAATATACACGCTTGATAAAAATGATCATTTTAGAAGAAAATTTCAAATGGCACTTAGAGGCTTTTGCATCTGAACTCTTCATATATTTCCGCTGTATTTAAAAAAGAATATGATTTTTTGTATTTTTAGTTAACGAGAACACTGCTGATTCAATCTGATTTTATTGCTGAAATGATACATTTGGCATACTATTAATATTTTGTGTAGTCTTATGAATCAGTTTTAGACTTAATAACAACTGAAGAAAAGATGGAGTGTCCATCATCCAACATAGACTGAAGACCTGAAGTCAAATAAAAACAGATGACGATAAAAAGTCCCACTTATATGAATCCTAGGCAGACTTTCAATAATAGTTACACCAAAAGAGATGTTATAGATATTATATATATATTTAGTAGACAACAAAAGCTGACCTGATGCTTAACTGCTGACAAAAAGCCTCTTGAGGAATATACTGTTTTCAGTCTGAAATATTTGGCTGTTTTTTCCTGTTCTTATTATTTCTCTAACAGAGTTTTATTTCTGAAAACAGAGATTTGAAACCCACCAACGTTTTACTGGATGAGAACGATCAGCCTTTTTTAATGGACTTGGGCTCCATGAACAAGGCCAGGATTGAAGTTCGAGGGTCACGTGAAGCCATGACCATCCAGGTGAAGTATCAAGCAGTACTCAATCGAGCGTTTTTAATCAATCTTTTAATCAATCCTCTTTTGTTTATGCGTTCCCTTTCAGGATTGGGCTGCTCAGAGGTGCACCATCTCATACAGAGCACCAGAGCTCTTTAACGTGGAGAGTCACTGTATCATTGATGAGAGAACAGATATTTGGGTAATTCTCTTTTTTATGTGTTTTGTATTGGTGTAATAGGTACAGTACTTTTCAGCTGCTCTTTCACAAAACAACATGACGGTCTGCACAATGTTTGTAAACTTCATCCTTCATCCTTTCATCTCTGCTCTTTCTGATCAGCATGATGTCATGTCTGTGTTAGTCTGTTATGTCTGCTGTCGGTCTGTTATGTCTGTTGTCGGTCTTTTATATCTGCTGCAGGAATCATTTGTTTGTTTCTGCCTGTAGTCTCTAGGTTGTGTGCTGTACTGTATGATGATGCTGGAGGGACCGTATGACTTGATATTTCAGAAGGGTGACAGCGTGGCTCTCGCCGTCCAGAATCCAGTCTCTATTCCACAGCCTTGCAGGTGAGTTTGAGATTATTCGGTGCTATAATTCTGTAAAATTCAACTGCTTTGGGCCTCATTTGAAGAGGCAGCTCATTACAATGGCAGATCAAATATTTTGTAGATGTTCGTCAATCAAATGTAATATATATTGTGATATTATATTTTAAATAATATTATACAATTATATTTTAAACTAATTTTCCCACATTGTGTAACATTGTGAATATTATTATTTTTTTAAAATAATGTTATAGTATTACATTTTCAGCTTATTTTAATGTTTTTTATATAATATTTTTATATTATGTTTCAAACTAATTTGGCCTCATTAACAAAAATATACATAAGAAATATATTTAAAAAAATGTGTAATTTACTTAATGTCTGCATTATCTTAATTTTAAAATTAAAATTTGTTTTATTTCATATATATATATATATATATATATATATATATATATATATAATTAAAAATACTTCTTTTAAACTAATTTTCCTACTTTCCAAAAGTGGGAAACTAAACTAATTTTCCCACTTTACTCACAAAAAAATGTGGACGTTTTAGAAAATATGTTTAAAATGATGAGAGATTATGAAGACTGAGCTGTCATATTACCAGTCGAGTTCATTTCAGAAAACAGCTTGTTTAAGTTTTCTAATGGTAACATATTTTAGCATGAAACTGGAGAAAAGCTACCAGCAACCAGTTACCACGTCTCTATCTTTTACACAGTTATTCTCAAGGCCTTCAAACCCTTCTCAGCTCCACTATGGTGACCAATCCTCAGGAAAGGCCCATAATCAGCTGGGTGCTTGACCAGGTCCAGAACCTTCGGGACTCAGACGGTACAGATGTAGATACCAACAGAGTATGATGTTTCCACTGAGATTTCATGCCTGTTTTCTATAGTGGACTTTTTGGACTATGCACTCTCTCTTTCGGACAAAAATCACAAGCCTTGCAAACATTTGCTCTCTCTTACCTCAGTGAGCTCAGCATGCCATGGTTACACACACATCTTTGTTGGTGAATCTCGTATTATATTGAGCAATGAAATTATTATCAGATGATGAGCTGGGCATGTTCCTGATTTATGCCACGCAAACCACACATGTTCACTACAATGGCAGAGTTATCAAAGTCACCTGTTACATAGCATCAAACCGGTTGTTTTCTGATTATAATTTGGCTTCTGTGTCTTTTCTAAGCTTGGAACCAAAAATTAGTTATGAGGGTTTTAAAGAGTGATGCGGGGATGACACCGGAAGAATTTGTCCGGTGGATCCCTCAAGATTTTCCTATGGGGTTTTCAACTGTGAGTATACTAAGTGAGTAAACTTGATGATACTTGGACATTTCGCGCTACAATGTAAATTACACACACCCATATCGAAAACATGAATTTTGAAGCTGCTATGTTTATAATTTTTGTTTTTTTTTAACTAGATAAGAACATTTGGGGCGTGAGTGTATGCGAATTTACTTTGTAGAACAAAATGTCCAATTATTAAGTATTTAAATATATCTCATAAATTGAAACCCCCATTATAGAAACCCTTTGGAAAATGTCGAGAAGAATTAATCCTCCGGGTTTTGATGTCATCCTTGTCTCCACTCAATTGATATTTTAGCTGTTCAAAATGTAATTTACACTAATTATTTAAACAACAGTTCTCCTGCTGAAGCAAGACATGTGAGGGTTTTTAAGAGCAGAGATTAAGGTACTTTGTGTTGTGAAGGTTCAAAGATAAAACTGACATTGGTCACAGCGGATTTCTGTCTAAATCATTTGTAAAAGCATTCTTATGCATGTTGTAGCTTTAAAAAAACTATTCTGCTTATGTTTAAGAATGAGTCTGTAAAAAATGAGAGTAAGTTATTAAGTTTAACTCATAAAGCTCGGCTTTTATAAGCAAGTGAAAGTGCTCTGAGAAAGAGTCTGAGAGGAGGCATAACAAACGGTCATTCCTGTGAATATTTAATACTAGTTCACATTACATTGCAAGAATTATGTGTTCACTTTTCTCTTTTTAAGTGGTATAAATGACAGCATAAATATGAGTTTGTTTTGATGTAGCAAGTTCCTTTCATTGCTTACAGTATTTGGGTGTTCTTTTAAAGGAACCGTGTAATAAACAGGTTTTAATGCATTTTAATTCAGCAAGAAATCCACATGGCTATAGATAATTTCGGCATTCAGTCATTTGTTTATGTCGGATGAGGCTTGGCTCGTGTGAATGAATCTCGCGGGATAATTTCCAGGTCTTATTTTATCTGCAACATCAACAGAACGAAGTCGGTATATATTTTGCATTGAAGGATTAAAATGAAGCCTGTTTTTAGGACTTTTTTGGCATTATGTTCATATGACCGGACATGATGTCATGAATCACTTGCTGTTTCATAATTCAGGACTACATTTATTGAAGCATTCCATTTACTATATATATTGTAGTTGGAATTTTATCTGTGAACAAGGACCTAAATATGTTTTTAATTATGTGTTGTTTGAGAAAAATGACATTGATATTCGGTTTCAATGCAGATTGCTTTGCGGTGGCTAGGATATAAGACTGGAGACTCGTCTCTTGGCATTCATTTACGTCACTTGTTACCTTTGTTTTGTTTTTTTTTTATAAATGGCGAATAAAGTGTGATTTAAACAGCGACCGATGGAGTTGGTTTGGTTTTCCTGAAAGTTTCAGTATCACCACACGGGGGAGATGTTGCTCAAGTTGTGTTGTGATCTGACCAGTGTAGCGAACTGAAGACGGAGTTTGGTGAGTGTTTTTGTTCATATTAATTTTTAGTGACATGTAAACATATTTTTATCTATGCCCAGAAATTGTTTTATACCATTATAGATTACAAATACCATTGTTTTAGAATCTAATACAGTGAACTACTAGTAGGCTACTTGGAGTAGCCTACAATACAGTAGCCTACTGTAGTAACTCACAATAAGGTTTCGTTTGTTTACTAACTTGAACTAACCACGAGCAATACATTTGTTACTGTATTTCTTCATCTTTGTTAATGTATAAATACAGCATTTGGGTTTGTCTATAAATTTGACCCAAATTTGGGTTAAAACAACCCAGCATTTTTAAATGTACCTGTTCTTTTGACAGAGATTTTTGTTTTCGTCAAATTAATGAAAAATGTCTCCGCTACTTGAAATCTTGACGGATTTACAAACGGTTTGGTTTCTTACAAACGTTATGTGGCTATAATTATTTGGATCATTGTTTATTTATACACTTTTTATTCATAAGTATGCAGTGTCATAGCTACATCTCTGACGTTTATAACAAACCAAACCGTTTGAAAATCGGTAGAAATTGAGCAAGTTATGGTTATTTTAATAGTACATGTACCATTAACACAATGTTATGAGTGAGCGAGCTGCCTGAGACAAGATGGCCGCCAGGTGCAGACGACGACCTCCATTGGCCAGCAGCGCTGACGACAGATCTAGCCTTTATATACATATCTATTAGGGCTGGGTAAAAATATCGATTCATCAATGCATTGCAATTCTTTGCTTCTCAATTCAATATCGATTCATCAAATCCTATGAATCGATTCAGCCATCCAGGCCAGTGGCGGCGCTGTGGGCTACACTCTAGTGAGAGCGTTCAGCGTTGTACAAGACGCGCTTTAGCAAAACAGCGCGATGACGGGCAGCAGCTGCACTCCGTTCAAGCCTGATTCAAGCCTGCCCCACTAACATTAAAAGCCGACGTTTGGGCTCATTTTGGATTCCACTGTAAGCCGGGAACTATGGAAGCTTGTTTCCGCCACAGAATGTAAAATTAAAAAAGGTAATTGCGACTTTTTATCTCACAATTCTGACTTTTTTCCTCACAATTGGGAGTTTACCTCTCGCAATTCTGACTTTATTTCTCAGAATTGCGAGTTATAAAGTCAGAATTGCACGATATAAAGTCACAATTGCGGGATATAAAGTCAGAATTGCGAGACATAAAGTCAGAATTGCATGATATAAACTCAGAATTGTGAGATATAAACTATTCTGAGAGGGAATAAGGTTAAGTCTTTTTTCCCCTGATAACTCGCAATTGCTGTTAAGAGTGATCAGCTGTTAAGTGTTATTGTTTACAAAATTATAATTATAATATTAGACTTTTTTGGAGTATGCACATTTTGTGCTTCTGTTTACATTTCTTTTATAACTTGAATGTATAGAAAGAAAGAAATATACTTTCTATTACTTAGTTACATGCACTTTAGAGGTGTTGTTAAAGCACTGTTCAGTGCTTGTCACAGTTGTGTTTGTATTCAACACATACAATATTGTACAGTTTATTCTGATGAATAAACAATGACAGGAAACAAACATGCTGGGGTCAATTTGTTCTTTAACATTGGTACTGCGCACATTATTTAAAAATATACTCAGGCACTTAATTACTTGTGAATTTACTTATTATTGAATCGATATCGAAGCTAATAAATCAATATTGAATCGAATCGAAATCGAATCGAATCGAAGCCTCAAGAATCGAAATCGAATCGAATTGTGAAATGCCCAACAATACCCAGCCCTAATATCTATGCGATCATCGGCCGGAACCATATAAATACGTCCAATGTTTCCGCATGAACTCCTTTTGATGGTGCAACCAGCTCACGGGACCCAGACGTTTCAAACAAACAAACAAAAAGAACGGTAAGAATATACGTAAACTAAACGTTTAAGAGTGTGCGCACTTAACTCCAAACGAAAGTTTAAATAAAGTTTAGTAAACCAAAATAATGTGGTGTGTTCTTTACTGTAAACAAATTCCATGAAATAAAAACTCAAAATGAGCTGATCCAGGCTCACCCAACATCCGTCACAGGCACGTAGACAGGCCTTAACAGCTTTTAGTTGCAGCAGGAGCCGTTAACTATGAATTAAATTAATATTGTTATTACTGGTAGAGTTACCGGGTACTGGACATTTTCTCACCGGTTCCCCTACAGTTAACCTTGTAGTAGTTCAGTAACGCTGACGACATATATATACACGTCATTACTGACGTGGCGGCAATGTTGGAGGCTTATGCGCATGTAAACATACAGCAAGTCGAACGAATGAGGAGAAGCAGCAGAGTTGGGATAAAGAAAAGAAAAAAGATGTTAAAATCCCTAAAAGGCTGTGGAATTTACCGGGATATGTTAAATAGGGAAGCCAGTGACCGGTATGTGGACTAAACCGGCACTTTTAACGGTTTGGATCCAAATGAAATTTCCAACAAAGAGTCGGCAAACAGTGGGAACAGGGTAATCCGGACAGATAGTAACGTTAGCTGTCAACCCTCGCGTTTTTTCCCGGATTTCTCACGTAAGTTACTTGATCTCTTTTCCCGCTGTCTTCCCGTTTTAGTATATTCCTGTAAAATATCCCGTACTTAATATTCTCATAACATTAACATTAACCCTGTTTAATCGGACCTGTCAGTCTATGTTGTCCTGTTGCTAAACTGTTAGCTACCCTCTTGCTTTAAGCATCGTTTTGCTTACTAACTTAAGTTTAAGTGCTTAAAACTGATAACGTTACTAACTACACTTTTGAAATACAAAGTTAAAAGTATTTTACATGTGTGAATGGTTAGCACTAAACTAACTGTCACTAATCTTAACTGTCACTAAACTAGCAGCTAGGTGAAGCGCAGTTTACCTTTTTCCGGTTAGCGTAACGTACTGTATACTCCCACTGTTTGTTGGACATTTCAAATGGATCCAACCCGTTAAGTGCCGTTTTATCCACATACCGGTCCCTGGTTTCCTTGTTAAACCTATCCCGATAAATTCCGCATCCTTTTAGGGATTTTAACATATTTTTTATTTTCTTTCTCCCAACTCAGCTGCTTCTTCCTCATTCGATTTGCTGGTGTGTTTACATTTGCGAAGCCTCCAACATGGCCCCCACGTCCCAGAATGCTGGTCAAACCATAGACGGGTCAAACCCCTGTGGGTGCTGTACGCCGCTACTCAAAGGTATGAAACAATTATTACAGGCTGTTTAGCCATCTGAATTTATGATTCACGGGGGCTGTGAGGGTCAAAAGTGACGTTCTGACTCAACGTTCATCTTAATAAATCTAATCAATGACCTTACGCCACCGACGGGGGAAAGAGAAGCCATAAACTGCATATGGACACACGCTCACCTAGACATCGCCACTACCAGACACACGACGTATAAAGCACAGCCATAGATACAGTTCCAGTGGGATGAATTACACTTTAATTAGGCTAGCTTTACCATAAATGCAAACCATTCGGCCTTCTCTGGATAATCATTCATTAAACAGAAACGATGTTTATGGTCATGGGGAGCGATGTGGGACTGTCCTTCATTGGTCGGCCGTTTCCGCTTTCATGATCCCACAGGCAATGCGATGATGTCATGTTATTGTCCACGTCAAGGTCAAACGAAACCTACCTTTGTTTTGTCTGAGGCTAATATTTTTGCGTATGTTAATCAGAATCCCTGCTGAGAAAAAAAGATACACTGTAAAAAAAAAAATGTTCATGATTTGTAATCGCAACATTTTTTTTCTTTTGTAAAATCAACTTAAATAATTGATGTGGTTCAGATAACATAATATTTTGAGTTTCTGATGATTAAATCAATCTCGATTGTATTAACTCAATTTTTCCATTTCAACGAACTTAACATTTTAAGGCAACCAGGTTACTTAATTTTTTTTAAGTTAAAACAACAAATTTTTTTTTTTTTTTTTTACAGTCTAACATTTAAAATATTTATGGTTTGAATTTTGCAATGTTGTACCTGGATGAGGAAAGATTATTCTCTTAAACCAAAAATACATACTGTACATATACACATTTATTTATACACTTATTCTGTATATGTTTGTATGTACACACACACACACACACACACACACACAAATATATATATATATATATATCACTGTAAAAAATTGCATGATTTCAGTCACAACATTTTGTCTTTTGTCAAATCAACTTAAATAATTCATGTAGTTTAGATAACATAATATTTTGAGTTTCTGATTATTAAATCCATCTCCTTTATTGTATTTTTTACTTTTACATGTTTTAACTAACTAAAGCCTGTAGTAATTGCCAAAGTAATATTCATGCATATCTTGACAAAACCACTAATAAAAATTCATCTTTGCAACCAATTGGTCACAGAGTGCTATACCAACATCATAAACCATCTCCTGCTTTATTGATTTGGTGATGAATCAATTAGTGAATTATTTAATTACCCAGGGATTATGGGTCAATGTTGAGTGCCTCTGATCCTCCAGTGTTTCTCTCGTTCAGTAAATCACAGATCTGCCATAAAGGGAAGGGGTTGGGAATGCAGTTTAAACGCGCTACATTTAATAAAATTCTGCGAATAGTTGTTTGCCTACAAATGTTGCCTTGATTTGATTCACACTATTTCTTTGTAACAATCCATTCTGTTTACTTCTAGGCTTAAATTTGATTTTGAATCTTGCTTTATTTGACACCGGAATTGAGGACTGGTTTGAAGTTTATTTCTTTAAAGGGATAGTTCACTTTGAAATTAATTTTGGTATGTTTTAGCTTACCTCAAGGGCATCCAAGATGTAGGTGTCTTTGTTTCCACAGTATTTTCAATTTGATATTTTTAGGTCAAACCGGACTTGTCTGTCAGTCATATAATGGAGGTCTATGGTCACCACCTCAAAGAGCATGCACAGAGAAGTCAAAATTAAACATGATTTAATGACTTGTGAAATTTAATGAAATGTAATTAATGTGATGTCATTAAATCATGTTTAATTTGGACTTCTCTGTGCATGCTCTTTGAGGTGGTGACCATAGACCTCCAGTATATGACTGACAGAGAAGAACGGTTTGACCTAAAAATATCAAAATTGAAACTTGGATGCCCTTGAGGTAAGCTAAATCATACCAACAATTAATTTCAAAGTGAACTGTCCCTTTAAAACAGTCTCAGTGCAATCAGCTATAAATACACTGCGTTCGCTTCAAGTTTAGGTAGGCCCGAACATTGAAATTAGCAGCTAGCGTATAAAAGTAAACATCGGCCGCTTTCTACGTGTACATTCAGAAATCACATCTCAAGGATAGGCTGATTATTTATTACGGCAGGGAAAAACAAACACAGCCTTTTGCTGACTCCAAGCCAATCATAATCACAGTGACGGCTAGCTAGTCGCTTATCTTGATTATTAAGCCACATTTCGCATCTGTTTGATAGATTTCCCGCAAGCATAATAAATGCCTGTCCCGAACGCAAGCTTGCATTTAAAGAGAAAAGGCTGAGCCTTTTTCAATAAAGTTTATTACTAAAACTTGGCCTTTTTGTGTGTGTTTGAGCTGCGGTTAAAGTCGGGACAGATGTGAATTTATGGGGCCAGTCTCTCATTCTCTTACCTTCCCATTAGCTTAAGTGACACGACAAGGCCGAGGGAAATCTCAAGCAATAAGGGTGATTACTTTAAAAGATCACACAATCTGTTCATATTCCCGTAATGAGTCTGATTGATTAAACTACAGGGTATAAATATTTTACGGGGTCATGTCGCTCAAGTTATTGTTGCTGATTTGCCGGCAGACAAATTGGTAGAGTCGCATTTACTTATTTCTCTATGAAACTGACATTTTCATGCGGATAAAAGCGCTGTTGCAGGAAGCGGAGCCATGAATAAAGTCGGGATATCTTCAAATCCACGTGCTCGTGACTTTGGGTCGATGCCGTAAAGGCTATAGTCAGCATTTGTGTCCATCTTGCGGTGTGTGCATGGATGCTAAAACCACCTGAATAATTTCATTTATATGCAAGTGTTAAATCTAAAACATCAAAACACTCAATATAACATATAATACTGGAAATCACTAGTTCACAAATGCCAGCATAACTGTTTTTAGATTTACTATGGTGTTTGCTAAGGCAAGAATCACTGTTGCTATTTGAAATGTTTGAACAAAACCGTAATCTAATGTTCTCAACCCCATGACCTTTCCAGCTGTTCATGATTTACTAGATAAGGTTTTTAAAAATAATAAAAATTAATTTTAAAAGGATGTTAGTAACTTATAAAGATAGCTGTTGGAACTGTGGCACTTTAAAAAAAAAAAAAACTGTTGAGAGAGTGAATTAAAACCAGAAATGTCATGATTTTAGCTTATTTTAAAGGAGTAGTTCACTTAAAAAAAAAAAAAAACTTTTGCTGATAATTTACTCACCCCCATGTCACCCAAGATGTCCATGTCTTTCTTTCTTCAATTGAAAAGAAATTAAGGTTTTTGATGAAAACATTCCAGGATTTTCTCCATATAATGGACTTCAATGGGAACCAAACAGTTCAAGGTCCAAATGAGAGTTTCAGTGCAGCTTCAAAGGGCACGGTGACTCGCCAGTTCGAACTCGTTCGTCATAATGAACAAATCTCTTTCCGAGTCATTTGGTTCATTTCGTTCGTTGAATGAACCAAATGACACGAAAAAAGATTCGATCATTTTAATAAGGAGAGTCACAGAACAGAGCAAGGTGACTATTTGAGCTTATAAAACTTAAACTTTGTTATTTATTTATTAAATGAGCGATTGTTTCGCTTGATAAGACCCTTATTCATCGTCTGCAATCATTTAAAGTCCTTTGAACAGTTTGCAGTTTGCACTGAAACTCTCATTTGGACCTTGAACTGTTTGGTTCCCATTGAAGTCCATTATATGGAGAAAAATCCTGGAATGTTTTCATCAAAACCTTTATTTCTTTTGAACTGAAGAAAGAAAGACTTGGACAACTTGGATGACATGGGGGTGAGTAAACTATCAGCAAAAGGTTTTTTTTTTTTTAAGTGAACTACTCCTTTAATGCTTGTTTTTTTTTTCTTATTTTAAATCATTTTCATTTATCCTGAGGCTTCTTTTGCTGAGGTCCCCTATACCCTCTAAACAATGCTGGGTTGTTTTAACCCAAATTTGGGTCAAATATGGACAAACCCAAATGTTGGGTTAAAAATGTCATTTCAAATTTTAATCCAACTTCAACTTTCACTTTCAATACATTTTTAATTGCATTTTTAACCCAACATTTGGGTTTGTCAATATTTGACCCAAATTTGGGTTAAAACAACCCAGCCCCTGATTGTGAACCACTGCCTAATTTTAATCAGGTGTGCAATTTGTGCCATGCCATCATGGACAATGGACATGAATGATATCTCAAATCATGTGACTTGTTGAGTGACTCTATTCTTGTTTTACTTTTATTTTCAGAACAAGGAGGAACATTCCCATAGGCTTATATTGAAGGAGAAATCATCTAGAGGACTATCAACCACATAGCAACAACCTGGCTGCAACGTGCAAGACCAACGTTTTGCCTAGGCAAGTATCACTCTCATTCTCTGCAGAACATTTTAATAAAACTACTATCACCTATTTATGTAGACCCACTAACATACAGCCTAAAATTGTAGGCAAACTCGAAAATGCATGAAAAGTGTTGCACTTAGCAACTGAGGCTCTCTCCATTCCTATTTCTATGAGTGTAATACATGCAACTCCAAGGTCATGTGTTTGATTCCTGTGTTAGCCGCTTCAGATAAAAGTGTCTGCTAAATGTGATGCAAAAGTTAACTTGCAATTTACCTAATTAGGTAAGTCCTTTCCGTGACTTTAAAACCTATCCCATGTAAAACTTTTGAGGGTTTCGTTGACAACTTTCAAGCTGTAAAACCCTATAATCTCCCGTCAGTGAGTGAATGCTATTCACCTTACCCAGGAAATAAACCTTTGTAGTCCAATCTCTGAAAATGAGTAAAAAACTCTCTCAGAGACTGTCCTCGATGTCCCGGTCTGGTTCAGGTTTAACAAGGCAGAGGCACCTTTCTGAGGCCAGTTAAAAATGCATTTAATCACTATATAAACATGCTGTCCTGTAGCCTCCGTGACAGAGAAGTTATGTTGTCTGTACTTGTGCGTTTAATCACCGCCCTCATACAAACGCCCAATAAAGCGTCTTGTTGTGGTCGTATTCCCATCATTTTTCTTTTTTTATTTCTTGCTTTTTTTGTAAATGAAATTACCCTGATGACATCACTACCAAGGGGCTGATTACTTTACTTCCTCTTCATTAACTTAATTATTTGACTATCAGTAAACCCGCCTGAGTAATTCATATTTGAGAGGCTGGGCTGTAAATAACCTCTTTCTGCTGGTTTATTATGGGCTACAGATTTGCCTTTCTCCAGCATGTTAATCAGCCTCGCCGGTTGCGTCTGAATCCAACGGCTGATGTCTCGCTGCACATTCAGTCAATGACTTAAAAGATAGCGCTTTTAAATAATGGTATCTTCAATACTTTTATTTGAAATAAAATTTCAAGAAAAATTATATCGTATTATATTATATTATATTATATTATATTATATTATATTATTTAGTGCTGTCAAACCAATAAATATTTAAACACTCTAAAAAATGCTGGGTTAAAATTTGAAATTACATTTTTAACCCAACATTTGGGTTTGTCTATATTTTACCCAAATTATAGGTGTGTGTGTAGGCTATGTACTGTATGCACACACACATCTATATGTACGTACACTCTAAAAAATGCTGGGTTGTTTCAACCCAAATTTGGGTCAAATATGGACAAACCCAAATGTTGGGTTAAAAATGCAATTAAAAATTTACGGTTGAAAGTGAAAGTTGAAGTTGGGTTAATTTGAAATTAGATTTTCATTTGGGTTTGTCCATATTTGACCCAAATTTGGGTTAAAACAACCCAGCATTGTTTAGAGAGTGATATGTGGATTTTACACAAAAAGGCCCAAATAGGCCCATTATCTGAATGTTTTGATGCCTCTGAAGGGAGCTTTATTCAGATTTTGTAGAATCATTATCACACTTTTGTTTTTCTTTTCGTTTATTTGCAGCAATTTACAGCAACACAGACATATATAACATTATTATACTGTGCATCAACCTCCCTTGCATCATTCAATGGAAATAAATTACACAGACTTAAACTTGCTTAAATAACATTAATATGAACAAACACTGAGCCACATATGAATGTAAACATGACATTTAGAAAGAATCATGCCTCCAGCTCTCTTACATCACACAGGTGGAGAGAAGTCAGAGAAACGCATATTCAGCATATTTTAATGCAAATAAATATTTTCAACAATATGCATGTTGTACCTTTAAACAAACCAAGCATTAATCAACCCTAAAACAATGAATTTCAAACTTATTTAATGTTATTTTGTTGTTTTGCTTTGGCACCACATGAAACTGCATACATTTTAAATGTATAAATGACGTTTTGGGACATAATCAGTGTATCCGTGCAGCCTCAGGAGTTGATTGGCTTTCTGTTTCACACCAGAATGAAGTTTGCAGTGGATTGTGGAGGACTACTGGCCGCTTGAAACAGCGCATCACACACTTTTTGACGTGGACATGGAAGCTGAAGGTCAAGTTCACCATCCAGAGCATCTCGATGTTTCCCAATGGTAATGATTCTTTTTCAAATCTGTCATTATTTACTATTACTGCTGTTAATATCACTGTTAACCTGAATTAAATTTTAGAAAAGCTTCTCAAAACAATATTTCTTTGAAATAATATGCTTGAGAAATTAAATAAATTTCATATCCACCAGTATTTAAATAAATAGCATTTTGTTGAGTTATGTAGCCTATATTTAGTAAAGGTTTATTTGCAATCGATAATAATGAAGCAAACGTGTTTTGCTGCAAAAACTGTACACATGTAAGCAAACACAGAACATCTTATGCTATTTACAATGAACAAAAACAACAAATGAACATGCAAGTCTTGCTGAAACAAAAATTGTGATCAAAAGCTCTGTTCCAAAACCTAGTGAGCTGCCTTACCTAAACAATTATTATTATTTTTCTCTATTGAATTAATAATACATTATCATTCAAAAGAGTGGAGTCTGATGTTTTAATGTTTTTGTAAGAAGTCTCTTATTTTCGCAATTAATTTTTATCTGTAAAAAAAATCGGTAAAAATGCTAAAATTGTATAACAATTTAATGTATTTGAATATATTATAAAATGTAATTTATTCCTGCGATCCAAGCTGAATTTTCAGCATCATTACTCCAGTCTTCAGTGTCACATGATCATCATTCTAATATTCCTTTTTTTAATATTGCTGATTTTCTGCTCAGCAAACATTTATTATTATTATCAATGTTGAAAACAATTTTTGTGGATACAATGATAACATTATTTCAGGATTCTTTGATGAATAGAATAGCATTTATTTGAAATGGAAATCTTTTGTAACATTATAAACGTTTTTATGGTCACTTTTGATTAATTTAATGTATCTTTGCTGAATAAAAGTATTAATTAATTTTTTTAAATGTTTGCATCTACTGTGATGCCTTAAAATGCTGTTTACAGGTTTTGGAACACCGCTTTAATGCTTGTTATTTAGTTATATTGAACGTCTTCTTTGAATAAGATTCTCTGACCCCTCAAACATCAATGAAGTCCCCCTTTACTTGGTTGGCTTTTCGTGTGTCTTTAGGTGGCTATAATGGTTTGGCTTTTATAGTCTCAGTTTTTTAATCTTACCATCGCCATAGTCAGACCACAGCACAGGACGCGAGTTCATGCAGTCTCAGTTTCCATTTGGAAATCTTCTCATAACCCTGCCCCGATCTTCCTGTCTCCGCCCCCCACCTCCTCCATGTCGTCCTCAGAGAACGGGCTGTCGGCGTGGTATCCTAACGCAGACGCGTGGTGCAGAAAGTCTGTGGAACGTGCAACATTCAGGGTGTCGTTTATGAACTTGTGCGACCCTTCCTCATCTTCTTCATCGTCCTCGTCGAGTTCTTCCTCTTCCTCGTGCTCCTCCACACTCTGAGCGAGAGCCCTGCGACCGTCCCGTCCTGGTCTCTCATTGGTCGGTTTGCTTCCCCCGCGTTGGCGTTCGACCTCCACCTGCGCGGCCTGTTCTTTAGCCTTACGACTGCGTTTCCACTTCATTCGCCGGTTCTGGAACCAGATCTTGACCTGTTTACACACAAACACCCACGGATGTCAGCAAAATAGACACCTTCTGCCTGAGAAACAATCATCAGATAAAGAAAACAATGTATGGAAACTTTGGAGTCTATGTGATACCATATCAAAGTTTTCTTTTTTTTAATTGAAATTAGTATTATTTTCTTTCTCCAACCGAATGAGTCGAATTTTAATTACTTTTTCATGTACTGAAAGAAGTCTCTTACCAAGGCTGCATTTATTTGATCAAAAATACGGTAAAACGAATAACGTGAAATACAATTAAAATGACTTGTTTTCTTGCGGCCGGGCAACGAGTAATCGCGATTAATCGTACCCAAAATAAAAGTTTGTGTTCTTATAATATATGTGTGTGTAGTGTGTATAATTATTTTGTATATATATATAAATACACACACATGCATGTATATTTAAGGAAAAATATTATTTATACATAAAATACTTATATTTATTTATATAATATAAATTATATAGAAATCTATATACTGTATATACATGAAAATATTGCTTAAATATATACAAGTATGTGTGTGTATTTATATATATAAAATAATTATACACAGTGCACCCACATATATTATGTAAACACAAACTTTTATTTTGGATGCGATTAATCGCGATTCATCGTTTGACAGCCCTAATATTTATACATAATTTATATGAAATATTAATGTTTTATATATTAATAAGACATTTTTCTTAAATATATACATGCATGTGTGTGAATTTTTATATACAAAATAATTATACACACTACACACACATATATTATGAAAACACAAACTTTTATTTTGGATGCGATTAATCATTGCCTATCAGCCCTAATTTTAATATAATTTTAAAATGTAATTTATTCCTGTGATGCAAAGCTGAAAAAAAAAAAAAATCCAGATTATTTGAATTATAGGAAGTCCGAAAGTTTGAAACAAAATCTTTAGTTACAGTCTTTTCTGTTACTTTTGATCAACTGAATGCACCCTTGCTGAATAAAAGTATTTTTTTTTTTTACTTATTACCTCAAAATTTTGTTCAGTAAATCCGTTAATCACTGAACTGTGGCAAATCTCAAAACTCCTCCACTGGCTGACTTTCACACTTCTTTACCTGTGTCTCGGTCAGCATGAGTGATGTGGCCACTTCGAAGCGTTTGGGTCTGGAAAGGTACTTGTTAAGCTTAAACTGGTTTTCCAGCTCCAGTAGTTGTTGACTGGTGAATGCTGTCCGTGGCCTTCGACATTTACCCATCAAACCGGACTGGGGGGCAGCTGTACGACAAAACAAAAGAATGATGACATTAATACATTGTATAAATTATAAACAGATTTTCCTCAAAAGACCATTAAATTGAGTTTTAGTTGTTAGTGGTCCAGGTCAATGCTGGGGTTGTTTTAACCCAATTTTGGGTAAAATATGGACAAACCCAGCCATAGGGTAAAAATATCATTTAACAATGCAACCCAGTGGTTGGGTTTGTCCATATTTTACCCAAAATTGGGTTAAAACAACCCAGCATTTTTTTTTCACCCAGTGAAGTGATATTCTTTTGTGTAGATCTTTGAGTGAACGGTTATTTCAAGTCTATAAAATGCAAATATTGTGCTGCAGTTTAACATAACTTCATGTTGAACTAGGACATAAATATTTAGCGGCATTTTTACTTAAAAGCCTGCATAACGTCATTGCTAAAACTGTAAATCTCTTCCAAATTAATAAGAGGCCTCTTGTGCCGGTATATAAAAATTAAGCACCAGCCAAAAGGGATACAAGCTATACTGTAATCCATGTGTAGATTATTTTTATGAGATTTTTGTCTCTTTTATATAATGTCAAGGACTTGCAGGGTTGGACACACACACACAGAAACACACAAAAGAAAGCCTAGAATTTGTAGCTATCATTTACTATAATAGCTTTACTGCAGCTTATTGTTAAACACAGTTGAAGCGGGGCTGGGCGGCCATAAAATGCAAGAGCAAGCCATTAACTTAATGAAAATTCAATGAACGCTTTTGGGATTTTATTGATGAACTACAGTATGTTTAAGGTGTTTGTTTATAGTTTCTCTCACACACAAAGACAATTTCCATCCAGCTGACATTTATGGCTTTATAAAGAAGCCAAAAATAAAATTATATTATTACAGTTTGGTGTAAATCCTGGTAACACCATACAGAACATTGTTCATTCAGAGTGTCAAAATGACTTTATTGTTGAGTTGTTGTTTCTTTAACTATCCAAGGATAATATAATCGTTCAATCATGTCTATGAAGAGTGTAATGTATACCTGTGAAATATGATCACATATTTGTTTGTTTACAACATTATTTTAAGTTCTTTAAAATTTCTGCTTACAATTTTCAAAAGCGATTTTAATTGCAAACCCTATATATAGTCATAATTTCCTGATACGTATCATTTAGCCACCTAGATTGTCGTGTATATTTCAGCAAACTAATTTCGCCACATGTGACCACCTTGATTTCAGTTTAATAATCCATCAAACAGGAGTTATAAACCATCATAATTGCTTAGTGACAAATTAACTCCAGGTGTTTCAAGAGTCACAGGTGTGTAAGCACATCTCTCTCCCTCTGTTTGCTTTTCCTCACCTTTGATTATGTTGAAAAGGATTTCATGAGCTTTTACAATGTTTGCATTCAAACCGACAATGGCGGTAATGCAACAAAATTTTGGTGTATGACAGTAATGATGCCATAATGATGCACAATTTATGTAGCCTATTCTGCATGATTTGGAGAAAACTTCCAGTGACCTCTTACTCTATTTTCTATATATTTTTTTTCTATTTAAATCAGATGCTTTTGTCGTTTATTTAATTACGGAAAAACTGTAATTTGTGCTCGTGATTTCTGAGTACTTTAAAACAGCACTATTACGAAATACGGAATTATTTCTTTTGAAAAACAAAAAGTCAAATTAGAACCAATAATAGCTTCAAATGGAACTTATAATGCTTCATATCAGTTTTAAGCAGGTAAAGAACTTTAAATCATATATTCAGATTCAATTAATTTATTTACATATAGCCCTGTTCATATCAGCTAAACAGTATTACGTTAGATAAATAAAATTGTCATGGTACTCCTCTCAAATTCAATCGATACGAATAACAAACGCCAATAATTTAACGCTTAACATATTAATAATGCATTCAAATAGTTTGAAATGTCATATAACGTTCATGAATCAAGGCTTGTTGAATGTTTAGTAATGATTTAACAAAGTGTTACCCACTCATCTGCATGCTACCCCACTCACAGGTGTAATCGGGCAGTCGTGGTACCATGATGCCGGCTCGTATCCAGTGCTCCAGCGGTAAAGACCCGGCCATCGCCGCCGCCTTCAGCTGCTCCGGGTACGGGTGCGTCAGCTGCGTAAAACCCGAGTACGCCAGGGCGGGGTGCTGACCTCCCAACGCTGAAATGGGGTACATGGGCGTCGTGTACATGCCTGGAAGTGAAGTGAGTCCCGGGTGTGGGAGATTGAGCAGCCCTGGTTTAGGTATGATTCCGGTTTGGAGGTGTATGGCGCAGGGGGACGGAGTGTCTGCGCGCCTGCAGGACACCGGACTACCAGTCGGGCTGTCGCTGCTCAGTCCAGGTGATACTTCTCGTGTCCCTCGATGTGGCTCTTCAGCCAGAAGAGCGTCGATCCTGAAGTTCTTTGATTTTTCCATTGCAACGCTTCTAGGTTGTTTGGAGTTGCAGGAAAACACGTGGATAGCTGTGTTTTACGCACAGAAACATGCGTTTTAAACACGATTAGTGATACTTTCTGCTCTATTTTAACTTGTGGAATATGTAGAGTTCAGTCTAACTGATATTCGAAACTCAGCCCATGAGAGTCCCTATAGTTAATAACTGTTAATGTCTCTAAACTTTTACGTACAAGAAAGAAAACGCGCCCAGAAAGGATATACGATCGCTAAATCGTTCTTTAACACGGCGGTCTCTTGTTTAGAACAGTATCTCTGTCATCTACCCTGCTCTCTGAACCTCTCCGCGCGTTCACATCGCAGTCATAACGCCTTTGTGAGCGCTGATTGGCTGCAGTGGATGTCCTGCGGGAGTAGATCACTTGACAGTTTTCTAATTAACTAATCATACTGTAGTACAGACTCTTCGTGCACGTCCTTGGACTGAGACTTGTTCCTCAACCAACATCAGAAGTGCATGAAACCAAGCGTTTCTCGTGGCTTATAGCAGTTAATCGCACCAACTGCATGTTTAAAAGTATCCCTAAATCATCGAAATGAATTAATAAATGACATAATGATATTAATGATATAAACATTTTGTGGCGATAAGTTTATTTATTTTCTAAATGATGCGGCTTTTACTATTTGTTAGACATTAAACCCTGCAATTGGTGCTATATAATTTATTATTGTTATTATTATTGAATTATAATTATTCAGTATCTCACATCATATTTTTTAAAAAATAACCTCACTGAACAGTTTCCCATGATGCAACCTACCTATTAATACTAGTATTGTAGTAATCTAATATTTTTTACGACCCGCTTATTTAAATAATTTCTGTATTATCAAGGTAATTTAATTTTATGACTTTACATTATTCATAGTCAATATAATTATGCATTAACCTATAAAATAAGTCAATGTTTGTAGAATTAAATGGCCTGATGAAAAAGTGTGTTGTCACATAGCCTAACCCTATGACATCTACATTTCAACTGTTTTTTTTTTTTTTTCAAATTCATTATGACTAAATTAACCAGACTATATGGATTTAGACAAATAAAATATTTGTAACCTGAGGTTGCGTCTTATATTTTTATTATTATTATTATTATTTTTAAGTAGGCCTACATTAATGGTATAATAATAATAATGATGATAAATGCTTACGGAGTAGATTCTCTCATCAGTTCGAAAATACATTTTATTGCTCATTTTCATGGACTTGAGTGTTCATTCCACTATAAGATACTCTTAATAAATTTATTTAAGGCAAAATAGTCGGTTCGAAAAAACATAAATCCGACCTCATTGACATCGTGCGATAGCCTAAATAATCATCGCACATTTATTGTTGTAGTGAATATATTCTACAATCTTCAGTATAAATTCAAACACAAAGTATGCATTGGCTATAACAGGGGAAACAAATAATAAACATAGTTGTATAGCCTACCTAGGCCCTATATAAAATAATGAATGAAATATAGGCAATTCATTCAAAACCTTCATTGCATGACCTGCTTGTCGTAAACACGCAATAAATCGAGACGAAATGAATTGCAATTCGCAGCTGTTATTTTAAATATTGCGTACATGGAAAAGCCAGATTAATAACATGGAAACAGTCCCTGCACAGGCGAGGCTGAAACTCTGATATCTTCGCCTTGACCCGAGAAGATTGGAGCATCCCGCCCCTCTATACCGTAAATGTGCTCCGGGCTGCGACGCTGAAGCTGCGTGACTCAACACCTATGTGCTGCCTACATAGACAACATGCAATATAGTCTATTGTATATATAGGCTACCTATCGTTGCATGAAAAAAAAATAAATGCAAATAAAAAATAAGTGGTGATATATAAAAGACGCTTGTTCCCATTATGATCCGGAATTTTTATTTATTTATATTTATCTAAAAACAAATTTAACCAAATATGTGTCTACCAAATATGCTGTTTAGTTAGGGAGCTCAGTAGTTTTGAGACACAGCCATTGGAGATAATTTGCGCAAGAGAAATAAAGCGCTCTTCGCATATTCCCAGCATCCTACCTCTCCCTCCCCTCGGCCGGTGCGCTGCTTTTATGATTTAAAAGTAATTTAAACAGTCCGGCCACTGGTAAATCCGTCTTTGGCACCCTGTGACAGAGGTGCGCAAATTAAATTGAATCAATGGCACCGCCGGCCTCGTGTCACGTCCTCGCTATAGGCCTATTGCGCGCGCGCGCATGCAGGTTTGTTGCATGCTTACCAGTGATTTATTGCAATGACATGCATTGCAATAATAAGACTGCTGACATGTATCTGTGCAAAGAATGATTGTGATTTTTCTGGTATATTTCTTTAATTCGAATGTTTAGATTTAATTAAGATGTTGCATGTTTTGCAGATGCATTATATTGTGTTCTTTCATTATTTTTTCAGTTCTAAACATTATCTGAATGGCCTATCCGCACACTGCTCATATGTTGATAGAAATCTAAGTTTTATGTTTTACTTAAAAGGACAGTTCACCTAAAAAAACTTTAAATTGTGTCATTACTCACCCTCAAGTTGTTCCAAACCTCTTTGAGTTTTTTTTTTTCTGTTGAACACAAAAGAAGATATTTTAAAAAATGTTGGAAACCAGACAGATGACAGTAGCTATTGATTCCATATGAAAAAAATAAAATACTGAAGTATTTGGAAATACTGCTATCTTCAAAATTGTCTGGTTAGGGGGGGTGATGGCGCAGTGGATAAGACACATGCCTTTGGTGTGAGATATCCAGGTTCGAATCCACTGTGAGACACCAATGTGTCCCTGAGCAAGACACTTAACCCCTTGTTGCTCCAGAGGTGTGCGACCTCTGACATATATAGCAATTGTAAGTCGCTTTGGATAAAAGCGTCAGCTAAATGAATATGTAAATGTACAAATATTCTTCAAAATATCTGCTTTTGTTCTATACAGAAACAAAACTCATACAGGTTTGGAACGAGGGTGAGTAAATAATTTTTCATTTTTGGGTGAACTATCCCTTTAAGAAGTTTTTCATAAAGTTCCTTAATTGTTGATACACAGTAAAGAGTATAAAGGACTTGAACCGTTCAAGTTAAAGATATGATAAAGATATTTTGAAATACTTCATATTGATATCTCATTTTAAGTTTCAATGTGTCCGCAGACCGAGACGTTTGAGGACAATAGTAATTTTTTTTTTTTACATTTTACACAAAATAATGAATATTCTAAAGTAAAATTGTGAATTTTGTTCTGTTTTACTACATAGATCAATGCTTATTTGATGCACGTTCATGCATGTACAATAAGCATGCACTTATAGATCACATATCGCCTTTAGATCACATATCACAGTGCGCTCTCTTGATGTGCCTTTCAAAGTCAAAGTTTATCATTTAATTTAAGGCCTGTAAACTTTAGTACCCGTCGTGTTTATAGAACATTAAAGGCCTTATCGCTGATTTCAGACATATTCTGCGGTCATTATCGCAGCTCAGCAGTGATCAGACTCATGACCTCTGTTTGATCCTCTGCCCGAGTCAGCAGTTCACTTCTGACTAGCATGACCCCAATTCCAGTCTGAGACAAACTGGCCTGTTGTTCATCTTTATTTTGAACTATAATGTGTCTGGAGCAATAATAATATCCTGGAAGTAATATTTGCGTGGACCCCTCACATCAGAAAAGGTAAAAATTGAGTCTATTATTAGATGTTTTATTAAACGTGTGCCATTCACGCCCTTTTAGTGTACCAACTTTTGAAAAATTAGTGTGAGGTTGCATCTAATGCATTATACTAATTATTCCTGCTCAGGAAAGATCTCTGAGGACAGCTCCTTTCCTGGCAAAGCTTCTGAATGCTGATAAATATCCAGCTTTTACCCAAATGACAGAAAGTAACTTAAAATCATTCTTTATCTATGGTTTTGTCCTCGATTTGCACCTTTCAGTGTAATTTGTGCTGCTAAATGTAATATGCTTTTATCAGGACTCATAAATTCATCCAGGCTGGCATGAAATGATGTTGCTTTATTATGTTGATCAGTTTTGTCATGGCTACAATGACTCTGTGATGGGTCAGGAAGCAATCGTTAGTTCAGATAAGACGACTTCAAAGGTAATTATGACACCTCCTGTCCTCTCCATCTGAAAACACTCTTCATATTTACATTCAGGGTTATTTATGCAGTGTGTCATACAGTATATGTCTTAACTGATTGAATATTTAATCAAAATGCTAAGAACAATATAATTTATATATATATATATATATATATATATATATATAATATATATATATATATATATATATATATATATATATATATATATATATATATTAATAAAATTTTAAGAATTTTTATTTTATAGATGAAATCATATTACTAACTTCACCTTTATTACAAAATCACTTTTAAAATAACATTGAACACAAACTAAAAACAGGCAGTGGATTAAGAAATATTTTACTTTACTAATTTGGATTATTAGGAACGCCATACTAACACTGTGTTTGACCCCCTTTCGCCTTCAGAACTGCCTTAATTCCACGTGGCATTGATTCATCAAGGTGCTGAAAGCATTCTTTAGAAATGTTAGCCCATATTGATAGGATAGCATCTTGCAGTTGATGGAGATTTGTGGGATGGAGCAAATCATGGCATGAAGTTCCCGTTCCAACAGTTCCCAAAGATGCTCTATTGGGTTGAGATCTGGTGACTGTGGGGGCCATTTTAGTACAGTCAACTCATTGTCATGTTCAAGAAACCAATTTGAAATGATTCAAGATCTGGTACATTGTGCATTTTCCTGGAAGTAGCCATCAGAGGATAGGTACATGGTGGCCATAAAGGGATGGGCACGGTCTAAACAATGCTCAGATAGGCCGTGGCATTTAGACGATGCCCAATTGGCACTAAAAGTGTGCCAAGAAAACATCCCCCACACCATTACACCACCACCACCAGCCTGCACAGTGGTAACAAGGCATGATGGATCCATGTTCTCATTCTGTTTACGCCAAATTCTGACTTTACCATCTGAATGTCTCAACAGAAATCGAGACTCATCAGACCAGGCAACATGTTTCCAGTCTTCAACTGTCCAATTTTGGTGAGCTTTTGTAAATTGTAGCTTCTTTTTCCTATTTGTAGAGGAGATGAGTGGTACCCGGTGGGGTCTTCTGCTGTTGTAGCCCATCCGCCTCAAGGTTGTGTGTGTTGTGGCTTCACAAATGCTTTGCTGCATACCTCGGTTGTAACGAGTGGATATTTCAGTCAAAGTTGCTCTTCTATCAGCTTGAATCAGTCGGCCCATTCTCCTCTGACCTCTAGCATCAACAAGGCGTTTTCGCCCACAGGACTGCCGCATACTGGATGTTTTTCCTTTTTCACACCATTCTTTGTAAACCCTAGAAATGGTTGTGTGTGAAAATCCCAGAAACTGAGCAGATTGTGAAATACTCAGACCGGCCCGTCTGGCTCCAAATTGCGTAAATCACATTTCTTGCATTCTGACATTTAGTTTGGAGTTCAGGAGATTGTCTTGACCAGGACCACACCCCTAAATGCATTGAAGCAACTGCCATGTGATGCTTCAGTTAACTTGTGCATTTCCTGGATGTCCGAATCACGAGAAACCAAATAGAAAATGTAGAAGTGTCTTACCAATGCTGAATGGCTTTCCTTTCACACTTTCCCATCAAATGATCGTGAGAGTCATCTTCTCAGTTCTCCTCATGCGTCGTGGCACTCTCGTGAACTCACTCTCACTTATAGTTAAACAAAGTTTTTATTTATTTTTTCCACAAAACGTATTCTTGTCCCTTGAAAAGCTTAAAGTTGAGCCACTGTAGTCACTTGGACTATTTTAACAATGTCTTTACTAACTTTTCTGGGCCGGCACATGAAATTACATAGAATGAGTGATCCAGCTCTCAGATTTCATCAAAAATATCTTAATTTTTGTTCTGAAGATGAACGAAAGTCTTACGGGGTTGGAAGAACATGAGGGTCAGTAATTACTGTCAAAATTTCATTTTTGGCTGAACTAACCCTTTAACTTAGTGATTGGATCAGGATGCAAAGAGACTTTCAACCAGCATTACAGAAAAAATGTTTCTGGAACAAATCATCTTAAATTAAAACCCCAAGCACATTCACTGTTTTAAAAGAGTTCAATCAGCCACCTGTTTGTTTTTTCCACGCTGGTAACAAACGCACCTTACGCTTCCAGAGATGGTGTGAGGTTTACAGCGGTTTAATGGGCCGCCTTTAACAAGCAGGTTTTTTATGGCCCCACACAAGGGCCTCATTGTGTGCTTGTAGATAAACAACCCATATTGTACCAATCACACACAAGAAGACATAATTACTTTCACCCTGATATCCCTGCTATCTCAACGCGCCATTATCTCTGCCTTTAAGAGGGAAAACTGAGTGCTTTGAAGTTTCCTTTCTCCCAGTGAATCCTCCCGCTCTCCATAATCTTTCATTATCTCCGCTTACCTACAGCATATGTGCTAATTGATGTTGGTTTTGCGATGGAATACAACGAATCTCCTTTGAAGCCGGGCGGCAAAGTGACATATAAAGTCAATGAGGAAGTTAAAGTCATTAGCACACAGTAAGTGTGGCCTTTATTGGCTAATTTGTCTGAGAATGGCAACCTTTGGTTGAGATGGAGTCGGGACGCTTTCAACTTGTTGCAGGCAAGATAATATATCAAATAAGTAAGGCAATTTTTACACTTATTTAACAAATGAAAGATGTGGCCTTTGGTTTTTCGATTGCAAGTCACCAATGCTTGAAATTTTGAGTCTACTTGTAAGTGGTGCTTTCTTCTGGATCATAGAGAATTGAACAAACCCTTCACGTTATTGGTCCCACCGTTTGTGCTACGAACATGAATAATACTTAAAATCATGTGACTTGTCTAGATATGACCCTGAACACCCTAGCAATGACCTTTAACACACTATAGTGTCTGAAAAAAAGGTACGAAAGCTGTCACTGGGGCGGTACCTTTTCAAAAGGAACACTTTTGTACCTAAAGGGTGCATATTGGTACCTTCATGGTACTTATTTGTACAATTATGGTACCAATATGCACCCTTTAGGTACAAAAGTGTATCTTTTGAAAAGGTACTGCCCCAGTGACAGATTTCGTACCTTTTTTTCTGACAGTTAGTGAATATATATATACTGCTATAGTATTTTTTTTTTTTTTAAGTTTTAGTAATTTATGTGCTTGTTCAATTTTTATTAGTTTTAGTTTTTTATGTACATATTTTTATTATCAAAAGAATGTAGGAGGCTGTGTCATTTTAGTATCATTTATTATAGTGTTCATTCATATTTTATATATATATATAAAAAATTTTATATTTAAAATACAATTATAGTATTGAGCTTTTCTTTTCGTATTTTCAATTTTCATTTTAATGTGGGTTTAAGTTTTAGTCATGTACGATTGTTATTTTTATTATTTTTTAAATTTCTATTTAGCTTTAATTTATTAATGTTTATTTCAGTTAGTTTCCATATTTCATTTTTTTCATCTGTTTTTTTTAATTTTATTTTTTTATTGTACCAACAATTATGTTTATTAGTTTTATTAGTTTTATGTTTTTCACCTATACCAAATGTTTGCACAAACAATTAAGGAACACATTTTCTTCTGAAGTTTTTCATGCAGAAGTTCAAGCATATTTTAATATTTTTTTATCACATGAGTTTATACTTCATTACAGCTTAATATGTAAAAGAAGTATGATACTCTCCAGTGAGATAAACATGGATGTTCCTGTAGTTTAATCCTCGACACAGTGGGGTTGTTTGACTAAAAAAACACAGCTTTATGTCATCTCAGAGAAGGGTGAGAAACATCTCCTAGACATTGACCTCTCTTTGCCTCCCTGTCTGAAAGCTTTATTTCCACATCCTACAAGAGGACAACCCTCAGAGAACAATACCCCACCAGCTCTCTCTATTCTTCCATTGTCTCACTCGCACGTTCCCTCTAATGACCTGTGAGAATTGAAGACTTCCCAGACAACAATTGTGACGGCTCACACAGTGCCTAAACGGCTTGATTAATGATATAGACATGTTATGTTAAAATGTGAGTGTGTGTGGGCAGCAGATGTTGACACCATCTATTAACCACTTCAATTTGTCCTTGGTAAAAATTTGCATGGATATGCACAATCTAGTTATCCATGCAGAAAAGTGGACACCAAGAGTGAAAGAATAAACATTTGTTGAGCCAAAATGGAAATTTTGAGGACGTGTTGAGTTGAAATATTCATGAAGAAAATTACGTTAATGAATTTTTTTTAACGTGTTAAGGATTTTAAAATGAATGCATAACGTTGCGGCAACATTCGAAACAAAAACATTATTTAATATTACTCCATTGTAAAAACGAATATGCTTTATCTAATCAATAGAATTGTGGCAACAGATTACAAGCAATATTATTAATTAAATTTAACAAATTAGGATTGAGAATTCAAATTATTCCTTAAAAATTAACCATTTAAACTGAGTAAAGTTTACACCAAAAAATTTAACAAAAATATTCCACTAACAGACAGACGTCAAAGATTAATTAAGAACTCTTTATTTTATATTGCCAATACTGAAGACACTTAACAAGCAGAGAAAACCGTAATTTTAAAACGAACACCGATCACCATAATGGTGACTTCAATTTATGTTATTTTTAACTTTTACTCATTTTAAATGGTTCACTTTTAAGGCATTAATTTGATTAATTATTACTCAATTAAAATTTGTTAAATTTAATTAATAATATTGCTTGTAATCTGTTGCCACATTTTTTTTTTGATTAGATAAAGCATATTTTTACAGTGTGAATCAACCTGCATTTAACAACAACCAAAGTCGTTTTTATCAGTCAGATCAGGTAGAAATGACTCCTTCAAGGGCTCATTATTGTTATCCTGTGGGCTGTGTATATGTTAAGATAAAAGTACAATGTTCATATTAAGTCTGGATCTTTGAACAAAAAACAACGACTAATAATCAAGTGAATGCATGAAATATTTGGAATATTGAATATAGTAACTTTAATCTTATCGGGAAATTGTCATACATAAATGTGGACTTCTAAGGGAGACATAAAATCTTTCTGCTATATGTAAATCTGATTTACAATATCTGGGAAGTCTGTCGGAGTATAGCTTTGTGCCCAAATTATTGACCTGGTAGAGGTTATTGAGGTAAGCAGCCTAACTGTTTTGCCAATATAGGAACCCTGTTGAAATTGCCACGCTCCAGTTTTGCACTTCACTTCCGACTGTCGAGCTTCGACCACTATCGGATTGCCAAATGAAAAAATCAATTACTCCGTCAAGCTGTCGAATTTTATTCAATTCCTCGTAAATTGTCGGAACAACAAATGGCTTTTTGGTGTCAGTATTTCGATTGAGGGTCTGTGTCACCTTAGCTGTGATCAAATCGAGTCCAACATCTCTCTCAAGCTCTTATTGGATGAAATTTATTCATCAACAGCTGCTAAGTAAAGGCCACAGCATAAGTAAGTGGCTGCATTAGAATATAAGAGTATGGAAAAGCAATGAACCTAATGTTGACTTCTGACTGAATCGTTATTTATGAACACAGGTTGCAACGGCTCACTACTGTATGTTAGTAGCAATAGTAAATACTAAAAATTGTACCTTTTTGCTTTATCACTGGCAAATATATTAGTATTCCTAATTTTATCTGTATACATCCTCTCTATTGGATGTATTCGTTTTCATTTTCAGGCCATTCTCAGAAAATGGTACTATCACCCCATGACTTATACTGATATAATTAACAGATACAGAATGTAGTCACATTATTTGATAGATTTAATAGATGTGCTTGATATGTGCAATGAAAGAGAAAAAAATAAATAAACAATAAAACATTTTCACAAAGTCCCCATTTACAACTACATTGTGGTTTTATATAGCTCATTTTGCTTAACTTGGAATTAAAATTGTTCTTTTTATTCTGAAATGCTTCATGTATTTTTCTACGCATATTCAGTTAATTTATCCTTGCACTTATAACCAATTAAAATAAATTTGAAACTTGTGCTGGGCAACGATTAATCGTGATTAATCGCATCCAAAATAAAAGTTTTTGTTTTAATAATATATATGTGTGTACTGGGTATAATTATTTTGTATATATAAATACACACACATGCATGTATATATTTAAGAAAAAATTGTTATTTATATATAAAATGTTAATATTTATGTATAATATAAATTATATACATACAACATATACATGCACATATTTCTTAAATACTGTATATAGATGCATGTCTGTGTATTTATATATACAAAATAATTATACGCAGTAAACACATATATATTATGTAAACACAAACTTTTATTTTGGATGCGATTAATCGCGATTAATCGTTGCCTGGCACTATTCGAAATATGCTCCCCGTAGATTTCTAGCACAACCATTTGCTCAGAATGACCCATCCACGTTCCCAGTCCTCTCCTGTAACTCTCATGAAGATGAGGCAGTCCGCGATGTCATTGATAGATGCTGTGGGGGGGATATAATACTCAGTTCATTTCATCAGTAGGGTTAATTAACTGGCGCTCGATTGGACCTGAGGTTAATCTGTGTGCCGAACTGACACATTGCCGTTCATCACTCTCATCACTCCATCCCCCTCTCCTCCTCCTGTCCTCCTCTTTCGTGCACTCGTCCAGAGGAAGACGGGTCAATTAGTTCATGTCTTTTCACACAGATGGCCCGCTGGTCCTGCTGCCGGCAGCTAATTGACTGAAATGAGCAACCACGCCCCCTTATAAAACACATTCAACATGTTTAATCAAGGATTGGAGGCAGTGTACACTGCAGACTTAAACATAAAGGATGGCGCTAATATAAAATAAAGGGGGAATTAGTAAATAAAGGGGGAATAAAATAAAGGGGGAAAGAGGGAATTCCTGAGTTGCGACGTCACTTTGGAAAACAGTCCGACAAGTCGAACCACAAACGCCGTTCATACAGTTCAGCTCACTTAGCACGGCGTTCTTGGTTCGACTAGTCGAGACTGTTTTCCAAAGATGGTGCTGCTGCCTGTGTACACGAAGTGGACTGTTTTTATAAAATATCTTCTTATTAAACGATCTGTACACTTACAAAGTTCTCAATGCTTCGTTTTGCATGTAGGGACCCTCATTATGTTATTGTGTTAGTGTGGGTCTATTTTGAGCCTGGTTAGTGGTATAAACTAGCGATTTCTTTTTACTTATTAAATGCTCCCATTACTAGCGTTATACACTAAACAGTTTTTTTGAGATAAAACTCTTTACATTCGATTATCACGAAAACAAATTTCAGAGAACGGTTGACTAGGTACCGATTTGTTATTAGACCAAAGGTTCGTTTTGCGCCGGCGTTCTCCTTTAACAAAAACACCTATTGTTTGGAAATATTGACAGTTCTTTTGTCATAATGCATATATTCTACGCTATCTCACGACCAATTCGTACGAATTCGACAAATGATTAAAAAAGTGTCTAATTCGTACTATTTCATACGACCTCACTCGTACAAATTCGTACGATTTGTCTAAACCCACGTGATGGGTAGGTTTAGGGGCGGGGTAAGGGGTAGGTCATTTGTACGAGTTCATACGAATTGGCCAATTCGTAAAATATGTACGATTTAGCAAAATCGGAGGCTCAAAATATATTTCAGCATTTTGTTAATCGATGGCCTACTACCCCTAAGTAACTTTAACCCAATCCGATCGCGGCTCTTCCGGTATTAGTGTTATTATTAGTGTTTGGAAATTTAAAAAAATGACCTCTGGTCTCCTTGCCTGCGTACCGCAGCATTAGCAGGCGTTAAGCTTTTTTTGCTAACCTTGCAATCTTGCATTCAAGTGGCTTTGGATTTATGAATGGCAGTGAAGTGCTGGTAGGTCACATGACAGTAACAACATGGAGGATGTAGTACGTCCAAATTTCATTCATAGTACCCATTTTCATACTATATAACATACTTTTTTAATAATCACTAAGTAAGTTCCAATTCAAATGAAGTATACCCATGCGATTCCTATGTTCGACCTATGTTCGTGCGGATAATGCAGTGTGAGGGGCGTGTCTAATGAATTTCCACTTCTCTCCAGAAGATTGCGCTGGTCCAAAATGGGTACTGCATTATATTATACAGGTGCAATACTGCTGGAGCTGCCAGTTTGCTAAGTTTCAAATGATTTTTAAACAGTAATGCAAAACTAGTGCACTCAGTGTCCAAATTCACTCTCTCACTCCAAACTATATTAGAGAAGTGCAGTCACTTTTTGTTCTTGCACAATTCGGTTGAATAAATGTTTCAGTTACTCAATGATTTAGTGTCTTTTTCACAGTACACATCCGGGACTTACCACAAACGCCTAGATGCAAAACATAACATTTCTGCAGCGCTTAATACATCTCACCAGTCAAGTGAAATACTCTAGTGCAAAGCGTCAAGGAGATGAATGTTTGTGCATATGTGTACATGTATATGTGTAAACCGGTGTATTTGTGTGTCTTGAGAGATTACACACCTCATTTATCAGAGCACTTCACCTTGTGGCAGAAGGTTGTAATCCAGAGTGGAACCATCCACTTGGTATAATTACACCCATTAAAGGTGGCGCCGTCCTGAGTTCCATCACCTCATTCAATGTCTTCCCCTCATCGCTGCATGTTCGTCTAAAAAATTGATAGCCTGTACCAAAACTAGCAATAAATATCATTCAAGCAATAGTAACATTGATGTTTGCATTTTTTTCAGCATTGCAAGACATGGAATCTAGGAATCAAATAGATTGCACCATAAACACAACTGCATGAAAAGACATATAGTTAATGTAAAAAATAATCCTGTAAAAAAACGGTAAACTACTGGCAGCTGTGGTTGCCAGCATCATACCGTAAAATTATGGTGTAACTGTTTTTGAAATTAACAGCTATATACCGTATTGTCAGCTAGAGTTTAAAACTTTAATTGAACAGCTATTTGCTCTAACTCGAAAAAACAGTAACACACCGTATTTTTACGGTATGATGCACCACAGCTTCCAGTAGTTTACTGTTTTTTTACAGGATTATTTTTTTACACTGGCCCTTGTAGCAAAGAGGTGACAAAACACTCTTTTAACAGTTCATTTTGATCATTAATATCCATATCAACTAATATAAACTGTTTGTGTCAACATTCCAGCATGACGTTTAATGCAAATGGTTACCGCTTTCTCACTGTAATCATGATAAGTGATACTAAAAAGTCACTGGATGAATGTGTGTGTTTGTGTATGCAATGAGATGAGAGGATGAACAGCGTCCAGAGACAGATAACAGCGTGTCACTCCATCTTTGCATTTGTCTCCGCACACTCCATCAATATGAAGCGGCTGTCAGCTGCCTATTTCAGGAAAATTAAAAGGGCTTACGGTAAAGATGCTCTGCGAGGGAGGGGCGTGCATGAATTTATGTGTGTGTGTGTTTATAACCTCTGCTTAACACAAACACAAAAGTCCTATGAGTACTTAAAAAAGACGTATTCATACTATATTGAACATACTTTTTTAACGGTCGCGAAGTACGTTCTTATTTAAACATAGTACTTACTCACCTAGTACGTGATTTCGGACGCAGCCTTAAGACCTGTTCACACTGAGACGAATTTCGTGCGGGTTATTCGCCGACGTTTATCGCCTCGTGACTAAACAAAGGGCGCCAATGAGAGTGTGCACTGTACACCGGCGCGTAAAACGCCACGCGTAAAAACGTCATTTAAAAAAAAAAACGACTCTGGTTCGTTTTTTTTTTTTTTTTTTTGACGCACTGCATCAAAAACTAACTGACTAATGAGATAGGTGCTTTTGCTCGCTTCTGAAGTTACAGTAAAACACAACTTGGGGGCGCTCAAACACAACGGTCTTGCCAAGCACACACATGGAACGGCGAAACAGATATACGCCAAGTAGCGTCGCCGTCTACACAGCCAGGAAGAAATAAGACGAGGAAGATGCAAGGCAAGATGAATGTAGAGCTTCTGGTCTCGTTGGTGTTTGAACATAAAGAACTATACGACAAACGCGACTACAAAATTCTTGATAAAAGAAAACCGATATGGAGTGGTATTACAGAGCAAATTGGCGCCATCTAATGTCAGGGAATGAATTTGCATGTTCACTCTGCTCATCGTCAGTGAAAATCGATTGGGTGTGAACACAAAAAACGAGTTGAAAAATTATGAATAACGCACACTGATATTCGTCCTGGTGTGTACGGGCCTTTAGACTATCAGCCTGCCCCATCTAGAGATTCATGCTAGCTAATAATTTCCCAGGGAATAAAAGGGATCTCTGTGACAAGTTAACATGCCCCATTATACACTATTAGATAAATTATAAATATATGAGAATTGTTTAGACATTTTTTTAAATGTCTTTTGGTTAAAGTCGACCTTAATTTAAATTGGCTTCTGTCCGAATGGTAGTGTTGGTAGCTATTTTTATCAATGATTTAATTTTACGGGTTTAAATTCATAAAAACATTGACATTGTTTTCTATATAATAAAATTCAAACTTTGATTTTTAGACATACAACACACACACACAAAAAAAACAGCTTGAAAATGGGACTTCTGACTTAAAACTTTTAAAAAATATCAGCTAGCCCCGCCATCCTCCATTTAAATGCATTTGTGCATACATAGTAATTGTGCATGTTTGCATGACTTTACACTGCAAAGAAATAGATGCCCACACAAACGCACACACTTTTCCGTATGAGATTGATTGCTTGCAAAGCAGTCTCATGCAGATGGCATCTCTCCTTTTGACATGATAATGGCTCTAAATTGATGAAGACATCTCACTCATTCTCTATACCAGCTCGCTGACAGGCCTTACCCAAACACTTCAACCTGCTACAACTGCCCATCAATCACCCGCAGCCCCTCCCACCTTGTGTCCCAATGCTTGTCCATTTTAATCAGCTAATTCTCTCCTTCACCGTCACCCCGTTCACCGATACAACACTGTGTTTTGCCCATCTTCTCTCACACTTAATCTGCTTTAATGAAGTCCTGATCTGCCAATTAGAAACAATCACAGTGGAGCAGAAGATAAATATAGCCGAACCATCACACTGGCCAAACTGGAGGGGGTAAAAACACTATAAGAGATGCAGATACAGTAAGCAAGGACAGTTCAAGGACTTCTGAGGTTTAGGGGGAAGCTGATTTCTAGATTTGGTGTCAAGGTTGCAAGATTTGTACTGGGAGGTGATGACTTTATTATCAATGAATCAATGAATTTCCTAATGAAATGTTGGAAACCAATTAAGCATGGCATTTGAAACCCTGTGTCCTGCACTGTTTCGGACACAAATAACACCTCAAACCATAGTCTTTTGAGGAGAAGTGTGCTTTTCTAAGAGACCAAACTTACAATTTTAACATCTGGGTGGTAAAACAGGTGGAAAATACTATAGATTTACTTTGAAGAAATCATATCAAGAACCGAATTTCATAGAGATTTAGAGTAGTTCACTTTTTAAAAACTTTTGCTGATAATTTACTCACCCCCATGTCATCCAAGATGTCCATGTCTTTCTTTATTCAGTCGAAAAGAAATTAAGGTTTTTATGAAAACATTCCAGGATTTTCTCCATATAATGGACTTCAATGGGAACCAAATGGTTCAAGGTCCAAATGGGAGTTTCAGTGCGACTTCAAAGGGCTTTAAACGATTTCAGACGATGAATAAGGGTCTTATCTAGCGAAACGATCGCTCATTTAAAAAATAAAATTAAAAAGTTTACGTTTTATAAGCACAAATGCTCGCCTTGCTCTGTTCTGTGATGAACGTTCTTGACTCTCCGGTCAAACTCGTTCATCAAAATGAACAAATCTTTTTTCGAGTCTAGATAAAACCCTTATTCATCGTCTGGTGTCGTTTAAAGCCCTTTGGAAGCTGCACTGAAACTCTCTTTTGGACATTGAACCGTTTGGTTCCCATTTAAGTCCATTATATGGAGAAAATCCTGGAATTTTTTCATCACAAACCTAAATTTCTTTTCGACTGAAGAAAGAAAGATGTGGATATCTTGGACGACATGGGGGTGAGTAAATTATCAGCAATGTACTCTTTTGACCACCTATACCCGTAACCCCATGGCAACACCTTAGCAACCATCCTGAAAATCCTAGGTTTTTATTAAAACAAGCAATTTTATTATTTTATCATTGCACGAGCAATCTAGGATATTCGACTGTATGTTGCATATTGTATGTAAGTGGGTTTTAAAACATTTCTAGGCCACTTTCTCGCCTACCTCAGCGTTTTGCACTCCTTGACTAAAGAGAGTTGTGATGCATTTAAGAGCATCAATAACATCCAACCTGTTCTGACCCTGAGGCAAATAAAAAGTTATTGATTCCGCCAACCTCACGGCACCCTTAGCAAAAGGGACTTTTTGTTGCCCCTGATGAAACACTTTCATCTAATCACTTGGCAAAATCTAAAGAGGTGGATGGCTAAATAAATAAACAAGTAATGCCTCTGGAGATAGAGTGCACACCTTTGGAGATGAAATTAGCCTGAAGTCGTTGCAAATCAATGAAATCGATGCAATCAGCTTAACTGACATAGGTGGCGCAAATCGTCCAGTTGGGGTTCGCTCGCTCACAATTCCGTCTTAATTGCCCTCCAGGGCCAAGTTTGCGCATGCCATTTGTTCACTTTAATTAAATTACAAAGACAGGTTTCCAAAAGTCGTAAGAGCGCTGGCTTGGCACAAGCCCAGTAATTAAAACGACACCCTTTTTGATTACTGGAATGTGCCCTAATGAACTCATTATGTATTTTAACCCAAACACACCAATTACCGAGCTGGCAGAAGACATGCAGCTTACTGTAAAAACTCCAGGCTTTTTGCAGAAGCGAATAATTTAAGTGAGAGCTTTCTGATTTTAATGTCCACCCTGAAGATGGAGTGGTAATTGGAGCGGTGGCATATTTGTTTGCTCACATGCCGAGCTGTGGTGGTGCTCCGACTTGAGTTTGAATCTGGCTTGTGATCTGGCTGATTTCCTCCACCAACTCAAGGCCCGGTTTCACAGACAGGGCTTAGATTAAGCCAGGATTAGGACATTTAAGTAGACAAAACAATGGCATTCACTGTAAAAAAAAAAATATGTATATATATATATATATATATATATATATATATATATATATATATATATATATTCATGATTTGTAATCACAGCATTATTTCTTTTGTCAAATCAACTTAAATAATTAAGTAGTTCAGATAACATAATATTTTAAATTTCTGATGATTAAATCAATCTCCTTCGTTGTATTAACTCAATTTTTCCATTTCAATGAACTTAATTTTTTAAGGCAGCAGGTTACTTAATTTTTTTTAAATTATGACTATCAATATATTATATATCAGAACAAGTCGCTTTCAGATAAAACGTATCAAACATGCATTTTAGTCTGAGACTAGCTTAAGACTTGTCTGTGAAACCGGGGGCAAACATCTTAAAAATGTATTTTTTTTTTTTTAGTTTTTACATTTTTTTATATAAATACAAGTAGCAGGGGCTGATTGGAAAACTGTGTTTACAATAAACTGCATTGGTCATTTAAAACGATAATTTATATTATTTAACAATAGGCTGATAGGCTGTATAACAATATATTTTTATATAAGTCTGCCCTGAATATACTTTATGTTGTTTTTTATGACATGTATTGTTCAACCAGTCGTTTGCCTTTGAAGTTCGCATCTTCTATCATTTCCCTGTCATAAAAATATGTGAAATTCTTCACAGGATGTACAAATAAAAATAAAAACCCTATATACTGAGAATACAACCCATTGTACAACCAACTCATAAATTCTTTAACTTCCACTCCTGACTATTTTTTCAACACATTTAACAACCTTCTTCAAAGAAACACTCTTTACCTTTCTATGCCCTAAAATTAGCATAAAGTATTATATTACTAAGTTACTACATTGTACACTTTTATATTTTCTAACGCAATATGTTTTACTGCCAGGCTAATTATTGCTGAAATGTTCAAATTTTGTCCTCATTAGGAACAGTATTTTTTTTTTTTTTTTTACTGTTTATCATTTCAAACACAATTTAGTGAAATGTTTTTTTTTTTGTTAAAAGTGCGATTGTGTTACTTTTTATTTTACATGGCTTTATCAGATATTTGGTGATAAATGCTAGGCTACTGTAAAACGCTTGATGTGAGAATTTGGCTCGGTTTATTGAGATGAAATCATCATGTCAATCTCTTTGAGCTGTTCGTGCTCTGCTGGATCTCAAGAGGACACATTTGAAAGGAGGAGGACAAAACGAAGAGCCTCTTTTTTATTATAATACAAATTACAAACATACAATCGTCACAGTTCGTAAACAGAAATTATACAAAAAAATACAAATAAACATCAGAATAAAATGAATTGAAAAAATAAATAGGGATTGAATGCTTACAAATGACGTGACGTGCTGTCAAAACGGCAAGGTGTGCAAGAGGCGCCATCTATTGGTGTGTTTGCAAAGGTAAACGCCATGATTTTTCATTCAAGTTCAAGCCCATATCATCCCCGTTTCTTCATCTCCTCCTCCTTGTTTTCTGCGTTTCTGTTTGTGCTTGACTGTGTGTTTTGTGAACTGTATATTTACAATAAATTGCGCTAATGAATAAAATAAATGAACTCAGTTTTTCCATTTCAATGAACTTAAAATTTTAAGGCAGCCAGGTTACAACCAACAATATTTTATCACAGCGTTTCTGTTTGTGATTGACTTTGTGTTTTGTGAACTTACATAAAGTGCGCTAATGCATTAGCATTTCTATTAAATTCTTTATTTATAATACTTTAAAAAACACACACAAACAAACACTTGAGTTTCGTTAAATTGGGAGTGTAATAAAAAAAACTACATTTCCCATTATGCATTTGTACTTCTATTAAACGCATTTTTATTATAAATAAATAAATAAAACAAACAAGCACTTCCTTGAATGTCGTTAAAGTGGGAGTGTCATTTGATTTAGAAAACTGCGTTTCCCATCATGCATCTCGGCGGATAAAACTAATGCAACCTCGTGTTTTCAGCGTTTTTCATTAACAGCGCGCGGCGGTGCACGAGACACACAACACAACTTTCAAATTGACTCTGCTTTCCCTGCAGCATGGCATCTGAACTAGGTAATCCTATGTCGTTTTTACTTTCTGCGCACAAATCAAATACTTTTCGGTGTGTTTGTTTTTGTTAGATGATGTAGCACGTAATGCCCATGTTTGCACTTGTTTATTTTACATTAACTTCAATATCAGGTTTACAAAAGTGTAATTAGTTCCCATTCTGACCACTGATTTGATGTCTTGTTTTAAAACGGCGAAAACAACCCCAAAACACCGTGGTTATACCATGCTTTTTGAAAGTACCATGATGATAATACCATATTTCAATGTGTTTGAATTTTACAATAACGTATATCATCAAAGTATCATATCATATTGTTTTAAAGGGTCAATATCATGATATCATACCATCATGTACCATGGTTTTTGGAACAAGATACCTTGGTTTTCTTTGAATAGTGTTTGTGTGTCATGCATATACAGTGATTTATCTTTTTTGCTTGAAGTTTAGTGTCATGGTATGTATCTGAGAACCATTACTATACCATGTTACTGCCTCAGTAATTCATTTCCATACTTATGTAGTACCATAGTAGTCATCTTTTTTTCTTTGAGAAATCTGGTTTTGTGCAAAAGTGATGCATCATGTGTAATTGAAGTATAGTCCTTATATCAGATTTGTGTATTGGTTGTCTGTCTAATGTATTTGACAAAATGGCGGTCTCTTTCAGCTTTGCTGAGTGTGTCGGATAAGACCGGACTGGTGGAGTTTGCCAAGCGACTGGTATCAGTGGGTCTGTCATTAGTGGCATCAGGAGGCACCGCCAAAACTCTCCGAGATGCTGGACTCACCGTCAGGTCGGACATCTTTTACCAAACTTACTTCTAGTTGCTGTGAATACTAAATCTTACAGATATAGTAAATAATGATAATAAAGGGCTAGTTCATGTAAACTCTTTTGTTCATACAGGGATGTATCTGAGCTCACTGGATTTCCTGAGATGCTCGGAGGAAGAGTCAAGACCCTTCATCCCGCTGTCCATGCCGGCATTTTGGCCAGACAAACTCCCTCTGATAAGGCTGACATGGAAAAACTAGGGTTTAGTCTTGTCAGGTAATACTGTTTTTAGTAAGAAGAAGATTCTAATGCTATCTGTGTAAAAACATGGTAGCAAATTCTGCTTTATAGATGCTTCAGGTCATGGTATTTCACGAATGATTGTCATGTGCCACCAGTACAAGATATAATCCTGTTAAGTGGTGCTAACATGCTTTCCATTGGTTTTTTTCTTAGAAGTAGAGACTCAGCATTGCTAATCTAATCACTGATAATTCAAATAGTGCTGCTGTGGTGTGACCACAAGTCTTGATCTCAGTTAGATGGGGTCATATGAGCAACACTGTGTATGGTAGTAATGATACAATCAAGGCAGCTCATACTTGTAGTCTGGATGTTTTTGTTTACTGTAGGCAGTAAATCATTTTTAAATGATTGAATCAAGAGAAAACACAGTAGTACCTAATGTTGATGTAAACTTGTGTTCCTCAAGAGTGGCTGTGTGCAACCTTTACCCGTTTGTGAAGACCGTTGCATCCCCCGGTGTGACCGTGGAAGACGCTGTTGAGCAGATCGACATCGGTCAGTAAAGTGTTAATTGTTCGCAGGGTTTCCATTTAGGGGTTAATAATGACCCTTTATTTAGTATTTCCATTGACCATCTATTGTACTTGTAGCCATCAAACCGTATTCACTTTATAGCCCTTAATCCTGTTGTGGACAAATGTGGGCACAGAGGACTCAGGTGTGATCCTAATTTATATTTATTATAAATTGTCTTCGATAAAGTTTTGTCTATCCTTTTATGGTGTTTTTTTTAATTTTGGCGGTAATTTTGAATTTATTTACTTCAAAAAGTACCATATTTTCTATGTAAATTATGCTTATTTTTATGTTTTATTTTTTTAACTATTTTAAAATGTCATTCCAATAAGTTCTTCGAGCTAAAACCTAAAGATGAAGTGACTTTGCTCTCTTATTTTGGCTTATTTTAGAATGCTCTAAATTACAGTTTTTCACATTCATTTCTATGGGAGCCCATTTTTGACCCAAATACAAGATTAAGGAGGGTTTTTTTCACCCACTTAGCATTGTAGAATTGAGTAAAAAAAAGTTGTGTGTTCAGGAGGCAAACTTAGGAAAAATAGACAAGTCTTGTACCGTTCAGATCAAGGGAAGTATTTTTTAAAAATAAATCAAAACTATTTTGCCCATATTTGCCCAGAATACGATTTTAGGGTTAAGAATGTTAAGAAATGTGATAATTTCTTAATTTTAAATGTTCGGTAGAGTGACAATTATAAGAGAGTAATGGTAAACTACCTGCAAATTATGCATTTATATTAGTAAGTATCAGAATGTCTGTCCAGCTCAATAAAATATATTTATATATATATGGACAGAGTAAATAAAGTCTTTTTTTACGTGACAAGTAACCATATATAAATATATATATGTTTTATATATATATAATTATATACATACAAAATATATACAATTCTGAATATCTTATTTTGATATTTTTTTAGGTTCTTTTTTAATGTTTCTGTTTAGGTTAAATTTAGTTATTTTAATACTTTAACCGTTTTTCAGTTATTTGCCAAGGCCACATTTCTAATTTTGTAGTTTTTTTTTTTTTCATCTAATATTTATACTTTACTCTATATACCCTTTATTTCATTTAACAAAAACAATTTTAATAGTTGTAGTTAACCATGGCAATTTTATGGTAGCATTTATTGTATTTTGTATCTGTAACATGTTGAACTTCTGGGAATTGTGCTTGATTTTGATGAAAATGTCATATAAAAGAAAAAGGATAAGGGGGTGTTTGGGGTCAAATGTTACACAGACATCTTTATCTTGATAGCCTGAGTCAGATTCACCCTGTTGTCTCTCTTTCCCCCATTAATCTTTCAATCATATTTAGGTGGAGTTACTCTTCTTCGAGCAGCGGCTAAGAATCACGCCAGAGTCACTGTCATCTGTGATCCGTCCGACTACAGTGTCGTTGCCAAGGAAATGGAATCATCCGACAACCATGATACCACAATGGAAACACGCAAAACTCTTGCACTCAAGGTAACCGTGACGATCCTATCCGAGAGGAGATTTGATTACGCTTTGACGACCCACTGAACTTTGTCCACATCCAAAACTCAATTACTCAATTCCAGTTGTTGAATGCCTTTGTGTGTGAATTTGTATTTGTAAAATCTCAGGCCTTCACACACACCGCTCAGTACGACGTGGCCATCTCTGATTACTTCCGAGGTGAATATAGTCGAGGAATTTCCCAGCTGCCTTTGCGATACGGCATGAATCCCCATCAAGCTCCTGCTCAGCTCTACACTATACGCCCCGCACTTCCTCTCTCTGGTATATATGATAACATATGCTACTACCAGACAAATATTCAACCACGAAAGTGATGATATCAATGTTCCTCTCCATTTCTGACTGTGTCTCAGTGCTGAATGGATCTCCTGGCTTCATTAACCTGTGTGACGCTCTGAACGCCTGGCAGCTGGTGAGAGAGTTGAAGAGGGTTCTTGGTTTGCCAGCTGCCACTTCATTTAAACACGTCAGCCCTGCAGGTATGAACACAAACTTGCTTCCCCGATCCCAAGAAAGCTTTGGGCCTGTTTACAGCTGGTATTAAGATGTGTTTTGGTCGATTGGATTGGAAGTAGATGAGGCAGACAGATTTCCATTTACATCTGGTGTCTCTTGTCCTTTTTCAATCACTTCAGTCCTGATTTCTTTGAGGGGAGTGTCTATGGGCGAGTAAAAGTACGGGCTTTTTCAGGTCTTTCCATACATGGACAAAATAAGCTCACACAAACAAAAAATACACAGAGCAGCAGCTTTAGTTTTGGTTCTGACAGCCACAAGACCAGCCGAACGCTCAGAGTGTGTGTTGAAAATCAGGAATTGTGAGAGAATATTGCGCTTGGTACGTTTTTTCATCTTCAAACCAAACTTGGATCTTCAGCCGACGAAGTTTAAATCCTATTTGACTAGTGCGCGCCGCTTCCCGTAATATTTACACAGTAGGCGGTCTTTTAATGTCTGTTCGGACACATTTGACAGCATGAGGGTCTAAACCACGAAAGCAATCCGATTGAATGCGTTTTCGACTACCTCTAAAGGAAAAGGTCTAAACGTTTTAGAGCTGTTGTATTTAGCGTCGTCCACTTATGATCTGATCCACCAAAATACATCTTAATATCAACAAACTTAAGGTTACATGATTCGTTTCGAGTTGACAAAACCAAACCAATCCAACCAGGATTTGTTGGTACCATCATGCTGATCCTCAACTTTCTCTCTTAAATTCAGGATCAAAGCCTGAGTTGACAGTTTAGGTGTGACCTCACTAACGAACAGCCAATCACATGCTGAGAAAGAGTGAAACTACGATAAATTTCTCGTGAGAGAAGCAGATTCACTTATCTTCTGCAGAATATTGAGAATATTAAAAAATATTAAGAATTTTCACAAATTTACACACACCGCTATTTTCTTCTTGCTATGAAAGGAAAACCAAAAGAAAGTCTTCAGTGCAAGTAAAAGATGTGAAGTTAGTTTATACAGCTGTTAAAAGTATTGAGAGATTTGAACTTTTAAGCGTATACTTAGTCATTTTATAGCTTTATCTATTGATCCCAAAGCGTTTTAATATGACCTTTATATATTTGTTCATTTAAAGTGTGCATAATAACAATTGATAAACTAAAATTGTTGACGATATGTGTGATCGATTAAGGGTATACTATTTACATGAATATTTAAATCATGCAAAGTTATTATTCTTTTTTCTTTTTCTTTACAAGCATTACTGAAAGCCAGACGATTTTGTCTTTAAAAATCATTTGCTATGTAGTGATGTTTAATTTGGAGTAGAGACAGTGACTATTTGGAGTAGACTACAGTGACGGTGACTATGGAGTGACTATTGCATCAGACATGCACCAATCAGCTTTGAGCAAAGTGACACAAGTTCAGGTTGCAACCTTTTAACTGGAACATAACCTGACCCGGACCAGGTTAGCCGTGGAGTGTGAGTTAGTATGGCGATGAACACTGCTAAAAGCCAAACCACTTTCATGGTACCTAAAACTCAGGGTTGGCACAAACTAAACTGAAACATACCTGGCTAGACACCTAAACCGGCTTCATGGTATAGGCCCCGGGTGTAAACAGGGCATTTGTTGTAGAGTTTCAGAAAAGATCTCAAACTAATTTTCCCATTTAGGAGCTGCAGTTGGCGTCCCATTGAGTGAAGACGAGGCAAAGGTGTGTATGGTGAACGACATGCTCAAGGATCTCACCCCTCTTTCCACCGCATATGCCAGAGCCAGAGGTGAAACATCTCTCCTTTTCCACTTTCAAACCAGAAGCATTAATCTTCTGTGTAGTTTTGCGTGTTTAAGCTTAAAAAAAAAGTATGGATAAATTTGAGAAATGTCTTGTAGGTTCTGACAGGATGTCCTCCTTTGGAGATTTCATTGCTTTGTCTGACATCTGTGACGTCCCGACTGCCAAGATCATCTCCAGAGAGGTGCGTGTGCGAGCAAAACAAAGAATAATTTTGTCATTCATCACTAAGAGTTCACATTCTCTCAAAGCATTAGCCTCTCATTTAGCAAATACTTGATGTATTTTATACATTTTTATACTCAACTTTGACCATTTTTTTAAGGTGTCCGATGGTATCGTTGCTCCTGGTTATGATGAGGAAGCGTTGCGAATTCTGTCCAAAAAGAAGAATGGAAACTATTGTGTCCTTCGGGTAAATCACGCTTATTTATTAGTCTGAAGTCTGTTATCCAAGTTTGCTCCATGGTTTCATATTGCATTTTTCTTTTTGGTCAAAAAAGAACACGTTCCAGTTTTTCTGCACCTTGGTACTTTAATATATGTAATAATACCTATTATTCTGGGTGAATAGTGAATTTAGGATGGAAGTAATGCTCTCCAAGGTTGCATTTGTTTTAAAAACACTGTTCACCGCAAAAATATGGTGAAATATTATTACAATTTAAAATAAGTTATTTTTATGTTAATATATTTTATTATGTAATCTATATAAGGATGCTGAAGCTGAACTTTCAGCCTCATTACTTGAGCGTTACATGATCATTCTAATTTGCTGCTTAAACATATTATAAGTATTAAGATTAGTTGTGCTGATATGTCGAAACCATGATTCATTGTTTTCAGGATTCAAAATAATTGCATTTCTACATTTCAAGTACACTCTAAGCATTCATAATGTATGTCTTGTTCAATTAGATGGATCCTGACTATGAACCGGATGAAGAGGAGGTGAGGGTGCTGTTTGGTTTGAACCTCAAACAAAAGAGGAATGGAGCCGTCATTGATAAAAAGCTTTTCAGCAACGTTGTGTCTAAAGGCAAGGTGAGAAACTCCATTAATGCTGTTATGTTTGTTTAGAAAGTTCTGATTTTGGTTGCACTTTATTTTACTGTACGTGTGTGCTTGTGTACTTGCCTAAAAAACAACATAATACAAGGTAACTACATGGTTTGAGGTTAGGTTTTGAGTAATAACTACATATTATGTATATGGGGAACAGGACTGTGAATTTTCCAGTATTTAATAGATTTGTTTAGCTTAGGTAAGGTTTTTAATGTTACGTTTTGGGCGTGTGAAACAATATTCTGTAGTAAATGTTAGGGATGCTCCGATATGAAAATTTTGGCCGATACCGATAATCCTTTATATTCGAAAGCCAAGAACCGATAAATCGGCCGATAAACTTAAATCCAAATGTTTATCTAATTTTGAGAGCCTGATTAAAAAAAAACAAAAGTCTCACAATTAAATCCATGTCCCAAGCGCACAATTATAATGATGTTCTCATTATAGTGTTGTATAGCCGATATGACAGATTTGCGTTGCACATGTTGTCCTGAACCAGATTTTCATTTTTTGAAGAAATTTCAATCATATTTCAAGAAATTCAAAAACATAAACAGTTCTCAACAAGTGTCTCAGGTGAAGGGAATAATACATTATTTATCGGCTTTAATATATCGGCCACATTTTCTTACCAGGCCGATAATGATAACATTAAAAATGAACATATATTGGCCGATGCCGATATATCGTGCATCCCTAGTAAATGTTGCTCACGATTTTATCAATTGTGATTTGATTGGACTTTGGGAGGAAAATGAGTTATGATATTAGCATGTTATTTAACACAGAAAATGTGATTTTGATCTAATTGCAGCTCTCTGAGAGTGCTCTTCGAGACCTCATTGTTGCCAGTATCGCAGTGAAGTACACTCAGTCCAACTCTGTGTGTTATGCAAAGGATGGTCAGGTAACCAAAAACAAATTTCACATACCTTTTTAAACAATGTAAATGAATTAAAATGAATTGTAAAGCTCATTATTCTGGTCTGTGTTTGTTAGGTGATTGGAATTGGCGCTGGGCAGCAGTCTCGTATCCACTGCACTCGGCTGGCCGGAGACAAGGCTGATAACTGGTGGCTCAGGCACCATCCCAGGGTGCTCAATATGAAGTTCCGCAGCGGAGTTAAGCGCGCAGAGATGGCCAATGCCATCGATCAGTACGTCAGTGGAACAATTGGAGAGGTATTGTATCCAAAAATTGGTCGTTTGTACTATGCATATTAGCCAGCCTAATTAATCAGACGATATCTGGCTGTTTTGAGATTATGCTTACTTGACAAGATCTTTCAGAGAATGCAAATTTTCTATTTCAAATTACGATTTATCGTACAAAAGAAGTGTTCATTTGTTCTCAGGTTTTTTTTTTGTTTTGTTTTTTTTGTGATAATTAATTTGGATGAATCTGATGAAAACAGTCAAGAAATGTCTGGTTCATTTCACCCCAAAATCCAAAAGAAATATCTAATATAAAGATATTGATGCTTGAAATTACAGAGTTTGGTAGAAAAAAATGTGCTTAATTGTGAAAATGTCGCTGTTTTATTTCAAATGTTTCAGTGAAATGACAGTGCATTTTGATGATGATGGTTATTATTATTATTATTTTACCTGGTCCTTATTTAACCTTTAAAGGGCATCAGAAACAAAAAATAAAACTACGAATTTTTGAAGTTGCGGTCTGTCATGGAAATGATTTTATTGTCCAGTTTCACAGACTAGGCTTAAGCTAGTCCCTGACTAAAATGCATGTTTGAGTTGTTTTAACTAAAAGCTACTTGCACTGACATTTTCTTTAAATATGTCAGTGCTATAGTTTTATCTGATGAAGATTTTTTTTCTAAGGCATGTTTATGAAAGCGACTTAAATGTCAGTTTTTAAACTTAAGACTTGCTTCTGGCTTAAAGGAATAGTTCACATTGAAATTATTTTTTGGTATGTTTTAGCTTACCTCAAGGGCCTCTTTGTTTCCACATTAGTTTCAATTTTGATATTTTTAGGTCAAGCCGTTCTTGTCTGTCAGTCATATACTGGAGGTCTATGGTCACCACCTCAAAGAGCATGCACAGAGAAGTCCAAATTAAACATGATTTAATGACTCGTAAATGTAAGTGCACGTTGATGGCCTAAGACACGAAACGAGCGGTTTGTGTGAGAAAATGAACAGTATCTATATAATTTTTACCTCTTGTTACCACAGCTACGTCCAAGTGATTATTTCAAAGTTATTTCAAAGTGAACTATCCCTTTAATCCCTAACTGTGAAACCAGGCCTGTGTGTCAGTATTTCTGCAGATTGCTGAGAGGTGGAGGTTTTCTGAAGACATTTTAATTTTTGTTTGTACGTCAGGGTCCAGATATGGAGGCTTGGAAGGCTCTGTTTGAGGAGATTCCTGAGCCTCTGTCAGAGGTAGAGAAGAGGAACTGGATCAGTTCTCTGCAGGCTGTGGCCCTCAGCTCTGATGCCTTCTTTCCCTTCCGGGACAATGTTGACCGTGCCAAACGGGTAAACACCCTCTCCTAGTTACCAAGCTTAAATCATCGTTTCCATATTTATGCACCTCATCCATGCACTCTTGTATACCTGTCACCAAAGTGATTTGTTGCTATATTCTAAATTCTAAATGCCCGTATTTAAGATGTCAAATGAACGGCATATAAAAGTGACCGTTGTCTATCTGTGTATGGTTTTAGAGTGGTGTGGAGTATATTGCCGCCCCCTCCGGCTCTACTGCTGATGAGGTGGTCATCAATGCCTGCAATGAGCTGGGTATTACCCTGGTGCACACCAACATCCGTCTCTTCCATCACTGAAAGACGCTACGCAACATCCAGTTGAATACAAATAACCAACTATTTTCACAGGGTTTCTTTCTTTTTAGATGTACATCTTTTACTACAATTCCTAGTTTCTAACCATGTCATAACTTAGCTCAATAGCTAGTCTGAATGGTTGTTGTTGCTGCTAAATACAGTAGTTTGGAACATTCCTCATGCATTGCCTTAATACTGATACACTAAAAAGATGATCCACTCCTGTTCATTTTATAATGTGTTTTCTTTGCATAATTTCTGCCATGCTGTCCTTATTTTTTCTGCAACATTTGCAATATGAAATTGCCTCCATACTCTTCCTGATGCATTCCATTGTGGCGCCTTTTATGTCTCTTGAGCATTAAAAAATAATTAAAGATTCAGAATCAAAATTCCATCCAAGAGTTTATTTGCATTTATTGACACGTTTGGTTTTTGCAAGGTTTACTTTAGAATCGCATTCCAAAAGATTTTGATTTGAAGTTTTATAAATACATTTTGTCTTGAGTTTTGTGATATCAAAAAAAGTGTATTTAACAGTAATGAATACTGTTGACAGTATAACATTGACAGTCAAATGCAACAAATTATCGTCCTCTTGGAATTATAAGGTTCTATCTGCGTTCTGAGCATATTTTGAGATATTGAGCTTCAAAGTTTTTGGATTGCATATAGGAAAATTTATATGGGGAACAAGTTTCATTCAACAGGGACCCTAAATGTATTCTAAACATACAATATCAAAATCCTCTCAAATTTGTAAATGGGTTTTTTTTTTTTTGAAATGGGTCAAATGCAGATACAACCTTCTAATTAAAAAAAAAAAAACACTATTCGCTTTGAATTATAAGGTTCTATCTACCAAGACATTATTTGAACATTAAATTAAAAAAAAAAAATAATGTAACAATGTCTCAGCATGTGTTAGAAAGTAAAATTTTGTCCTTTCTATGACATTTATTCAATATTGTTTAGCACTTACATGTATTTAGGACTTTTCAAATTAAGCAAGGTTGGTCTAAATATTTTCCCCAGTGCATAATCTTCATTTTTGATACCAATTTGGTGGGTAATTAAACACATTATTGCAGAAGTTTTACTTTAATCTTTCTTTTGCTTAGACAGAAAGCAGCCATTGTAATACATCCGAGCGGGACTTTATTCCAGCTAAAGTGGGCTAGGTAAAATGTCTTTCTCTCTTGAGCTCAATATGGCTGAAATAACATGCAAACGTTTAAGACCCCATTCATTAAATTGTTAAATATTTGACCTATAAGCCTTAATATGGTAAAAAATTAAGACATTTTAAAAACTGCAAGAAAATTGACATGCTTCAGCAAATTAATTCATAAAGTTTAATAATCATTGAAAAATTATTCACTGACTATATATAATTGTCACAGTCTTTGTCTGCACCGTTCTGTCTTCGTTATCTTCACTACACTTCCCAGCATCCTCTGTGATAGTCTCCACACCTGAACTCACTCCCTCAATCATCCACCTGTTCATCGTCCTGATCATCTGTGTCACCTGTCGTCACCGTGTTAGTGCTCATTTGTATCTGTATTTATTTCTCTCTGTTTCAGTCTGAGTTTGTTGGTTCTTGATTATGTTTCATGGACAGTGTGTAATCTTCTGCCAGTCTTCCTTGTACCTGTTTGGAGTTTTTGAGTAAGTGTTTTGTATTGGAGCTTTGTGTCAGCCTCAGCCTGTCTTCTTTCCACACTACACTGTGACATTAGAACTGACCAAACATGGATTTCCCTGCAGTAAGACTATTGTGCCTTGAGCAGGGAAACAGCTCTCTTGAGGAACACCTGGAGGTTTTCCTGGATTTGGTACCTCAAACCAGTTTCCCAGATGACTGCCTCTGCACGTTTCTACGTGTGGGACTGAACAACACCACTCGAGTGCTGTTGTCTGGGGAACCACCTCAAGGAAGCTTTGCCCAATTTGTGGAGTGGGTGCTGGTATCCTGCGGATCATCCTTCACTGTTGATGACGTCACCAGCCCGAGACCGCCCAGCCCGAGACCGTCCAGCCCGAGACCGCCCAGCCCGAGACTGCCCAGCCCAGCCCAAGACCGCCCAGCCCGAGACCGCCCAGCCCAGCCCGAGACCGTCCAGCCCAGCCTGCCTGAAGCGTCTTCACCACCCTGGCAACGCCCTCAGCGTGCTCTGCCATATCCTGCTCTGCCCTGGTTAACCTCTCAGCCTGCGCCGCCGAGCCCACTTCCTGCTCCGCCCTGGTCATGCCCTCAGCCTGCTCCGCCCTGGAGGCTTCCTGCTCTAATTCAGCCATGCCCTCGTCAACCTCTAGGGCACCCGCCCCCCCCCCACCCCATTGAAGTTCTACGGGGTGCGGTCGTGCCTTTGTAAAGGGGGGCGTTCCGTCAGTCTTCGTCATCTTCACTACACTTCCAGCATCCTTTTGTCTCCACACCTGAACTCACTCCCTCAAACATCCATCTGTTCATCATCCTGATCATCTGTCAACTGTCGTCATCTTGTTAGTGTTCATTTTGTATCTGTATTTAGTTCTCTCTGTTTCAGTCTGAGTGTGGCGGTTCTTGATTATGTTTCATGGACAGTGTGTAATCTTCTGCCAGTCTTCCTTGTACCAGTTTGGAGTTTTTGAGTAAGTGTTTTGTAATGGAGCTTTGTGTTAACCTCAGCTTGTCTTCATTCCACACTACACTGTGACTATAAAAAAATGTCAAACTCCCTTTTTAATCACACACGCTATCTCTCTCACACACACCAACACACGTTCGCACACTTACACACTCGCACACACACTTGCATGTTGAATGGTTTTCTAAACTATTCAATTTACGCTGCATATTTGTATAATAATCTTATTAATAATAAGAACCAAAACACCAATAAAAATAAAGTTAAACCACTTCATAAGACCACACAATTTAGTGAATATTTAATTTATTGTAAATGTGGAGGATTATGCCTTTAGGGAGTATCTTGTCTTCAAGGAAGAAGTCGGCGACCCGACGCATAAAGTTGATTCTGATTGGTCCTCTTCTGTGCATTCGAAGTGCTGATTGGCTAATGCAGATAGAGTTTTATAGAGCCAAGTTAAAGTTCGACTTTGTAGATAGAACCTTTTTGTTTTTTCAATAAAAAGTCCCACAATGAACACAACTTTACACATCACATAACGTAAACAAGTTGTCACAGAATTAGAATATGTGAATAACTCAATTTTGACAAAAAATTCAGATAGAACCTTATAATTCCAAGGGGATGAAATGACATTCTATACAAGCACACTTCTGAATGAAGGGACTGCCAAAAAAAAGCAAATTAACAGACAGTATCAATCTAAAAACAGTGCTACTCTAAATAATCAATGAGCTATGTGGGGGGAAAAAGATGATCAAACTTAGACTTGGTATTTGGTACCACAGTGGTGCTCTAACATTCTTATAAAACAGTGTTATTCTCCCCTACTACCATATGTCTCACATTTGCCTATTTCAATTTATAAAGGTTGAAAATACTAGTAAGCCAGTTTTTTTTTTTTTTTTTGTAAATTGCCCTATCAATTCATAAAGGCTAAAATCCTTTAAAAATAATGTTTTATTCTTTTGTCAATTTAATTGAATTAGAAATCTGTTCTTTCCCATTGCCATTTTAGTATAAAGTAGACTGTATTAACCGACTACAAAGGGGAATTTGTATTAACTTGTGTTATCCACACTAGCAAACAAGTAAAAGCCAACCAATGAATGTATCACAACAGACATTGTGTAAAGCAGAAACTGAACAAATGTTGTAACAAACAGGGAGGCTTTAAAGAGAGTGTGTTTAGTTCTCTTATGTCCTACGTGAAATATTGCGTAATGGGGGCATGAGGTCATAGCTCTGTCAGAAAGCTTTCACTCTTGGGTTTTGGGATTGGCCACAGCATCTGCAAGAAGCTCGGGTCGGAGACATTCGATTGGGCATTAAATGTTCTGGAAGAACGAAGGGGGAAATAAATTATACAATGAAAACCAGAACTACTTACATGTGATTTAAAATGTTTGAATGAATTAAGGAAGATACCCACCATCCTGTGGCCGTTGTTTAAGCGGACAGGTTTCAGCAGCTCGGAGGTTATCTCAGCACCAGGCTTCATGCAATTCTCACAGCGCCAACCCTAAGAGCAACATGTACACAATGCATTTCATTAGACTCAAGCGTATACATGTGAAACACCCTCTGTGAGGTCGCATTTCTCTTTAAAGGACCTTTTCTACTTGTTTTTAAAGGGGTGGTAAAATGCACAGGTATTTTTATATATTATGTTGAATTTGTCACTTTTTAGGGTTTGGGGTTTTAGGGTCTAGAGCCTCCATTTTTGCACTCAGGTATAAGTCTCATGGGCCTCTATCAGAATCCAGAGTTTTGAGAAGATTGGGGATATTTAATTTTTCGCCCCCCCCCCCCCAAAAAAACGGGTAAGGGGTAACACTGTCTTTTGTTTTTTTTTTTTTTCTGGTCGATATTTTGAGTTTCGATATCTCAGCTCTGGAAGGATCTTAAGCCTCCATTTTTGCGCTCAGGTCTAAGTCTCATGGCCCTATGTCAGAATCCAGAGTTTTGAGAAGTTTGGGGATACTTAATTTTTCGCCCCCCGAAAAAAAACATAAGGGGTAACACTGTCGTTTTTATTTTCTGGTCGAAATTTTGAGTTTCGATATCTCAGCTCTGGAAGGGTCTAGACCCTCCATTTTTGCACTCAGGTCTAAGTCTCATGGCCCTCTATCATAATCCAGAGTTTTGAGAAGATTGGAGAAACTTAATTTTTCACCCCCCGAAAAAAAACATAAGGGGTAACACATTCATTTTTTTTTTCTGGTCAAAATTTTGAAATTCAATATCTCAGCTCTGGAAGGGTCTAGAGCCTCAGTTTTTGCACCCAGGTCCATGTCTCGTGGCCCTCTATCAGAATCCAGAGTTTTGAGAAGATTGGAGAAACTTAATTTTTCACCCCCCGAAAAAAAAAACATAAGGGGTAACACTGTCATTTTTTTTTTCTGGTCAAAATTTTGAGTTTCAAAATCTCAGCTCTGGAAGTGTCTAGAGCCTCAATTTTTGCACCCAGGTCCATGTCTTGTGGCCCTCTATTAGAATCCAGAGTTTTGAGAAGATTGGAGAAACTTAATTTTTCACCCCCGAAAAAAAACATAAGGGGTAACACTGTCATTTTTTTTTCTGGTCAAAATTTTGAGTTTCAATATCTCAGCTCTGGAAGGGTCTACAGCCTCAATTTTTGCACCCAGGTCCATGTCTCGTGGCCCTCTATCAGAATCCAGAGTTTTGAGAAGATTGGAGAAACTTAATTTTCACCCCATGAAAAAAAACATAAGGGGTAACACTGTCATTTTTTTTTCTGGTCAAAATTTTGAGTTTCACAATCACAGCTCTGGAAGGGTCTAGAGCCGTAATTTTTGCACCCAGGTCCATGTCTCGTGGCCCTCTATCAGAATCCAGAGTTTTGAGAAGATTGGAGAAACTTAATTTTTCACCCCCCGAAAAAAAAAAAACATAAGGGGTAACACTGTCATTTTTTTTTCTGGTCAAAATTTTGAAATTCAAGATCTCAGCTCTGGAAGGGTCTAGAGCCTCAGTTTTTGCACCCAGGTCCATGTCTCGTGGCCCTCTATCAGAATCCAGAGTTTTGAGAAGATTGGAGAAACTTAATTTTCACCCCCCGAAAAAAAACATAAGGGGTAACACTGTCATTTTTTTTTCTGGTCAAAATTTTGAAATTCAATATCTCAGCTCTGGAAGGGTCTACAGCCTTAATTTTTGCACCCAGGTCCATGTCTCGTGGCCCTCTATCAGAATCCAGAGTTTTGAGAAGATTGGAGAAACTTTATTTTTCACCCCCCGAAAAAAAAACATAAGGGGTGACACTGTCATTTTTTTTCTGGTCAAAATTTTGAAATTCAATATCTCAGCTCTGGGAGGGTCTACAGCCTTAATTTTTGCACCCAGGTCCATGTCTCGTGGCCCTCTATCAGAATCCAGAGTTTTGAGAAGATTGGAGAAACTTAATTTTTCACCCCCCGAAAAAAAACATAAGGGGTAACACTGTCATTTTTTTTTCTGGTCAAAATTTTGAAATTCAATATCTCAGCTCTGGAAGGGTCTACAGCCTTAATTTTTACACCCAGATCCATGTCTCGTGGCCCTCTATCAGAATCCAGAGTTTTGAGAATATTGGAGAAACTTAATTTTTCACCCCCCGAAAAAAAACATAAGGGGTAACACTGTCATTTTTTTTCTGGTCAAAATTTTGAAATTCAATATCTCAGCTCTGGAAGGGTCTACAGCCTTAATTTTTGCACCCAGGTCCATGTCTCGTGGCCCTCTATCAGAATCCAGAGTTTTGAGAAGATTGGAGAAACTTAATTTTTCACCCCCCGAAAAAAAACATAAGGGGTAACACTGTCATTTTTTTTTCTGGTCAAAATTTTGAAATTCAATATCTCAGCTCTGGAAGGGTCTACAGCCTTAATTTTTGCACCCAGGTCCATGTCTCGTGGCCCTCTATCAGAATCCAGAGTTTTGAGAAGATTGGAGAAACTTAATTTTTCACCCCCCGAAAAAAAACATAAGGGGTAACACTGTCATTTTTTTTTTTCTGGTCAAAATTTTGAAATTCAATATCTCAGCTCTGGAAGGGTCTACAGCCTTAATTTTTGCACCCAGGTCCATGTCTCGTGGCCCTCTATCAGAATCCAGAGTTTTGAGAAGATTGGAGAAACTTAATTTTTCACCCCCCGAAAAAAAACATAAGGGGTAACACTGTCATTTTTTTTCTGGTCAAAATTTTGAAATTCAATATCTCAGCTCTGGAAGGGTCTACAGCCTTAATTTTTGCACCCAGGTCCATGTCTCGTGGCCCTCTATCAGAATCCAGAGTTTTGAGAAGATTGGAGAAACTTAATTTTTCACCCCCCGAAAAAAAACATAAGGGGTAACACTGTCATTTTTTTTCTGGTCAAAATTTTGAAATTCAATATCTCAGCTCTGGAAGGGTCTACAGCCTTAATTTTTGCACCCAGGTCCATGTCTCGTGGCCCTCTATCAGAATCCAGAGTTTTGAGAAGATTGGAGAAACTTAATTTTTCACCCCCCGAAAAAAAACATAAGGGGTAACACTGTCATTTTTTTTTCTGGTCAAAATTTTGAAATTCAATATCTCAGCTCTGGAAGGGTCTACAGCCTTAATTTTTGCACCCAGGTCCATGTCTCGTGGCCCTCTATCAGAATCCAGAGTTTTGAGAAGATTGGAGAAACTTAATTTTTCACCCCCCGAAAAAAAACATAAGGGGTAACACTGTCATTTTTTTTCTGGTCAAAATTTTGAAATTCAATATCTCAGCTCTGGAAGGGTCTACAGCCTTAATTTTTGCACCCAGGTCCATGTCTCGTGGCCCTCTATCAGAATCCAGAGTTTTGAGAAGATTGGAGAAACTTAATTTTTCACCCCCCGAAAAAAAACATAAGGGGTAACACTGTCATTTTTTTTTCTGGTCAAAATTTTGAAATTCAATATCTCAGCTCTGGAAGGGTCTACAGCCTTAATTTTTGCACCCAGGTCCATGTCTCGTGGCCCTCTATCAGAATCCAGAGTTTTGAGAAGATTGGAGAAACTTAATTTTTCACCCCCCGAAAAAAAACATAAGGGGTAACACTGTCATTTTTTTTTCTGGTCAAAATTTTGAAATTCAATATCTCAGCTCTGGAAGGGTCTACAGCCTTAATTTTTGCACCCAGGTCCATGTCTCGTGGCCCTCTATCAGAATCCAGAGTTTTGAGAAGATTGGAGAAACTTAATTTTTCACCCCCCGAAAAAAAACATAAGGGGTATCACTGTCATTTTTTTTTCTGGTCAAAATTTTGAAATTCAATATCTCAGCTCTGGAAGGGTCTACAGCCTTAATTTTTGCACCCAGGTCCATGTCTCGTGGCCCTCTATCAGAATCCAGAGTTTTGAGAAGATTGGAGAAACTTAATTTTTCACCCCCCGAAAAAAAACATAAGGGGTAACACTGTCATTTTTTTTCTGGTCAAAATTTTGAAATTCAATAGCTCAGCTCTGGAAGGGTCTACAGCCTTAATTTTTGCACCCAGGTCCATGTCTCGTGGCCCTCTATCAGAATCCAGAGTTTTGAGAAGATTGGAGAAACTTAATTTTTCACCCCCCGAAAAAAAACATAAGGGGTAACACTGTCATTTTTTTTTCTGGTCAAAATTTTGAAATTCAATATCTCAGCTCTGGAAGGGTCTACAGCCTTAATTTTTGCACCCAGGTCCATGTCTCGTGGCCCTCTATCAGAATCCAGAGTTTTGAGAAGATTGGAGAAACTTTATTTTTCACCCCCCGAAAAAAAACATAAGGGGTAACACTGTCATTTTTTTTTCTGGTCAAAATTTTGAAATTCAATATCTCAGCTCTGGAAGGGTCTACAGCCTTAATTTTTGCACCCAGGTCCATGTCTCGTGGCCCTCTATCAGAATCCAGAGTTTTGAGAAGATTGGAGAAACTTAATTTTTCACCCCCCGAAAAAAAACATAAGGGGTAATCGGAGGGGGTCAAAATTTCGGCCAAAAAAAAAAATGACAGTGTTACCCCTTATGTTTTTTTTCTGGTCAAAATTTTGACCTTCGATATCTCGGCTCTGGAAGGGTCTAGAGCCTCCATTTTTGCGCGCTGGTCGAAGTCTCGTGGCCCTCTGTCAGAATCCAGAGTTTGAAGAAGATCGGAGGGGGTCAAAATTTCGGCCAAAAAAAAAATAATGACTGTTACCCCTTATGTTTTTTTTTCTGGTCAAAATTTTGACCTTCGATATCTCGGCTCTGGAAGGGTCTAGAGCCTCCATTTTTGCGCGCTGGTCAAAGTCTCGTGGCCCTCTGTCAGAATCCAGAGTTTCAAGAAAATTGGAGGGGGTCAAAATTTCGGCCAAAAAAAAAATGACAGTGTTACCCCTTATGTTTTTTTTTCTGGTCAAAATTTTGACCTTCGATATCTTGGCTCTGGAAGGGTCTAGAGCCTCCATTTTTGCGCGCTGGTCGAAGTCTCGTGGCCCTCTGTCAGAATCCAGAGTTTCAAGAAGATCGGAGGGGGTCAAAATTTCGGCCAAAAAAAAAAAATGACAGTGTTACCCCTTATGTTTTTTTTTCTGGTCAAAATTTTTACCTTCGATATCTCGGCTCTGGAAGGGTCTAGAGCCTCCATTTTTGCGCGCTGGTCGAAGTCTCGTGGCCCTCTGTCAGAATCCAGAGTTTCAAGAAGATTGGAGGGGGTCAAAATTTCGGCCAAAAAAAAAAAAAAACGACAGTGTTACCCCTTATGTTTTTTTTTCTGGTCAAAATTTTGACCTTCGATATCTCGGCTCTGGAAGGGTCTAGAGCCTCCATTTTTGCGCGCTGGTCAAAGTCTCGTGGCCCTCTGTCAGAATCCAGAGTTTCAAGAAGATCGGAGGGGGTCAAAATTTCGGCCAAAAAAAAATGACAGTGTTACCCCTTATGTTTTTTTTTCTGGTCAAAATTTTGACCTTTGATATCTCGGCTCTGGAAGGGTCTAGAGCCTCCATTTTTGCGCGCTGGTCGAAGTCTCGTGGCCCTCTGTCAGAATCCAGAGTTTGAAGAAGATCGGAGGGGGTCAAAATTTCGGCCAAAAAAAAAAAAATGACAGTGTTACCCCTTATGTTTTTTTTCATAGTCAAAATTTTGACCTTCGATATCTCGGCGCTGGAAGGGTCTAGAGCCTCCATTTTTGCGCGCTGGTCGAAGTCTCGTGGCCCTCTGTCAGAATCCAGAGTTTGAAGAAGATCGGAGGGGGTCAAAATTTCGGCCAAAAAAAAAATGACAGTGTTACCCCTTATGTTTTTTTTTCTGGTCGAAATTTTGACCTTCGATATCTCGGCTCTGGAAGGGTCTAGAGCCTCCATTTTTGCGCGCTGGTCGAAGTCTCGTGGCCCTCTGTCAGAATCCAGAGTTTCAAGAAGATCGGAGGGGGTCAAAATTTCGGCCCCAAAAAAAAAATGACAGTGTTACCCCTTATGTTTTTTTTTCTGGTCAAAATTTTGACCTTTGATATCTCAGCTCTGGAAGGGTCTAGAGCCTCCATTTTTGCGCGCTGGTCGAAGTCTCGTGGCCCTCTGTCAGAATCCAGAGTTTCAAGAAGATCGGAGGGGGTCAAAATTTCGGCCAAAAAAAAAAAAAATGACAGTGTTACCCCTTATGTTTTTTTTTCTGGTCAAAATTTTGACCTTCGATATCTCGGCTCTGGAAGGGTCTAGAGCCTCCATTTTTGCGCGCTGGTCGAAGTCTCGTGGCCCTCTGTCAGAATCCAGAGTTTCAAGAAGATCAGAGGGGGTCAAAATTTCGGCCAAAAAAAAAAAATGACAGTGTTACCCCTTATGTTTTTTTTTTTTCTGGTCAAAATTTTGACCTTCGATATCTCGGCTCTGGGAGGGTCTAGAGCCTCCATTTTTGCGCGCTGGTCGAAGTCTCGTGGCCCTCTGTCAGAATCCAGAGTTTCAAGAAGATCGGAGGGGGTCAAAATTTCGGCCAAAAAAAAAAATGACAGTGTTACCCCTTATGTTTTTTTTTCTGGTCAAAATTTTGACCTTTGATATCTCGGCTCTGGAAGGGTCTAGAGCCTCCATTTTTGCGCGCTGGTCGAAGTCTCGTGGCCCTCTGTCAGAATCCAGAGTTTCAAGAAGATCGGAGGGGGTCAAAATTTCGGCCAAAAAAAAAAAATGACAGTGTTACCCCTTATGTTTTTTTTTCTGGTCAAAATTTTGACCTTCGATATCTCGGCTCTGGAAGGGTCTAGAGCCTCCATTTTTGCGCGCTGGTCGAAGTCTCGTGGCCCTCTGTCAGAATCCAGAGTTTCAAGAAGATCGGAGGGGGTCAAAATTTCGGCCAAAAAAAAAATGACAGTGTTACCCCTTATGTTTTTTTTTTCTGGTCAAAATTTTGACCTTCGATATCTCGGCTCTGGAAGGGTCTAGAGCCTCCATTTTTGCGCGCTGGTCGAAGTCTCGTGGCCCTCTGTCAGAATCCAGAGTTTGAAGAAGATCGGAGGGGGTCAAAATTTCGGCCAAAAAAAAATGACAGTGTTACCCCTTATGTTTTTTTTCTGGTCGAAATTTTGACCTTCGATATCTCGGCTCTGGAAGGGTCTAGAGCCTCCATTTTTGCGCGCTGGTCGAAGTCTCGTGGCCCTCTGTCAGAATCCAGAGTTTGAAGAAGATCGGAGGGGGTCAAAATTTCGGCCAAAAAAAAAAATGACAATGTTACCCCTTATGTTTTTTTTCTGGTCAAAATTTTGACCTTCGATATCTCGGCTCTGGGAGGGTCTAGAGCCTCCATTTTTGCGCGCTGGTCGAAGTCTCGTGGCCCTCTGTCAGAATCCAGAGTTTCAAGAAGATCGGAGGGGGTCAAAATTTCGGCCAAAAAAAAAAATGACAGTGTTACCCCTTATGTTTTTTTTCTGGTCAAAATTTTGACCTTTGATATCTCGGCTCTGGAAGGGTCTAGAGCCTCCATTTTTGCGCGCTGGTCGAAGTCTCGTGGCCCTCTGTCAGAATCCAGAGTTTCAAGAAGATCGGAGGGGGTCAAAATTTCGGCCAAAAAAAAAAAAAATGACAGTGTTACCCCTTATGTTTTTTTTCTGGTCAAAATTTTGACCTTCGATATCTCGGCTCTGGAAGGGTCTAGAGCCTCCATTTTTGCGCGCTGGTCGAAGTCTCGTGGCCCTCTGTCAGAATCCAGAGTTTGAAGAAGATCGGAGGGGGTCAAAATTTCGGCCAAAAAAAAAAAAATGACAGTGTTACCCCTTATGTTTTTTTTTCTGGTCAAAATTTTGACCTTCGATATCTCGGCTCTGGAAGGGTCTAGAGCCTCCATTTTTGCGCGCTGGTCGAAGTCTTGTGGCCCTCTGTCAGAATCCAGAGTTTCAAGAAGATCGGAGGGGGTCAAAATTTCGGCCAAAAAAAAAAATGACAGTGTTACCCCTTATGTTTTTTTTCTGGTCAAAATTTTGACCTTTGATATCTCGGCTCTGGAAGGGTCTAGAGCCTCCATTTTTGCGCGCTGGTCGAAGTCTCGTGGCCCTCTGTCAGAATCCAGAGTTTCAAGAAGATCGGAGGGGGTCAAAATTTCGGCCAAAAAAAAAAAAATGACAGTGTTACCCCTTATGTTTTTTTTCTGGTCAAAATTTTGACCTTCGATATCTCGGCTCTGGAAGGGTCTAGAGCTTCCATTTTTGCGCGCTGGTCAAAGTCTCGTGGCCCTCTGTCAGAATCCAGAGTTTCAAGAAGATCGGAGGGGGTCAAAATTTCGGCCAAAAAAAAAAATGACAGTGTTACCCCTTATGTTTTTTTTTTTCTGGTCAAAATTTTGACCTTCGATATCTTGGCTCTGGAAGGGTCTAGAGCCTCCATTTTTGCGCGCTGGTCGAAGTCTCGTGGCCCTCTGTCAGAATCCAGAGTTTGAAGAAGATCGGAGGGGGTCAAAATTTCGGCCAAAAAAAAAAAATGACAGTGTTACCCCTTATGTTTTTTTTTCTGGTCAAAATTTTGACCTTCGATATCTCGGCTCTGGAAGGGTCTAGAGCCTCCATTTTTGCGCGCTGGTCGAAGTCTCGTGGCCCTCTGTCAGAATCCAGAGTTTCAAGAAGATCGGAGGGGGTCAAAATTTCGGCCAAAAAAAAAAAATGACAGTGTTACCCCTTATGTTTTTTTTTCTGGTCAAAATTTTGACCTTCGATATCTCGGCTCTGGAAGGGTCTAGAGCCTCAATTTTTGCGCGCTGGTCGAAGTCTCGTGGCCCTCTGTCAGAATCCAGAGTTTCAAGAAGATCGGAGGGGGTCAAAATTTCGGCAAAAAAAAAAAAATGACAGTGTTACCCCTTATGTTTTTTTTTCTGGTCAAAATTTTGACCTTTGATATCTCGGGTCTGGAAGGGTCTAGAGCCTCCATTTTTGCGCGCTGGTCGAAGTCTCGTGGCCCTCTGTCAGAATCCAGAGTTTCAAGAAGATCGGAGGGGGTCAAAATTTCGGCCAAAAAAAAAAATGACAGTGTTACCCCTTATGTTTTTTTTTCTGGTCAAAATTTTGACCTTCGATATCTCGGCTCTGGAAGGGTCTAGAGCCTCCATTTTTGCGCGCTGGTCGAAGTCTCGTGGCCCTCTGTCAGAATCCAGAGTTTCAAGAAGATCGGAGGGGGTCAAAATTTCGGCCAAAAAAAAAAAATGACAGTGTTACCCCTTATGTTTTTTTTTCTGGTCAAAATTTTGACCTTCGATATCTCGGCTCTGGAAGGGTCTAGAGCCTCCATTTTTGTGCGCTGGTCGAAGTCTCGTGGCCCTCTGTCAGAATCCAGAGTTTCAAGAAGATCGGAGGGGGTCAAAATTTCGGCCAAAAAAAAAAATGACAGTGTTACCCCTTATGTTTTTTTTTCTGGTCAAAATTTTGACCTTCGATATCTCGGCTCTGGGAGGGTCTAGAGCCTCCATTTTTGCGCGCTGGTCGAAGTCTCGTGGCCCTCTGTCAGAATCCAGAGTTTCAAGAAGATCGGAGGGGGTCAAAATTTCGGCCAAAAAAAAAAAATGACAGTGTTACCCCTTATGTTTTTTTTTCTGGTCAAAATTTTGACCTTCGATATCTCGGCTCTGGAAGGGTCTAGAGCCTCCATTTTTGCGCGCTGGTCGAAGTCTCGTGGCCCTCTGTCAGAATCCAGAGTTTCAAGAAGATCGGAGGGGGTCAAAATTTCGGCCAAAAAAAAAAATGACAGTGTTACCCCTTATGTTTTTTTTTTCTGGTCAAAATTTTGACCTTTGATATCTCGGCTCTGGAAGGGTCTAGAGCCTCCATTTTTGCGCGCTGGTCGAAGTCTCGTGGCCCTCTGTCAGAATCCAGAGTTTCAAGAAGATCGGAGGGGGTCAAAATTTCGGCCAAAAAAAAAATGACAGTGTTACCCCTTATGTTTTTTTTTCTGGTCAAAATTTTGACCTTCGATATCTCAGCTCTGGAAGGGTCTAGAGCCTCCATTTTTGCGCGCTGGTCGAAGTCTCGTGGCCCTCTGTCAGAATCCAGAGTTTGAAGAAGATCGGAGGGGGTCAAAATTTCGGCCAAAAAAAAAATGACAGTGTTACCCCTTATGTTTTTTTTTCTGGTCAAAATTTTGACCTTCGATATCTCGGCTCTGGAAGGGTCTAGAGCCTCCATTTTTGCGCGCTGGTCGAAGTCTCGTGGCCCTCTGTCAGAATCCAGAGTTTCAAGAAGATCGGAGGGGGTCAAAATTTCGGCCAAAAAAAAAAATGACAGTGTTACCCCTTATGTTTTTTTTTCTGGTCAAAATTTTGACCTTCGATATCTCGGCTCTGGGAGGGTCTAGAGCCTCAATTTTTGCGCGCTGGTCGAAGTCTCGTGGCCCTCTGTCAGAATCCAGAGTTTCAAGAAGATCGGAGGGGGTCAAAATTTCGGCCAAAAAAAAAAATTGACAGTGTTACCCCTTATGTTTTTTTTTCTGGTCAAAATTTTGACCTTTGATATCTCGGGTCTGGAAGGGTCTAGAGCCTCCATTTTTGCGCGCTGGTCGAAGTCTCGTGGCCCTCTGTCAGAATCCAGAGTTTCAAGAAGATCGGAGGGGGTCAAAATTTCGGCCAAAAAAAAAATGACAGTGTTACCCCTTATGTTTTTTTTTTCTGGTCAAAATTTTGACCTTCGATATCTCGGCTCTGGGAGGGTCTAGAGCCTCAATTTTTGCGCGCTGGTCGAAGTTTCGTGGCCCTCTGTCAGAATCCAGAGTTTCAAGAAGATCGGAGGGGGTCAAAATTTCGGCCAAAAAAAAAAAAAATGACAGTGTTACCCCTTATGTTTTTTTTCTGGTCAAAATTTTGACCTTTGATATCTCGGGTCTGGAAGGGTCTAGAGCCTCCATTTTTGCGCGCTGGTCGAAGTCTCGTGGCCCTCTGTCAGAATCCAGAGTTTCAAGAAGATCGGAGGGGGTCAAAATTTCGGCCAAAAAAAAAAATGACAGTGTTACCCCTTATGTTTTTTTTTCTGGTCAAAATTTTGACCTTCGATATCTCAGCTCTGGAAGGGTCTAGAGCCTCCATTTTTGCGCGCTGGTCGAAGTCTTGTGGCCCTCTGTCAGAATCCAGAGTTTCAAGAAGATCGGAGGGGGTCAAAATTTCGGCCAAAAAAAAAAAAAAATGACAGTGTTACCCCTTATGTTTTTTTTTCTGGTCAAAATTTTGACCTTCGATATCTTGGCTCTGGGAGGGTCTAGAGCCTCCATTTTTGCGCGCTGGTCGAAGTCTTGTGGCCCTCTGTCAGAATCCAGAGTTTCAAGAAGATCGGAGGGGGTCAAAATTTCGGCCAAAAAAAAAAATGACAGTGTTACCCCTTATGTTTTTTTTTCTGGTCAAAATTTTGACCTTTGATATCTCGGCTCTGGAAGGGTCTAGAGCCTCCATTTTTGCGCGCTGGTCGAAGTCTCGTGGCCCTCTGTCAGAATCCAGAGTTTGAAGAAGATCGGAGGGGGTCAAAATTTCGGCCAAAAAAAAAAATGACAGTGTTACCCCTTATGTTTTTTTCTGGTCAAAATTTTGACCTTCGATATCTCGGCTCTGGAAGGGTCTAGAGCCTCCATTTTTGCGCGCTGGTCGAAGTCTCGTGGCCCTCTGTCAGAATCCAGAGTTTCAAGAAGATCGGAGGGGGTCAAAATTTCGGCCAAAAAAAAAATGACAGTGTTACCCCTTATGTTTTTTTTTTCTGGTCAAAATTTTGACCTTCGATATCTCGGCTCTGGAAGGGTCTAGAGCCTCCATTTTTGCGCGCTGGTCAAAGTCTCGTGGCCCTCTGTCAGAATCCAGAGTTTCAAGAAGATCGGAGGGGGTCAAAATTTCGGCCAAAAAAAAAAAAATGACAGTGTTACCCCTTATGTTTTTTTTTCTGGTCAAAATTTTGACCTTCGATATCTCGGCTCTGGAAGGGTCTAGAGCCTCCATTTTTGCGCGCTGGTCGAAGTCTCGTGGCCCTCTGTCAGAATCCAGAGTTTCAAGAAGATCGGAGGGGGTCAAAATTTCGGCCAAAAAAAAAAAATGACAGTGTTACCCCTTATGTTTTTTTTTCTGGTCGAAATTTTGACCTTCGATATCTCGGTTCTGGAAGGGTCTAGAGCCTCCATTTTTGCGCGCTGGTCGAAGTCTCGTGGCCCTCTGTCAGAATCCAGAGTTTCAAGAAGATCGGAGGGGGTCAAAATTTCGGCCCAAAAAAAAAAATGACAGTGTTACCCCTTATGTTTTTTTTTCTGGTCAAAATTTTGACCTTTGATATCTCGGCTCTGGAAGGGTCTAGAGCCTCCATTTTTGCGCGCTGGTCGAAGTCTCGTGGCCCTCTGTCAGAATCCAGAGTTTCAAGAAGATCGGAGGGGGTCAAAATTTCGGCCAAAAAAAAAAAAATGACAGTGTTACCCCTTATGTTTTTTTTTTCTGGTCAAAATTTTGACCTTCGATATCTCGGCTCTGGAAGGGTCTAGAGCCTCCATTTTTGCGCGCTGGTCGAAGTCTCGTGGCCCTCTGTCAGAATCCAGAGTTTCAAGAAGATCGGAGGGGGTCAAAATTTCGGCCAAAAAAAAAAAAAATGACAGTGTTACCCCTTATGTTTTTTTTTCTGGTCAAAATTTTGACCTTCGATATCTCGGCTCTGGGAGGGTCTAGAGCCTCCATTTTTGCGCGCTGGTCGAAGTCTCGTGGCCCTCTGTCAGAATCCAGAGTTTGAAGAAGATCGGAGGGGGTCAAAATTTCGGCCAAAAAAAAAAATGACAGTGTTACCCCTTATGTTTTTTTTTCTGGTCAAAATTTTGACCTTCGATATCTCGGCTCTGGAAGGGTCTAGAGCCTCCATTTTTGCGCGCTGGTCGAAGTCTCGTGGCCCTCTGTCAGAATCCAGAGTTTCAAGAAGATCGGAGGGGGTCAAAATTTCGGCCAAAAAAAAAAAAAAATGACAGTGTTACCCCTTATGTTTTTTTTTCTGGTCAAAATTTTGACCTTCGATATCTCAGGTCTGGAAGGGTCTAGAGCCTCCATTTTTGCGCGCTGGTCGAAGTCTCCTGGCCCTCTGTCAGAATCCAGAGTTTCAAGAAGATCGGAGGGGGTCAAAATTTCGGCCAAAAAAAAAAAAATAACAGTGTTACCCCTTATGTTTTTTTTTCTGGTCAAAATTTTGACCTTCGATATCTCGGCTCTGGAAGGGTCTAGAGCCTCCATTTTTGCGCGCTGGTCGAAGTCTCGTGGCCCTCTGTCAGAATCCAGAGTTTCAAGAAGATCGGAGGGGGTCAAAATTTCGGCCAAAAAAAAAAAATGACAGTGTTACCCCTTATGTTTTTTTTTCTGGTCAAAATTTTGGCCTTCGATATCTCGGCTCTGGAAGGGTCTAGAGCCTCCATTTTTGCGCGCTGGTCGAAGTCTCGTGGCCCTCTGTCAGAATCCAGAGTTTCAAGAAGATCGGAGGGGGTCAAAATTTCGGCCAAAAATATAAAAAAATGACAGTGTTACCCCTTATGTTTTTTTTTCTGGTCAAAATTTTGACCTTCGATATCTCGGCTCTGGAAGGGTCTAGAGCCTGCATTTTTGCGCGCTGGTCGAAGTCTCGTGGCCCTCTGTCAGAATCCAGAGTTTCAAGAAGATCGGAGGGGGTCAAAATTTCGGCCAAAAAAAAAAAATGACAGTGTTACCCCTTATGTTTTTTTTTCTGGTCAAAATTTTGACCTTCGATATCTCGGCTCTGGAAGGGTCTAGAGCCTCCATTTTTGCGCGCTGGTCGAAGTCTCGTGGCCCTCTGTCAGAATCCAGAGTTTCAAGAAGATCGGAGGGGGTCAAAATTTCGGCCAAAAAAAAAATGACAGTGTTACCCCTTATGTTTTTTTTTTCTGGTCAAAATTTTGACCTTCGATATCTCGGCTCTGGAAGGGTCTAGAGCCTCCATTTTTGCGCGCTGGTCGAAGTCTCGTGGCCCTCTGTCAGAATCCAGAGTTTGAAGAAGATCGGAGGGGGTCAAAATTTCGGCCAAAAAAAAATGACAGTGTTACCCCTTATGTTTTTTTTCTGGTCGAAATTTTGACCTTCGATATCTCGGCTCTGGAAGGGTCTAGAGCCTCCATTTTTGCGCGCTGGTCGAAGTCTCGTGGCCCTCTGTCAGAATCCAGAGTTTGAAGAAGATCGGAGGGGGTCAAAATTTCGGCCAAAAAAAAAAATGACAATGTTACCCCTTATGTTTTTTTTCTGGTCAAAATTTTGACCTTCGATATCTCGGCTCTGGGAGGGTCTAGAGCCTCCATTTTTGCGCGCTGGTCGAAGTCTCGTGGCCCTCTGTCAGAATCCAGAGTTTCAAGAAGATCGGAGGGGGTCAAAATTTCGGCCAAAAAAAAAAAATGACAGTGTTACCCCTTATGTTTTTTTTCTGGTCAAAATTTTGACCTTTGATATCTCGGCTCTGGAAGGGTCTAGAGCCTCCATTTTTGCGCGCTGGTCGAAGTCTCGTGGCCCTCTGTCAGAATCCAGAGTTTCAAGAAGATCGGAGGGGGTCAAAATTTCGGCCAAAAAAAAAAAAAATGACAGTGTTACCCCTTATGTTTTTTTTCTGGTCAAAATTTTGACCTTCGATATCTCGGCTCTGGAAGGGTCTAGAGCCTCCATTTTTGCGCGCTGGTCGAAGTCTCGTGGCCCTCTGTCAGAATCCAGAGTTTGAAGAAGATCGGAGGGGGTCAAAATTTCGGCCAAAAAAAAAAAAATGACAGTGTTACCCCTTATGTTTTTTTTTCTGGTCAAAATTTTGACCTTCGATATCTCGGCTCTGGAAGGGTCTAGAGCCTCCATTTTTGCGCGCTGGTCGAAGTCTTGTGGCCCTCTGTCAGAATCCAGAGTTTCAAGAAGATCGGAGGGGGTCAAAATTTCGGCCAAAAAAAAAAATGACAGTGTTACCCCTTATGTTTTTTTTCTGGTCAAAATTTTGACCTTTGATATCTCGGCTCTGGAAGGGTCTAGAGCCTCCATTTTTGCGCGCTGGTCGAAGTCTCGTGGCCCTCTGTCAGAATCCAGAGTTTCAAGAAGATCGGAGGGGGTCAAAATTTCGGCCAAAAAAAAAAAAAAATGACAGTGTTACCCCTTATGTTTTTTTTCTGGTCAAAATTTTGACCTTCGATATCTCGGCTCTGGAAGGGTCTAGAGCTTCCATTTTTGCGCGCTGGTCAAAGTCTCGTGGCCCTCTGTCAGAATCCAGAGTTTCAAGAAGATCGGAGGGGGTCAAAATTTCGGCCAAAAAAAAAAATGACAGTGTTACCCCTTATGTTTTTTTTTTTCTGGTCAAAATTTTGACCTTCGATATCTTGGCTCTGGAAGGGTCTAGAGCCTCCATTTTTGCGCGCTGGTCGAAGTCTCGTGGCCCTCTGTCAGAATCCAGAGTTTGAAGAAGATCGGAGGGGGTCAAAATTTCGGCCAAAAAAAAAAAATGACAGTGTTACCCCTTATGTTTTTTTTTCTGGTCAAAATTTTGACCTTCGATATCTCGGCTCTGGAAGGGTCTAGAGCCTCCATTTTTGCGCGCTGGTCGAAGTCTCGTGGCCCTCTGTCAGAATCCAGAGTTTCAAGAAGATCGGAGGGGGTCAAAATTTCGGCCAAAAAAAAAAAATGACAGTGTTACCCCTTATGTTTTTTTTTCTGGTCAAAATTTTGACCTTCGATATCTCGGCTCTGGAAGGGTCTAGAGCCTCAATTTTTGCGCGCTGGTCGAAGTCTCGTGGCCCTCTGTCAGAATCCAGAGTTTCAAGAAGATCGGAGGGGGTCAAAATTTCGGCAAAAAAAAAAAATGACAGTGTTACCCCTTATGTTTTTTTTTCTGGTCAAAATTTTGACCTTTGATATCTCGGGTCTGGAAGGGTCTAGAGCCTCCATTTTTGCGCGCTGGTCGAAGTCTCGTGGCCCTCTGTCAGAATCCAGAGTTTCAAGAAGATCGGAGGGGGTCAAAATTTCGGCCAAAAAAAAAAATGACAGTGTTACCCCTTATGTTTTTTTTTCTGGTCAAAATTTTGACCTTCGATATCTCGGCTCTGGAAGGGTCTAGAGCCTCCATTTTTGCGCGCTGGTCGAAGTCTCGTGGCCCTCTGTCAGAATCCAGAGTTTCAAGAAGATCGGAGGGGGTCAAAATTTCGGCCAAAAAAAAAAAATGACAGTGTTACCCCTTATGTTTTTTTTTCTGGTCAAAATTTTGACCTTCGATATCTCGGCTCTGGAAGGGTCTAGAGCCTCCATTTTTGTGCGCTGGTCGAAGTCTCGTGGCCCTCTGTCAGAATCCAGAGTTTCAAGAAGATCGGAGGGGGTCAAAATTTCGGCCAAAAAAAAAAATGACAGTGTTACCTCTTATGTTTTTTTTTCTGGTCAAAATTTTGACCTTCGATATCTCGGCTCTGGGAGGGTCTAGAGCCTCCATTTTTGCGCGCTGGTCGAAGTCTCGTGGCCCTCTGTCAGAATCCAGAGTTTCAAGAAGATCGGAGGGGGTCAAAATTTCGGCCAAAAAAAAAAAATGACAGTGTTACCCCTTATGTTTTTTTTTCTGGTCAAAATTTTGACCTTCGATATCTCGGCTCTGGAAGGGTCTAGAGCCTCCATTTTTGCGCGCTGGTCGAAGTCTCGTGGCCCTCTGTCAGAATCCAGAGTTTCAAGAAGATCGGAGGGGGTCAAAATTTCGGCCAAAAAAAAAAATGACAGTGTTACCCCTTATGTTTTTTTTTTCTGGTCAAAATTTTGACCTTTGATATCTCGGCTCTGGAAGGGTCTAGAGCCTCCATTTTTGCGCGCTGGTCGAAGTCTCGTGGCCCTCTGTCAGAATCCAGAGTTTCAAGAAGATCGGAGGGGGTCAAAATTTCGGCCAAAAAAAAAATGACAGTGTTACCCCTTATGTTTTTTTTTCTGGTCAAAATTTTGACCTTCGATATCTCAGCTCTGGAAGGGTCTAGAGCCTCCATTTTTGCGCGCTGGTCGAAGTCTCGTGGCCCTCTGTCAGAATCCAGAGTTTGAAGAAGATCGGAGGGGGTCAAAATTTCGGCCAAAAAAAAAAATGACAGTGTTACCCCTTATGTTTTTTTTTCTGGTCAAAATTTTGACCTTCGATATCTCGGCTCTGGAAGGGTCTAGAGCCTCCATTTTTGCGCGCTGGTCGAAGTCTCGTGGCCCTCTGTCAGAATCCAGAGTTTCAAGAAGATCGGAGGGGGTCAAAATTTCGGCCAAAAAAAAAAATGACAGTGTTACCCCTTATGTTTTTTTTTCTGGTCAAAATTTTGACCTTCGATATCTCGGCTCTGGGAGGGTCTAGAGCCTCAATTTTTGCGCGCTGGTCGAAGTCTCGTGGCCCTCTGTCAGAATCCAGAGTTTCAAGAAGATCGGAGGGGGTCAAAATTTCGGCCAAAAAAAAAAATTGACAGTGTTACCCCTTATGTTTTTTTTTCTGGTCAAAATTTTGACCTTTGATATCTCGGGTCTGGAAGGGTCTAGAGCCTCCATTTTTGCGCGCTGGTCGAAGTCTCGTGGCCCTCTGTCAGAATCCAGAGTTTCAAGAAGATCGGAGGGGGTCAAAATTTCGGCCAAAAAAAAAATGACAGTGTTACCCCTTATGTTTTTTTTTTCTGGTCAAAATTTTGACCTTCGATATCTCGGCTCTGGGAGGGTCTAGAGCCTCAATTTTTGCGCGCTGGTCGAAGTTTCGTGGCCCTCTGTCAGAATCCAGAGTTTCAAGAAGATCGGAGGGGGTCAAAATTTCGGCCAAAAAAAAAAAAAATGACAGTGTTACCCCTTATGTTTTTTTTTCTGGTCAAAATTTTGACCTTTGATATCTCGGGTCTGGAAGGGTCTAGAGCCTCCATTTTTGCGCGCTGGTCGAAGTCTCGTGGCCCTCTGTCAGAATCCAGAGTTTCAAGAAGATCGGAGGGGGTCAAAATTTCGGCCAAAAAAAAAAATGACAGTGTTACCCCTTATGTTTTTTTTTCTGGTCAAAATTTTGACCTTCGATATCTCAGCTCTGGAAGGGTCTAGAGCCTCCATTTTTGCGCGCTGGTCGAAGTCTTGTGGCCCTCTGTCAGAATCCAGAGTTTCAAGAAGATCGGAGGGGGTCAAAATTTCGGCCAAAAAAAAAAAAAAATGACAGTGTTACCCCTTATGTTTTTTTTTCTGGTCAAAATTTTGACCTTCGATATCTTGGCTCTGGGAGGGTCTAGAGCCTCCATTTTTGCGCGCTGGTCGAAGTCTTGTGGCCCTCTGTCAGAATCCAGAGTTTCAAGAAGATCGGAGGGGGTCAAAATTTCGGCCAAAAAAAAAAATGACAGTGTTACCCCTTATGTTTTTTTTTCTGGTCAAAATTTTGACCTTTGATATCTCGGCTCTGGAAGGGTCTAGAGCCTCCATTTTTGCGCGCTGGTCGAAGTCTCGTGGCCCTCTGTCAGAATCCAGAGTTTGAAGAAGATCGGAGGGGGTCAAAATTTCGGCCAAAAAAAAAAATGACAGTGTTACCCCTTATGTTTTTTTCTGGTCAAAATTTTGACCTTCGATATCTCGGCTCTGGAAGGGTCTAGAGCCTCCATTTTTGCGCGCTGGTCGAAGTCTCGTGGCCCTCTGTCAGAATCCAGAGTTTCAAGAAGATCGGAGGGGGTCAAAATTTCGGCCAAAAAAAAAAATGACAGTGTTACCCCTTATGTTTTTTTTTTCTGGTCGAAATTTTGACCTTCGATATCTCGGCTCTGGAAGGGTCTAGAGCCTCCATTTTTGCGCGCTGGTCAAAGTCTCGTGGCCCTCTGTCAGAATCCAGAGTTTCAAGAAGATCGGAGGGGGTCAAAATTTCGGCCAAAAAAAAAAAAATGACAGTGTTACCCCTTATGTTTTTTTTTCTGGTCAAAATTTTGACCTTCGATATCTCGGCTCTGGAAGGGTCTAGAGCCTCCATTTTTGCGCGCTGGTCGAAGTCTCGTGGCCCTCTGTCAGAATCCAGAGTTTCAAGAAGATCGGAGGGGGTCAAAATTTCGGCCAAAAAAAAAAAATGACAGTGTTACCCCTTATGTTTTTTTTTCTGGTCGAAATTTTGACCTTCGATATCTCGGTTCTGGAAGGGTCTAGAGCCTCCATTTTTGCGCGCTGGTCGAAGTCTCGTGGCCCTCTGTCAGAATCCAGAGTTTCAAGAAGATCGGAGGGGGTCAAAATTTCGGCCCAAAAAAAAAAATGACAGTGTTACCCCTTATGTTTTTTTTTCTGGTCAAAATTTTGACCTTTGATATCTCGGCTCTGGAAGGGTCTAGAGCCTCCATTTTTGCGCGCTGGTCGAAGTCTCGTGGCCCTCTGTCAGAATCCAGAGTTTCAAGAAGATCGGAGGGGGTCAAAATTTCGGCCAAAAAAAAAAAAATGACAGTGTTACCCCTTATGTTTTTTTTTTCTGGTCAAAATTTTGACCTTCGATATCTCGGCTCTGGAAGGGTCTAGAGCCTCCATTTTTGCGCGCTGGTCGAAGTCTCGTGGCCCTCTGTCAGAATCCAGAGTTTCAAGAAGATCGGAGGGGGTCAAAATTTCGGCCAAAAAAAAAAAAAATGACAGTGTTACCCCTTATGTTTTTTTTTCTGGTCAAAATTTTGACCTTCGATATCTCGGCTCTGGGAGGGTCTAGAGCCTCCATTTTTGCGCGCTGGTCGAAGTCTCGTGGCCCTCTGTCAGAATCCAGAGTTTGAAGAAGATCGGAGGGGGTCAAAATTTCGGCCAAAAAAAAAAATGACAGTGTTACCCCTTATGTTTTTTTTTCTGGTCAAAATTTTGACCTTCGATATCTCGGCTCTGGAAGGGTCTAGAGCCTCCATTTTTGCGCGCTGGTCGAAGTCTCGTGGCCCTCTGTCAGAATCCAGAGTTTCAAGAAGATCGGAGGGGGTCAAAATTTCGGCCAAAAAAAAAAAAATGACAGTGTTACCCCTTATGTTTTTTTTTCTGGTCAAAATTTTGACCTTCGATATCTCAGGTCTGGAAGGGTCTAGAGCCTCCATTTTTGCGCGCTGGTCGAAGTCTCCTGGCCCTCTGTCAGAATCCAGAGTTTCAAGAAGATCGGAGGGGGTCAAAATTTCGGCCAAAAAAAAAAAAATAACAGTGTTACCCCTTATGTTTTTTTTTCTGGTCAAAATTTTGACCTTCGATATCTCGGCTCTGGAAGGGTCTAGAGCCTCCATTTTTGCGCGCTGGTCGAAGTCTCGTGGCCCTCTGTCAGAATCCAGAGTTTCAAGAAGATCGGAGGGGGTCAAAATTTCGGCCAAAAAAAAAAAAATGACAGTGTTACCCCTTATGTTTTTTTTTCTGGTCAAAATTTTGGCCTTCGATATCTCGGCTCTGGAAGGGTCTAGAGCCTCCATTTTTGCGCGCTGGTCGAAGTCTCGTGGCCCTCTGTCAGAATCCAGAGTTTCAAGAAGATCGGAGGGGGTCAAAATTTCGGCCAAAAAAAAAAAAATGACAGTGTTACCCCTTATGTTTTTTTTTTCTGATCAAAATTTTGACCTTCGATATCTCGGCTCTGGAAGGGTCTAGAGCCTCCATTTTTGCGCGCTGGTCGAAGTCTCGTGGCCCTCTGTCAGAATCCAGAGTTTCAAGAAGATCGGAGGGGGTCAAAATTTCGGCCAAAAAAAAATGACAGTGTTACCCCTTATGTTTTTTTTTTCTGGTCAAAATTTTGACCTTTGATATCTCGGCTCTGGAAGGGTCTAGAGCCTCCATTTTTGCGCGCTGGTCGAAGTCTCGTGGCCCTCTGTCAGAATCCAGAGTTTCAAGAAGATCGGAGGGGGTCAAAATTTCGGCCAAAAAAAAAAATGACAGTGTTACCCCTTATGTTTTTTTTCTGGTCCAAATTTTGACCTTCGATATCTCGGCTCTGGAAGGGTCTAGAGCCTCCATTTTTGCGCGCTGGTCGAAGTCTCGTGGCCCTCTGTCAGAATCCAGAGTTTGAAGAAGATCGGAGGGGGTCAAAATTTCGGCCAAAAAAAAAATGACAGTGTTACCCCTTATGTTTTTTTTCTGGTCGAAATTTTGACCTTCAATATCTCGGCTCTGGAAGGGTCTAGAGCCTCCATTTTTGCGCGCTGGTCGAAGTCTCGTGGCCCTCTGTCAGAATCCAGAGTTTCAAGAAGATCGGAGGGGGTCAAAATTTCGGCCAAAAAAAAAAAAATGACAGTGTTACCCCTTATGTTTTTTTTTCTGGTCAAAATTTTGACCTTCGATATCTCGGCTCTGGAAGGGTCTAGAGCCTCCATTTTTGCGCGCTGGTCGAAGTCTCGTGGCCCTCTGTCAGAATCCAGAGTTTGAAGAAGATCGGAGGGGGTCAAAATTTCGGCCAAAAAAAAAAATGACAGTGTTACCCCTTATGTTTTTTTTTCTGGTCAAAATTTTGACCTTCGATATCTCGGCTCTGGGAGGGTCTAGAGCCTCCATTTTTGCGCGCTGGTCGAAGTCTCGTGGCCCTCTGTCAGAATCCAGAGTTTCAAGAAGATCGGAGGGGGTCAAAATTTCGGCCAAAAAAAAAAAAATGACAGTGTTACCCCTTATGTTTTTTTTCTGGTCAAAATTTTGACCTTTGATATCTCGGCTCTGGAAGGGTCTAGAGCCTCCATTTTTGCGCGCTGGTCGAAGTCTCGTGGCCCTCTGTCAGAATCCAGAGTTTCAAGAAGATCGGAGGGGGTCAAAATTTCGGCCAAAAAAAAATGACAGTGTTACCCCTTATGTTTTTTTTCTGGTCGAAATTTTGACCTTCGATATCTCGGCTCTGGAAGGGTCTAGAGCCTCCATTTTTGCGCGCTGGTCGAAGTCTCGTGGCCCTCTGTCAGAATCCAGAGTTTGAAGAAGATCGGAGGGGGTCAAAATTTCGGCCAAAAAAAAAAAATGACAGTGTTACCCCTTATGTTTTTTTTTCTGGTCAAAATTTTGACCTTCGATATCTCGGCTCTGGAAGGGTCTAGAGCCTCCATTTTTGCGCGCTGGTCGAAGTCTCGTGGCCCTCTGTCAGAATCCAGAGTTTGAAGAAGATCGGAGGGGGTCAAAATTTCGGCCAAAAAAAAAATGACAGTGTTACCCCTTATGTTTTTTTTTCTGGTCAAAATTTTGACCTTCGATATCTCGGCTCTGGGAGGGTCTAGAGCCTCCATTTTTGCGCGCTGGTCGAAGTCTCGTGGCCCTCTGTCAGAATCCAGAGTTTCAAGAAGATCGGAGGGGGTCAAAATTTCGGCCAAAAAAAAAAAAATGACAGTGTTACCCCTTATGTTTTTTTTCTGGTCAAAATTTTGACCTTTGATATCTCGGCTCTGGAAGGGTCTAGAGCCTCCATTTTTGTGCGCTGGTCGAAGTCTCGTGGCCCTCTGTCAGAATCCAGAGTTTCAAGAAGATCGGAGGGGGTCAAAATTTCGGCCAAAAAAAAAAAAATGACAGTGTTACCCCTTATGTTTTTTTTCTGGTCAAAATTTTGACCTTCGATATCTCGGCTCTGGAAGGGTCTAGAGCTTCCATTTTTGCGCGCTGGTCAAAGTCTCGTGGCCCTCTGTCAGAATCCAGAGTTTCAAGAAGATCGGAGGGGGTCAAAATTTCGGCCAAAAAAAAAAATGACAGTGTTACCCCTTATGTTTTTTTTTCTGGTCAAAATTTTGACCTTTGATATCTCGGGTCTGGAAGGGTCTAGAGCCTCCATTTTTGCGCGCTGGTCGAAGTCTCGTGGCCCTCTGTCAGAATCCAGAGTTTCAAGAAGATCGGAGGGGGTCAAAATTTCGGCCAAAAAAAAAAAAATGACAGTGTTACCCCTTATGTTTTTTTTTCTGGTCAAAATTTTGACCTTCGATATCTCGGCTCTGGAAGGGTCTAGAGCCTCCATTTTTGCGCGCTGGTCGAAGTCTCGTGGCCCTCTGTCAGAATCCAGAGTTTCAAGAAGATCGGAGGGGGTCAAAATTTCGGCCAAAAAAAAAAAAATGACAGTGTTACCCCTTATGTTTTTTTTCTGGTCAAAATTTTGACCTTCGATATCTCGGCTCTGGAAGGGTCTAGAGCCTCCATTTTTGTGCGCTGGTCGAAGTCTCGTGGCCCTCTGTCAGAATCCAGAGTTTCAAGAAGATCGGAGGGGGTCAAAATTTCGGCCAAAAAAAAAAAATGACAGTGTTACCCCTTATGTTTTTTTTCTGGTCAAAATTTTGACCTTCGATATCTCGGCTCTGGGAGGGTCTAGAGCCTCCATTTTTGCGCGCTGGTCGAAGTCTCGTGGCCCTCTGTCAGAATCCAGAGTTTCAAGAAGATCGGAGGGGGTCAAAATTTCGGCCAAAAAAAAAATGACAGTGTTACCCCTTATGTTTTTTTTTCTGGTCAAAATTTTGACCTTCGATATCTCGGCTCTGGAAGGGTCTAGAGCCTCCATTTTTGCGCGCTGGTCGAAGTCTCGTGGCCCTCTGTCAGAATCCAGAGTTTCAAGAAGATCGGAGGGGGTCAAAATTTCGGCCAAAAAAAAAATGACAGTGTTACCCCTTATGTTTTTTTTTTTCTGGTCAAAATTTTGACCTTTGATATCTCGGCTCTGGAAGGGTCTAGAGCCTCCATTTTTGCGCGCTGGTCGAAGTCTCGTGGCCCTCTGTCAGAATCCAGAGTTTCAAGAAGATCGGAGGGGGTCAAAATTTCGGCCAAAAAAAAAATGACAGTGTTACCCCTTATGTTTTTTTTCTGGTCGAAATTTTGACCTTCAATATCTCGGCTCTGGAAGGGTCTAGAGCCTCCATTTTTGCGCGCTGGTCGAAGTCTCGTGGCCCTCTGTCAGAATCCAGAGTTTGAAGAAGATCGGAGGGGGTCAAAATTTCGGCCAAAAAAAAAAAAATGACAGTGTTACCCCTTATGTTTTTTTTTCTGGTCAAAATTTTGACCTTCGATATCTCGGCTCTGGAAGGGTCTAGAGCCTCCATTTTTGCGCGCTGGTCGAAGTCTCGTGGCCCTCTGTCAGAATCCAGAGTTTGAAGAAGATCGGAGGGGGTCAAAATTTCGGCCAAAAAAAAAATGACAGTGTTACCCCTTATGTTTTTTTTTCTGGTCAAAATTTTGACCTTCGATATCTCGGCTCTGGGAGGGTCTAGAGCCTCCATTTTTGCGCGCTGGTCGAAGTCTCGTGGCCCTCTGTCAGAATCCAGAGTTTCAAGAAGATCGGAGGGGGTCAAAATTTCGGCCAAAAAAAAAAAATGACAGTGTTACCCCTTATGTTTTTTTTCTGGTCAAAATTTTGACCTTTGATATCTCGGCTCTGGAAGGGTCTAGAGCCTCCGTTTTTGCGCGCTGGTCGAAGTCTCGTGGCCCTCTGTCAGAATCCAGAGTTTCAAGAAGATCGGAGGGGGTCAAAATTTCGGCCAAAAAAAAAATGACAGTGTTACCCCTTATGTTTTTTTTCTGGTCGAAATTTTGACCTTCGATATCTCGGCTCTGGAAGGGTCTAGAGCCTCCATTTTTGCGCGCTGGTCGAAGTCTCGTGGCCCTCTGTCAGAATCCAGAGTTTCAAGAAGATCGGAGGGGGTCAAAATTTCGGCCAAAAAAAAAAATGACAGTGTTACCCCTTATGTTTTTTTTTCTGGTCAAAATTTTGACCTTCGATATCTCGGCTCTGGAAGGGTCTAGAGCCTCCATTTTTGCGCGCTGGTCGAAGTCTCGTGGCCCTCTGTCAGAATCCAGAGTTTGAAGAAGATCGGAGGGGGTCAAAATTTCGGCCAAAAATAAAATGACAGTGTTACCCCTTATGTTTTTTTTTCTGGTCAAAATTTTGACCTTCGATATCTCGGCTCTGGGAGGGTCTAGAGCCTCCATTTTTGCGCGCTGGTCGAAGTCTCGTGGCCCTCTGTCAGAATCCAGAGTTTCAAGAAGATCGGAGGGGGTCAAAATTTCGGCCAAAAAAAAAAAATGACAGTGTTACCCCTTATGTTTTTTTTCTGGTCAAAATTTTGACCTTTGATATCTCGGCTCTGGAAGGGTCTAGAGCCTCCATTTTTGTGCGCTGGTCGAAGTCTCGTGGCCCTCTGTCAGAATCCAGAGTTTCAAGAAGATCGGAGGGGGTCAAAATTTCGGCCAAAAAAAAAAAAAATGACAGTGTTACCCCTTATGTTTTTTTTCTGGTCAAAATTTTGACCTTCGATATCTCGGCTCTGGAAGGGTCTAGAGCTTCCATTTTTGTGCGCTGGTCAAAGTCTCGTGGCCCTCTGTCAGAATCCAGAGTTTCAAGAAGATCGGAGGGGGTCAAAATTTCAGCCAAAAAAAAAAATGACAGTGTTACCCCTTATGTTTTTTTTTCTGGTCAAAATTTTGACCTTCGATATCTCGGCTCTGGAAGGGTCTAGAGCCTCCATTTTTGTGCGCTGGTCGAAGTCTCGTGGCCCTCTGTCAGAATCCAGAGTTTCAAGAAGATCGGAGGGGGTCAAAATTTCGGCCAAAAAAAAAAAAATGACAGTGTTACCCCTTATGTTTTTTTTCTGGTCAAAATTTTGACCTTCGATATCTCGGCTCTGGGAGGGTCTAGAGCCTCCATTTTTGCGCGCTGGTCGAAGTCTCGTGGCCCTCTGTCAGAATCCAGAGTTTCAAGAAGATCGGAGGGGGTCAAAATTTCGGCCAAAAAAAAAATGACAGTGTTACCCCTTATGTTTTTTTTTCTGGTCAAAATTTTGACCTTCGATATCTCGGCTCTGGAAGGGTCTAGAGCCTCCATTTTTGCGCGCTGGTCGAAGTCTCGTGGCCCTCTGTCAGAATCCAGAGTTTCAAGAAGATCGGAGGGGGTCAAAATTTCGGCCAAAAAAAAAAATGACAGTGTTACCCCTTATGTTTTTTTTTTCTGGTCAAAATTTTGACCTTTGATATCTCGGCTCTGGAAGGGTCTAGAGCCTCCATTTTTGCGCGCTGGTCGAAGTCTCGTGGCCCTCTGTCAGAATCCAGAGTTTCAAGAAGATCGGAGGGGGTCAAAATTTCGGCCAAAAAAAAAAATGACAGTGTTACCCCTTATGTTTTTTTTTTCTGGTCAAAATTTTGACCTTTGATATCTCGGCTCTGGAAGGGTCTAGAGCCTCCATTTTTGCGCGCTGGTCGAAGTCTCGTGGCCCTCTGTCAGAATCCAGAGTTTCAAGAAGATCGGAGGGGGTCAAAATTTCGGCCAAAAAAAAATGACAGTGTTACCCCTTATGTTTTTTTTCTGGTCGAAATTTTGACCTTCGATATCTCGGCTCTGGAAGGGTCTAGAGCCTCCATTTTTGCGCGCTGGTCGAAGTCTCGTGGCCCTCTGTCAGAATCCAGAGTTTGAAGAAGATCGGAGGGGGTCAAAATTTCGGCCAAAAAAAAAAAATGACAGTGTTACCCCTTATGTTTTTTTTTCTGGTCAAAATTTTGACCTTCGATATCTCGGCTCTGGAAGGGTCTAGAGCCTCCATTTTTGCGCGCTGGTCGAAGTCTCGTGGCCCTCTGTCAGAATCCAGAGTTTGAAGAAGATCGGAGGGGGTCAAAATTTCGGCCAAAAAAAAAATGACAGTGTTACCCCTTATGTTTTTTTTTCTGGTCAAAATTTTGACCTTCGATATCTCGGCTCTGGGAGGGTCTAGAGCCTCCATTTTTGCGCGCTGGTCGAAGTCTCGTGGCCCTCTGTCAGAATCCAGAGTTTCAAGAAGATCGGAGGGGGTCAAAATTTCGGCCAAAAAAAAAAAAATGACAGTGTTACCCCTTATGTTTTTTTTCTGGTCAAAATTTTGACCTTTGATATCTCGGCTCTGGAAGGGTCTAGAGCCTCCATTTTTGTGCGCTGGTCGAAGTCTCGTGGCCCTCTGTCAGAATCCAGAGTTTCAAGAAGATCGGAGGGGGTCAAAATTTCGGCCAAAAAAAAAAAATGACAGTGTTACCCCTTATGTTTTTTTTCTGGTCAAAATTTTGACCTTCGATATCTCGGCTCTGGAAGGGTCTAGAGCTTCCATTTTTGCGCGCTGGTCAAAGTCTCGTGGCCCTCTGTCAGAATCCAGAGTTTCAAGAAGATCGGAGGGGGTCAAAATTTCGGCCAAAAAAAAAAATGACAGTGTTACCCCTTATGTTTTTTTTTTCTGGTCAAAATTTTGACCTTTGATATCTCGGGTCTGGAAGGGTCTAGAGCCTCCATTTTTGCGCGTTGGTCGAAGTCTCGTGGCCCTCTGTCAGAATCCAGAGTTTCAAGAAGATCGGAGGGGGTCAAAATTTCGGCCAAAAAAAAAAATGACAGTGTTACCCCTTATGTTTTTTTTTCTGGTCAAAATTTTGACCTTCGATATCTCGGCTCTGGAAGGGTCTAGAGCCTCCATTTTTGCGCGCTGGTCGAAGTCTCGTGGCCCTCTGTCAGAATCCAGAGTTTCAAGAAGATCGGAGGGGGTCAAAATTTCGGCCAAAAAAAAAAAAATGACAGTGTTACCCCTTATGTTTTTTTTCTGGTCAAAATTTTGACCTTCGATATCTCGGCTCTGGAAGGGTCTAGAGCCTCCATTTTTGTGCGCTGGTCGAAGTCTCGTGGCCCTCTGTCAGAATCCAGAGTTTCAAGAAGATCGGAGGGGGTCAAAATTTCGGCCAAAAAAAAAAAATGACAGTGTTACCCCTTATGTTTTTTTTCTGGTCAAAATTTTGACCTTCGATATCTCGGCTCTGGGAGGGTCTAGAGCCTCCATTTTTGCGCGCTGGTCGAAGTCTCGTGGCCCTCTGTCAGAATCCAGAGTTTCAAGAAGATCGGAGGGGGTCAAAATTTCGGCCAAAAAAAAAATGACAGTGTTACCCCTTATGTTTTTTTTTCTGGTCAAAATTTTGACCTTCGATATCTCGGCTCTGGAAGGGTCTAGAGCCTCCATTTTTGCGCGCTGGTCGAAGTCTCGTGGCCCTCTGTCAGAATCCAGAGTTTCAAGAAGATCGGAGGGGGTCAAAATTTCGGCCAAAAAAAAAATGACAGTGTTACCCCTTATGTTTTTTTTTTTCTGGTCAAAATTTTGACCTTTGATATCTCGGCTCTGGAAGGGTCTAGAGCCTCCATTTTTGCGCGCTGGTCGAAGTCTCGTGGCCCTCTGTCAGAATCCAGAGTTTCAAGAAGATCGGAGGGGGTCAAAATTTCGGCCAAAAAAAAAATGACAGTGTTACCCCTTATGTTTTTTTTCTGGTCGAAATTTTGACCTTCAATATCTCGGCTCTGGAAGGGTCTAGAGCCTCCATTTTTGCGCGCTGGTCGAAGTCTCGTGGCCCTCTGTCAGAATCCAGAGTTTGAAGAAGATCGGAGGGGGTCAAAATTTCGGCCAAAAAAAAAAAAATGACAGTGTTACCCCTTATGTTTTTTTTTCTGGTCAAAATTTTGACCTTCGATATCTCGGCTCTGGAAGGGTCTAGAGCCTCCATTTTTGCGCGCTGGTCGAAGTCTCGTGGCCCTCTGTCAGAATCCAGAGTTTGAAGAAGATCGGAGGGGGTCAAAATTTCGGCCAAAAAAAAAATGACAGTGTTACCCCTTATGTTTTTTTTTCTGGTCAAAATTTTGACCTTCGATATCTCGGCTCTGGGAGGGTCTAGAGCCTCCATTTTTGCGCGCTGGTCGAAGTCTCGTGGCCCTCTGTCAGAATCCAGAGTTTCAAGAAGATCGGAGGGGGTCAAAATTTCGGCCAAAAAAAAAAAATGACAGTGTTACCCCTTATGTTTTTTTTCTGGTCAAAATTTTGACCTTTGATATCTCGGCTCTGGAAGGGTCTAGAGCCTCCGTTTTTGCGCGCTGGTCGAAGTCTCGTGGCCCTCTGTCAGAATCCAGAGTTTCAAGAAGATCGGAGGGGGTCAAAATTTCGGCCAAAAAAAAAATGACAGTGTTACCCCTTATGTTTTTTTTCTGGTCGAAATTTTGACCTTCGATATCTCGGCTCTGGAAGGGTCTAGAGCCTCCATTTTTGCGCGCTGGTCGAAGTCTCGTGGCCCTCTGTCAGAATCCAGAGTTTCAAGAAGATCGGAGGGGGTCAAAATTTCGGCCAAAAAAAAAAATGACAGTGTTACCCCTTATGTTTTTTTTTCTGGTCAAAATTTTGACCTTCGATATCTCTGCTCTGGAAGGGTCTAGAGCCTCCATTTTTGCGCGCTGGTCGAAGTCTCGTGGCCCTCTGTCAGAATCCAGAGTTTGAAGAAGATCGGAGGGGGTCAAAATTTCGGCCAAAAATAAAATGACAGTGTTACCCCTTATGTTTTTTTTTCTGGTCAAAATTTTGACCTTCGATATCTCGGCTCTGGGAGGGTCTAGAGCCTCCATTTTTGCGCGCTGGTCGAAGTCTCGTGGCCCTCTGTCAGAATCCAGAGTTTCAAGAAGATCGGAGGGGGTCAAAATTTCGGCCAAAAAAAAAAAAATGACAGTGTTACCCCTTATGTTTTTTTTCTGGTCAAAATTTTGACCTTTGATATCTCGGCTCTGGAAGGGTCTAGAGCCTCCATTTTTGTGCGCTGGTCGAAGTCTCGTGGCCCTCTGTCAGAATCCAGAGTTTCAAGAAGATCGGAGGGGGTCAAAATTTCGGCCAAAAAAAAAAAAAATGACAGTGTTACCCCTTATGTTTTTTTTCTGGTCAAAATTTTGACCTTCGATATCTCGGCTCTGGAAGGGTCTAGAGCTTCCATTTTTGTGCGCTGGTCAAAGTCTCGTGGCCCTCTGTCAGAATCCAGAGTTTCAAGAAGATCGGAGGGGGTCAAAATTTCAGCCAAAAAAAAAAATGACAGTGTTACCCCTTATGTTTTTTTTTCTGGTCAAAATTTTGACCTTCGATATCTCGGCTCTGGAAGGGTCTAGAGCCTCCATTTTTGTGCGCTGGTCGAAGTCTCGTGGCCCTCTGTCAGAATCCAGAGTTTCAAGAAGATCGGAGGGGGTCAAAATTTCGGCCAAAAAAAAAAAAATGACAGTGTTACCCCTTATGTTTTTTTTCTGGTCAAAATTTTGACCTTCGATATCTCGGCTCTGGGAGGGTCTAGAGCCTCCATTTTTGCGCGCTGGTCGAAGTCTCGTGGCCCTCTGTCAGAATCCAGAGTTTCAAGAAGATCGGAGGGGGTCAAAATTTCGGCCAAAAAAAAAATGACAGTGTTACCCCTTATGTTTTTTTTTCTGGTCAAAATTTTGACCTTCGATATCTCGGCTCTGGAAGGGTCTAGAGCCTCCATTTTTGCGCGCTGGTCGAAGTCTCGTGGCCCTCTGTCAGAATCCAGAGTTTCAAGAAGATCGGAGGGGGTCAAAATTTCGGCCAAAAAAAAAAATGACAGTGTTACCCCTTATGTTTTTTTTTTCTGGTCAAAATTTTGACCTTTGATATCTCGGCTCTGGAAGGGTCTAGAGCCTCCATTTTTGCGCGCTGGTCGAAGTCTCGTGGCCCTCTGTCAGAATCCAGAGTTTCAAGAAGATCGGAGGGGGTCAAAATTTCGGCCAAAAAAAAAATGACAGTGTTACCCCTTATGTTTTTTTTTCTGGTCAAAATTTTGACCTTCGATATCTCAGCTCTGGAAGGGTCTAGAGCCTCCATTTTTGCGCGCTGGTCGAAGTCTCGTGGCCCTCTGTCAGAATCCAGAGTTTCAAGAAGATCGGAGGGGGTCAAAATTTCGGCCAAAAAAAAAAAAAATGACAGTGTTACCCCTTATGTTTTTTTTTCTGGTCAAAATTTTGACCTTCGATATCTCGGCTCTGGAAGGGTCTAGAGCCTCCATTTTTGCGCGCTGGTCGAAGTCTCGTGGCCCTCTGTCAGAATCCAGAGTTTGAAGAAGATCGGAGGGGGTCAAAATTTCGGCCAAAAAAAAAAATGACAGTGTTACCCCTTATGTTTCTTTTTCTGGTCAAAATTTTGACCTTCGATATCTCGGCTCTGGGAGGGTCTAGAGCCTCCATTTTTGCGCGCTGGTCGAAGTCTCGTGGCCCTCTGTCAGAATCCAGAGTTTTAAGAAGATCGGAGGGGGTCAAAATTTCGGCCAAAAAAAAAATGACAGTGTTACCCCTTATGTTTTTTTTTCTGGTCAAAATTTTGACCTTTGATATCTCGGCTCTGGAAGGGTCTAGAGCCTCCATTTTTGCGCGCTGGTCGAAGTCTCGTGGCCCTCTGTCAGAATCCAGAGTTTCAAGAAGATCGGAGGGGGTCAAAATTTCGGCCAAAAAAAAAAAAAAAATGACAGTGTTACCCCTTATGTTTTTTTTTCTGGTCAAAATTTTGACCTTCGATATCTCGGCTCTGGAAGGGTCTAGAGCCTCCATTTTTGCGCGCTGGTCGAAGTCTCGTGGCCCTCTGTCAGAATCCAGAGTTTGAAGAAGATCGGAGGGGGTCAAAATTTCGGCCAAAAAAAAAAATGACAGTGTTACCCCTTATGTTTTTTTTTCTGGTCAAAATTTTGACCTTCGATATCTCGGCTCTGGGAGGGTCTAGAGCCTCCATTTTTGCGCGCTGGTCGAAGTCTCGTGGCCCTCTGTCAGAATCCAGAGTTTCAAGAAGATCGGAGGGGGTCAAAATTTCGGCCAAAAAAAAAAAAATGACAGTGTTACCCCTTATGTTTTTTTTTCTGGTCAAAATTTTGACCTTTGATATCTCGGCTCTGGAAGGGTCTAGAGCCTCCATTTTTGCGCGCTGGTCGAAGTCTCGTGGCCCTCTGTCAGAATCCAGAGTTTCAAGAAGATCGGAGGGGGTCCAAATTTCGGCCAAAAAAAAAAAAATGACAGTGTTACCCCTTATGTTTTTTTTCTGGTCAAAATTTTGACCTTCGATATCTCGGCTCTGGAAGGGTCTAGAGCTTCCATTTTTGCGCGCTGGTCAAAGTCTCGTGGCCCTCTGTCAGAATCCAGAGTTTCAAGAAGATCGGAGGGGGTCAAAATTTCGGCCAAAAAAAAAAATGACAGTGTTACCCCTTATGTTTTTTTTTCTGGTCAAAATTTTGACCTTCGATATCTCGGCTCTGGAAGGGTCTAGAGCCTCCATTTTTGCGCGCTGGTCGAAGTCTCGTGGCCCTCTGTCAGAATCCAGAGTTTCAAGAAGATCGGAGGGGGTCAAAATTTCGGCCAAAAAAAAAATGACAGTGTTACCCCTTATGTTTTTTTTCTGGTCGAAATTTTGACCTTCAATATCTCGGCTCTGGAAGGGTCTAGAGCCTCCATTTTTGCGCGCTGGTCGAAGTCTCGTGGCCCTCTGTCAGAATCCAGAGTTTGAAGAAGATCGGAGGGGGTCAAAATTTCGGCCAAAAAAAAAAAAATGACAGTGTTACCCCTTATGTTTTTTTTTCTGGTCAAAATTTTGACCTTCGATATCTCGGCTCTGGAAGGGTCTAGAGCCTCCATTTTTGCGCGCTGGTCGAAGTCTCGTGGCCCTCTGTCAGAATCCAGAGTTTGAAGAAGATCGGAGGGGGTCAAAATTTCGGCCAAAAAAAAAATGACAGTGTTACCCCTTATGTTTTTTTTTCTGGTCAAAATTTTGACCTTCGATATCTCGGCTCTGGGAGGGTCTAGAGCCTCCATTTTTGCGCGCTGGTCGAAGTCTCGTGGCCCTCTGTCAGAATCCAGAGTTTCAAGAAGATCGGAGGGGGTCAAAATTTCGGCCAAAAAAAAAAAATGACAGTGTTACCCCTTATGTTTTTTTTCTGGTCAAAATTTTGACCTTTGATATCTCGGCTCTGGAAGGGTCTAGAGCCTCCGTTTTTGCGCGCTGGTCGAAGTCTCGTGGCCCTCTGTCAGAATCCAGAGTTTCAAGAAGATCGGAGGGGGTCAAAATTTCGGCCAAAAAAAAAATGACAGTGTTACCCCTTATGTTTTTTTTCTGGTCGAAATTTTGACCTTCGATATCTCGGCTCTGGAAGGGTCTAGAGCCTCCATTTTTGCGCGCTGGTCGAAGTCTCGTGGCCCTCTGTCAGAATCCAGAGTTTCAAGAAGATCGGAGGGGGTCAAAATTTCGGCCAAAAAAAAAAATGACAGTGTTACCCCTTATGTTTTTTTTTCTGGTCAAAATTTTGACCTTCGATATCTCGGCTCTGGAAGGGTCTAGAGCCTCCATTTTTGCGCGCTGGTCGAAGTCTCGTGGCCCTCTGTCAGAATCCAGAGTTTGAAGAAGATCGGAGGGGGTCAAAATTTCGGCCAAAAATGAAATGACAGTGTTACCCCTTATTTTTTTTTTTCTGGTCAAAATTTTGACCTTCGATATCTCGGCTCTGGGAGGGTCTAGAGCCTCCATTTTTGCGCGCTGGTCGAAGTCTCGTGGCCCTCTGTCAGAATCCAGAGTTTCAAGAAGATCGGAGGGGGTCAAAATTTCGGCCAAAAAAAAAAAAATGACAGTGTTACCCCTTATGTTTTTTTTCTGGTCAAAATTTTGACCTTTGATATCTCGGCTCTGGAAGGGTCTAGAGCCTCCATTTTTGTGCGCTGGTCGAAGTCTCGTGGCCCTCTGTCAGAATCCAGAGTTTCAAGAAGATCGGAGGGGGTCAAAATTTCGGCCAAAAAAAAAAAAATGACAGTGTTACCCCTTATGTTTTTTTTCTGGTCAAAATTTTGACCTTCGATATCTCGGCTCTGGAAGGGTCTAGAGCTTCCATTTTTGTGCGCTGGTCAAAGTCTCGTGGCCCTCTGTCAGAATCCAGAGTTTCAAGAAGATCGGAGGGGGTCAAAATTTCAGCCAAAAAAAAAAATGACAGTGTTACCCCTTATGTTTTTTTTTCTGGTCAAAATTTTGACCTTCGATATCTCGGCTCTGGAAGGGTCTAGAGCCTCCATTTTTGTGCGCTGGTCGAAGTCTCGTGGCCCTCTGTCAGAATCCAGAGTTTCAAGAAGATCGGAGGGGGTCAAAATTTCGGCCAAAAAAAAAAAAATGACAGTGTTACCCCTTATGTTTTTTTTCTGGTCAAAATTTTGACCTTCGATATCTCGGCTCTGGGAGGGTCTAGAGCCTCCATTTTTGCGCGCTGGTCGAAGTCTCGTGGCCCTCTGTCAGAATCCAGAGTTTCAAGAAGATCGGAGGGGGTCAAAATTTCGGCCAAAAAAAAAATGACAGTGTTACCCCTTATGTTTTTTTTTCTGGTCAAAATTTTGACCTTCGATATCTCGGCTCTGGAAGGGTCTAGAGCCTCCATTTTTGCGCGCTGGTCGAAGTCTCGTGGCCCTCTGTCAGAATCCAGAGTTTCAAGAAGATCGGAGGGGGTCAAAATTTCGGCCAAAAAAAAAAATGACAGTGTTACCCCTTATGTTTTTTTTTTCTGGTCAAAATTTTGACCTTTGATATCTCGGCTCTGGAAGGGTCTAGAGCCTCCATTTTTGCGCGCTGGTCGAAGTCTCGTGGCCCTCTGTCAGAATCCAGAGTTTCAAGAAGATCGGAGGGGGTCAAAATTTCGGCCAAAAAAAAAATGACAGTGTTACCCCTTATGTTTTTTTTTCTGGTCAAAATTTTGACCTTCGATATCTCAGCTCTGGAAGGGTCTAGAGCCTCCATTTTTGCGCGCTGGTCGAAGTCTCGTGGCCCTCTGTCAGAATCCAGAGTTTCAAGAAGATCGGAGGGGGTCAAAATTTCGGCCAAAAAAAAAAAAAAATGACAGTGTTACCCCTTATGTTTTTTTTTCTGGTCAAAATTTTGACCTTCGATATCTCGGCTCTGGAAGGGTCTAGAGCCTCCATTTTTGCGCGCTGGTCGAAGTCTCGTGGCCCTCTGTCAGAATCCAGAGTTTGAAGAAGATCGGAGGGGGTCAAAATTTCGGCCAAAAAAAAAAATGACAGTGTTACCCCTTATGTTTCTTTTTCTGGTCAAAATTTTGACCTTCGATATCTCGGCTCTGGGAGGGTCTAGAGCCTCCATTTTTGCGCGCTGGTCGAAGTCTCGTGGCCCTCTGTCAGAATCCAGAGTTTTAAGAAGATCGGAGGGGGTCAAAATTTCGGCCAAAAAAAAAATGACAGTGTTACCCCTTATGTTTTTTTTTCTGGTCAAAATTTTGACCTTTGATATCTCGGCTCTGGAAGGGTCTAGAGCCTCCATTTTTGCGCGCTGGTCGAAGTCTCGTGGCCCTCTGTCAGAATCCAGAGTTTCAAGAAGATCGGAGGGGGTCAAAATTTCGGCCAAAAAAAAAAAAAAATGACAGTGTTACCCCTTATGTTTTTTTTTCTGGTCAAAATTTTGACCTTCGATATCTCGGCTCTGGAAGGGTCTAGAGCCTCCATTTTTGCGCGCTGGTCGAAGTCTCGTGGCCCTCTGTCAGAATCCAGAGTTTGAAGAAGATCGGAGGGGGTCAAAATTTCGGCCAAAAAAAAAAATGACAGTGTTACCCCTTATGTTTTTTTTTCTGGTCAAAATTTTGACCTTCGATATCTCGGCTCTGGGAGGGTCTAGAGCCTCCATTTTTGCGCGCTGGTCGAAGTCTCGTGGCCCTCTGTCAGAATCCAGAGTTTCAAGAAGATCGGAGGGGGTCAAAATTTCGGCCAAAAAAAAAAAAATGACAGTGTTACCCCTTATGTTTTTTTTTCTGGTCAAAATTTTGACCTTTGATATCTCGGCTCTGGAAGGGTCTAGAGCCTCCATTTTTGCGCGCTGGTCGAAGTCTCGTGGCCCTCTGTCAGAATCCAGAGTTTCAAGAAGATCGGAGGGGGTCAAAATTTCGGCCAAAAAAAAAAATGACAGTGTTACCCCTTATGTTTTTTTTTCTGGTCAAAATTTTGACCTTCGATATCTCGGCTCTGGGAGGGTCTAGAGCCTCCATTTTTGCGCGCTGGTCGAAGTCTCGTGGCCCTCTGTCAGAATCCAGAGTTTCAAGAAGATCGGAGGGGGTCAAAATTTCGGCCAAAAAAAAAAATGACAGTGTTACCCCTTATGTTTTTTTTTCTGGTCAAAATTTTGACCTTTGATATCTCGGCTCTGGAAGGGTCTAGAGCCTCCATTTTTGCGCGCTGGTCGAAGTCTTGTGGCCCTCTGTCAGAATCCAGAGTTTCAAGAAGATCGGAGGGGGTCAAAATTTCGGCCAAAAAAAAAAATGACAGTGTTACCCCTTATGTTTTTTTTTCTGGTCAAAATTTTGACCTTCGATATCTCGGCTCTGGAAGGGTCTAGAGCCTCCATTTTTGCGCGCTGGTCGAAGTCTCGTGGCCCTCTGTCAGAATCCAGAGTTTCAAGAAGATCGGAGGGGGTCAAAATTTCGGCCAAAAAAAAAAAAAGACAGTGTTACCCCTTATGTTTTTTTTTTCTGGTCAAAATTTTGACCTTCGATATCTCGGCTCTGGAAGGGTCTAGAGCCTCCATTTTTGCGCGCTGGTCGAAGTCTCGTGGCCCTCTGTCAGAATCCAGAGTTTCAAGAAGATCGGAGGGGGTCAAAATTTCGGCCAAAAAAAAAAAATGACAGTGTTACCCCCTTATGTTTTTTTTTCTGGTCAAAATTTTGACCTTCGATATCTCAGCTCTGGAAGGGTCTAGAGCCTCCATTTTTGCGCGCTGGTCGAAGTCTCGTGGCCCTCTGTCAGAATCCAGAGTTTCAAGAAGATCGGAGGGGGTCAAAATTTCGGCCAAAAATATAAAAAAATGACAGTGTTACCCCTTATGTTTTTTTTTCTGGTCAAAATTTTGACCTTCGATATCTCGGCTCTGGAAGGGTCTAGAGCCTCCATTTTTGCGCGCTGGTCGAAGTCTCGTGGCCCTCTGTCAGAATCCAGAGTTTCAAGAAGATCGGAGGGGGTCAAAATTTCGGCCAAAAAAAAAAAAATGACAGTGTTACCCCTTATGTTTTTTTTTCTGGTCAAAATTTTGACCTTTGATATCTCGGCTCTGGAAGGGTCTAGAGCCTCCATTTTTGCGCGCTGGTCGAAGTCTTGTGGCCCTCTGTCAGAATCCAGAGTTTCAAGAAGATCGGAGGGGGTCAAAATTTCGGCCAAAAAAAAAAATGACAGTGTTACTCCTTATGTTTTTTTTTCTGGTCAAAATTTTGACCTTCGATATCTCGGCTCTGGAAGGGTCTAGAGCCTCCATTTTTGCGCGCTGGTCGAAGTCTCGTGGCCCTCTGTCAGAATCCAGAGTTTCAAGAAGATCGGAGGGGGTCAAAATTTCGGCCAAAAAAAAAATGACAGTGTTACCCCTTATGTTTTTTTTTTCTGGTCAAAATTTTGACCTTTGATATCTCGGCTCTGGAAGGGTCTAGAGCCTCCATTTTTGCGCGCTGGTCGAAGTCTCGTGGCCCTCTGTCAGAATCCAGAGTTTGAAGAAGATCGGAGGGGGTCAAAATTTCGGCCAAAAAAAAAAATGACAGTGTTACCCCTTATGTTTTTTTCTGGTCAAAATTTTGACCTTCGATATCTCGGCTCTGGAAGGGTCTAGAGCCTCCATTTTTGCGCGCTGGTCGAAGTCTCGTGGCCCTCTGTCAGAATCCAGAGTTTCAAGAAGATCGGAGGGGGTCAAAATTTCGGCCAAAAAAAAAAAATGACAGTGTTACCCCTTATGTTTTTTTTTTCTGGTCAAAATTTTGACCTTCGATATCTCGGCTCTGGAAGGGTCTAGAGCCTCCATTTTTGCGCGCTGGTCAAAGTCTCGTGGCCCTCTGTCAGAATCCAGAGTTTCAAGAAGATCGGAGGGGGTCAAAATTTCGGCCAAAAAAAAAAATGACAGTGTTACCCCTTATGTTTTTTTTTCTGGTCAAAATTTTGACCTTCGATATCTCGGCTCTGGAAGGGTCTAGAGCCTCCATTTTTGCGCGCTGGTCGAAGTCTCGTGGCCCTCTGTCAGAATCCAGAGTTTCAAGAAGATCGGAGGGGGTCAAAATTTCGGCCAAAAAAAAAAAAATGACAGTGTTACCCCTTATGTTTTTTTTTCTGGTCGAAATTTTGACCTTCGATATCTCGGTTCTGGAAGGGTCTAGAGCCTCCATTTTTGCGCGCTGGTCGAAGTCTCGTGGCCCTCTGTCAGAATCCAGAGTTTCAAGAAGATCGGAGGGGGTCAAAATTTCGGCCCCAAAAAAAAATGACAGTGTTACCCCTTATGTTTTTTTTTCTGGTCAAAATTTTGACCTTTGATATCTCGGCTCTGGAAGGGTCTAGAGCCTCCATTTTTGCGCGCTGGTCGAAGTCTCGTGGCCCTCTGTCAGAATCCAGAGTTTCAAGAAGATCGGAGGGGGTCAAAATTTCGGCCAAAAAAAAAAAATGACAGTGTTACCCCTTATGTTTTTTTTCTGGTCAAAATTTTGACCTTCGATATCTCGGCTCTGGAAGGGTCTAGAGCCTCCATTTTTGCGCGCTGGTCGAAGTCTCGTGGCCCTCTGTCAGAATCCAGAGTTTCAAGAAGATCGGAGGGGGTCAAAATTTCGGCCAAAAAAAAAAAAAATGACAGTGTTACCCCTTATGTTTTTTTTTCTGGTCAAAATTTTGACCTTCGATATCTCGGCTCTGGGAGGGTCTAGAGCCTCCATTTTTGCGCGCTGGTCGAAGTCTCGTGGCCCTCTGTCAGAATCCAGAGTTTGAAGAAGATCGGAGGGGGTCAAAATTTCGGCCAAAAAAAAAAAATGACAGTGTTACCCCTTATGTTTTTTTTTCTGGTCAAAATTTTGACCTTCGATATCTCGGCTCTGGAAGGGTCTAGAGCCTCCATTTTTGCGCGCTGGTCGAAGTCTCGTGGCCCTCTGTCAGAATCCAGAGTTTCAAGAAGATCGGAGGGGGTCAAAATTTCGGCCAAAAAAAAAAATGACAGTGTTACCCCTTATGTTTTTTTTTTCTGGTCAAAATTTTGACCTTCGATATCTCGGCTCTGGAAGGGTCTAGAGCCTCCATTTTTGCGCGCTGGTCAAAGTCTCGTGGCCCTCTGTCAGAATCCAGAGTTTCAAGAAGATCGGAGGGGGTCAAAATTTAGGCCAAAAAAAAAAATGACAGTGTTACCCCTTATGTTTTTTTTTCTGGTCAAAATTTTGACCTTCGATATCTCGGCTCTGGAAGGGTCTAGAGCCTCCATTTTTGCGCGCTGGTCGAAGTCTCGTGGCCCTCTGTCAGAATCCAGAGTTTCAAGAAGATCGGAGGGGGTCAAAATTTCGGCCAAAAAAAAAAAATGACAGTGTTACCCCTTATGTTTTTTTTTCTGGCCGAAATTTTGACCTTCGATATCTCGGTTCTGGAAGGGTCTAGAGCCTCCATTTTTGCGCGCTGGTCGAAGTCTCGTGGCCCTCTGTCAGAATCCAGAGTTTCAAGAAGATCGGAGGGGGTCAAAATTTCGGCCCAAAAAAAAAAATGACAGTGTTACCCCTTATGTTTTTTTTTCTGGTCAAAATTTTGACCTTTGATATCTCGGCTCTGGAAGGGTCTAGAGCCTCCATTTTTGCGCGCTGGTCGAAGTCTCGTGGCCCTCTGTCAGAATCCAGAGTTTCAAGAAGATCGGAGGGGGTCAAAATTTCGGCCAAAAAAAAAAAATGACAGTGTTACCCCTTATGTTTTTTTTTCTGGTCAAAATTTTGACCTTCGATATCTCGGCTCTGGAAGGGTCTAGAGCCTCCATTTTTGCGCGCTGGTCGAAGTCTCGTGGCCCTCTGTCAGAATCCAGAGTTTCAAGAAGATCGGAGGGGGTCAAAATTTCGGCCAAAAAAAAAAAAAAAATGACAGTGTTACCCCTTATGTTTTTTTTTCTGGTCAAAATTTTGACCTTCGATATCTCGGCTCTGGGAGGGTCTAGAGCCTCCATTTTTGCGCGCTGGTCGAAGTCTCGTGGCCCTCTGTCAGAATCCAGAGTTTGAAGAAGATCGGAGGGGGTCAAAATTTCGGCCAAAAAAAAAAAATGACAGTGTTACCCCTTATGTTTTTTTTTCTGGTCAAAATTTTGACCTTCGATATCTCGGCTCTGGAAGGGTCTAGAGCCTCCATTTTTGCGCGCTGGTCGAAGTCTCGTGGCCCTCTGTCAGAATCCAGAGTTTCAAGAAGATCGGAGGGGGTCAAAATTTCGGCCAAAAAAAAAAATGACAGTGTTACCCCTTATGTTTTTTTTTTCTGGTCAAAATTTTGACCTTCGATATCTCGGCTCTGGAAGGGTCTAGAGCCTCCATTTTTGCGCGCTGGTCAAAGTCTCGTGGCCCTCTGTCAGAATCCAGAGTTTCAAGAAGATCGGAGGGGGTCAAAATTTAGGCCAAAAAAAAAAATGACAGTGTTACCCCTTATGTTTTTTTTTCTGGTCAAAATTTTGACCTTCGATATCTCGGCTCTGGAAGGGTCTAGAGCCTCCATTTTTGCGCGCTGGTCGAAGTCTCGTGGCCCTCTGTCAGAATCCAGAGTTTCAAGAAGATCGGAGGGGGTCAAAATTTCGGCCAAAAAAAAAAAAATGACAGTGTTACCCCTTATGTTTTTTTTTCTGGTCGAAATTTTGACCTTCGATATCTCGGTTCTGGAAGGGTCTAGAGCCTCCATTTTTGCGCGCTGGTCGAAGTCTCGTGGCCCTCTGTCAGAATCCAGAGTTTCAAGAAGATCGGAGGGGGTCAAAATTTCGGCCCCAAAAAAAAAATGACAGTGTTACCCCTTATGTTTTTTTTTTTCTGGTCAAAATTTTGACCTTTGATATCTCGGCTCTGGAAGGGTCTAGAGCCTCCATTTTTGCGCGCTGGTCGAAGTCTCGTGGCCCTCTGTCAGAATCCAGAGTTTCAAGAAGATCGGAGGGGGTCAAAATTTCGGCCAAAAAAAAAAAATGACAGTGTTACCCCTTATGTTTTTTTTTCTGGTCAAAATTTTGACCTTCGATATCTCGGCTCTGGAAGGGTCTAGAGCCTCCATTTTTGCGCGCTGGTCGAAGTCTCGTGGCCCTCTGTCAGAATCCAGAGTTTCAAGAAGATCGGAGGGGGTCAAAATTTCGGCCAAAAAAAAAAAATGACAGTGTTACCCCTTATGTTTTTTTTTCTGGTCAAAATTTTGACCTTCGATATCTCGGCTCTGGAAGGGTCTAGAGCCTCCATTTTTGCGCGCTGGTCGAAGTCTCGTGGCCCTCTGTCAGAATCCAGAGTTTCAAGAAGATCGGAGGGGGTCAAAATTTCGGCCAAAAAAAAAAAATGACAGTGTTACCCCTTATGTTTTTTTTTCTGGTCAAAATTTTGGCCTTCGATATCTCGGCTCTGGAAGGGTCTAGAGCCTCCATTTTTGCGCGCTGGTCGAAGTCTCGTGGCCCTCTGTCAGAATCCAGAGTTTCAAGAAGATCGGAGGGGGTCAAAATTTCGGCCAAAAATATAAAAAAATGACAGTGTTACCCCTTATGTTTTTTTTTCTGGTCAAAATTTTGACCTTCGATATCTCGGCTCTGGAAGGGTCTAGAGCCTGCATTTTTGCGCGCTGGTCGAAGTCTCGTGGCCCTCTGTCAGAATCCAGAGTTTCAAGAAGATCGGAGGGGGTCAAAATTTCGGCCAAAAAAAAAATGACAGTGTTACCCCTTATGTTTTTTTTTCTGGTCAAAATTTTGACCTTCGATATCTCAGCTCTGGAAGGGTCTAGAGCCTCCATTTTTGCGCGCTGGTCGAAGTCTCGTGGCCCTCTGTCAGAATCCAGAGTTTCAAGAAGATCGGAGGGGGTCAAAATTTCGGCCAAAAAAAAAAAATGACAGTGTTACCCCTTATGTTTTTTTTTTTTCTGATCAAAATTTTGACCTTCGATATCTCGGCTCTGGAAGGGTCTAGAGCCTCCATTTTTGCGCGCTGGTCGAAGTCTCGTGGCCCTCTGTCAGAATCCAGAGTTTCAAGAAGATCGGAGGGGGTCAAAATTTCGGCCAAAAAAAAAAATGACAGTGTTACCCCTTATGTTTTTTTTCTGGTCAAAATTTTGACCTTCGATATCTCGGCTCTGGAAGTGTCTAGAGCCTCCATTTTTGCGCGCTGGTCAAAGTCTCGTGGCCCTCTGTCAGAATCCAGAGTTTCAAGAAGATCGGAGGGGGTCAAAATTTCGGCCAAAAAAAAAAAATGACAGTGTTACCCCTTATGTTTTTTTTTCTGGTCAAAATTTTGACCTTCGATATCTCGGCTCTGGAAGGGTCTAGAGCCTCCATTTTTGCGCGCTGGTCGAAGTCTCGTGGCCCTCTGTCAGAATCCAGAGTTTGAAGAAGATCGGAGGGGGTCAAAATTTCGGCCAAAAAAAAAATGACAGTGTTACCCCTTATGTTTTTTTTTCTGGTCGAAATTTTGACCTTCGATATCTCGGCTCTGGGAGGGTCTAGAGCCTCCATTTTTGCGCGCTGGTCGAAGTCTCGTGGCCCTCTGTCAGAATCCAGAGTTTCAAGAAGATCGGAGGGGGTCAAAATTTCGGCCAAAAAAAAAAAATGACAGTGTTACCCCTTATGTTTTTTTTTCTGGTCCAAATTTTGACCTTCGATATCTCGGCTCTGGAAGGGTCTAGAGCCTCCATTTTTGCGCGCTGGTCGAAGTCTCGTGGCCCTCTGTCAGAATCCAGAGTTTGAAGAAGATCGGAGGGGGTCAAAATTTCGGCCAAAAAAAAAATGACAGTGTTACCCCTTATGTTTTTTTTCTGGTCGAAATTTTGACCTTCAATATCTCGGCTCTGGAAGGGTCTAGAGCCTCCATTTTTGCGCGCTGGTCGAAGTCTCGTGGCCCTCTGTCAGAATCCAGAGTTTGAAGAAGATCGGAGGGGGTCAAAATTTCGGCCAAAAAAAAAAAAATGACAGTGTTACCCCTTATGTTTTTTTTTCTGGTCAAAATTTTGACCTTCGATATCTCGGCTCTGGAAGGGTCTAGAGCCTCAATTTTTGCGCGCTGGTCGAAGTCTCGTGGCCCTCTGTCAGAATCCAGAGTTTGAAGAAGATCGGAGGGGGTCAAAATTTCGGCCAAAAAAAAAATGACAGTGTTACCCCTTATGTTTTTTTTTCTGGTCAAAATTTTGACCTTCGATATCTCGGCTCTGGGAGGGTCTAGAGCCTCCATTTTTGCGCGCTGGTCGAAGTCTCGTGGCCCTCTGTCAGAATCCAGAGTTTCAAGAAGATCGGAGGGGGTCAAAATTTCGGCCAAAAAAAAAATGACAGTGTTACCCCTTATATTTTTTTTCTGGTCAAAATTTTGACCTTTGATATCTCGGCTCTGGAAGGGTCTAGAGCCTCCATTTTTGCGCGCTGGTCGAAGTCTCGTGGCCCTCTGTCAGAATCCAGAGTTTCAAGAAGATCGGAGGGGGTCAAAATTTCGGCCAAAAAAAAAATGACAGTGTTACCCCTTATGTTTTTTTTCTGGTCGAAATTTTGACCTTCGATATCTCGGCTCTGGAAGGGTCTAGAGCCTCCATTTTTGCGCGCTGGTCGAAGTCTCGTGGCCCTCTGTCAGAATCCAGAATTTGAAGAAGATCGGAGGGGGTCAAAATTTCGGCCAAAAAAAAAAAATGACAGTGTTACCCCTTATGTTTTTTTTTCTGGTCAAAATTTTGACCTTCGATATCTCGGCTCTGGAAGGGTCTAGAGCCTCCATTTTTGCGCGCTGGTCGAAGTCTCGTGGCCCTCTGTCAGAATCCAGAGTTTCAAGAAGATCGGAGGGGGTCAAAATTTCGGCCAAAAAAAAAAAATGACAGTGTTACCCCTTATGTTTTTTTTCTGGTCAAAATTTTGACCTTTGATATCTCGGCTCTGGAAGGGTCTAGAGCCTCCATTTTTGCGCGCTGGTCGAAGTCTCGTGGCCCTCTGTCAGAATCCAGAGTTTCAAGAAGATCGGAGGGGGTCAAAATTTCGGCCAAAAAAAAAAAAAAAAATGACAGTGTTACCCCTTATGTTTTTTTTCTGGTCAAAATTTTGACCTTCGATATCTCGGCTCTGGAAGGGTCTAGAGCTTCCATTTTTGCGCGCTGGTCAAAGTCTCGTGGCCCTCTGTCAGAATCCAGAGTTTCAAGAAGATCGGAGGGGGTCAAAATTTCGGCCAAAAAAAAAAAATGACAGTGTTACCCCTTATGTTTTTTTTTCTGGTCAAAATTTTGACCTTTGATATCTCGGGTCTGGAAGGGTCTAGAGCCTCCATTTTTGCGCGCTGGTCGAAGTCTCGTGGCCCTCTGTCAGAATCCAGAGTTTCAAGAAGATCGGAGGGGGTCAAAATTTCGGCCAAAAAAAAAAAAATGACAGTGTTACCCCTTATGTTTTTTTTTCTGGTCAAAATTTTGACCTTCGATATCTCGGCTCTGGAAGGGTCTAGAGCCTCCATTTTTGCGCGCTGGTCGAAGTCTCGTGGCCCTCTGTCAGAATCCAGAGTTTCAAGAAGATCGGAGGGGGTCAAAATTTCGGCCAAAAAAAAAAAATGACAGTGTTACCCCTTATGTTTTTTTTTCTGGTCAAAATTTTGACCTTCGATATCTCGGCTCTGGGAGGGTCTAGAGCCTCCATTTTTGCGCGCTGGTCGAAGTCTCGTGGCCCTCTGTCAGAATCCAGAGTTTCAAGAAGATCGGAGGGGGTCAAAATTTCGGCCAAAAAAAAAAAATGACAGTGTTACCCCTTATGTTTTTTTTTTCTGGTCAAAATTTTGACCTTCGATATCTCGGCTCTGGAAGGGTCTAGAGCCTCCATTTTTGCGCGCTGGTCGAAGTCTCGTGGCCCTCTGTCAGAATCCAGAGTTTCAAGAAGATCGGAGGGGGTCAAAATTTCGGCCAAAAATATAAAAAAAATGACAGTGTTACCCCTTATGTTTTTTTTTCTGGTCAAAATTTTGACCTTCGATATCTCGGCTCTGGAAGGGTCTAGAGCCTCCATTTTTGCGCGCTGGTCGAAGTCTCGTGGCCCTCTGTCAGAATCCAGAGTTTCAAGAAGATCGGAGGGGGTCAAAATTTCGGCCAAAAAAAAAATGACAGTGTTACCCCTTATGTTTTTTTTTCTGGTCAAAATTTTGACCTTCGATATCTCAGCTCTGGAAGGGTCTAGAGCCTCCATTTTTGCGCGCTGGTCGAAGTCTCGTGGCCCTCTGTCAGAATCCAGAGTTTCAAGAAGATCGGAGGGGGTCAAAATTTCGGCCAAAAAAAAAAAAAAAATGACAGTGTTACCCCTTATGTTTTTTTTTCTGGTCAAAATTTTGACCTTCGATATCTCGGCTCTGGAAGGGTCTAGAGCCTCCATTTTTGCGCGCTGGTCGAAGTCTCGTGGCCCTCTGTCAGAATCCAGAGTTTGAAGAAGATCGGAGGGGGTCAAAATTTCGGCCAAAAAAAAAATGACAGTGTTACCCCTTATGTTTCTTTTTCTGGTCAAAATTTTGACCTTCAATATCTCGGCTCTGGGAGGGTCTAGAGCCTCCATTTTTGCGCGCTGGTCGAAGTCTCGTGGCCCTCTGTCAGAATCCAGAGTTTCAAGAAGATCGGAGGGGGTCAAAATTTCGGCCAAAAAAAAAAAAATGACAGTGTTACCCCTTATGTTTTTTTTTCTGGTCAAAATTTTGACCTTTGATATCTCGGCTCTGGAAGGGTCTAGAGCCTCCATTTTTGCGCGCTGGTCGAAGTCTCGTGGCCCTCTGTCAGAATCCAGAGTTTCAAGAAGATCGGAGGGGGTCAAAATTTCGGCCAAAAAAAAAAAAATGACAGTGTTACCCCTTATGTTTTTTTTTCTGGTCAAAATTTTGACCTTCGATATCTCGGCTCTGGAAGGGTCTAGAGCCTCCATTTTTGCGCGCTGGTCGAAGTCTCGTGGCCCTCTGTCAGAATCCAGAGTTTGAAGAAGATCGGAGGGGGTCAAAATTTCGGCCAAAAAAAAAAAATGACAGTGTTACCCCTTATGTTTTTTTTTCTGGTCAAAATTTTGACCTTCGATATCTCGGCTCTGGGAGGGTCTAGAGCCTCCATTTTTGCGCGCTGGTCGAAGTCTCGTGGCCCTCTGTCAGAATCCAGAGTTTCAAGAAGATCGGAGGGGGTCAAAATTTCGGCCAAAAAAAAAAATGACAGTGTTACCCCTTATGTTTTTTTTCTGGTCAAAATTTTGACCTTTGATATCTCGGCTCTGGAAGGGTCTAGAGCCTCCATTTTTGCACGCTGGTCGAAGTCTCGTGGCCCTCTGTCAGAATCCAGAGTTTCAAGAAGATCGGAGGGGGTCAAAATTTCGGCCAAAAAAAAAAAAATGACAGTGTTACCCCTTATGTTTTTTTTCTGGTCAAAATTTTGACCTTTGATATCTCGGCTCTGGAAGGGTCTAGAGCTTCCATTTTTGCGCGCTGGTCAAAGTCTCGTGGCCCTCTGTCAGAATCCAGAGTTTCAAGAAGATCGGAGGGGGTCAAAATTTCGGCCAAAAAAAAAAAATGACAGTGTTACACCTTATGTTTTTTTTTCTGGTCAAAATTTTGACCTTTGATATCTCGGCTCTGGAAGGGTCTAGAGCATCCATTTTTGCGCGCTGGTCGAAGTCTCGTGGCCCTCTGTCAGAATCCAGAGTTTCAAGAAGATCGGAGGGGGTCAAAATTTCGGCCAAAAAAAAAAATGACAGTGTTACCCCTTATGTTTTTTTTTCTGGTCAAAATTTTGACCTTCGATATCTCGGCTCTGGGAGGGTCTAGAGCCTCCATTTTTGCGCGCTGGTCGAAGTCTCGTGGCCCTCTCTCAGAATCCAGAGTTTCAAGAAGATCGGAGGGGGTCAAAATTTCGGCCAAAAAAAAAATGACAGTGTTACCCCTTATGTTTTTTTTTCTGGTCAAAATTTTGACCTTTGATATCTCGGCTCTGGGAGGGTCTAGAGCCTCCATTTTTGCGCGCTGGTCGAAGTCTTGTGGCCCTCTGTCAGAATCCAGAGTTTCAAGAAGATCGGAGGGGGTCAAAATTTCGGCCAAAAAAAAAAAATGACAGTGTTACCCCTTATGTTTTTTTTTCTGGTCAAAATTTTGACCTTCGATATCTCGGCTCTGGAAGGGTCTAGAGCCTCCATTTTTGCGCGCTGGTCGAAGTCTCGAGGCCCTCTGTCAGAATCCAGAGTTTCAAGAAGATCGGAGGGGGTCAAAATTTCGGCCAAAAAAAAAAAATGACAGTGTTACCCCTTATGTTTTTTTTTTCTGGTCAAAATTTTGACCTTCGATATCTCGGCTCTGGAAGGGTCTAGAGCCTCCATTTTTGCGCGCTGGTCGAAGTCTCGTGGCCCTCTGTCAGAATCCAGAGTTTCAAGAAGATCGGAGGGGGTCAAAATTTCGGCCAAAAAAAAAATGACAGTTTTACCCCTTATGTTTTTTTTTCTGGTCAAAATTTTGACCTTCGATATCTCAGCTCTGGAAGGGTCTAGAGCCTCCATTTTTGCGCGCTGGTCGAAGTCTCGTGGCCCTCTGTCAGAATCCAGAGTTTCAAGAAGATTGGAGGGGGTCAAAATTTCGGCCAAAAATATAAAAAAATGACAGTGTTACCCCTTATGTTTTTTTTTTCTGGTCAAAATTTTGACCTTCGATATCTCGGCTCTGGAAGGGTCTAGAGCCTCCATTTTTGCGCGCTGGTCGAAGTCTCGTGGCCCTCTGTCAGAATCCAGAGTTTCAAGAAGATCGGAGGGGGTCAAAATTTCGGCCAAAAAAAAAAATGACAGTGTTACCCCTTATGTTTTTTTTTCTGGTCAAAATTTTGACCTTTGATATCTCGGCTCTGGAAGGGTCTAGAGCCTCCATTTTTGCGCGCTGGTCGAAGTCTCGTGGCCCTCTGTCAGAATCCAGAGTTTCAAGAAGATCGGAGGGGGTCAAAATTTCGGCCAAAAAAAAAATGACAGTGTTACCCCTTATGTTTTTTTTTTCTGGTCAAAATTTTGACCTTTGATATCTCGGCTCTGGAAGGGTCTAGAGCCTCCATTTTTGCGCGCTGGTCGAAGTCTCGTGGCCCTCTGTCAGAATCCAGAGTTTCAAGAAGATCGGAGGGGGTCAAAATTTCGGCCAAAAAAAAAATGACAGTGTTACCCCTTATGTTTTTTTTTCTGGTCAAAATTTTGACCTTCGATATCTCAGCTCTGGAAGGGTCTAGAGCCTCCATTTTTGCGCGCTGGTCGAAGTCTCGTGGCCCTCTGTCAGAATCCAGAGTTTCAAGAAGATCGGAGGGGGTCAAAATTTCGGCCAAAAAAAAAAATAAAATGACAGTGTTACCCCTTATGTTTTTTTTTCTGGTCAAAATTTTGACCTTCGATATCTCGGCTCTGGAAGGGTCTAGAGCCTCCATTTTTGCGCGCTGGTCGAAGTCTCGTGGCCCTCTGTCAGAATCCAGAGTTTGAAGAAGATCGGAGGGGGTCAAAATTTCGGCCAAAAAAAAAATGACAGTGTTACCCCTTATGTTTCTTTTTCTGGTCAAAATTTTGACCTTCGATATCTCGGCTCTGGGAGGGTCTAGAGCCTCCATTTTTGCGCGCTGGTCGAAGTCTCGTGGCCCTCTGTCAGAATCCAGAGTTTGAAGAAGATCGGAGGGGGTCAAAATTTCGGCCAAAAAAAAAAATGACAGTGTTACCCCTTATGTTTTTTTTTCTGGTCAAAATTTTGACCTTCGATATCTCGGCTCTGGGAGGGTCTGGAGCCTCCATTTTTGCGCGCTGGTCGAAGTCTCGTGGCCCTCTGTCAGAATCCAGAGTTTCAAGAAGATCGGAGGGGGTCAAAATTTCGGCCAAAAAAAAAAATGACAGTGTTACCCCTTATGTTTTTTTTTCTGGTCAAAATTTTGACCTTTGATATCTCGGCTCTGGAAGGGTCTAGAGCCTCCATTTTTGCGCGCTGGTCGAAGTCTCGTGGCCCTCTGTCAGAATCCAGAGTTTCAAGAAGATCGGAGGGGGTCAAAATTTCGGCCAAAAAAAAAAAATGACAGTGTTACCCCTTATGTTTTTTTTCTGGTCAAAATTTTGACCTTCGATATCTCGGCTCTGGAAGGGTCTAGAGCTTCCATTTTTGCGCGCTGGTCAAAGTCTCGTGGCCCTCTGTCAGAATCCAGAGTTTCAAGAAGATCGGAGGGGGTCAAAATTTCGGCCAAAAAAAAAAATGACAGTGTTACCCCTCATGTTTTTTTTTTCTGGTCAAAATTTTGACCTTCGATATCTCGGCTCTGGGAGGGTCTAGAGCCTCCATTTTTGCGCGCTGGTCGAAGTCTCGTGGCCCTCTGTCAGAATCCAGAGTTTCAAGAAGATCGGAGGGGGTCAAAATTTCGGCCAAAAAAAAAAATGACAGTGTTACCCCTTATGTTTTTTTTTCTGGTCAAAATTTTGACCTTTGATATCTCGGCTCTGGAAGGGTCTAGAGCCTCCATTTTTGCGCGCTGGTCGAAGTCTTGTGGCCCTCTGTCAGAATCCAGAGTTTCAAGAAGATCGGAGGGGGTCAAAATTTCGGCCAAAAAAAAAATGACAGTGTTACCCCTTATGTTTTTTTTTCTGGTCAAAATTTTGACCTTCGATATCTCGGCTCTGGAAGGGTCTAGAGCCTCCATTTTTGCGCGCTGGTCGAAGTCTCGAGGCCCTCTGTCAGAATCCAGAGTTTCAAGAAGATCGGAGGGGGTCAAAATTTCGGCCAAAAAAAAAAATGACAGTGTTACCCCTTATGTTTTTTTTTTCTGGTCAAAATTTTGACCTTCGATATCTCGGCTCTGGAAAGGTCTAGAGCCTCCATTTTTGCGCGCTGGTCGAAGTCTCGTGGCCCTCTGTCAGAATCCAGAGTTTCAAGAAGATCGGAGGGGGTCAAAATTTCGGCCAAAAAAAAAAATGACAGTGTTACCCCCTTATGTTTTTTTTTTCTGGTCAAAATTTTGACCTTCGATATCTCAGCTCTGGAAGGGTCTAGAGCCTCCATTTTTGCGCGCTGGTCGAAGTCTCGTGGCCCTCTGTCAGAATCCAGAGTTTCAAGAAGATCGGAGGGGGTCAAAATTTCGGCCAAAAATATAAAAAAATGACTGTTACCCCTTATGTTTTTTTTTCTGGTCAAAATTTTGACCTTCGATATCTCGGCTCTGGAAGGGTCTAGAGCCTCCATTTTTGCGCGCTGGTCGAAGTCTCGTGGCCCTCTGTCAGAATCCAGAGTTTCAAGAAGATCGGAGGGGGTCAAAATTTCGGCCAAAAAAAAAAATGACAGTGTTACCCCTTATGTTTTTTTTTCTGGTCAAAATTTTGACCTTTGATATCTCGGCTCTGGAAGGGTCTAGAGCCTCCATTTTTGCGCGCTGGTCGAAGTCTTGTGGCCCTCTGTCAGAATCCAGAGTTTCAAGAAGATCGGAGGGGGTCAAAATTTCGGCCAAAAAAAAAATGACAGTGTTACCCCTTATGTTTTTTTTTCTGGTCAAAATTTTGACCTTCGATATCTCGGCTCTGGAAGGGTCTAGAGCCTCCATTTTTGCGCGCTGGTCGAAGTCTCGTGGCCCTCTGTCAGAATCCAGAGTTTCAAGAAGATCGGAGGGGGTCAAAATTTCGGCCAAAAAAAAAAATGACAGTGTTACCCCTTATGTTTTTTTTTTCTGGTCAAAATTTTGACCTTCGATATCTCGGCTCTGGAAGGGTCTAGAGCCTCCATTTTTGCGCGCTGGTCGAAGTCTCGTGGCCCTCTGTCAGAATCCAGAGTTTCAAGAAGATCGGAGGGGGTCAAAATTTCGGCCAAAAAAAAAAATGACAGTGTTACCCCCTTATGTTTTTTTTTCTGGTCAAAATTTTGACCTTCGATATCTCAGCTCTGGAAGGGTCTAGAGCCTCCATTTTTGCGCGCTGGTCGAAGTCTCGTGGCCCTCTGTCAGAATCCAGAGTTTCAAGAAGATCGGAGGGGGTCAAAATTTCGGCCAAAAAAAAAAAATGACAGTGTTACACCTTATGTTTTTTTTTCTGGTCAAAATTTTGACCTTCGATATCTCGGCTCTGGAAGGGTCTAGAGCCTCCATTTTTGCGCGCTGGTCGAAGTCTCGTGGCCCTCTGTCAGAATCCAGAGTTTCAAGAAGATCGGAGGGGGTCAAAATTTCGGCCAAAAAAAAAAATGACAGTGTTACCCCTTATGTTTTTTTTTCTGGTCAAAATTTTGACCTTCGATATCTCGGCTCTGGGAGGGTCTAGAGCCTCCATTTTTGCGCGCTGGTCGAAGTCTCGTGGCCCTCTGTCAGAATCCAGAGTTTCAAGAAGATCGGAGGGGGTCAAAATTTCGGCCAAAAAAAAAAATGACAGTGTTACCCCTTATGTTTTTTTTTCTGGTCAAAATTTTGACCTTTGATATCTCGGCTCTGGGAGGGTCTAGAGCCTCCATTTTTGCGCGCTGGTCGAAGTCTCGTGGCCCTCTGTCAGAATCCAGAGTTTCAAGAAGATCGGAGGGGGTCAAAATTTCGGCCAAAAAAAAAAATGACAGTGTTACCCCTTATGTTTTTTTTTTCTGGTCAAAATTTTGACCTTCGATATCTCGGCTCTGGAAAGGTCTAGAGCCTCCATTTTTGCGCGCTGGTCGAAGTCTCGTGGCCCTCTGTCAGAATCCAGAGTTTCAAGAAGATCGGAGGGGGTCAAAATTTCGGCCAAAAAAAAAAAATGACAGTGTTACCCCCTTATGTTTTTTTTTTCTGGTCAAAATTTTGACCTTCGATATCTCAGCTCTGGAAGGGTCTAGAGCCTCCATTTTTGCGCCCTGGTCGAAGTCTCGTGGCCCTCTGTCAGAATCCAGAGTTTCAAGAAGATCGGAGGGGGTCAAAATTTCGGCCAAAAATATAAAAAAATGACAGTGTTACCCCTTATGTTTTTTTTTCTGGTCAAAATTTTGACCTTCGATATCTCGGCTCTGGAAGGGTCTAGAGCCTCCATTTTTGCGCGCTGGTCGAAGTCTCGTGGCCCTCTGTCAGAATCCAGAGTTTCAAGAAGATCGGAGGGGGTCAAAATTTCGGCCAAAAAAAAAATGACAGTGTTACCCCTTATGTTTTTTTTTTCTGGTCAAAATTTTGACCTTTGATATCTCGGCTCTGGAAGGGTCTAGAGCCTCCATTTTTGCGCGCTGGTCGAAGTCTTGTGGCCCTCTGTCAGAATCCAGAGTTTCAAGAAGATCGGAGGGGGTCAAAATTTCGGCCAAAAAAAAAAAATGACAGTGTTACCCCTTATGTTTTTTTTTCTGGTCAAAATTTTGACCTTCGATATCTCGGCTCTGGAAGGGTCTAGAGCCTCCATTTTTGCGCGCTGGTCGAAGTCTCGTGGCCCTCTGTCAGAATCCAGAGTTTCAAGAAGATCGGAGGGGGTCAAAATTTCGGCCAAAAAAAAAAATGACAGTGTTACCCCTTATGTTTTTTTTTTCTGGTCAAAATTTTGACCTTCGATATCTCGGCTCTGGAAGGGTCTAGAGCCTCCATTTTTGCGCGCTGGTCGAAGTCTCGTGGCCCTCTGTCAGAATCCAGAGTTTCAAGAAGATCGGAGGGGGTCAAAATTTCGGCCAAAAAAAAAAAATGACAGTGTTACCCCCTTATGTTTTTTTTTCTGGTCAAAATTTTGACCTTCGATATCTCAGCTCTGGAAGGGTCTAGAGCCTCCATTTTTGCGCGCTGGTCGAAGTCTCGTGGCCCTCTGTCAGAATCCAGAGTTTCAAGAAGATCGGAGGGGGTCAAAATTTCGGCCAAAAATATAAAAAAATGACAGTGTTACCCCTTATGTTTTTTTTTCTGGTCAAAATTTTGACCTTCGATATCTCGGCTCTGGAAGGGTCTAGAGCCTCCATTTTTGCGCGCTGGTCGAAGTCTCGTGGCCCTCTGTCAGAATCCAGAGTTTCAAGAAGATCGGAGGGGGTCAAAATTTCGGCCAAAAAAAAAAAAATGACAGTGTTACCCCTTATGTTTTTTTTTCTGGTCAAAATTTTGACCTTCGATATCTCGGCTCTGGAAGGGTCTAGAGCATCCTTTTTTGCGCGCTGGTCGAAGTCTCGTGGCCCTCTGTCAGAATCCAAAGTTTCAAGAAGATCGGAGGGGGTCAAAATTTCGGCCAAAAAAAAAATGACAGTGTTACCCCTTATGTTTTTTTTTCTGGTCAAAATTTTGACCTTCGATATCTCGGCTCTGGAAGGGTCTAGAGCCTCCATTTTTGCGCGCTGGTCGAAGTCTCGTGGCCCTCTGTCAGAATCCAGAGTTTCAAGAAGATCGGAGGGGGTCAAAATTTCGGCCAAAAAAAAAAATGACAGTGTTACCCCTTATGTTTTTTTTCTGGTCACATTTTGACCTTCGATATCTCGGCTCTGGAAGGGTCTAGAGCCTCCATTTTTGCGCGCTGGTCGAAGTCTCGTGGCCCTCTGTCAGAATCCAGAGTTTCAAGAAGATCGGAGGGGGTCAAAATTTCGGCCAAAAAAAAAATGACAGTGTTACCCCTTATGTTTTTTTTTCTGGTCAAAATTTTGACCTTCGATATCTCGGCTCTGGGAGGGTCTCTAGAACCTCCATTTTTGCGCGCTGGTCGAAGTCTCGTGGCCCTCTGTCAGAATCCAGAGTTTCAAGAAGATCGGAGGGGGTCAAAATTTCGGCCAAAAAAAATGACAGTGTTACCCCTTATGTTTTTTTTTCTGGTCAAAATTTTGACCTTCGATATCTCGGCTCTGGGAGGGTCTAGAGCCTCCATTTTTGCGCGCTGGTCGAAGTCTCGTGGCCCTCTGTCAGAATCCAGAGTTTCAAGAAGATCGGAGGGGGTCAAAATTTCGGCCAAAAAAAAAAAATGACAGTGTTACCCCTTATGTTTTTTTTCTGGTCAAAATTTTGACCTTTGATATCTCGGCTCTGGAAGGGTCTAGAGCCTCCATTTTTGCGCGCTGGTCGAAGTCTCGTGGCCCTCTGTCAGAATCCAGAGTTTCAAGAAGATCGGAGGGGGTCAAAATTTCGGCCAAAAAAAAAAAAAATGACAGTGTAACCCCTTATGTTTTTTTTCTGGTCAAAATTTTGACCTTCGATATCTCGGCTCTGGAAGGGTCTAGAGCTTCCATTTTTGCGCGCTGGTCGAAGTCTCGTGGCCCTCTGTCAGAATCCAGAGTTTCAAGAAGATCGGAGGGGGTCAAAATTTCGGCCAAAAAAAAAATGACAGTGTTACCCCTTATGTTTTTTTTTCTGGTCAAAATTTTGACCTTCGATATCTCAGCTCTGGAAGGGTCTAGAGCCTCCATTTTTGCGCGCTGGTCGAAGTCTCGTGGCCCTCTGTCAGAATCCAGAGTTTCAAGAAGATCGGAGGGGGTCAAAATTTCGGCCAAAAAAAAAAAAAAAAATGACAGTGTTACCCCTTATGTTTTTTTTTCTGGTCAAAATTTTGACCTTCGATATCTCGGCTCTGGAAGGGTCTAGAGCCTCCATTTTTGCGCGCTGGTCGAAGTCTCGTGGCCCTCTGTCAGAATCCAGAGTTTGAAGAAGATCGGAGGGGGTCAAAATTTCGGCCAAAAAAAAATGACAGTGTTACCCCTTATGTTTCTTTTTCTGGTCAAAATTTTGACCTTCGATATCTCGGCTCTGGGAGGGTCTAGAGCCTCCATTTTTGCGCGCTGGTCGAAGTCTCGTGGCCCTCTGTCAGAATCCAGAGTTTCAAGAAGATCGGAGGGGGTCAAAATTTCGGCCAAAAAAAAAATGACAGTGTTACCCCTTATGTTTTTTTTTCTGGTCAAAATTTTGACCTTTGATATCTCGGCTCTGGAAGGGTCTAGAGCCTCCATTTTTGCGCGCTGGTCGAAGTCTCGTGGCCCTCTGTCAGAATCCAGAGTTTCAAGAAGATCGGAAGGGGTCAAAATTTCGGCCAAAAAAAAAAAAAAATGACAGTGTTACCCCTTATGTTTTTTTTTCTGGTCAAAATTTTGACCTTCGATATCTCGGCTCTGGAAGGGTCTAGAGCCTCCATTTTTGCGCGCTGGTCGAAGTCTCGTGGCCCTCTGTCAGAATCCAGAGTTTGAAGAAGATCGGAGGGGGTCAAAATTTCGGCCAAAAAAAAAATGACAGTGTTACCCCTTATGTTTTTTTTTCTGGTCAAAATTTTGACCTTCGATATCTCGGCTCTGGGAGGGTCTAGAGCCTCCATTTTTGCGCGCTGGTCGAAGTCTCGTGGCCCTCTGTCAGAATCCAGAGTTTCAAGAAGATCGGAGGGGGTCAAAATTTCGGCCAAAAAAAAAAATGACAGTGTTACCCCTTATGTTTTTTTTTCTGGTCAAAATTTTGACCTTTGATATCTCGGCTCTGGAAGGGTCTAGAGCCTCCATTTTTGCGCGCTGGTCGAAGTCTCGTGGCCCTCTGTCAGAATCCAGAGTTTCAAGAAGATCGGAGGGGGTCAAAATTTCGGCCAAAAAAAAAATGACAGTGTTACCCCTTATGTTTTTTTTCTGGTCAAAATTTTGACCTTCGATATCTCGGCTCTGGAAGGGTCTAGAGCTTCCATTTTTGCGCGCTGGTCAAAGTCTCGTGGCCCTCTGTCAGAATCCAGAGTTTCAAGAAGATCGGAGGGGGTCAAAATTTCGGCCAAAAAAAAAAATGACAGTGTTACACCTTATGTTTTTTTTTCTGGTCAAAATTTTGACCTTCGATATCTCGGCTCTGGAAGGGTCTAGAGCCTCCATTTTTGCGCGCTGGTCGAAGTCTCGTGGCCCTCTGTCAGAATCCAGAGTTTCAAGAAGATCGGAGGGGGTCAAAATTTCGGCCAAAAAAAAAAATGACAGTGTTACCCCTTATGTTTTTTTTTCTGGTCAAAATTTTGACCTTCGATATCTCGGCTCTGGGAGGGTCTAGAGCCTCCATTTTTGCGCGCTGGTCGAAGTCTCGTGGCCCTCTGTCAGAATCCAGAGTTTCAAGAAGATCGGAGGGGGTCAAAATTTCGGCCAAAAAAAAAAAATTACAGTGTTACCCCTTATGTTTTTTTTTCTGGTCAAAATTTTGACCTTTGATATCTCGGCTCTGGAAGGGTCTAGAGCCTCCATTTTTGCGCGCTGGTCGAAGTCTTGTGGCCCTCTGTCAGAATCCAGAGTTTCAAGAAGATCGGAGGGGGTCAAAATTTCGGCCAAAAAAAAAATGACAGTGTTACCCCTTATGTTTTTTTTTCTGGTCAAAATTTTGACCTTCGATATCTCGGCTCTGGAAGGGTCTAGAGCCTCCATTTTTGCGCGCTGGTCGAAGTCTCGTGGCCCTCTGTCAGAATCCAGAGTTTCAAGAAGATCGGAGGGGGTCAAAATTTCGGCCAAAAAAAAAAATGACAGTGTTACCCCTTATGTTTTTTTTTCTGGTCAAAATTTTGACCTTCGATATCTCGGCTCTGGAAGGGTCTAGAACCTCCATTTTTGCGCGCTGGTCGAAGTCTCGTGGCCCTCTGTCAGAATCCAGAGTTTCAAGAAGATCGGAGGGGGTCAAAATTTCGGCCAAAAAAAAAATGACAGTGTTACCCCCTTATGTTTTTTTTTCTGGTCAAAATTTTGACCTTCGATATCTCAGCTCTGGAAGGGTCTAGAGCCTCCATTTTTGCGCGCTGGTCGAAGTCTCGTGGCCCTCTGTCAGAATCCAGAGTTTCAAGAAGATCGGAGGGGGTCAAAATTTCGGCCAAAAATATAAAAAAATGACAGTGTTACCCCTTATGTTTTTTTTTCTGGTCAAAATTTTGACCTTCGATATCTCGGCTCTGGAAGGGTCTAGAGCCTCCATTTTTGCGCGCTGGTCGAAGTCTCGTGGCCCTCTGTCAGAATCCAGAGTTTCAAGAAGATCGGAGGGGGTCAAAATTTCGGCCAAAAAAAAAAATGACAGTGTTACCCCTTATGTTTTTTTTTCTGGTCAAAATTTTGACCTTCGATATCTCGGCTCTGGAAGGGTCTAGAGCCTCCATTTTTGCGCGCTGGTCGAAGTCTCGTGGCCCTCTGTCAGAATCCAGAGTTTCAAGAAGATCGGAGGGGGTCAAAATTTCGGCCAAAAAAAAAAATGACAGTGTTACCCCTTATGTTTTTTTTTCTGGTCAAAATTTTGACCTTCGATATCTCGGCTCTGGAAGGGTCTAGAGCCTCCATTTTTGCGCGCTGGTCGAAGTCTCGTGGCCCTCTGTCAGAATCCAGAGTTTCAAGAAGATCGGAGGGGGTCAAAATTTCGGCCAAAAAAAAAAAATGACAGTGTTACCCCCTTATGTTTTTTTTTCTGGTCAAAATTTTGACCTTCGATATCTCAGCTCTGGAAGGGTCTAGAGCCTCCATTTTTGAGCGCTGGTCGAAGTCTCGTGGCCCTCTGTCAGAATCCAGAGTTTCAAGAAGATCGGAGGGGGTCAAAATTTCGGCCAAAAATATAAAAAAATGACAGTGTTACCCCTTATGTTTTTTTTTCTGGTCAAAGTTTTGACCTTCGATATCTCGGCTCTGGAAGGGTTTAGAGCCTCCATTTTTGCGCGCTGGTCGAAGTCTCGTGGCCCTCTGTCAGAATCCAGAGTTTCAAGAAGATCGGAGGGGGTCAAAATTTCGGCCAAAAAAAAAAAAATGACAGTGTTACCCCTTATGTTTTTTTTTCTGGTCAAAATTTTGACCTTCGATATCTCGGCTCTGGAAGGGTCTAGAGCATCATTTTTTTGCGCGCTGGTCGAAGTCTCGTGGCCCTCTGTCAGAATCCAAAGTTTCAAGAACATCGGAGGGGGTCAAAATTTCGGCCAAAAAAAAAAAATGACAGTGTTACCCCTTATGTTTTTTTTTTCTGGTCAAAATTTTGACCTTCGATATCTCGGCTCTGGAAGGGTCTAGAGCCTCCATTTTTGCGCGCTGGTCGAAGTCTCGTGGCCCTCTGTCAGAATCCAGAGTTTCAAGAAGATCGGAGGGGGTCAAAATTTCGGCCAAAAAAAAAATGACAGTGTTACCCCTTATGTTTTTTTTCTGGTCAAAATTTTGACCTTCGATATCTCGGCTCTGGAAGGGTCTAGAGTCTCCATTTTTGCGCGCTGGTCGAAGTCTCGTGGCCCTCTGTCAGAATCCAGAGTTTCAAGAAGATCGGAGGGGGTCAAAATTTCGGCCAAAAAAAAAAATGACAGTGTTACCCCTTATGTTTTTTTTTCTGGTCAAAATTTTGACCTTCGATATCTCGGCTCTGGGAGGGTCTCTAGAGCCTCCATTTTTGCGCGCTGGTCGAAGTCTCGTGGCCCTCTGTCAGAATCCAGAGTTTCAAGAAGATCGGAGGGGGTCAAAATTTCGGCCAAAAAAAAAATGACAGTGTTACCCCTTATGTTTTTTTTTCTGGTCAAAATTTTGACCTTCGATATCTCGGCTCTGGGAGGGTCTAGAGCCTCCATTTTTGCGCGCTGGTCGAAGTCTCGTGGCCCTCTGTCAGAATCCAGAGTTTCAAGAAGATCGGAGGGGGTCAAAATTTCGGCCAAAAAAAAAAAAAATGACAGTGTTACCCCTTATGTTTTTTTTCTGGTCAAAATTTTGACCTTTGATATCTCGGCTCTGGAAGGGTCTAGAGCCTCCATTTTTGCGCGCTGGTCGAAGTCTTGTGGCCCTCTGTCAGAATCCAGAGTTTCAAGAAGATCGGAGGGGGTCAAAATTTCGGCCAAAAAAAAAAAAAATGACAGTGTAACCCCTTATGTTTTTTTTCTGGTCAAAATTTTGACCTTCGATATCTCGGCTCTGGAAGGGTCTAGAGCTTCCATTTTTGCGCGCTGGTCAAAGTCTCGTGGCCCTCTGTCAGAATCCAGAGTTTCAAGAAGATCGGAGGGGGTCAAAATTTCGGCCAAAAAAAAAAATGACAGTGTTACCCCTTATGTTTTTTTTTCTGGTCAAAATTTTGACCTTCGATATCTTGGCTCTGGAAGGGTCTAGAGCCTCCATTTTTGCGCGCTGGTCGAAGTCTCGTGGCCCTCTGTCAGAATCCAGAGTTTGAAGAAGATCGGAGGGGGTCAAAATTTCGGCCAAAAAAAAAAAATGACAGTGTTACCCCTTATGTTTTTTTTTCTGGTCAAAATTTTGACCTTCGATATCTCGGCTCTGGAAGGGTCTAGAGCCTCCATTTTTGCGCGCTGGTCGAAGTCTCTTGGCCCTCTGTCAGAATCCAGAGTTTCAAGAAGATCGGAGGGGGTCAAAATTTCGGCCAAAAAAAAAAAAAATGACAGTGTTACCCCTTATGTTTTTTTTTCTGGTCAAAATTTTGACCTTCGATATCTCGGCTCTGGAAGGGTCTAGAGCCTCCATTTTTGCGCGCTGGTCGAAGTCTCGTGGCCCTCTGTCAGAATCCAGAGTTTCAAGAAGATCGGAGGGGGTCAAAATTTCGGCCAAAAAAAAAAAAAATGACAGTGTTACCCCTTATGTTTTTTTTTCTGGTCAAAATTTTGACCTTTGATATCTCGGCTCTGGAAGGGTCTAGAGCCTCCATTTTTGCGCGCTGGTCGAAGTCTTGTGGCCCTCTGTCAGAATCCAGAGTTTCAAGAAGATCGGAGGGGGTCAAAATTTCGGCCAAAAAAAAAAATGACAGTGTTACCCCTTATGTTTTTTTTTCTGGTCAAAATTTTGACCTTCGATATCTCGGCTCTGGAAGGGTCTAGAGCCTCCATTTTTGCGCGCTGGTCGAAGTCTCGTGGCCCTCTGTCAGAATCCAGAGTTTCAAGAAGATCGGAGGGGGTCAAAATTTCGGCCAAAAAAAAAAATGACAGTGTTACCCCTTATGTTTTTTTTTTCTGGTCAAAATTTTGACCTTCGATATCTCGGCTCTGGAAGGGTCTAGAGCCTCCATTTTTGCGCGCTGGTCGAAGTCTCGTGGCCCTCTGTCAGAATCCAGAGTTTCAAGAAGATCGGAGGGGGTCAAAATTTCGGCCAAAAAAAAAAATGACAGTGTTACCCCCTTATGTTTTTTTTTCTGGTCAAAATTTTGACCTTCGATATCTCGGCTCTGGAAGGGTCTAGAGCCTCCATTTTTGCGCGCTGGTCGAAGTCTCGTGGCCCTCTGTCAGAATCCAGAGTTTCAAGAAGATCGGAGGGGGTCAAAATTTCGGCCAAAAATATAAAAAAATGACAGTGTTACCCCTTATGTTTTTTTTTCTGGTCAAAATTTTGACCTTCGATATCTCGGCTCTGGAAGGGTCTAGAGCCTCCATTTTTGCGTGCTGGTCGAAGTCTCGTGGCCCTCTGTCAGAATCCAGAGTTTCAAGAAGATCGGAGGGGGTCAAAATTTCGGCCAAAAAAAAAAAAATGACAGTGTTACCCCTTATGTTTTTTTTTCTGGTCAAAATTTTGACCTTCGATATCTCGGCTCTGGAAGGGTCTAGAGCATCCTTTTTTGCGCGCTGGTCGAAGTCTCGTGGCCCTCTGTCAGAATCCAAAGTTTCAAGAAGATCGGAGGGGGTCAAAATTTCGGCCAAAAAAAAAAATGACAGTGTTACCCCTTATGTTTTTTTTTCTGGTCAAAATTTTGACCTTCGATATCTCGGCTCTGGAAGGGTCTAGAGCCTCCATTTTTGCGCGCTGGTCGAAGTCTCGTGGCCCTCTGTCAGAATCCAGAGTTTCAAGAAGATCGGAGGGGGTCAAAATTTCGGCCAAAAAAAAAATGACAGTGTTACCCCTTATGTTTTTTTTCAGGTCAAAATTTTGACCTTCGATATCTCGGCTCTGGAAGGGTCTAGAGCCTCCATTTTTGCGCGCTGGTCGAAGTCTCGTGGCCCTCTGTCAGAATCCAGAGTTTCAAGAAGATCGGAGGGGGTCAAAATTTCGGCCAAAAAAAAAATGACAGTGTTACCCCTTATGTTTTTTTTTCTGGTCAAAATTTTGACCTTCGATATCTCGGCTCTGGGAGGGTCTCTAGAGCCTCCATTTTTGCGCGCTGGTCGAAGTCTCGTGGCCCTCTGTCAGAATCCAGAGTTTCAAGAAGATCGGAGGGGGTCAAAATTTCGGCCAAAAAAAAAATGACAGTGTTACCCCTTATGTTTTTTTTTCTGGTCAAAATTTTGACCTTCGATATCTCGGCTCTGGGAGGGTCTAGAGCCTCCATTTTTGCGCGCTGGTCGAAGTCTCGTGGCCCTCTGTCAGAATCCAGAGTTTCAAGAAGATCGGAGGGGGTCAAAATTTCGGCCAAAAAAAAAAAAATGACAGTGTTACCCCTTATGTTTTTTTTCTGGTCAAAATTTTGACCTTTGATATCTCGGCTCTGGAAGGGTCTAGAGCCTCCATTTTTGCGCGCTGGTCGAAGTCTCGTGGCCCTCTGTCAGAATCCAGAGTTTCAAGAAGATCGGAGGGGGTCAAAATTTCGGCCAAAAAAAAAAAAAAAATGAAAGTGTAACCCCTTATGTTTTTTTTCTGGTCAAAATTTTGACCTTCGATATCTCGGCTCTGGAAGGGTCTAGAGCCTCCATTTTTGCGCGCTGGTCGAAGTCTCGTGGCCCTCTGTCAGAATCCAGAGTTTCAAGAAGATCGGAGGGGGTCAAAATTTCGGCCAAAAAAAAAATGACAGTGTTACCCCTTATGTTTTTTTTTTCTGGTCAAAATTTTGACCTTCGATATCTCGGCTCTGGAAGGGTCTAGAGCCTCCATTTTTGCGCGCTGGTCGAAGTCTCGTGGCCCTCTGTCAGAATCCAGAGTTTCAAGAAGATCGGAGGGGGTCAAAATTTCGGCCAAAAAAAAAAAATGACAGTGTTACCCCTTATGTTTTTTTTTCTGGTCAAAATTTTGACCTTTGATATCTCGGCTCTGGAAGGGTCTAGAGCCTCCATTTTTGCGCGCTGGTCGAAGTCTTGTGGCCCTCTGTCAGAATCCAGAGTTTCAAGAAGATCGGAGGGGGTCAAAATTTCGGCCAAAAAAAAAAATGACAGTGTTACCCCTTATGTTTTTTTTTCTGGTCAAAATTTTGACCTTCGATATCTCGGCTCTGGAAGGGTCTAGAGCCTCCATTTTTGCGCGCTGGTCGAAGTCTCGTGGCCCTCTGTCAGAATCCAGAGTTTCAAGAAGATCGGAGGGGGTCAAAATTTCGGCCAAAAAAAAAAATGACAGTGTTACCCCTTATGTTTTTTTTTTCTGGTCAAAATTTTGACCTTCGATATCTCGGCTCTGGAAGGGTCTAGAGCCTCCATTATTGCGCGCTGGTCGAAGTCTCGTGGCCCTCTGTCAGAATCCAGAGTTTCAAGAAGATCGGAGGGGGTCAAAATTTCGGCCAAAAAAAAAAAATGACAGTGTTACCCCCTTATGTTTTTTTTTCTGGTCAAAATTTTGACCTTCGATATCTCAGCTCTGGAAGGGTCTAGAGCCTCCATTTTTGCGCGCTGGTCGAAGTCTCGTGGCCCTCTGTCAGAATCCAGAGTTTCAAGAAGATCGGAGGGGGTCAAAATTTCGGCCAAATATATAAAAAAATGACAGTGTTACCCCTTATGTTTTTTTTTCTGGTCAAAATTTTGACCTTCGATATCTCGGCTCTGGAAGGGTCTAGAGCCTCCATTTTTGCGCGCTGGTCGAAGTCTCGTGGCCCTCTGTCAGAATCCAGAGTTTCAAGAAGATCGGAGGGGGTCAAAATTTCGGCCAAAAAAAAAAAAAATGACAGTGTTACCCCTTATGTTTTTTTTTCTGGTCAAAATTTTGACCTTCGATATCTCGGCTCTGGAAGGGTCTAGAGCATCCTTTTTTGCGCGCTGGTCGAAGTCTCGTGGCCCTCTGTCAGAATCCAAAGTTTCAAGAAGATCGGAGGGGGTCAAAATTTCGGCCAAAAAAAAAAATGACAGTGTTACCCCTTATGTTTTTTTTTCTGGTCAAAATTTTGACCTTCGATATCTCGGCTCTGGAAGGGTCTAGAGCCTCCATTTTTGCGCGCTGGTCGAAGTCTCGTGGCCCTCTGTCAGAATCCAGAGTTTCAAGAAGATCGGAGGGGGTCAAAATTTCGGCCAAAAAAAAAAATGACAGTGTTACCCCTTATGTTTTTTTTTCTGGTCAAAATTTTGACCTTCGATATCTCGGCTCTGGAAGGGTCTAGAGACTCCATTTTTGCGCGCTGGTCGAAGTCTCGTGGCCCTCTGTCAGAATCCAGAGTTTCAAGAAGATCGGAGGGGGTCAAAATTTCGGCCAAAAAAAAAAAATGACAGTGTTACCCCTTATGTTTTTTTTTTCTGGTCAAAATTTTGACCTTCGATATCTCGGCTCTGGGAGGGTCTCTAGAGCCTCCATTTTTGCGCGCTGGTCGAAGTCTCGTGGCCCTCTGTCAGAATCCAGAGTTTCAAGAAGATCGGAGGGGGTCAAAATTTCGGCCAAAAAAAAAAAATGACAGTGTTACCCCTTATGTTTTTTTTTCTGGTCAAAATTTTGACCTTCGATATCTCGGCTCTGGGAGGGTCTAGAGCCTCCATTTTTGCGCGCTGGTCGAAGTCTCGTGGCCCTCTGTCAGAATCCAGAGTTTCAAGAAGATCGGAGGGGGTCAAAATTTCGGCCAAAAAAAAAAAATGACAGTGTTACCCCTTATGTTTTTTTTCTGGTCAAAATTTTGACCTTTGATATCTCGGCTCTGGAAGGGTCTAGAGCCTCCATTTTTGCGCGCTGGTCGAAGTCTCGTGGCCCTCTGTCAGAATCCAGAGTTTCAAGAAGATCGGAGGGGGTCAAAATTTCGGCCAAAAAAAAAAAATGACAGTGTAACCCCTTATGTTTTTTTTCTGGTCAAAATTTTGACCTTCGATATCTCGGCTCTGGAAGGGTCTAGAGCTTCCATTTTTGCGCGCTGGTCAAAGTCTCGTGGCCCTCTGTCAGAATCCAGAGTTTCAAGAAGATCGGAGGGGGTCAAAATTTCGGCCAAAAAAAAAAAATGACAGTGTTACCCCTTATGTTTTTTTTTTCTGGTCAAAATTTTGACCTTCGATATCTTGGCTCTGGAAGGGTCTAGAGCCTCCATTTTTGCGCGCTGGTCGAAGTCTCGTGGCCCTCTGTCAGAATCCAGAGTTTGAAGAAGATCGGAGGGGGTCAAAATTTCGGCCAAAAAAAAAAATGACAGTGTTACCCCTTATGTTTTTTTTTCTGGTCAAAATTTTGACCTTCGATATCTCGGCTCTGGAAGGGTCTAGAGCCTCCATTTTTGCGCGCTGGTCGAAGTCTCGTGGCCCTCTGTCAGAATCCAGAGTTTCAAGAAGATCGGAGGGGGTCAAAATTTCGGCCAAAAAAAAAAATGACAGTGTTACCCCTTATGTTTTTTTTTTCTGGTCAAAATTTTGACCTTCGATATCTCGGCTCTGGGAGGGTCTAGAGCCTCCATTTTTGCGCGCTGGTCGAAGTCTCGTGGCCCTCTGTCAGAATCCAGAGTTTCAAGAAGATCGGAGGGGGTCAAAATTTCGGCCAAAAAAAAAAAATGACAGTGTTACCCCTTATGTTTTTTTTTCTGGTCAAAATTTTGACCTTTGATATCTCGGGTCTGGAAGGGTCTAGAGCCTCCATTTTTGCGCGCTGGTCGAAGTCTCGTGGCCCTCTGTCAGAATCCAGAGTTTCAAGAAGATCGGAGGGGGTCAAAATTTCGGCCAAAAAAAAAAAAAATGACAGTGTTACCCCTTATGTTTTTTTTTCTGGTCAAAATTTTGACCTTCGATATCTCGGCTCTGGAAGGGTCTAGAGCCTCCATTTTTGCGCGCTGGTCGAAGTCTCGTGGCCCTCTGTCAGAATCCAGAGTTTCAAGAAGATCGGAGGGGGTCAAAATTTCGGCCAAAAAAAAAAAAATGACAGTGTTACCCCTTATGTTTTTTTTTCTGGTCAAAATTTTGACCTTCGATATCTCGGCTCTGGAAGGGTCTAGAGCCTCCATTTTTGTGCGCTGGTCGAAGTCTCGTGGCCCTCTGTCAGAATCCAGAGTTTCAAGAAGATCGGAGGGGGTTAAAATTTCGGCCAAAAAAAAAAATGACAGTGTTACCCCTTATGTTTTTTTTCTGGTCAAAATTTTGACCTTCGATATCTCGGCTCTGTGAGGGTCTAGAGCCTCCATTTTTGCGCGCTGGTCGAAGTCTTGTGGCCCTCTGTCAGAATCCAGAGTTTCAAGAAGATCGGAGGGGGTCAAAATTTCGGCCAAAAAAAAATGACAGTGTTACCCCTTATGTTTTTTTTTCTGGTCAAAATTTTGACCTTTGATATCTCGGCTCTGGAAGGGTCTAGAGCCTCCATTTTTGCGCGCTGGTCGAAGTCTCGTGGCCCTCTGTCAGAATCCAGAGTTTCAAGAAGATCGGAGGGGGTCAAAATTTCGGCCAAAAAAAAAAATGACAGTGTTACCCCTTATGTTTTTTTTTCTGGTCAAAATTTTGACCTTCGATATCTCAGCTCTGGAAGGGTCTAGAGCCTCCATTTTTGCGCGCTGGTCGAAGTCTCGTGGCCCTCTGTCAGAATCCAGAGTTTCAAGAAGATCGGAGGGGGTCAAAATTTCGGCCAAAAAAAAAAAAATGACAGTGTTACCCCTTATGTTTTTTTTTCTGGTCAAAATTTTGACCTTCGATATCTCGGCTCTGGAAGGGTCTAGAGCCTCCATTTTTGCGCGCTGGTCGAAGTCTCGTGGCCCTCTGTCAGAATCCAGAGTTTGAAGAAGATCGGAGGGGGTAAAAATTTCGGCCAAAAAAAAAATGACAGTGTTACCCCTTATGTTTTTTTTTTCTGGTCAAAATTTTGACCTTCGATATCTCGGCTCTGGGAGGGTCTAGAGCCTCCATTTTTGCGCGCTGGTCGAAGTCTCGTGGCCCTCTGTCAGAATCCAGAGTTTCAAGAAGATCGGAGGGGGTCAAAATTTCGGCCAAAAAAAAAAAAATGACAGTGTTACCCCTTATGTTTTTTTTCTGGTCAAAATTTTGACCTTCGATATCTCGGCTCTGGAAGGGTCTAGAGCTTCCATTTTTGCGCGCTGGTCAAAGTCTCGTGGCCCTCTGTCAGAATCCAGAGTTTCAAGAAGATCGGAGGGGGTCAAAATTTCGGCCAAAAAAAAAAATGACAGTGTTACCCCTTATGTTTTTTTTTTCTGGTCAAAATTTTGACCTTCGATATCTTGGCTCTGGAAGGGTCTAGAGCCTCAATTTTTGCGCGCTGGTCGAAGTCTCGTGGCCCTCTGTCAGAATCCAGAGTTTGAAGAAGATCGGAGGGGGTCAAAATTTCGGCCAAAAAAAAAAAATGACAGTGTTACCCCTTATGTTTTTTTTTCTGGTCAAAATTTTGACCTTCGATATCTCGGCTCTGGAAGGGTCTAGAGCCTCCATTTTTGCGCGCTGGTCGAAGTCTTGTGGCCCTCTGTCAGAATCCAGAGTTTCAAGAAGATCGGAGGGGGTCAAAATTTCGGCCAAAAAAAAAATTACAGTGTTACCCCTTATGTTTTTTTTTCTGGTCAAAATTTTGACCTTCGATATCTCGGCTCTGGAAGGGTCTAGAGCCTCCATTTTGCGCGCTGGTCGAAGTCTCGTGGCCCTCTGTCAGAATCCAGAGTTTCAAGAAGATCGGAGGGGGTCAAAATTTCGGCCAAAAAAAAAAAATGACAGTGTTACCCCTTATGTTTTTTTTTCTGGTCAAAATTTTGACCTTTGATATCTCGGCTCTGGAAGGGTCTAGAGCCTCCATTTTTGCGCGCTGGTCGAAGTCTCGTGGCCCTCTGTCAGAATCCAGAGTTTCAAGAAGATCGGAGGGGGTCAAAATTTCGGCCAAAAAAAAAAATGACAGTGTTACCCCTTATGTTTTTTTTTCTGGTCAAAATTTTGACCTTCGATATCTCGGCTCTGGAAGGGTCTAGAGCCTCCATTTTTGCGCGCTGGTCGAAGTCTCGTGGCCCTCTGTCAGAATCCAGAGTTTCAAGAAGATCGGAGGGGGTCAAAATTTCGGCCAAAAAAAAAAATTACAGTGTTACCCCTTATGTTTTTTTTTCTGGTCAAAATTTTGACCTTCGATATCTCGGCTCTGGAAGGGTCTAGAGCCTCCATTTTTGCGCGCTGGTCGAAGTCTCGTGGCCCTCTGTCAGAATCCAGAGTTTCAAGAAGATCGGAGGGGGTCAAAATTTCGGCCAAAAAAAAAAATGACAGTGTTACCCCTTATGTTTTTTTTTCTGGTCAAAATTTTGACCTTCGATATCTCAGCTCTGGAAGGGTCTAGAGCCTCCATTTTTGCACGCTGGTCGAAGTCTCGTGGCCCTCTGTCAGAATCCAGAGTTTCAAGAAGATCGGAGGGGGTCAAAATTTCGGCCAAAAATATAAAAAAATGACAGTGTTACCCCTTATGTTTTTTTTTCTGGTCAAAATTTTGACCTTCGATATCTCGGCTCTGGAAGGGTCTAGAGCCTCCATTTTTGCGCGCTGGTCGAAGTCTCGTGGCCCTCTGTCAGAATCCAGAGTTTCAAGAAGATCGGAGGGGGTCAAAATTTCGGCCAAAAAAAAAAAATGACAGTGTTACCCCTTATGTTTTTTTTTCTGGTCAAAATTTTGACCTTCGATATCTCGGCTCTGGAAGGGTCTAGAGCATCCTTTTTTGCGTGCTGGTCGAAGTCTCGTGGCCCTCTGTCAGAATCCAAAGTTTCAAGAAGATCGGAGGGGGTCAAAATTTCGGCCAAAAAAAAAAATGACAGTGTTACCCCTTATGTTTTTTTTTCTGGTCAAAATTTTGACCTTCGATATCTCGGCTCTGGAAGGGTCTAGAGCCTCCATTTTTGCGCGCTGGTCGAAGTCTCGTGGCCCTCTGTCAGAATCCAGAGTTTCAAGAAGATCGGAGGGGGTCAAAATTTCGGCCAAAAAAAAAAAATGACAGTGTTACCCCTTATGTTTTTTTTCTGGTCAAAATTTTGACCTTCGATATCTCGGCTCTGGAAGGGTCTAGAGCCTCCATTTTTGCGCGTTGGTCGAAGTCTCGTGGCCCTCTGTCAGAATCCAGAATTTGAAGAAGATCGGAGGGGGTCAAAATTTCGGCCAAAAAAAAAATGACAGTGTTACCCCTTATGTTTTTTTTTCTGGTCGAAATTTTGACCTTCGATATCTCGGCTCTGGAAGGGTCTAGAGCCTCCATTTTTGCGCGCTGGTCGAAGTCTCGTGGCCCTCTGTCAGAATCCAGAGTTTGAAGAAGATCGGAGGGGGTCAAAATTTCGGCCAAAAAAAAAAATGACAGTGTTACCCCTTATGTTTTTTTTTCTGGTCAAAATTTTGACCTTCGATATCTCGGCTCTGGAAGGGTCTAGAGCTTCCATTTTTGCGCGCTGGTCAAAGTCTCGTGGCCCTCTGTCAGAATCCAGAGTTTCAAGAAGATCGGAGGGGGTCAAAATTTCGGCCAAAAAAAAAAAAATGACAGTGTTACCCCTTATGTTTTTTTTTCTGGTCAAAATTTTGACCTTCGATATCTTGGCTCTGGAAGGGTCTAGAGCCTCCATTTTTGCGCGCTGGTCGAAGTCTCGTGGCCCTCTGTCAGAATCAAGAGTTTGAAGAAGATCGGAGGGGGTCAAAATTTCGGCCAAAAAAAAAATGACAGTGTTACCCCTTATGTTTTTTTTTTCTGGTCAAAATTTTGACCTTCGATATCTCAGCTCTGGAAGGGTCTAGAGCCTCAATTTTTGCGCGCTGGTCAAAGTCTCGTGGCCCTCTGTCAGAATCCAGAGTTTCAAGAAGATCGGAGGGGGTCAAAATTTCGGCCAAAAAAAAAAAAAATGACAGTGTTACCCCTTATGTTTTTTTTTCTGGTCAAAATTTTGACCTTCGATATCTCGGCTCTGGAAGGGTCTAGAGCCTCCATTTTTCCGCGCTGGTCGAAGTCTCGTGGCCCTCTGTCAGAATCCAGAGTTTCAAGAAGATCGGAGGGGGTCAAAATTTCGGCCAAAAAAAAAAAATGACAGTGTTACCCCTTATGTTTTTTTTTTCTGGTCAAAATTTTGACCTTTGATATCTCGGCTCTGGAAGGGTCTAGAGCCTCCATTTTTGCGCGCTGGTCGAAGTCTCGTGGCCCTCTGTGAGAATACAGAGTTTCAAGAAGATCGGAGGGGGTCAAAATTTTGGCCAAAAAAAAAATGACAGTGTTACCCCTTATGTTTTTTTTTCTGGTCAAAATTTTGACCTTCGATATCTCGGCTCTGGAAGGGTCTAGAGCCTCCATTTTTGCGCGCTGGTCGAAGTCTCGTGGCCCTCTGTCAGAATCCAGAGTTTCAAGAAGATCGGAGGGGGTCAAAATTTCGGACAAAAAAAAAATGACAGTGTTACCCCTTATGTTTTTTTTTCTGGTCAAAATTTTGACCTTTGATATCTCGGCTCTGGAAGGGTCTAGAGCCTCCATTTTTGCGCGCTGGTCGAAGTCTCGTGGCCCTCTGTCAGAATCCAGAGTTTCAAGAAGATCGGAGGGGGTCAAAATTTCGGCCAAAAAAAAAATGACAGTGTTACCCCTTATGTTTTTTTTTCTGGTCAAAATTTTGACCTTCGATATCTCGGCTCTGGAAGGGTCTAGAGCCTCCATTTTTGCGTGCTGGTCGAAGTCTCGTGGCCCTCTGTCAGAATCCAGAGTTTCAAGAAGATCGGAGGGGGTCAAAATTTCGGCCAAAAAAAAAAAATGACATTGTTACCCCTTATGTTTTTTTTTCTGGTCAAAATTTTGACCTTCGATATCTCAGCTCTGGAAGGGTCTAGAGCCTCCATTTTTGCGCGCTGGTCGAAGTCTCGTGGCCCTCTGTCAGAATCCAGAGTTTCAAGAAGATCGGAGGGGGTCAAAATTTCGGCCAAAAAAAAAAATGACAGTGTTACCCCTTATGTTTTTTTTTTCTGGTCAAAATTTTGACCTTCGATATCTCGGCTCTGGAAGGGTCTAGAGCCTCCATTTTTGCGCGCTGGTCGAAGTCTCGTGGCCCTCTGTCAGAATCCAGAGTTTCAAGAAGATCGGAGGGGGTCAAAATTTCGGCCAAAAAAAAAAAATGACAGTGTTACCCCTTATGTTTTTTTTTCTGGTCAAAATTTTGACCTTCGATATCTCGGCTCTGGAAGGGTCCAGAGCCTCCATTTTTGCGCGCTGGTCGAAGTCTCGTGGCCCTCTGTCAGAATCCAGAGTTTGAAGAAGATCGGAGGGGGTCAAAATTTCGGCCAAAAAAAAAAATGACAGTGTTACCCCTTATGTTTTTTTTTCTGGTCAAAATTTTGACCTTCGATATCTCGGCTCTGGAAGGGTCTAGAGCCTCCATTTTTGCGCGCTGGTCGAAGTCTCGTGGCCCTCTGTCAGAATCCAGAGTTTCAAGAAGATCGGAGGGGGTCAAAATTTCGGCCAAAAAAAAAAAATTACAGTGTTACCCCTTATGTTTTTTTTTCTGGTCAAAATTTTGACCTTCGATATCTCGGCTCTGGAAGGGTCTAGAGCCTCCATTTTTGCGCGCTGGTCGAAGTCTCGTGGCCCTCTGTCAGAATCCAGAGTTTCAAGAAGATCGGAGGGGGTCAAAATTTCGGCCAAAAAAAAAAAATGACAGTGTTACCCCTTATGTTTTTTTTTCTGGTCAAAATTTTGACCTTCGATATCTCAGCTCTGGAAGGGTCTAGAGCCTCCATTTTTGCACGCTGGTCGAAGTCTCGTGGCCCTCTGTCAGAATCCAGAGTTTCAAGAAGATCGGAGGGGGTCAAAATTTCGGCCAAAAATATAAAAAAATGACAGTGTTACCCCTTATGTTTTTTTTTCTGGTCAAAATTTTGACCTTCGATATCTCGGCTCTGGAAGGGTCTAGAGCCTCCATTTTTGCGCGCTGGTCGAAGTCTCGTGGCCCTCTGTCAGAATCCAGAGTTTCAAGAAGATCGGAGGGGGTCAAAATTTCGGCCAAAAAAAAAAAATGACAGTGTTACCCCTTATGTTTTTTTTTCTGGTCAAAATTTTGACCTTCGATATCTCGGCTCTGGAAGGGTCTAGAGCATCCTTTTTTGCGCGCTGGTCGAAGTCTCGTGGCCCTCTGTCAGAATCCAAAGTTTCAAGAAGATCGGAGGGGGTCAAAATTTTGGCCAAAAAAAAAAAAATGACAGTGTTACCCCTTATGTTTTTTTTTCTGGTCAAAATTTTGACCTTCGATATCTTGGCTCTGGAAGGGTCTAGAGCCTCCATTTTTGCGCGCTGGTCGAAGTCTCGTGGCCCTCTGTCAGAATCAAGAGTTTGAAGAAGATCGGAGGGGGTCAAAATTTCGGCCAAAAAAAAAATGACAGTGTTACCCCTTATGTTTTTTTTTTTCTGGTCAAAATTTTGACCTTCGATATCTCAGCTCTGGAAGGGTCTAGAGCCTCAATTTTTGCGCGCTGGTCAAAGTCTCGTGGCCCTCTGTCAGAATCCAGAGTTTCAAGAAGATCGGAGGGGGTCAAAATTTCGGCCAAAAAAAAAAAAATGACAGTGTTACCCCTTATGTTTTTTTTTCTGGTCAAAATTTTGACCTTCGATATCTCGGCTCTGGAAGGGTCTAGAGCCTCCATTTTTGCGCGCTGGTCGAAGTCTCGTGGCCCTCTGTCAGAATCCAGAGTTTCAAGAAGATCGGAGGGGGTCAAAATTTCGGCCAAAAAAAAAAAATGACAGTGTTACCCCTTATGTTTTTTTTTCTGGTCAAAATTTTGACCTTCGATATCTCAGCTCTGGAAGGGTCTAGAGCCTCCATTTTTGCACGCTGGTCGAAGTCTCGTGGCCCTCTGTCAGAATCCAAAGTTTCAAGAAGATCGGAGGGGGTCAAAATTTCGGCCAAAAAAAAAAAATGACAGTGTTACCCCTTATGTTTTTTTTTCTGGTCAAAATTTTGACCTTCGATATCTCGGCTCTGGAAGGGTCTAGAGCCTCCATTTTTGCGCGTTGGTCGAAGTCTCGTGGCCCTCTGTCAGAATCCAGAATTTGAAGAAGATCGGAGGGGGTCAAAATTTCGGCCAAAAAAAAAAAATGACAGTGTTACCCCTTATGTTTTTTTTTCTGGTCGAAATTTTGACCTTCGATATCTCGGCTCTGGAAGGGTCTAGAGCCTCCATTTTTGCGCGCTGGTCGAAGTCTCGTGGCCCTCTGTCAGAATCCAGAGTTTGAAGAAGATCGGAGGGGGTCAAAATTTCGGCCAAAAAAAAAAATGACAGTGTTACCCCTTATGTTTTTTTTTCTGGTCAAAATTTTGACCTTCGATATCTCGGCTCTGGAAGGGTCTAGAGCTTCCATTTTTGCGCGCTGGTCAAAGTCTCGTGGCCCTCTGTCAGAATCCAGAGTTTCAAGAAGATCGGAGGGGGTCAAAATTTCGGCCAAAAAAAAAAAATGACAGTGTTACCCCTTATGTTTTTTTTTCTGGTCAAAATTTTGACCTTCGATATCTTGGCTCTGGAAGGATCTAGAGCCTCCATTTTTGCGCGCTGGTCGAAGTCTCGTGGCCCTCTGTCAGAATCAAGAGTTTGAAGAAGATCGGAGGGGGTCAAAATTTCGGCCAAAAAAAAAAATGACAGTGTTACCCCTTATGTTTTTTTTTTCTGGTCAAAATTTTGACCTTCGATATCTCAGCTCTGGAAGGGTCTAGAGCCTCAATTTTTGCGCGCTGGTCAAAGTCTCGTGGCCCTCTGTCAGAATCCAGAGTTTCAAGAAGATCGGAGGGGGTCCATATTTCGGCCAAAAAAAAAAAAAAATGACAGTGTTACCCCTTATGTTTTTTTTTCTGGTCAAAATTTTGACCTTCGATATCTCGGCTCTGGAAGGGTCTAGAGCCTCCATTTTTGCGCGCTGGTCGAAGTCTCGTGGCCCTCTGTCAGAATCCAGAGTTTGAAGAAGATCGGAGGGGGTCAAAATTTCGGCCAAAAACGACAGTGTTACCCCTTATGTTTTTTTTTCGGGTCAAAACTTTGAAATCCGATATCTCGGCTCTGGAAGGGTCTAGAGCCTCCATTTTTGCGTGCTGGTCGAAGTCTCTTGGCCCTCTGTCAGAATCCAGAGTTTCAAGAAGATCGGAGGGGGTCAAAATTTCGGCCAAAAAAAAAAAAAATGACAGTGTTACCCCTTATGTTTTTTTTTCTGGTCAAAATTTTGACCTTCGATATCTCGGCTCTGGAAGGGTCTAGAGCCTCCATTTTTGCGCGCTGGTCGAAGTCTCGTGGCCCTCTGTCAGAATCCAGAGTTTCAAGAAGATCGGAGGGGGTCAAAGTTTCGGCCAAAAAAAAAAAATGACAGTGTTACCCCTTATGTTTTTTTTTTCTGGTCAAAATTTTGACCTTCTATATCTCGGCTCTGGAAGGGTCTAGAGCCTCCATTTTTGCGCGCTGGTCGAAGTCTCGTGGCCCTCTGTCAGAATCCAGAGTTTCAAGAAGATCGGAGGGGGTCAAAATTTCGGCCAAAAAAAAAATGACAGTGTTACCCCTTATGTTTTTTTTTCTGGTCAAAATTTTGACCTTTGATATCTCGGCTCTGGAAGGGTCTAGAGCCTCCATTTTTGCGCGCTGGTCGAAGTCTCGTGGCCCTCTGTCAGAATCCAGAGTTTCAAGAAGATCGGAGGGGGTCAAAATTTCGGCCAAAAAAAAAATGACAGTGTTACCCCTTATGTTTTTTTTTCTGGTCAAAATTTTGACCTTCGATATCTCGGCTCTGGAAGGGTCTAGAGCCTCCATTTTTGCGCGCTGGTCGAAGTCTCGTGGCCCTCTGTCAGAATCCAGAGTTTCAAGAAGATCGGAGGGGGTCAAAATTTCGGCCAAAAAAAAAAAAATGACAGTGTTACCCCTTATGTTTTTTTTTTTCTGGTCAAAATTTTGACCTTCGATATCTCGGCTCTGGAAGGGTCTAGAGCCTCCATTTTTGCGCGCTGGTCGAAGTCTCGTGGCCCTCTGTCAGAATCCAGAGTTTCAAGAAGATCGGAGGGGGTCAAAATTTCGGCCAAAAAAAAAAAAAAGACATTGTTACCCCTTATGTTTTTTTTTCTGGTCAAAATTTTGACCTTCGATATCTCAGCTCTGGAAGGGTCTAGAGCGCCTCCATTTTTGCGCGCTGGTCGAAGTCTCGTGGCCCTCTGTCAGAATCCAGAGTTTCAAGAAGATCGGAGGGGGTCAAAATTTTGGCCAAAAAAAAAAATGACAGTGTTACCCCTTATGTTTTTTTTTCTGGTCAAAATTTTGACCTTCGATATCTTGGCTCTGGAAGGGTCTAGAGCCTCCATTTTTGCGCGCTGGTCGAAGTCTCGTGGCCCTCTGTCAGAATCAAGAGTTTGAAGAAGATCGGAGGGGGTCAAAATTTCGGCCAAAAAAAAAAATGACAGTGTTACCCCTTATGTTTTTTTTTTTCTGGTCAAAATTTTGACCTTCGATATCTCAGCTCTGGAAGGGTCTAGAGCCTCAATTTTTGCGCGCTGGTCAAAGTCTCGTGGCCCTCTGTCAGAATCCAGAGTTTCAAGAAGATCGGAGGGGGTCAAAATTTCGGCCAAAAAAAAAAAAAATGACAGTGTTACCCCTTATGTTTTTTTTTCTGGTCAAAATTTTGACCTTCGATATCTCGGCTCTGGAAGGGTCTAGAGCCTCCATTTTTGCGCGCTGGTCGAAGTCTCGTGGCCCTCTGTCAGAATCCAGAGTTTCAAGAAGATCGGAGGGGGTCAAAATTTCGGCCAAAAAAAAAAAATGACAGTGTTACCCCTTATGTTTTTTTTTCTGGTCAAAATTTTGACCTTCGATATCTCAGCTCTGGAAGGGTCTAGAGCCTCCATTTTTGCACGCTGGTCGAAGTCTCGTGGCCCTCTGTCAGAATCCAAAGTTTCAAGAAGATCGGAGGGGGTCAAAATTTCGGCCAAAAAAAAAAATGACAGTGTTACCCCTTATGTTTTTTTTTCTGGTCAAAATTTTGACCTTCGATATCTCGGCTCTGGAAGGGTCTAGAGCCTCCATTTTTGCGCGTTGGTCGAAGTCTCGTGGCCCTCTGTCAGAATCCAGAATTTGAAGAAGATCGGAGGGGGTCAAAATTTCGGCCAAAAAAAAAAAATGACAGTGTTACCCCTTATGTTTTTTTTTCTGGTCGAAATTTTGACCTTCGATATCTCGGCTCTGGAAGGGTCTAGAGCCTCCATTTTTGCGCGCTGGTCGAAGTCTCGTGGCCCTCTGTCAGAATCCAGAGTTTGAAGAAGATCGGAGGGGGTCAAAATTTCGGCCAAAAAAAAAAATGACAGTGTTACCCCTTATGTTTTTTTTTCTGGTCAAAATTTTGACCTTCGATATCTCGGCTCTGGAAGGGTCTAGAGCTTCCATTTTTGCGCGCTGGTCAAAGTCTCGTGGCCCTCTGTCAGAATCCAGAGTTTCAAGAAGATCGGAGGGGGTCAAAATTTCGGCCAAAAAAAAAAAAATGACAGTGTTACCCCTTATGTTTTTTTTTCTGGTCAAAATTTTGACCTTCGATATCTTGGCTCTGGAAGGATCTAGAGCCTCCATTTTTGCGCGCTGGTCGAAGTCTCGTGGCCCTCTGTCAGAATCAAGAGTTTGAAGAAGATCGGAGGGGGTCAAAATTTCGGCCAAAAAAAAAAATGACAGTGTTACCCCTTATGTTTTTTTTTTCTGGTCAAAATTTTGACCTTCGATATCTCAGCTCTGGAAGGGTCTAGAGCCTCAATTTTTGCGCGCTGGTCAAAGTCTCGTGGCCCTCTGTCAGAATCCAGAGTTTCAAGAAGATCGGAGGGGGTCAAAATTTCGGCCAAAAAAAAAAAAAAAATGACAGTGTTACCCCTTATGTTTTTTTTTCTGGTCAAAATTTTGACCTTCGATATCTCGGCTCTGGAAGGGTCTAGAGCCTCCATTTTTGCGCGCTGGTCGAAGTCTCGTGGCCCTCTGTCAGAATCCAGAGTTTGAAGAAGATCGGAGGGGGTCAAAATTTCGGCCAAAAACGACAGTGTTACCCCTTATGTTTTTTTTTCGGGTCAAAACTTTGAAATCCGATATCTCGGCTCTGGAAGGGTCTAGAGCCTCCATTTTTGCGTGCTGGTCGAAGTCTCTTGGCCCTCTGTCAGAATCCAGAGTTTCAAGAAGATCGGAGGGGGTCAAAATTTCGGCCAAAAAAAAAAAAAATGACAGTGTTACCCCTTATGTTTTTTTTTCTGGTCAAAATTTTGACCTTCGATATCTCGGCTCTGGAAGGGTCTAGAGCCTCCATTTTTGCGCGCTGGTCGAAGTCTCGTGGCCCTCTGTCAGAATCCAGAGTTTCAAGAAGATCGGAGGGGGTCAAAGTTTCGGCCAAAAAAAAAAAATGACAGTGTTACCCCTTATATTTTTTTTTCTGGTCAAAATTTTGACCTTCTATATCTCGGCTCTGGAAGGGTCTAGAGCCTCCATTTTTGCGCGCTGGTCGAAGTCTCGTGGCCCTCTGTCAGAATCCAGAGTTTCAAGAAGATCGGAGGGGGTCAAAATTTCGGCCAAAAAAAAAATGACAGTGTTACCCCTTATGTTTTTTTTTCTGGTCAAAATTTTGACCTTTGATATCTCGGCTCTGGAAGGGTCTAGAGCCTCCATTTTTGCGCGCTGGTCGAAGTCTCGTGGCCCTCTGTCAGAATCCAGAGTTTCAAGAAGATCGGAGGGGGTCAAAATTTCGGCCAAAAAAAAAATGACAGTGTTACCCCTTATGTTTTTTTTTCTGGTCAAAATTTTGACCTTCGATATCTCGGCTCTGGAAGGGTCTAGAGCCTCCATTTTTGCGCGCTGGTCGAAGTCTCGTGGCCCTCTGTCAGAATCCAGAGTTTCAAGAAGATCGGAGGGGGTCAAAATTTCGGCCAAAAAAAAAAATGACAGTGTTACCCCTTATGTTTTTTTTTTCTGGTCAAAATTTTGACCTTCGATATCTCGGCTCTGGAAGGGTCTAGAGCCTCCATTTTTGCGCGCTGGTCGAAGTCTCGTGGCCCTCTGTCAGAATCCAGAGTTTCAAGAAGATCGGAGGGGGTCAAAATTTCGGCCAAAAAAAAAATGACATTGTTACCCCTTATGTTTTTTTTTCTGGTCAAAATTTTGACCTTCGATATCTCAGCTCTGGAAGGGTCTAGAGCGCCTCCATTTTTGCGCGCTGGTCGAAGTCTCGTGGCCCTCTGTCAGAATCCAGAGTTTCAAGAAGATCGGAGGGGGTCAAAATTTCGGCCAAAAATATAAAAAAATGACAGTGTTACCCCTTATGTTTTTTTTTTCTGGTCAAAATTTTGACCTTCGATATCTCGGCTCTGGAAGGGTCTAGAGCCTCCATTTTTGCGCGCTGGTCGAAGTCTCGTGGCCCTCTGTCAGAATCCAGAGTTTCAAGAAGATCGGAGGGGGTCAAAATTTCGGCCAAAAAAAAAAAATGACAGTGTTACCCCTTATGTTTTTTTTTCTGGTCAAAATTTTGACCTTCGATATCTCGGCTCTGGAAGGGTCCAGAGCCTCCATTTTTGCGCGCTGGTCGAAGTCTCGTGGCCCTCTGTCAGAATCCAGAGTTTGAAGAAGATCGGAGGGGGTCAAAATTTCGGCCAAAAAAAAAATGACAGTGTTACCCCTTATGTTTTTTTTTCTGGTCAAAATTTTGACCTTTGATATCTCGGCTCTGGAAGGGTCTAGAGCCTCCATTTTTGCGCGCTGGTCAAAGTCTCGTGGCCCTCTGTCAGAATCCAGAGTTTCAAGAAGATCGGAGGGGGTCAAAATTTCGGCCAAAAAAAAAAAAATGACAGTGTTACCCCTTATGTTTTTTTTTCTGGTCAAAATTTTGACCTTCGATATCTCGGCTCTGGAAGGGTCTAGAGCCTCCATTTTTGCGCGCTGGTCGAAGTCTCGTGGCCCTCTGTCAGAATCCAGAGTTTCAAGAAGATCGGAGGGGGTCAAAATTTCGGCCAAAAAAAAAATGACAGTGTTACCCCTTATGTTTTTTTTTCTGGTCAAAATTTTGACCTTCGATATCTCGGCTCTGGAAGGGTCTAGAGCCTCCATTTTTGCGCGCTGGTCGAAGTCTCGTGGCCCTCTGTCAGAATCCAGAGTTTCAAGAAGATCGGAGGGGGTCAAAATTTCGGCCAAAAAAAAAAAAGACAGTGTTACCCCTTATGTTTTTTTTTCTGGTCAAAATTTTGACCTTCGATATCTCGGCTCTGGAAGGGTCTAGAGTTCAATTTTTGCGCGCTGGTCAAAGTCTCGTGGCCCTCTGTCAGAATCCAGAGTTTCAAGAAGATCGGAGGGGGTCAAAATTTCGGCCAAAAAAAAAAAAATGACAGTGTTACCCCTTATGTTTTTTTTTCTGGTCAAAATTTTGACCTTCGATATCTCGGCTCTGGAAGGGTCTAGAGCCTCCATTTTTGCGCGCTGGTCGAAGTCTCGTGGCCCTCTGTCAGAATCCAGAGTTTGAAGAAGATCGGAGGGGGTCAAAATTTCGGCCAAAAAAAAAATGACAGTGTTACCCCTTATGTTTTTTTTTCTGGTCAAAATTTTGACCTTCGATATCTCAGCTCTGGAAGGGTCTAGAGCCTCAATTTTTGCGCGCTGGTCAAAGTCTCGTGGCCCTCTGTCAGAATCCAGAGTTTCAAGAAGATCGGAGGGGGTCAAAATTTCGGCCAAAAAAAAAATGACAGTGTTACCCCTTATGTTTTTTTTTCTGGTCAAAATTTTGACCTTCGATATCTCGGCTCTGGAAGGGTCTAGAGCCTCCATTTTTGCGCGCTGGTCGAAGTCTCGTGGCCCTCTGTCAGAATCCAGAGTTTCAAGAAGATCGGAGGGGGTCAAAATTTCGGCCAAAAAAAAAAAATGACAGTGTTACCCCTTATGTTTTTTTTTCTGGTCAAAATTTTGACCTTTGATATCTCGGCTCTGGAAGGGTCTAGAGCCTCCATTTTTGCGCGCTGGTCGAAGTCTCGTGGCCCTTTGTCAGAATCCAGAGTTTCAAGAAGATCGGAGGGGGTCAAAATTTCGGCCAAAAAAAAATGACAGTGTTACCCCTTATGTTTTTTTTTCTGGTCAAAATTTTGACCTTCGATATCTCGGCTCTGGAAGGGTCTAGAGCCTCCATTTTTGCGCGCTGGTCGAAGTCTCGTGGCCCTCTGTCAGAATCCAGAGTTTCAAGAAGATCGGAGGGGGTCAAAATTTCGGCCAAAAAAAAAAATGACAGTGTTACCCCTTATGTTTTTTTTTCTGGTCAAAATTTTGACCTTTGATATCTCGGCTCTGGAAGGGTCTAGAGCCTCCATTTTTGCGCGCTGGTCGAAGTCTCGTGGCCCTCTGTCAGAATCCAGAGTTTGAAGAAGATCGGAGGGGGTCAAAATTTCGGCCAAAAAAAAAATGACAGTGTTACCCCTTATGTTTTTTTTTCTGGTCAAAATTTTGACCTTCGATATCTCGGCTCTGGAAGGGTCTAGAGCCTCCATTTTTGCGCGCTGGTCGAAGTCTCGTGGCCCTCTGTCAGAATCCAGAGTTTCAAGAAGATCGGAGGGGGTCAAAATTTCGGCCAAAAAAAAAAAATGACAGTGTTACCCCTTATGTTTTTTTTTCTGGTCAAAATTTTGACCTTCGATATCTCGGCTCTGGAAGGGTCTAGAGCCTCCATTTTTGCGCGCTGGTCGAAGTCTCGTGGCCCTCTGTCAGAATCCAGAGTTTCAAGAAGATCGGAGGGGGTCAAAATTTCGGCCAAAAAAAAAAAAATGACAGTGTTACCCCTTATGTTTTTTTTCTGGTCAAAATTTTGACCTTCGATATCTCGGCTCTGGAAGGGTCTAGAGCCTCCATTTTTGCGCGCTGGTCGAAGTCTCGTGGCCCTCTGTCAGAATCCAGAGTTTCAAGAAGATCGGAGGGGGTCAAAATTTCGGCCAAAAACGACAGTGTTACCCCTTATGTTTTTTTTCTGGTCAAAATTTTGACCTTCGATATCTCGGCTCTGGAAGGGTCTAGAGACTCCATTTTTGCGCGCTGGTCGAAGTCTCGTGGCCCTCTGTCAGAATCCAGAGTTTCAAGAAGATCGGAGGGGGTCAAAATTTCGGCCAAAAAAAAAAATGACAGTGTTACCCCTTATGTTTTTTTTTCTGGTCAAAATTTTGACCTTCGATATCTCGGCTCTGGGAGGGTCTCTAGAGCCTCCATTTTTGCGCGCTGGTCGAAGTCTCGTGGCCCTCTGTCAGAATCCAGAGTTTCAAGAAGATCGGAGGGGGTCAAAATTTCGGCCAAAAAAAAAATGACAGTGTTACCCCTTATGTTTTTTTTTCTGGTCAAAATTTTGACCTTCGATATCTCAGCTCTGGGAGGGTCTAGAGCCTCCATTTTTGCGCGCTGGTCGAAGTCTCGTGGCCCTCTGTCAGAATCCAGAGTTTCAAGAAGATCGGAGGGGGTCAAAATTTCGGCCAAAAAAAAAAAATGACAGTGTTACCCCTTATGTTTTTTTTCTGGTCAAAATTTTGACCTTTGATATCTCGGCTCTGGAAGGGTCTAGAGCCTCCATTTTTGCGCGCTGGTCGAAGTCTCGTGGCCCTCTGTCAGAATCCAGAGTTTCAAGAAGATCGGAGGGGGTCAAAATTTCGGCCAAAAAAAAAAAAAATGACAGTGTAACCCCTTATGTTTTTTTTCTGGTCAAAATTTTGACCTTCGATATCTCGGCTCTGGAAGGGTCTAGAGCTTCCATTTTTGCGCGCTGGTCAAAGTCTCGTGGCCCTCTGTCAGAATCCAGAGTTTCAAGAAGATCGGAGGGGGTCAAAATTTCGGCCAAAAAAAAAAATGACAGTGTTACCCCTTATGTTTTTTTTTTCTGGTCAAAATTTTGACCTTCGATATCTTGGCTCTGGAAGGGTCTAGAGCCTCCATTTTTGCGCGCTGGTCGAAGTCTCGTGGCCCTCTGTCAGAATCCAGAGTTTGAAGAAGATCGGAGGGGGTCAAAATTTCGGCCAAAAAAAAAAATGACAGTGTTACCCCTTATGTTTTTTTTTCTGGTCAAAATTTTGACCTTCGATATCTCGGCTCTGGGAGGGTCTAGAGCCTCCATTTTTGCGCGCTGGTCGAAGTCTCGTGGCCCTCTGTCAGAATCCAGAGTTTCAAGAAGATCGGAGGGGGTCAAAATTTCGGCCAAAAAAAAAAAATGACAGTGTTACCCCTTATGTTTTTTTTTCTGGTCAAAATTTTGACCTTTGATATCTCGGGTCTGGAAGGGTCTAGAGCCTCCATTTTTGCGCGCTGGTCGAAGTCTCGTGGCCCTCTGTCAGAATCCAGAGTTTCAAGAAGATCGGAGGGGGTCAAAATTTCGGCCAAAAAAAAAAATGACAGTGTTACCCCTTATGTTTTTTTTTCTGGTCAAAATTTTGACCTTCGATATCTCGGCTCTGGAAGGGTCTAGAGCCTCCATTTTTGCGCGCTGGTCGAAGTCTCGTGGCCCTCTGTCAGAATCCAGAGTTTCAAGAAGATCGGAGGGGGTCAAAATTTCGGCCAAAAAAAAAAAAATGACAGTGTTACCCCTTATGTTTTTTTTTCTGGTCAAAATTTTGACCTTCGATATCTCGGCTCTGGAAGGGTCTAGAGCCTCCATTTTTGTGCGCTGGTCGAAGTCTCGTGGCCCTCTGTCAGAATCCAGAGTTTCAAGAAGATCGGAGGGGGTTAAAATTTCGGCCAAAAAAAAAAAATGACAGTGTTACCCCTTATGTTTTTTTTCTGGTCAAAATTTTGACCTTCGATATCTCGGCTCTGTGAGGGTCTAGAGCCTCCATTTTTGCGCGCTGGTCGAAGTCTTGTGGCCCTCTGTCAGAATCCAGAGTTTCAAGAAGATCGGAGGGGGTCAAAATTTCGGCCAAAAAAAAAATGACAGTGTTACCCCTTATGTTTTTTTTTCTGGTCAAAATTTTGACCTTTGATATCTCGGCTCTGGAAGGGTCTAGAGCCTCCATTTTTGCGCGCTGGTCGAAGTCTCGTGGCCCTCTGTCAGAATCCAGAGTTTCAAGAAGATCGGAGGGGGTCAAAATTTCGGCCAAAAAAAAAAAATGACAGTGTTACCCCTTATGTTTTTTTTTCTGGTCAAAATTTTGACCTTCGATATCTCGGCTCTGGAAGGGTCTAGAGCCTCCATTTTTGCGCGCTGGTCGAAGTCTCGTGGCCCTCTGTCAGAATCCAGAGTTTCAAGAAGATCGGAGGGGGTCAAAATTTCGGCCAAAAAAAAAAATGACAGTGTTACCCCTTATGTTTTTTTTTCTGGTCAAAATTTTGACCTTCGATATCTCAGCTCTGGAAGGGTCTAGAGCCTCCATTTTTGCGCGCTGGTCGAAGTCTCGTGGCCCTCTGTCAGAATCCAGAGTTTCAAGAAGATCGGAGGGGGTCAAAATTTCGGCCAAAAAAAAAAAAAATGACAGTGTTACCCCTTATGTTTTTTTTTCTGGTCAAAATTTTGACCTTCGATATCTCGGCTCTGGAAGGGTCTAGAGCCTCCATTTTTGCGCGCTGGTCGAAGTCTCGTGGCCCTCTGTCAGAATCCAGAGTTTGAAGAAGATCGGAGGGGGTAAAAATTTCGGCCAAAAAAAAAAAATGACAGTGTTACCCCTTATGTTTTTTTTTCTGGTCAAAATTTTGACCTTCGATATCTCGGCTCTGGGAGGGTCTAGAGCCTCCATTTTTGCGCGCTGGTCGAAGTCTCGTGGCCCTCTGTCAGAATCCAGAGTTTCAAGAAGATCGGAGGGGGTCAAAATTTCGGCCAAAAAAAAAATGACAGTGTTACCCCTTATGTTTTTTTTTCTGGTCAAAATTTTGACCTTCGATATCTTGGCTCTGGAAGGGTCTAGAGCCTCAATTTTTGCGCGCTGGTCGAAGTCTCGTGGCCCTCTGTCAGAATCCAGAGTTTGAAGAAGATCGGAGGGGGTCAAAATTTCGGCCAAAAAAAAAAAATGACAGTGTTACCCCTTATGTTTTTTTTTCTGGTCAAAATTTTGACCTTCGATATCTCGGCTCTGGAAGGGTCTAGAGCCTCCATTTTTGCGCGCTGGTCGAAGTCTTGTGGCCCTCTGTCAGAATCCAGAGTTTCAAGAAGATCGGAGGGGGTCAAAATTTCGGCCAAAAAAAAAATGACAGTGTTACCCCTTATGTTTTTTTTTCTGGTCAAAATTTTGACCTTCGATATCTCGGCTCTGGAAGGGTCTAGAGCCTCCATTTTGCGCGCTGGTCGAAGTCTCGTGGCCCTCTGTCAGAATCCAGAGTTTCAAGAAGATCGGAGGGGGTCAAAATTTCGGCCAAAAAAAAAAAATGACAGTGTTACCCCTTATGTTTTTTTTTCTGGTCAAAATTTTGACCTTTGATATCTCGGCTCTGGAAGGGTTTAGAGCCTCCATTTTTGCGCGCTGGTCGAAGTCTCGTGGCCCTCTGTCAGAATCCAGAGTTTCAAGAAGATCGGAGGGGGTCAAAATTTCGGCCAAAAAAAAAAAATGACAGTGTTACCCCTTATGTTTTTTTTTCTGGTCAAAATTTTGACCTTCGATATCTCGGCTCTGGAAGGGTCTAGAGCCTCCATTTTTGCGCGCTGGTCGAAGTCTCGTGGCCCTCTGTCAGAATCCAGAGTTTCAAGAAGATCGGAGGGGGTCAAAATTTCGGCCAAAAAAAAAAAATTACAGTGTTACCCCTTATGTTTTTTTTTCTGGTCAAAATTTTGACCTTCGATATCTCGGCTCTGGAAGGGTCTAGAGCCTCCATTTTTGCGCGCTGGTCGAAGTCTCGTGGCCCTCTGTCAGAATCCAGAGTTTCAAGAAGATCGGAGGGGGTCAAAATTTCGGCCAAAAAAAAAAATGACAGTGTTACCCCTTATGTTTTTTTTTCTGGTCAAAATTTTGACCTTCGATATCTTGGCTCTGGAAGGGTCTAGAGCCTCAATTTTTGCGCGCTGGTCGAAGTCTCGTGGCCCTCTGTCAGAATCCAGAGTTTGAAGAAGATCGGAGGGGGTCAAAATTTCGGCCAAAAAAAAAAAATGACAGTGTTACCCCTTATGTTTTTTTTTCTGGTCAAAATTTTGACCTTCGATATCTCGGCTCTGGAAGGGTCTAGAGCCTCCATTTTTGCGCGCTGGTCGAAGTCTTGTGGCCCTCTGTCAGAATCCAGAGTTTCAAGAAGATCGGAGGGGGTCAAAATTTCGGCCAAAAAAAAAATGACAGTGTTACCCCTTATGTTTTTTTTTCTGGTCAAAATTTTGACCTTCGATATCTCGGCTCTGGAAGGGTCTAGAGCCTCCATTTTGCGCGCTGGTCGAAGTCTCGTGGCCCTCTGTCAGAATCCAGAGTTTCAAGAAGATCGGAGGGGGTCAAAATTTCGGCCAAAAAAAAAAAATGACAGTGTTACCCCTTATGTTTTTTTTTCTGGTCAAAATTTTGACCTTTGATATCTCGGCTCTGGAAGGGTTTAGAGCCTCCATTTTTGCGCGCTGGTCGAAGTCTCGTGGCCCTCTGTCAGAATCCAGAGTTTCAAGAAGATCGGAGGGGGTCAAAATTTCGGCCAAAAAAAAAAAATGACAGTGTTACCCCTTATGTTTTTTTTTCTGGTCAAAATTTTGACCTTCGATATCTCGGCTCTGGAAGGGTCTAGAGCCTCCATTTTTGCGCGCTGGTCGAAGTCTCGTGGCCCTCTGTCAGAATCCAGAGTTTCAAGAAGATCGGAGGGGGTCAAAATTTCGGCCAAAAAAAAAAAAATTACAGTGTTACCCCTTATGTTTTTTTTTCTGGTCAAAATTTTGACCTTCGATATCTCGGCTCTGGAAGGGTCTAGAGCCTCCATTTTTGCGCGCTGGTCGAAGTCTCGTGGCCCTCTGTCAGAATCCAGAGTTTCAAGAAGATCGGAGGGGGTCAAAATTTCGGCCAAAAAAAAAAATGACAGTGTTACCCCTTATGTTTTTTTTTCTGGTCAAAATTTTGACCTTCGATATCTCAGCTCTGGAAGGGTCTAGAACCTCCATTTTTGCACGCTGGTCGAAGTCTCGTGGCCCTCTGTCAGAATCCAGAGTTTCAAGAAGATCGGAGGGGGTCAAAATTTCGGCCAAAAATATAAAAAAATGACAGTGTTACCCCTTATGTTTTTTTTTCTGGTCAAAATTTTGACCTTCGATATCTCGGCTCTGGAAGGGTCTAGAGCCTCCATTTTTGCGCGCTGGTCGAAGTCTCGTGGCCCTCTGTCAGAATCCAGAGTTTCAAGAAGATCGGAGGGGGTCAAAATTTCGGCCAAAAAAAAAAAATGACAGTGTTACCCCTTATGTTTTTTTTCTGGTCAAAATTTTGACCTTCGATATCTCGGCTCTGGAAGGGTCTAGAGCATCCTTTTTTGCGCGCTGGTCGAAGTCTCGTGGCCCTCTGTCAGAATCCAAAGTTTCAAGAAGATCGGAGGGGGTCAAAATTTCGGCCAAAAAAAAAATGACAGTGTTACCCCTTATGTTTTTTTTTCTGGTCAAAATTTTGACCTTCGATATCTCGGCTCTGGAAGGGTCTAGAGCCTCCATTTTTGCGCGCTGGTCGAAGTCTCGTGGCCCTCTGTCAGAATCCAGAGTTTCAAGAAGATCGGAGGGGGTCAAAATTTCGGCCAAAAAAAAAAAAATGACAGTGTTACCCCTTATGTTTTTTTTCTGGTCAAAATTTTGACCTTCGATATCTCGGCTCTGGAAGGGTCTAGAGCCTCCATTTTTGCGCGCTGGTCGAAGTCTCGTGGCCCTCTGTCAGAATCCAGAGTTTCAAGAAGATCGGAGGGGGTCAAAATTTCGGCCAAAAAAAAAAAAATGACAGTGTTACCCCTTATGTTTTTTTTCTGGTCAAAATTTTGACCTTCGATATCTCGGCTCTGGAAGGGTCTAGAGCCTCCATTTTTGCGCGTTGGTCGAAGTCTCGTGGCCCTCTGTCAGAATCCAGAATTTGAAGAAGATCGGAGGGGGTCAAAATTTCGGCCAAAAAAAAAAATGACAGTGTTACCCCTTATGTTTTTTTTTCTGGTCGAAATTTTGACCTTCGATATCTCGGCTCTGGAAGGGTCTAGAGCCTCCATTTTTGCGCGCTGGTCGAAGTCTCGTGGCCCTCTGTCAGAATCCAGAGTTTGAAGAAGATCGGAGGGGGTCAAAATTTCGGCCAAAAAAAAAAATGACAGTGTTACCCCTTATGTTTTTTTTTCTGGTCAAAATTTTGACCTTCGATATCTCGGCTCTGGAAGGGTCTAGAGCTTCCATTTTTGCGCGCTGGTCAAAGTCTCGTGGCCCTCTGTCAGAATCCAGAGTTTCAAGAAGATCGGAGGGGGTCAAAATTTCGGCCAAAAAAAAAATGACAGTGTTACCCCTTATGTTTTTTTTTCTGGTCAAAATTTTGACCTTCGATATCTCAGCTCTGGAAGGGTCTAGAGCCTCAATTTTTGCGCGCTGGTCAAAGTCTCGTGGCCCTCTGTCAGAATCCAGAGTTTCAAGAAGATCGGAGGGGGTCAAAATTTCGGCCAAAAAAAAAATGACAGTGTTACCCCTTATGTTTTTTTTTCTGGTCAAAATTTTGACCTTCGATATCTCGGCTCTGGAAGGGTCTAGAGCCTCCATTTTTGCGCGCTGGTCGAAGTCTCGTGGCCCTCTGTCAGAATCCAGAGTTTCAAGAAGATCGGAGGGGGTCAAAATTTCGGCCAAAAAAAAAAATGACAGTGTTACCCCTTATGTTTTTTTTTCTGGTCAAAATTTTGACCTTTGATATCTCGGCTCTGGAAGGGTCTAGAGCCTCCATTTTTGCGCGCTGGTCGAAGTCTCGTGGCCCTTTGTCAGAATCCAGAGTTTCAAGAAGATCGGAGGGGGTCAAAATTTCGGCCAAAAAAAAATGACAGTGTTACCCCTTATGTTTTTTTTTCTGGTCAAAATTTTGACCTTCGATATCTCGGCTCTGGAAGGGTCTAGAGCCTCCATTTTTGCGCGCTGGTCGAAGTCTCGTGGCCCTCTGTCAGAATCCAGAGTTTCAAGAAGATCGGAGGGGGTCAAAATTTCGGCCAAAAAAAAAAATGACAGTGTTACCCCTTATGTTTTTTTTTCTGGTCAAAATTTTGACCTTTGATATCTCGGCTCTGGAAGGGTCTAGAGCCTCCATTTTTGCGCGCTGGTCGAAGTCTCGTGGCCCTCTGTCAGAATCCAGAGTTTGAAGAAGATCGGAGGGGGTCAAAATTTCGGCCAAAAAAAAAATGACAGTGTTACCCCTTATGTTTTTTTTTCTGGTCAAAATTTTGACCTTCGATATCTCGGCTCTGGAAGGGTCTAGAGCCTCCATTTTTGCGCGCTGGTCGAAGTCTCGTGGCCCTCTGTCAGAATCCAGAGTTTCAAGAAGATCGGAGGGGGTCAAAATTTCGGCCAAAAAAAAAAAATGACAGTGTTACCCCTTATGTTTTTTTTTCTGGTCAAAATTTTGACCTTCGATATCTCGGCTCTGGAAGGGTCTAGAGCCTCCATTTTTGCGCGCTGGTCGAAGTCTCGTGGCCCTCTGTCAGAATCCAGAGTTTCAAGAAGATCGGAGGGGGTCAAAATTTCGGCCAAAAAAAAAAAAATGACAGTGTTACCCCTTATGTTTTTTTCTGGTCAAAATTTTGACCTTCGATATCTCGGCTCTGGAAGGGTCTAGAGCCTCCATTTTTGCGCGCTGGTCGAAGTCTCGTGGCCCTCTGTCAGAATCCAGAGTTTCAAGAAGATCGGAGGGGGTCAAAATTTCGGCCAAAAACGACAGTGTTACCCCTTATGTTTTTTTTCTGGTCAAAATTTTGACCTTCGATATCTCGGCTCTGGAAGGGTCTAGAGACTCCATTTTTGCGCGCTGGTCGAAGTCTCGTGGCCCTCTGTCAGAATCCAGAGTTTCAAGAAGATCGGAGGGGGTCAAAATTTCGGCCAAAAAAAAAATGACAGTGTTACCCCTTATGTTTTTTTTTCTGGTCAAAATTTTGACCTTCGATATCTCGGCTCTGGGAGGGTCTCTAGAGCCTCCATTTTTGCGCGCTGGTCGAAGTCTCGTGGCCCTCTGTCAGAATCCAGAGTTTCAAGAAGATCGGAGGGGGTCAAAATTTCGGCCAAAAAAAAAATGACAGTGTTACCCCTTATGTTTTTTTTTCTGGTCAAAATTTTGACCTTCGATATCTCAGCTCTGGGAGGGTCTAGAGCCTCCATTTTTGCGCGCTGGTCGAAGTCTCGTGGCCCTCTGTCAGAATCCAGAGTTTCAAGAAGATCGGAGGGGGTCAAAATTTCGGCCAAAAAAAAAAAATGACAGTGTTACCCCTTATGTTTTTTTTCTGGTCAAAATTTTGACCTTTGATATCTCGGCTCTGGAAGGGTCTAGAGCCTCCATTTTTGCGCGCTGGTCGAAGTCTCGTGGCCCTCTGTCAGAATCCAGAGTTTCAAGAAGATCGGAGGGGGTCAAAATTTCGGCCAAAAAAAAAAAATGACAGTGTAACCCCTTATGTTTTTTTTCTGGTCAAAATTTTGACCTTCGATATCTCGGCTCTGGAAGGGTCTAGAGCTTCCATTTTTGCGCGCTGGTCAAAGTCTCGTGGCCCTCTGTCAGAATCCAGAGTTTCAAGAAGATCGGAGGGGGTCAAAATTTCGGCCAAAAAAAAAAAATGACAGTGTTACCCCTTATGTTTTTTTTTTCTGGTCAAAATTTTGACCTTCGATATCTTGGCTCTGGAAGGGTCTAGAGCCTCCATTTTTGCGCGCTGGTCGAAGTCTCGTGGCCCTCTGTCAGAATCCAGAGTTTGAAGAAGATCGGAGGGGGTCAAAATTTCGGCCAAAAAAAAAAATGACAGTGTTACCCCTTATGTTTTTTTTTCTGGTCAAAATTTTGACCTTCGATATCTCGGCTCTGGGAGGGTCTAGAGCCTCCATTTTTGCGCGCTGGTCGAAGTCTCGTGGCCCTCTGTCAGAATCCAGAGTTTCAAGAAGATCGGAGGGGGTCAAAATTTCGGCCAAAAAAAAAAAATGACAGTGTTACCCCTTATGTTTTTTTTTCTGGTCAAAATTTTGACCTTTGATATCTCGGGTCTGGAAGGGTCTAGAGCCTCCATTTTTGCGCGCTGGTCGAAGTCTCGTGGCCCTCTGTCAGAATCCAGAGTTTCAAGAAGATCGGAGGGGGTCAAAATTTCGGCCAAAAAAAAAAATGACAGTGTTACCCCTTATGTTTTTTTTTCTGGTCAAAATTTTGACCTTCGATATCTCGGCTCTGGAAGGGTCTAGAGCCTCCATTTTTGCGCGCTGGTCGAAGTCTCGTGGCCCTCTGTCAGAATCCAGAGTTTGAAGAAGATCGGAGGGGGTCAAAATTTCGGCCAAAAAAAAAAAAATGACAGTGTTACCCCTTATGTTTTTTTTTCTGGTCAAAATTTTGACCTTCGATATCTCGGCTCTGGAAGGGTCTAGAGCCTCCATTTTTGTGCGCTGGTCGAAGTCTCGTGGCCCTCTGTCAGAATCCAGAGTTTCAAGAAGATCGGAGGGGGTTAAAATTTCGGCCAAAAAAAAAAAATGACAGTGTTACCCCTTATGTTTTTTTTCTGGTCAAAATTTTGACCTTCGATATCTCGGCTCTGTGAGGGTCTAGAGCCTCCATTTTTGCGCGCTGGTCGAAGTCTTGTGGCCCTCTGTCAGAATCCAGAGTTTCAAGAAGATCGGAGGGGGTCAAAATTTCGGCCAAAAAAAAAATGACAGTGTTACCCCTTATGTTTTTTTTTCTGGTCAAAATTTTGACCTTTGATATCTCGGCTCTGGAAGGGTCTAGAGCCTCCATTTTTGCGCGCTGGTCGAAGTCTCGTGGCCCTCTGTCAGAATCCAGAGTTTCAAGAAGATCGGAGGGGGTCAAAATTTCGGCCAAAAAAAAAAAATGACAGTGTTACCCCTTATGTTTTTTTTTCTGGTCAAAATTTTGACCTTCGATATCTCGGCTCTGGAAGGGTCTAGAGCCTCCATTTTTGCGCGCTGGTCGAAGTCTCGTGGCCCTCTGTCAGAATCCAGAGTTTCAAGAAGATCGGAGGGGGTCAAAATTTCGGCCAAAAAAAAAAAATGACAGTGTTACCCCTTATGTTTTTTTTTCTGGTCAAAATTTTGACCTTCGATATCTCGGCTCTGGAAGGGTCTAGAGCCTCCATTTTTGCGCGCTGGTCGAAGTCTCGTGGCCCTCTGTCAGAATCCAGAGTTTGAAGAAGATCGGAGGGGGTAAAAATTTCGGCCAAAAAAAAAAAATGACAGTGTTACCCCTTATGTTTTTTTTTCTGGTCAAAATTTTGACCTTCGATATCTCGGCTCTGGGAGGGTCTAGAGCCTCCATTTTTGCGCGCTGGTCGAAGTCTCGTGGCCCTCTGTCAGAATCCAGAGTTTCAAGAAGATCGGAGGGGGTCAAAATTTCGGCCAAAAAAAAAATGACAGTGTTACCCCTTATGTTTTTTTTTCTGGTCAAAATTTTGACCTTCGATATCTTGGCTCTGGAAGGGTCTAGAGCCTCAATTTTTGCGCGCTGGTCGAAGTCTCGTGGCCCTCTGTCAGAATCCAGAGTTTGAAGAAGATCGGAGGGGGTCAAAATTTCGGCCAAAAAAAAAAAATGACAGTGTTACCCCTTATGTTTTTTTTTCTGGTCAAAATTTTGACCTTCGATATCTCGGCTCTGGAAGGGTCTAGAGCCTCCATTTTTGCGCGCTGGTCGAAGTCTTGTGGCCCTCTGTCAGAATCCAGAGTTTCAAGAAGATCGGAGGGGGTCAAAATTTCGGCCAAAAAAAAAATGACAGTGTTACCCCTTATGTTTTTTTTTCTGGTCAAAATTTTGACCTTCGATATCTCGGCTCTGGAAGGGTCTAGAGCCTCCATTTTGCGCGCTGGTCGAAGTCTCGTGGCCCTCTGTCAGAATCCAGAGTTTCAAGAAGATCGGAGGGGGTCAAAATTTCGGCCAAAAAAAAAAAAATGACAGTGTTACCCCTTATGTTTTTTTTTCTGGTCAAAATTTTGACCTTTGATATCTCGGCTCTGGAAGGGTTTAGAGCCTCCATTTTTGCGCGCTGGTCGAAGTCTCGTGGCCCTCTGTCAGAATCCAGAGTTTCAAGAAGATCGGAGGGGGTCAAAATTTCGGCCAAAAAAAAAAAATGACAGTGTTACCCCTTATGTTTTTTTTTCTGGTCAAAATTTTGACCTTCGATATCTCGGCTCTGGAAGGGTCTAGAGCCTCCATTTTTGCGCGCTGGTCGAAGTCTCGTGGCCCTCTGTCAGAATCCAGAGTTTCAAGAAGATCGGAGGGGGTCAAAATTTCGGCCAAAAAAAAAAAATTACAGTGTTACCCCTTATGTTTTTTTTTCTGGTCAAAATTTTGACCTTCGATATCTCGGCTCTGGAAGGGTCTAGAGCCTCCATTTTTGCGCGCTGGTCGAAGTCTCGTGGCCCTCTGTCAGAATCCAGAGTTTCAAGAAGATCGGAGGGGGTCAAAATTTCGGCCAAAAAAAAAAATGACAGTGTTACCCCTTATGTTTTTTTTTCTGGTCAAAATTTTGACCTTCGATATCTTGGCTCTGGAAGGGTCTAGAGCCTCAATTTTTGCGCGCTGGTCGAAGTCTCGTGGCCCTCTGTCAGAATCCAGAGTTTGAAGAAGATCGGAGGGGGTCAAAATTTCGGCCAAAAAAAAAAAATGACAGTGTTACCCCTTATGTTTTTTTTTCTGGTCAAAATTTTGACCTTCGATATCTCGGCTCTGGAAGGGTCTAGAGCCTCCATTTTTGCGCGCTGGTCGAAGTCTTGTGGCCCTCTGTCAGAATCCAGAGTTTCAAGAAGATCGGAGGGGGTCAAAATTTCGGCCAAAAAAAAAATGACAGTGTTACCCCTTATGTTTTTTTTTCTGGTCAAAATTTTGACCTTCGATATCTCGGCTCTGGAAGGGTCTAGAGCCTCCATTTTGCGCGCTGGTCGAAGTCTCGTGGCCCTCTGTCAGAATCCAGAGTTTCAAGAAGATCGGAGGGGGTCAAAATTTCGGCCAAAAAAAAAAAATGACAGTGTTACCCCTTATGTTTTTTTTTCTGGTCAAAATTTTGACCTTTGATATCTCGGCTCTGGAAGGGTTTAGAGCCTCCATTTTTGCGCGCTGGTCGAAGTCTCGTGGCCCTCTGTCAGAATCCAGAGTTTCAAGAAGATCGGAGGGGGTCAAAATTTCGGCCAAAAAAAAAAAAATTACAGTGTTACCCCTTATGTTTTTTTTTCTGGTCAAAATTTTGACCTTCGATATCTCGGCTCTGGAAGGGTCTAGAGCCTCCATTTTTGCGCGCTGGTCGAAGTCTCGTGGCCCTCTGTCAGAATCCAGAGTTTCAAGAAGATCGGAGGGGGTCAAAATTTCGGCCAAAAAAAAAAATGACAGTGTTACCCCTTATGTTTTTTTTTCTGGTCAAAATTTTGACCTTCGATATCTCAGCTCTGGAAGGGTCTAGAACCTCCATTTTTGCACGCTGGTCGAAGTCTCGTGGCCCTCTGTCAGAATCCAGAGTTTCAAGAAGATCGGAGGGGGTCAAAATTTCGGCCAAAAATATAAAAAAATGACAGTGTTACCCCTTATGTTTTTTTTTCTGGTCAAAATTTTGACCTTCGATATCTCGGCTCTGGAAGGGTCTAGAGCCTCCATTTTTGCGCGCTGGTCGAAGTCTCGTGGCCCTCTGTCAGAATCCAGAGTTTCAAGAAGATCGGAGGGGGTCAAAATTTCGGCCAAAAAAAAAAAATGACAGTGTTACCCCTTATGTTTTTTTTCTGGTCAAAATTTTGACCTTCGATATCTCGGCTCTGGAAGGGTCTAGAGCATCCTTTTTTGCGCGCTGGTCGAAGTCTCGTGGCCCTCTGTCAGAATCCAAAGTTTCAAGAAGATCGGAGGGGGTCAAAATTTCGGCCAAAAAAAAAATGACAGTGTTACCCCTTATGTTTTTTTTTCTGGTCAAAATTTTGACCTTCGATATCTCGGCTCTGGAAGGGTCTAGAGCCTCCATTTTTGCGCGCTGGTCGAAGTCTCGTGGCCCTCTGTCAGAATCCAGAGTTTCAAGAAGATCGGAGGGGGTCAAAATTTCGGCCAAAAAAAAAAAAATGACAGTGTTACCCCTTATGTTTTTTTTCTGGTCAAAATTTTGACCTTCGATATCTCGGCTCTGGAAGGGTCTAGAGCCTCCATTTTTGCGCGCTGGTCGAAGTCTCGTGGCCCTCTGTCAGAATCCAGAGTTTCAAGAAGATCGGAGGGGGTCAAAATTTCGGCCAAAAAAAAAAAAATGACAGTGTTACCCCTTATGTTTTTTTTCTGGTCAAAATTTTGACCTTCGATATCTCGGCTCTGGAAGGGTCTAGAGCCTCCATTTTTGCGCGTTGGTCGAAGTCTCGTGGCCCTCTGTCAGAATCCAGAATTTGAAGAAGATCGGAGGGGGTCAAAATTTCGGCCAAAAAAAAAAATGACAGTGTTACCCCTTATGTTTTTTTTTCTGGTCGAAATTTTGACCTTCGATATCTCGGCTCTGGAAGGGTCTAGAGCCTCCATTTTTGCGCGCTGGTCGAAGTCTCGTGGCCCTCTGTCAGAATCCAGAGTTTGAAGAAGATCGGAGGGGGTCAAAATTTCGGCCAAAAAAAAAAATGACAGTGTTACCCCTTATGTTTTTTTTTCTGGTCAAAATTTTGACCTTCGATATCTCGGCTCTGGAAGGGTCTAGAGCTTCCATTTTTGCGCGCTGGTCAAAGTCTCGTGGCCCTCTGTCAGAATCCAGAGTTTCAAGAAGATCGGAGGGGGTCAAAATTTCGGCCAAAAAAAAAAAATGACAGTGTTACCCCTTATGTTTTTTTTTCTGGTCAAAATTTTGACCTTCGATATCTTGGCTCTGGAAGGGTCTAGAGCCTCCATTTTTGCGCGCTGGTCGAAGTGTCGTGGCCCTCTGTCAGAATCAAGAGTTTGAAGAAGATCGGAGGGGGTCAAAATTTCGGCCAAAAAAAAAAATGACAGTGTTACCCCTTATGTTTTTTTTTTTCTGGTCAAAATTTTGACCTTCGATATCTCAGCTCTGGAAGGGTCTAGAGCCTCAATTTTTGCGCGCTGGTTAAAGTCTCGTGGCCCTCTGTCAGAATCCAGAGTTTCAAGAAGATCGGAGGGGGTCAAAATTTCGGCCAAAAAAAAAAAATGACAGTGTTACCCCTTATGTTTTTTTTTCTGGTCAAAATTTTGACCTTCGATATCTCGGCTCTGGAAGGGTCTAGAGCCTCCATTTTTCCGCGCTGGTCGAAGTCTCGTGGCCCTCTGTCAGAATCCAGAGTTTCAAGAAGATCGGAGGGGGTCAAAATTTCGGCCAAAAAAAAAATGACACTGTTACCCCTTATGTTTTTTTTTCTGGTCAAAATTTTGACCTTTGATATCTCGGCTCTGGAAGGGTCTAGAGCCTCCATTTTTGCGCGCTGGTCGAAGTCTCGTGGCCCTCTGTCAGAATCCAGAGTTTCAAGAAGATCGGAGGGGGTCAAAATTTCGGACAAAAAAAAAATGACAGTGTTACCCCTTATGTTTTTTTTTCTGGTCAAAATTTTGACCTTTGATATCTCGGCTCTGGAAGGGTCTAGAGCCTCCATTTTTGCGCGCTGGTCGAAGTCTCGTGGCCCTCTGTCAGAATCCAGAGTTTCAAGAAGATCGGAGGGGGTCAAAATTTCGGCCAAAAACGACAGTGTTACCCCTTATGTTTTTTTTCCAGGTCAAAACTTTGACATCCGATATCTCGGCTCTGGAAGGGTCTAGAGCCTCCATTTTTGCGCGCTGGTCGAAGTCTCGTGGCCCTCTGTCAGAATCCAGAGTTTCAAGAAGATCGGAGGGGGTCAAAATTTCGGCCAAAAACGACAGTGTTACCCCTTATGTTTTTTTTTCAGGTCAAAACTTTGACATCCGATATCTCGGCTCTGGAAGGGTCTAGAGCCTCCATTTTTGCGCGCTGGTCGAAGTCTCGTGGCCCTCTGTCAGAATCCAGAGTTTCAAGAAGATCGGAGGGGGTCAAAATTTCGGCCAAAAACGACAGTGTTACCCCTTATGTTTTTTTTTTTCGGGTCAAAACTTTGAAATCCGATATCTCGGCTCTGGAAGGGTCTAGAGCCTCCATTTTTGCGTGCTGGTCGAAGTCTCTTGGCCCTCTGTCAGAATCCAGAGTTTCAAGAAGATCGGAGGGGGTCAAAATTTCGGCCAAAAACGACAGTGTTACCCCTTATGTTTTTTTTTTCAGGTCAAAACTTTGACATCCGATATCTCGGCTCTGGAAGGGTCTAGAGCCTCCATTTTTGCGCGCTGGTCGAAGTCTCGTGGCCCTCTGTCAGAATCCAGAGTTTCAAGAAGATCGGAGGGGGTCAAAATTTCGGCCAAAAACGACAGTGTTACCCCTTATGTTTTTTTTTTCAGGTCAAAACTTTGACATCCGATATCTCGGCTCTGGAAGGGTCTAGAGCCTCCATTTTTGCGTGCTGGTCGAAGTCTCTTGGCCCTCTGTCAGAATCCAGAGTTTCAAGAAGATCGGAGGGGGTCAAAATTTCGGCCAAAAACGACAGTGTTACCCCTTATGTTTTTTTTTTCAGGTCAAAACTTTGACATCCGATATTTCGGCTCTGGAAGGGTCTAGAGCCTCCATTTTTGCGCGCTGGTCGAAGTCTCGTGGCCCTCTGTCAGAATCCAGAGTTTCAAGAAGATCGGAGGGGGTCAAAATTTCGGCCAAAAACGACAGTGTTACCCCTTATGTTTTTTTTTTCAGGTCAAAACTTTGACATCCGATATCTCAGCTCTGGAAGGGTCTAGAGCCTCCATTTTTGCGCGCTGGTCGAAGTCTCGTGGCCCTCTGTCAGAATCCAGAGTTTCAAGAAGATCGGAGGGGGTCAAAATTTCGGCCAGAAACGACAGTGTTACCCCTTATGTTTTTTTTTGGGGTCAAAACTTTGACATCCGATATCTCGGCTCTGGAAGGGTCTAGAGCCTCCATTTTTGCGCGCTGGTCGAAGTCTCGTGGCCCTCTGTCAGAATCCAGAGTTTCAAGAAGATCGGAGGGGGTCAAAATTTCGGCCAAAAACGACAGTGTTACCCCTTATGTTTTTTTTTTTCAGGTCAAAACTTTGACATCCGATATCTCGGCTCTGGAAGGGTCTAGAGCCTCCATTTTTGCGCGCTGGTCGAAGTCTCGTGGCCCTCTGTCAGAATCCAGAGTTTCAAGAAGATCGGAGGGGGTCAAAATTTCGGCCAAAAACGACAGTGTTACCCCTTATGTTTTTTTTCCAGGTCAAAACTTTGACATCCGATATCTCGGCTCTGGAAGGGTCTAGAGCCTCCATTTTTGCGCGCTGGTCGAAGTCTCGTGGCCCTCTGTCAGAATCCAGAGTTTCAAGAAGATCGGAGGGGGTCAAAATTTCGGCCAAAAACGACAGTGTTACCCCTTATGTTTTTTTTTTCAGGTCAAAACTTTGACATCCGATATCTCGGCTCTGGAAGGGTCTAGAGCCTCCATTTTTGCGCGCTGGTCGAAGTCTCGTGGCCCTCTGTCAGAATCCAGAGTTTCAAGAAGATCGGAGGGGGTCAAAATTTCGGCCAAAAACGACAGTGTTACCCCTTATGTTTTTTTTTCGGGTCAAAACTTTGAAATCCGATATCTCGGCTCTGGAAGGGTCTAGAGCCTCCATTTTTGCGTGCTGGTCGAAGTCTCTTGGCCCTCTGTCAGAATCCAGAGTTTCAAGAAGATCGGAGGGGGTCAAAATTTCGGCCAAAAACGACAGTGTTACCCCTTATGTTTTTTTTTTTCAGGTCAAAACTTTGACATCCGATATCTCGGCTCTGGAACGGTCTAGAGCCTCCATTTTTGCGCGCTGGTCGAAGTCTCGTGGCCCTCTGTCAGAATCCAGAGTTTCAAGAAGATCGGAGGGGGTCAAAATTTCGGCCAAAAACGACAGTGTTACCCCTTATGTTTTTTTTTTTCAGGTCAAAACTTTGACATCCGATATCTCGGCTCTGGAAGTGTCTAGAGCCTCCATTTTTGCGTGCTGGTCGAAGTCTCTTGGCCCTCTGTCAGAATCCAGAGTTTCAAGAAGATCGGAGGGGGTCAAAATTTCGGCCAAAAACGACAGTGTTACCCCTTATGTTTTTTTTTTCAGGTCAAAACTTTGACATCCGATATCTCGGCTCTGGAAGGGTCTAGAGCCTCCATTTTTGCGCGCTGGTCGAAGTCTCGTGGCCCTCTGTCAGAATCCAGAGTTTCAAGAAGATCGGAGGGGGTCAAAATTTCGGCCAAAAACGACAGTGTTACCCCTTATGTTTTTTTTTCAGGTCAAAAGTTTGACATCCGATATCTCAGCTCTGGAAGGGTCTAGAGCCTCCATTTTTGCGCGCTGGTCGAAGTCTTGTGGCCCTCTGTCAGAATCCAGAGTTTCAAGAAGATCGGAGGGGGTCAAAATTTCGGCCAAAAACGACAGTGTTACCCCTTATGTTTTTTTTCAGGTCAAAACTTTGACATCCGATATCTCGGCTCTGGAAGGGTCTAGAGCCTCCATTTTTGCGTGCTGGTCGAAGTCTCTTGGCCCTCTGTCAGAATCCAGAGTTTCAAGAAGATCGGAGGGGGTCAAAATTTCGGCCAAAAACGACAGTGTTACCCCTTATGTTTTTTTTTTCAGGTCAAAACTTTGACATCCGATATTTCGGCTCTGGAAGGGTCTAGAGCCTCCATTTTTGCGCGCTGGTCGAAGTCTCGTGGCCCTCTGTCAGAATCCAGAGTTTCAAGAAGATCGGAGGGGGTCAAAATTTCGGCCAAAAACGACAGTGTTACCCCTTATGTTTTTTTTTTTCAGGTCAAAACTTTGACATCCGATATCTCAGCTCTGGAAGGGTCTAGAGCCTCCATTTTTGCGCGCTGGTCGAAGTCTCGTGGCCCTCTGTCAGAATCCAGAGTTTCAAGAAGATCGGAGGGGGTCAAAATTTCGGCCAAAAACGACAGTGTTACCCCTTATGTTTTTTTTTTTGGGTCAAAACTTTGACATCCGATATCTCGGCTCTGGAAGGGTCTAGAGCCTCCATTTTTGCGCGCTGGTCGAAGTCTCGTGGCCCTCTGTCAGAATCCAGAGTTTCAAGAAGATCGGAGGGGGTCAAAATTTCGGCCAAAAACGACAGTGTTACCCCTTATGTTTTTTTTTTCAGGTCAAAACTTTGACATCCGATATCTCGGCTCTGGAAGGGTCTAGAGCCTCCATTTTTGCGCGCTGGTCGAAGTCTCGTGGCCCTCTGTCAGAATCCAGAGTTTCAAGAAGATCGGAGGGGGTCAAAATTTCGGCCAAAAACGACAGTGTTACCCCTTATGTTTTTTTTCCAGGTCAAAACTTTGACATCCGATATCTCGGCTCTGGAAGGGTCTAGAGCCTCCATTTTTGCGCGCTGGTCGAAGTCTCGTGGCCCTCTGTCAGAATCCAGAGTTTCAAGAAGATCGGAGGGGGTCAAAATTTCGGCCAAAAACGACAGTGTTACCCCTTATGTTTTTTTTCAGGTCAAAACTTTGACATCCGATATCTCGGCTCTGGAAGGGTCTAGAGCCTCCATTTTTGCGCGCTGGTCGAAGTCTCGTGGCCCTCTGTCAGAATCCAGAGTTTCAAGAAGATCGGAGGGGGTCAAAATTTCGGCCAAAAACGACAGTGTTACCCCTTATGTTTTTTTTTCGGGTCAAAACTTTGAAATCCGATATCTCGGCTCTGGAAGGGTCTAGAGCCTCCATTTTTGCGTGCTGGTCGAAGTCTCTTGGCCCTCTGTCAGAATCCAGAGATTCAAGAAGATCGGAGGGGGTCAAAATTTCGGCCAAAAACGACAGTGTTACCCCTTATGTTTTTTTTTTTCAGGTCAAAACTTTGACATCCGATATCTCGGCTCTGGAACGGTCTAGAGCCTCCATTTTTGCGCGCTGGTCGAAGTCTCGTGGCCCTCTGTCAGAATCCAGAGTTTCAAGAAGATCGGAGGGGGTCAAAATTTCGGCCAAAAACGACAGTGTTACCCCTTATGTTTTTTTTTTCAGGTCAAAACTTTGACATCCGATATCTCGGCTCTGGAAGGGTCTAGAGCCTCCATTTTTGCGTGCTGGTCGAAGTCTCTTGGCCCTCTGTCAGAATCCAGAGTTTCAAGAAGATCGGAGGGGGTCAAAATTTCGGCCAAAAACGACAGTGTTACCCCTTATGTTTTTTTTTTCAGGTCAAAACTTTGACATCCGATATCTCGGCTCTGGAAGGGTCTAGAGCCTCCATTTTTGCGCGCTGGTCGAAGTCTCGTGGCCCTCTGTCAGAATCCAGAGTTTCAAGAAGATCGGAGGGGGTCAAAATTTCGGCCAAAAACGACAGTGTTACCCCTTATGTTTTTTTTTTCAGGTCAAAAGTTTGACATCCGATATCTCAGCTCTGGAAGGGTCTAGAGCCTCCATTTTTGCGCGCTGGTCGAAGTCTCGTGGCCCTCTGTCAGAATCCAGAGTTTCAAGAAGATCGGAGGGGGTCAAAATTTCGGCCAAAAACGACAGTGTTACCCCTTATGTTTTTTTTTCAGGTCAAAACTTTGACATCCGATATCTCGGCTCTGGAAGGGTGTAGAGCCTCCATTTTTGCGCGCTGGTCGAAGTCTCGTGGCCCTCTGTCAGAATCCAGAGTTTCAAGAAGATCGGAGGGGGTCAAAATTTCGGCCAAAAACGACAGTGTTACCCCTTATGTTTTTTTTTCAGGTCAAAACTTTGACATCCGATATCTCGGCTCTGGAAGGGTCTAGAGCCTCCATTTTTGCGCGCTGGTCGAAGTCTCGTGGCCCTCTGTCAGAATCCAGAGTTTCAAGAAGATCGGAGGGGGTCAAAATTTCGGCCAAAAACTTACCCCTTATGTTTTTTTTTTCGGGTCAAAACTTTGACATCCGATATCTCGGCTCTGGAAGGGTCTAGAGCCTCCATTTTTGCGCGCTGGTCGAAGTCTCGTGGCCCTCTGTCAGAATCCAGAGTTTCAAGAAGATCGGAGGGGGTCAAAATTTCGGCCAAAAACGACAGTGTTACCCCTTATGTTTTTTTTTTTCAGGTCAAAACTTTGACATCCGATATCTCGGCTCTGGAAGGGTCTAGAGCCTCCATTTTTGCGCGCTGGTCGAAGTCTCGTGGCCCTCTGTCAGAATCCAGAGTTTCAAGAAGATTGGAGGGGGTCAAAATTTCGGCCAAAAACGACAGTGTTACCCCTTATGTTTTTTTTTTTCTGGTCAAAACTTTGACATCCGATATCGCGGCTCTGGAAGGGTCTAGAGCCTCCATTTTTGCGCGCTGGTCGAAGTCTCGTGGCCCTCTGTCAGAATCCAGAGTTTCAAGAAGATCGGAGGGGGTCAAAATTTCGGCCAAAAACGACAGTGTTACCCCTTATGTTTTTTTTTTCAGGTCAAAACTTTGACATCCGATATCTCGGCTCTGGAAGGGTCTAGAGCCTCCATTTTTGCGCGCTGGTCGAAGTCTCGTGGCCCTCTGTCAGAATCCAGAGTTTCAAGAAGATCGGAGGGGGTCAAAATTTCGGCCAAAAACGACAGTGTTACCCCTTATGTTTTTTTTTCAGGTCAAAACTTTGACATCCGATATCTCGGCTCTGGAAGGGTCTAGAGCCTCCATTTTTGCGCGCTGGTCGAAGTCTCGTGGCCCTCTGTCAGAATCCAGAGTTTCAAGAAGATCGGAGGGGGTCAAAATTTCGGCCAAAAAAAAAAAATGACAGTGTTACCCCTTATGTTTTTTTTTCTGGTCAAAATTTTGACCTTCAATATCTCGGCTCTGGAAGGGTCTAAAGCCTCAATTTTTGCGCGCTGGTCGAAGTCTCGTGGCCCTCTGTCAGAATCCAGAGTTTCAAGAAGATCGGAGGGGGTCAAAATTTTGGCCAAAAACGACAGTGTTACCCCTTATGTTTTTTTTCTCAGGTCAAAACTTTGACATCCGATATCTCGGCTTTGGAAGGGTCTAGAGCCTCCATTTTTGCGCGCTGGTCGAAGGCTCGTGGCCCTCTGTGTGGGCCGAAATTTTGACCCCCTCCGATCTCCTTGAAACTCTGGATTCTGACAGAGGGCCACGAGACTTTGACCAGCGCGCAAAAATGGAAGCTCTAGACCCTTCCAGAGCCGAGATATCGAAGGTCAAAATTTTGACCAGAAAAAAAACATAAGGGGTAACACTGTCATTTTTTTTTTTTGGCCGAAATTTTGACCCCCTCCGATCTTCTTGAAACTCTGGATTCTGACAGAGGGCCACGAGACTTCGACCAGCGCACAAAAATGGAGGCTCTAGACCCTTCCAGAGCCGAGATATCAAAGGTCAAAATTTTGACCAGAAAAAAAACATAAGGGGTAACACTGTCATTTTTTTTTTTTGGCCGAAATTTTGACCCCCTCCGATCTTCTTGAAACTCTGGATTCTGACAGAGGGCCACGAGACTTCGACCAGCGCGCAAAAATGGAGGCTCTAGACCCTCCCAGAGCCGAGATATCGGATGTCAAAGTTTTGACCTGAAAAAAAAAAACATAAGGGGTAACACTGTCGTTTTTGGCCGAAATTTTGACCCCCTCCGATCTTCTTGAAACTCTGGATTCTGACAGAGGGCCACGAGACTTCGACCAGCGCGCAAAAATGGAGGCTCTAGACCCTTCCAGAGCCGAGATATCGGATGTCAAAGTTTTGACCTGAAAAAAAAAACATAAGGGGTAACACTGTCATTTTTGGCCGAAATTTTGACCCCCTCCGATCTTCTTGAAACTCTGGATTCTGACAGAGGGCCACGAGACTTCGACCAGCGCGCAAAAATGGAGGCTCTAGACCCTTCCAGAGCCGAGATATCGAAGGTCAAAATTTTGACCAGAAAAAAAAAAAACATAAGGGGTAACACTGTCATTTTTTTTTTTTTTGGCCGAAATTTTGACCCCCTCCGATCTTCTTGAAACTCTGGATTCTGACAGAGGGCCACGAGACTTTGACCAGCGCGCAAAAATGGAGGCTCTAGACCCTTCCAGAGCCGAGATATCGAAGGTCAAAATTTTGACCAGAAAAAAAAAACATAAGGGGTAACACTGTCATTTTTTTTTTGGCCGAAATTTTGACCCCCTCCGATCTTCTTGAAACTCTGGATTCTGACAGAGGGCCACGAGACTTCGACCAGCACGCAAAAATGGAGGCTCTAGACCCTCCCAGAGCCGAGATATCGAAGGTCAAAATTTTGACCAGAAAAAAAAACATAAGGGGTAACACTGTCATTTATTTTTTTTGGCCGAAATTTTGACCCCCTCCGATCTTCTTGAAACTCTGGATTCTGACAGAGGGCCACGAGACTTCGACCAGCGCGCAAAAATGGAGGCTCTAGACCCTTCCAGAGCCGAGATATCGAAGGTCAAAATTTTGACCAGAAAAAAAAACATAAGGGGTAACACTGTCATTTTTTTTTTTTGGCCGAAATTTTGACCCCATCCGATCTTCTTGAAACTCTGGATTCTGACAGAGGGCCACGAGACTTCGACCAGCGCGCAAAAATGGAGGCTCTAGACCCTTCCAGAGCCGAGATATCGGATGTCAAAGTTTTGACCTGAAAAAAAACATAAGGGGTAACACTGTCGTTTTTGGCCGAAATTTTGACCCCCTCCGATCTTCTTGAAACTCTGGATTCTGACAGAGGGCCACGAGACTTCGACCAGCGCGCAAAAATGGAGGCTCTAGACGCTTCCAGAGCCGAGATATCGGATGTCAAAGTTTTGACCTGAAAAAAAAACATAAGGGGTAACACTGTCGTTTTTGGCCGAAATTTTGACCCCCTCCGATCTTCTTGAAACTCTGGATTCTGACAGAGGGCCACGAGACTTCGACCAGCGCGCAAAAATGGAGGCTCTAGACCCTTCCAGAGCCGAGATATCGGATGTGAAAGTTTTGACCTGAAAAAAAAAACATAAGGGGTAACACTGTCGTTTTTGGCCGAAATTTTGACCCCCTCCGATCTTCTTGAAACTCTGGATTCTGATAAAGGGCCACGAGACTTCGACCAGCGCGCAAAAATGGAGGCTCTAGACCCTTCCAGAGCCGAGATATCGGATGTCAAAGTTTTGACCTGAAAAAAAAACATAAGGGGTAACACTGTCGTTTTTGGCCGAAATTTTGACCCCCTCCGATCTTCCTGAAACTCTGGATTCTGACAGAGGGCCACGAGACTTCGACCAGCGCGCAAAAATGGAGGCTCTAGACCCTTCCAGAGCCGAGATATCGGATGTCAAAGTTTTGACCTGAAAAAAAAAAACATAAGGGGTAACACTGTCGTTTTTGGCCAAAATTTTGACCCCCTCCGATCTTCTTGAAACTCTGGATTCTGACAGAGGGCCACGAGACTTCGACCAGCGCGCAAAAATGGAGGCTCTAGACCCTTCCAGAGCCGAGATATCGGATGTGAAAGTTTTGACCTGAAAAAAAAAACATAAGGGGTAACACTGTCGTTTTTGGCCGAAATTTTGACCCCCTCCGATCTTCTTGAAACTCTGGATTCTGATAAAGGGCCACGAGACTTCGACCAGCGCGCAAAAATGGAGGCTCTAGACCCTTCCAGAGCCGAGATATCGGATGTCAAAGTTTTGACCTGAAAAAAAAAACATAAGGGGTAACACTGTCATTTTTTTTTTTTGGCCGAAATTTTGACCCCCTCCGATCTTCTTGAAACTCTGGATTCTGACAGAGGGCCACGAGACTTTGACCAGCGCGCAAAAATGGAGGCTCTAGACCCTTCCAGAGCCGAGATATCGAAGGTCAAAATTTTGACCAGGAAAAAAAAACATAAGGGGTAACACTGTCATTTTTTTTTTTTTGGCCGAAATTTTGACCCTCTCCGATCTTCTTGAAACTCTGGATTCTAACAGAGGGCCACGAGACTTCGACCAGCGCGCAAAAATGGAGGCTCTAGACCCTTCCAGAGCCGAGATATCGAAGGTCAAAATTTTGACCAGAAAAAAAAAACATAAGGGGTAACACTGTCATTTTTTTTTTTGGCCGAAATTTTGACCCCCTCCGATCTTCTTGAAACTCTGGATTCTGACAGAGGGCCACGAGACTTCGACCAGCGCGCAAAAATGGAGGCTCTAGACCCTTCCAGAGCCGAGATATCGAAGGTCAAAATTTTGACCAGAAAAAAAAACACAAGGGGTAACACTGTCATTTTTTTTTTTGGCCGAAATTTTGACCCCCTCCGATCTTCTTGAAACTCTGGATTCTGACAGAGGGCCACGAGACTTCGACCAGCGCGCAAAAATGGAGGCTCTAGACCCTTCCAGAGCCGAGATATCGAAGGTCAAAATTTTGACCAGAAAAAAAAAACATAAGGGGTAACACTGTCATTTTTTTTTTTTGGCCGAAATTTTGACCCCCTCCGATCTTCTTGAAACTCTGGATTCTGACAGAGGGCCACGAGACTTTGACCAGCGCGCAAAAATGGAGGCTCTAGACCCTTCCAGAGCCGAGATATCGAAGGTCAAAATTTTGACCAGAAAAAAAAACATAAGGGGTAACACTGTCATTTTTTTTTTTTGGCCGAAATTTTGACCCCCTCCGATCTTCTTGAAACTCTGGATTCTGACAGAGGGCCACGAGACTTCGACCAGCACGCAAAAATGGAGGCTCTAGACCCTCCCAGAGCCGAGATATCGAAGGTCAAAATTTTGACCAGAAAAAAAAACATAAGGGGTAACACTGTCATTTATTTTTTTTGGCCGAAATTTTGACCCCCTCCGATCTTCTTGAAACTCTGGATTCTGACAGAGGGCCACGAGACTTCGACCAGCGCGCAAAAATGGAGGCTCTAGACCCTTCCAGAGCCGAGATATCGAAGGTCAAAATTTTGACCAGAAAAAAAAACATAAGGGGTAACACTGTCATTTTTTTTTTTGGGCCGAAATTTTGACCCCCTCCGATCTTCTTCAAACTCTGGATTCTGACAGAGGGCCACGAGACTTTGACCAGCGCGCAAAAATGGAGGCTCTAGACCCTTCCAGAGCTGAGATATCGAAGGTCAAAATTTTGACCAGAAAAAAAAACATAAGGGGTAACACTGTCATTTTTTTTTTTTTTTGGCCGAAATTTTCACCCCCTCCGATCTTCTTCAAACTCTGGATTCTGACAGAGGGCCACGAGACTTCGACCAGCGCGCAAAAACGGAGGCTCTAGACCCTTCCAGAGCCGAGATATCGAAGGTCAAAATTTTGACCAGAAAAAAAACATAAGGGGTAACACTGTCATTTTTTTTTTTTGGCCGAAATTTTGACCCCCTCCGATCTTCTTGAAACTCTGGATTCTGACAGAGGGCCACGAGACTTCGACCAGCGCGCAAAAATGGAGGCTCTAGACCCTTCCAGAGCCGAGATATCGAAGGTCAAAATTTTGACCAGAAAAAAAAACATAAGGGGTAACACTGTCATTTTTTTTTTTTGGCCGAAATTTTGACCCCCTCCGATCTTCTTGAAACTCTGGATTCTGACAGAGGGCCACGAGACTTCGACCAGCGCGCAAAAATGGAGGCTCTAGACCCTTCCAGAGCCGAGATATCGAAGGTCAAAATTTTGACCAGAAAAAAAAACATAAGGGGTAACACTGTCATTTTTTTTTTTTTTTGGCCGAAATTTTGACCCCCTCCGATCTTCTTGAAACTCTGGATTCTGACAGAGGGCCACGAGACTTCGACCAGCGCGCAAAAATGGAGGCTCTAGACCCTTCCAGAGCCGAGATATCGAAGGTCAAAATTTTGACCAGAAAAAAAAAACATAAGAGGTAACACTGTCCTTTTTTTTTTGGCCGAAATTTTGACCCCCTCCGATCTTCTTGAAACTCTGGATTCTGACAGAGGGCCACGAGACTTTGACCAGCGCGCAAAAATGGAGGCTCTAGACCCTTCCAGAGCCGAGATATCGAAGGTCAAAATTTTGACCAGAAAAAAAAACATAAGGGGTAACACTGTCATTTTTTTTTTGGCCGAAATTTTGACCCCCTCCGATCTTCTTCAAACTCTGGATTCTGACAGAGGGCCACGAGACTTCGACCAGCGCGCAAAAATGGAGGCTCTAGACCCTTCCAGAGCCGAGATATCGAAGGTCAAAATTTTGACCAGAAAAAAAAACATAAGGGGTAACACTGTCATTTTTTTTTTTGGCCGAAATTTTGACCCCCTCCGATCTTCTTGAAACTCTGGATTCTGACAGAGGGCCACGAGACTTCGACCAGCGCGCAAAAATGGAGGCTCTAGACCCTTCCAGAGCCGAGATATCGAAGGTCAAAATTTTGACCAGAAAAAAAAAACATAAGGGGTAACACTGTCATTTTTTTTTTTGGCCGAAATTTTGACCCCCTCCGATCTTCTTGAAACTCTGGATTCTGACAGAGGGCCACGAGACTTTGACCAGCGCGCAAAAATGGAGGCTCTAGACCCTTCCAGAGCCGAGATATCGAAGGTCAAAATTTTGACCAGAAAAAAAAACATAAGGGGTAACACTGTCATTTTTTTTTTTTTGGCCGAAATTTTGACCCCCTCCGATCTTCTTGAAACTCTGGATTCTGACAGAGGGCCACGAGACTTCGACCAGCACGCAAAAATGGAGGCTCTAGACCCTCCCAGAGCCGAGATATCGAAGGTCAAAATTTTGACCAGAAAAAAAAAACATAAGGGGTAACACTGTCATTTATTTATTTTGGCCGAAATTTTGACCCCCTCCTATCTTCTTGAAAATCTGGATTCTGACAGAGGGCCACGAGACTTCGACCAGCGCGCAAAAATGGAGGCTCTAGACCCTTCCAGAGCCGAGATATCGAAGGTCAAAATTTTGACCAGAAAAAAAAACATAAGGGGTAACACTGTCATTTTTTTTTTTTGGCCGAAATTTTGACCCCATCCGATCTTCTTGAAACTCTGGATTCTGACAGAGGGCCACGAGACTTCGACCAGCGCGCAAAAATGGAGGCTCTAGACCCTTCCAGAGCCGAGATATCGAAGGTCAAAATTTTGACCAGAAAAAAAAACATAAGGGGTAACACTGTCATTTTTTTTTTTTGGCCGAAATTTTGACCCCCTCCGATCTTCTTCAAACTCTGGATTCTGACAGAGGGCCACGAGACTTCGACCAGCGCGCAAAAATGGAGGCTCTAGACCCTTCCAGAGCCGAGATATCGAAGGTCAAAATTTTGACCAGAAAAAAAAACATAAGGGGTAACACTGTCATTTTTTTTTTTGGCCGAAATTTTGACCCCCTCCGATCTTCTTGAAACTCTGGATTCTGACAGAGGGCCACGAGACTTCGACCAGCGCGCAAAAATGGAGGCTCTAGACCCTTCCAGAGCCGAGATATCGGATGTCAAAGTTTTGACCTGAAAAAAAAACATAAGGGGTAACACTGTCGTTTTTGGCCGAAATTTTGACCCCCTCCGATCTTCTTGAAACTCTGGATTCTGACAGAGGGCCACGAGACTTCGACCAGCGCGCAAAAATGGAGGCTCTAGACCCTTCCAGAGCCGAGATATCGGATGTCAAAGTTTTGACCTGAAAAAAAAAACATAAGGGGTAACACTGTCGTTTTTGGCCGAAATTTTGACCCCCTCCGATCTTCTTGAAACTCTGGATTCTGACAGAGGGCCACGAGACTTCGACCAGCGCGCAAAAATGGAGGCTCTAGACCCTTCCAGAGCCGAGATTTCGGATGTGAAAGTTTTGACCTGAAAAAAAAACATAAGGGGTAACACTGTCGTTTTTGGCCGAAATTTTGACCCCCTCCGATCTTCTTGAAACTCTGGATTCTGATAAAGGGCCACGAGACTTCGACCAGCGCGCAAAAATGGAGGCTCTAGACCCTTCCAGAGCCGAGATATCGGATGTCAAAGTTTTGACCTGAAAAAAAAAAACATAAGGGGTAACACTGTCGTTTTTGGCCGAAATTTTGACCCCCTCCGATCTTCTTGAAACTCTGGATTCTGACAGAGGGCAACGAGACTTCGACCAGCGCGCAAAAATGGAGGCTCTAGACCCTTCCAGAGCCGAGATATCGGATGTCAAAGTTTTGACCTGAAAAAAAAAACATAATGGGTAACACTGTCGTTTTTGGCCGAAATTTTGACCCCCTCCGATCTTCTTGAAACTCTGGATTCTGACAGAGGGCCACGAGACTTCGACCAGCGCGCAAAAATGGAGGCTCTAGACCCTTCCAAAGCCGAGATATCGGATGTCAAAGTTTTGACCTGAAAAAAAAAAACATAAGGGGTAACACTGTCGTTTTTGGCCGAAATTTTGACCCCCTCCGATCTTCTTCAAACTCTGGATTCTGACAGAGGGCCACGAGACTTTGACCAGCGCGCAAAAATGGAGGCTCTAGACCCTTCCAGAGCTGAGATATCGAAGGTCAAAATTTTGACCAGAAAAAAAAACATAAGGGGTAACACTGTCATTTTTTTTTTTTTGGCCGAAATTTTCACCCCCTCCGATCTTCTTCAAACTCTGGATTCTGACAGAGGGCCACGAGACTTCGACCAGCGCGCAAAAACGGAGGCTCTAGACCCTTCCAGAGCCGAGATATCGAAGGTCAAAATTTTGACCAGAAAAAAAAACATAAGGGGTAACACTGTCATTTTTTTTTTTGGCCGAAATTTTGACCCCCTCCGATCTTCTTGAAACTCTGGATTCTGACAGAGGGCCACGAGACTTCGACCAGCGCGCAAAAATGGAGGCTCTAGACCCTTCCAGAGCCGAGATATCGAAGGTCAAAATTTTGACCAGAAAAAAAAACATAAGGGGTAACACTGTCATTTTTTTTTTTGGCCGAAATTTTGACCCCCTCCGATCTTCTTGAAACTCTGGATTCTGACAGAGGGCCACGAGACTTCGACCAGCGCGCAAAAATGGAGGCTCTAGACCCTTCCAGAGCCGAGATATCGAAGGTCAAAATTTTGACCAGAAAAAAAAACATAAGGGGTAACACTGTCATTTTTTTTTTTGGCCGAAATTTTGACCCCCTCCGATCTTCTTGAAACTCTGGATTCTGACAGAGGGCCACGAGACTTCGACCAGCGCGCAAAAATGGAGGCTCTAGACCCTTCCAGAGCCGAGATATCGAAGGTCAAAATTTTGACCAGAAAAAAAAACATAAGGGGTAACACTGTCATTTTTTTTTTTTGGCCGAAATTTTGACCCCATCCGATCTTCTTGAAACTCTGGATTCTGACAGAGGGCCACGAGACTTCGACCAGCGCGCAAAAATGGAGGCTCTAGACCCTTCCAGAGCCGAGATATCGAAGGTCAAAATTTTGACCAGAAAAAAAAACATAAGGGGTAACACTGTCATTTTTTTTTTTGGCCGAAATTTTGACCCCCTCCGATCTTCTTCAAACTCTGGATTCTGACAGAGGGCCACGAGACTTCGACCAGCGCGCAAAAATGGAGGCTCTAGACCCTTCCAGAGCCGAGATATCGAAGGTCAAAATTTTGACCAGAAAAAAAAACATAAGGGGTAACACTGTCATTTTTTTTTTTGGCCGAAATTTTGACCCCCTCCGATCTTCTTGAAACTCTGGATTCTGACAGAGGGCCACGAGACTTCGACCAGCGCGCAAAAATGGAGGCTCTAGACCCTTCCAGAGCCGAGATATCGGATGTCAAAGTTTTGACCTGAAAAAAAAACATAAGGGGTAACACTGTCGTTTTTGGCCGAAATTTTGACCCCCTCCGATCTTCTTGAAACTCTGGATTCTGACAGAGGGCCACGAGACTTCGACCAGCGCGCAAAAATGGAGGCTCTAGACCCTTCCAGAGCCGAGATATCGGATGTCAAAGTTTTGACCTGAAAAAAAAAACATAAGGGGTAACACTGTCGTTTTTGGCCGAAATTTTGACCCCCTCCGATCTTCTTGAAACTCTGGATTCTGACAGAGGGCCACGAGACTTCGACCAGCGCGCAAAAATGGAGGCTCTAGACCCTTCCAGAGCCGAGATATCGGATGTGAAAGTTTTGACCTGAAAAAAAAAACATAAGGGGTAACACTGTCGTTTTTGGCCGAAATTTTGACCCCCTCCGATCTTCTTGAAACTCTGGATTCTGATAAAGGGCCACGAGACTTCGACCAGCGCGCAAAAATGGAGGCTCTAGACCCTTCCAGAGCCGAGATATCGGATGTCAAAGTTTTGACCTGAAAAAAAAAAAACATAAGGGGTAACACTGTCGTTTTTGGCCGAAATTTTGACCCCCTCCGGTCTTCTTGAAACTCTGGATTCTGACAGAGGGCCACGAGACTTCGACCAGCGCGCAAAAATGGAGGCTCTAGACCCTTCCAGAGCCGAGATATCGGATGTCAAAGTTTTGACCTGAAAAAAAAAAACATAAGGGGTAACACTGTCGTTTTTGGCCGAAATTTTGACCCCCTCCGATCTTCTTGAAACTCTGGATTCTGACAGAGGGCCACGAGACTTCGACCAGCGCGCAAAAATGGAGGCTCTAGACCCTTCCAGAGCCGAGATATCGGATGTCAAAGTTTTGACCTGAAAAAAAAAAACATAAGGGGTAACACTGTCGTTTTTGGCCGAAATTTTGACCCCCTCCGATCTTCTTCAAACTCTGGATTCTGACAGAGGGCCACGAGACTTTGACCAGCGCGCAAAAATGGAGGCTCTAGACCCTTCCAGAGCTGAGATATCGAAGGTCAAAATTTTGACCAGAAAAAAAAAACATAAGGGGTAACACTGTCATTTTTTTTTTTGGCCGAAATTTTGACCCCCTCCGATCTTCTTGAAACTCTGGATTCTGACAGAGGGCCACGAGACTTCGACCAGCGCGCAAAAATGGAGGCTCTAGACCCTTCCAGAGCCGAGATATCGAAGGTCAAAATTTTGACCAGAAAAAAAAACATAAGGGGTAACACTGTCATTTTTTTTTTTTGGCCGAAATTTTGACCCCCTCCGATCTTCTTGAAACTCTGGATTCTGACAGAGGGCCACGAGACTTCGACCAGCGCGCAAAAATGGAGGCTCTAGACCCTTCCAGAGCCGAGATATCGAAGGTCAAAATTTTGACCAGAAAAAAAAACATAAGGGGTAACACTGTCATTTTTTTTTTTGGCCGAAATTTTGACCCCCTCCGATCTTCTTGAAACTCTGGATTCTGACAGAGGGCCACGAGACTTCGACCAGCGCGCAAAAATGGAGGCTCTAGACCCTTCCAGAGCCGAGATATCGAAGGTCAAAATTTTGACCAGAAAAAAAAACATAAGGGGTAACACTGTCATTTTTTTTTTTGGCCGAAATTTTGACCCCATCCGATCTTCTTGAAACTCTGGATTCTGACAGAGGGCCACGAGACTTCGACCAGCGCGCAAAAATGGAGGCTCTAGACCCTTCCAGAGCCGAGATATCGAAGGTCAAAATTTTGACCAGAAAAAAAAACATAAGGGGTAACACTGTCATTTTTTTTTTTTGGCCGAAATTTTGACCCCCTCCGATCTTCTTCAAACTCTGGATTCTGACAGAGGGCCACGAGACTTCGACCAGCGCGCAAAAATGGAGGCTCTAGACCCTTCCAGAGCCGAGATATCGAAGGTCAAAATTTTGACCAGAAAAAAAAACATAAGGGGTAACACTGTCATTTTTTTTTTGGCCGAAATTTTGACCCCCTCCGATCTTCTTGAAACTCTGGATTCTGACAGAGGGCCACGAGACTTCGACCAGCGCGCAAAAATGGAGGCTCTAGACCCTTCCAGAGCCGAGATATCGAAGGTCAAAATTTTGACCAGAAAAAAAAACATAAGGGGTAACACTGTCATTTTTTTTTTTTTGGCCGAAATTTTGACCCCCTCCGATCTTCTTCAAACTCTGGATTCTGACAGAGGGCCACGAGACTTCGACCAGCGCGCAAAAATGGAGGCTCTAGACCCTTCCAGAGCCGAGATATCGAAGGTCAAAATTTTGACCAGAAAAAAAAACATAAGGGGTAACACTGTCATTTTTTTTTTGGCCGAAATTTTGACCCCCTCCGATCTTCTTGAAACTCTGGATTCTGACAGAGGGCCACGAGACTTCGACCAGCGCGCAAAAATGGAGGCTCTAGACCCTCCCAGAGCCGAGATATCGGATGTCAAAGTTTTGACCTGAAAAAAAAACATAAGGGGTAACACTGTCGTTTTTGGCCGAAATTTTGACCCCCTCCGATCTTCTTGAAACTCTGGATTCTGACAGAGGGCCACGAGACTTCGACCAGCGCGCAAAAATGGAGGCTCTAGACCCTTCCAGAGCCGAGATATCGGATGTCAAAGTTTTGACCTGAAAAAAAAAACATAAGGGGTAACACTGTCGTTTTTGGCCGAAATTTTGACCCCCTCCGATCTTCTTGAAACTCTGGATTCTGACAGAGGGCCACGAGACTTCGACCAGCGCGCAAAAATGGAGGCTCTAGACCCTTCCAGAGCCGAGATATCGGATGTGAAAGTTTTGACCTGAAAAAAAAAAACATAAGGGGTAACACTGTCGTTTTTGGCCGAAATTTTGACCCCCTCCGATCTTCTTGAAACTCTGGATTCTGATAAAGGGCCACGAGACTTCGACCAGCGCGCAAAAATGGAGGCTCTAGACCCTTCCAGAGCCGAGATATCGGATGTCAAAGTTTTGACCTGAAAAAAAAAAACATAAGGGGTAACACTGTCGTTTTTGGCCGAAATTTTGACCCCCTCCGGTCTTCTTGAAACTCTGGATTCTGACAGAGGGCCACGAGACTTCGACCAGCGCGCAAAAATGGAGGCTCTAGACCCTTCCAGAGCCGAGATATCGGATGTCAAAGTTTTGACCTGAAAAAAAAAAACATAAGGGGTAACACTGTCGTTTTTGGCCGAAATTTTGACCCCCTCCGATCTTCTTGAAACTCTGGATTCTGACAGAGGGCCACGAGACTTCGACCAGCGCGCAAAAATGGAGGCTCTAGACCCTTCCAGAGCCGAGATATCGGATGTCAAAGTTTTGACCTGAAAAAAAAAAAACATAAGGGGTAACACTGTCGTTTTTGGCCGAAATTTTGACCCCCTCCGATCTTCTTCAAACTCTGGATTCTGACAGAGGGCCACGAGACTTTGACCAGCGCGCAAAAATGGAGGCTCTAGACCCTTCCAGAGCTGAGATATCGAAGGTCAAAATTTTGACCAGAAAAAAAAACATAAGGGGTAACACTGTCATTTTTTTTTTTTTTTTTGGCCGAAATTTTCACCCCCTCCGATCTTCTTCAAACTCTGGATTCTGACAGAGGGCCACGAGACTTCGACCAGCGCGCAAAAACGGAGGCTCTAGACCCTTCCAGAGCCGAGATATCGAAGGTCAAAATTTTGACCAGAAAAAAAAACATAAGGGGTAACACTGTCATTTTTTTTTTTTGGCCGAAATTTTGACCCCCTCCGATCTTCTTGAAACTCTGGATTCTGAGAGAGGGCCACGAGACTTCGACCAGCGCGCAAAAATGGAGGCTCTAGACCCTTCCAGAGCCGAGATATCGAAGGTCAAAATTTTGACCGGAAAAAAAAACATAAGGGGTAACACTGTCATTTTTTTTTTTTTGGCCGAAATTTTGACCCCCTCCGATCTTCTTGAAACTCTGGATTCTGACAGAGGGCCACGAGACTTCGACCAGCGCGCAAAAATGGAGGCTCTAGACCCTTCCAGAGCCGAGATATCGAAGGTCAAAATTTTGACCAGAAAAAAAAACATAAGGGGTAACACTGTCATTTTTTTTTTTTGGCCGAAATTTTGACCCCCTCCGATCTTCTTGAAACTCTGGATTCTGACAGAGGGCCACGAGACTTCGACCAGCGCGCAAAAATGGAGGCTCTAGACCCTTCCAGAGCCGAGATATCGAAGGTCAAAATTTTGACCAGAAAAAAAAAACATAAGAGGTAACACTGTCCTTTTTTTTTTTGGCCGAAATTTTGACCCCCTCCGATCTTCTTGAAACTCTGGATTCTGACAGAGGGCCACGAGACTTTGACCAGCGCGCAAAAATGGAGGCTCTAGACCCTTCCAGAGCCGAGATATCGAAGGTCAAAATTTTGACCAGAAAAAAAAACATAAGGGGTAACACTGTCATTTTTTTTTTTTGGCCGAAATTTTGACCCCCTCCGATCTTCTTCAAACTCTGGATTCTGACAGAGGGCCACGAGACTTCGACCAGCGCGCAAAAATGGAGGCTCTAGACCCTTCCAGAGCCGAGATATCGAAGGTCAAAATTTTGACCAGAAAAAAAAACATAAGGGGTAACACTGTCATTTTTTTTTTGGCCGAAATTTTGACCCCCTCCGATCTTCTTGAAACTCTGGATTCTGACAGAGGGCCACGAGACTTTGACCAGCGCGCAAAAATGGAGGCTCTAGACCCTTCCAGAGCCGAGATATCGAAGGTCAAAATTTTGACCAGGAAAAAAAACATAAGGGGTAACACTGTCATTTTTTTTTTTTTGGCCGAAATTTTTACCCTCTCCGATCTTCTTGAAACTCTGGATTCTGACAGAGGGCCACGAGACTTCGACCAGCGCGCAAAAATGGAGGCTCTAGACCCTTCCAGAGCCGAGATATCGAAGGTCAAAATTTTGACCAGAAAAAAAAACATAAGGGGTAACACTGTCATTTTTTTTTTTGGCCGAAATTTTGACCCCCTCCGATCTTCTTGAAACTCTGGATTCTGACAGAGGGCCACGAGACTTCGACCAGCGCGCAAAAATGGAGGCTCTAGACCCTTCCAGAGCCGAGATATCGAAGGTTAAAATTTTGACCAGAAAAAAAAACACAAGGGGTAACACTGTCATTTTTTTTTTTTGGCCGAAATTTTGACCCCCTCCGATCTTCTTGAAACTCTGGATTCTGACAGAGGGCCACGAGACTTCGACCAGCGCGCAAAAATGGAGGCTCTAGACCCTTCCAGAGCCGAGATATCGAAGGTCAAAATTTTGACCAGAAAAAAAAAAACATAAGGGGTAACACTGTCATTTTTTTTTTGGCCGAAATTTTGACCCCCTCCGATCTTCTTGAAACTCTGGATTCTGACAGAGGGCCACGAGACTTTGACCAGCGCGCAAAAATGGAGGCTCTAGACCCTTCCAGAGCCGAGATATCGAAGGTCAAAATTTTGACCAGAAAAAAAAAACATAAGGGGTAACACTGTCATTTTTTTTTTTTGGCCAAAATTTTGACCCCCTCCGATCTTCTTGAAACTCTGGATTCTGACAGAGGGCCACGAGACTTCGACCAGCACGCAAAAATGGAGGCTCTAGACCCTCCCAGAGCCGAGATATCGAAGGTCAAAATTTTGACCAGAAAAAAAAAAACATAAGGGGTAACACTGTCATTTATTTTTTTTGGCCGAAATTTTGACCCCCTCCGATCTTCTTGAAACTCTGGATTCTGACAGAGGGCCACGAGACTTCGACCAGCGCGCAAAAATGGAGGCTCTAGACCCTTCCAGAGCCGAATTATCGAAGGTCAAAATTTTGACCAGAAAAAAAAAACATAAGGGGTAACACTGTCATTTTTTTTTTTTGGCCGAAATTTTGACCCCATCCGATCTTCTTGAAACTCTGGATTCTGACAGAGGGCCACGAGACTTCGACCAGCGCGCAAAAATGGAGGCTCTAGACCCTTCCAGAGCCGAGATATCGAAGGTCAAAATTTTGACCAGAAAAAAAAACATAAGGGGTAACACTGTCATTTTTTTTTTGGGCCGAAATTTTGACCCCCTCCGATCTTCTTCAAACTCTGGATTCTGACAGAGGGCCACGAGACTTCGACCAGCGCGCAAAAATGGAGGCTCTAGACCCTTCCAGAGCCGAGATATCGAAGGTCAAAATTTTGACCAGAAAAAAAAACATAAGGGGTAACACTGTCATTTTTTTTTTTGGCCGAAATTTTGACCCCCTCCGATCTTCTTGAAACTCTGGATTCTGACAGAGGGCCACGAGACTTCGACCAGCGCGCAAAAATGGAGGCTCTAGACCCTTCCAGAGCCGAGATATCGGATGTCAAAGTTTTGACCTGAAAAAAAAAACATAAGGGGTAACGCTGTCGTTTTTGGCCGAAATTTTGACCCCCTCCGATCTTCTTGAAACTCTGGATTCTGACAGAGGGCCACGAGACTTCGACCAGCGCGCAAAAATGGAGGCTCTAGACCCTTCCAGAGCCGAGATATCGGATGTCAAAGTTTTGACCTGAAAAAAAAACATAAGGGGTAACACTGTCGTTTTTGGCCGAAATTTTGACCCCCTCCGATCTTCTTGAAACTCTGGATTCTGACAGAGGGCCACGGGACTTCGACCAGCGCGCAAAAATGGAGGCTCTAGACCCTTCCAGAGCCGAGATATCGGATGTCAAAGTTTTGACCTGAAAAAAAAAACATAAGGGGTAACACTGTCGTTTTTGGCCGAAATTTTGACCCCCTCCGATCTTCTTGAAACTCTGGATTCTGACAGAGGGCCACGAGACTTCGACCAGCGCGCAAAAATGGAGGCTCTAGACCCTTCCAGAGCCGAGATATCGAAGGTCAAAATTTTGACCAGAAAAAAAAACATAAGGGGTAACACTGTCATTTTTTTTTTTTGGCCGAAATTTTGACCCCCTCCGATCTTCTTGAAACTCTGGATTCTGACAGAGGGCCACGAGACTTCGACCAGCGCGCAAAAATGGAGGCTCTAGACCCTTCCAGAGCCGAGATATCGAAGGTCAAAATTTTGACCAGAAAAAAAAACATAAGGGGTAACACTGTCATTTTTTTTTTTGGCCGAAATTTTGACCCCCTCCGATCTTCTTGAAACTCTGGATTCTGACAGAGGGCCACGAGACTTCGACCAGCGCGCAAAAATGGAGGCTCTAGACCCTTCCAGAGCCGAGATATCGAAGGTCAAAATTTTGACCAGAAAAAAAAACATAAGGGGTAACACTGTCATTTTTTTTTTTGGCCGAAATTTTGACCCCATCCGATCTTCTTGAAACTCTGGATTCTGACAGAGGGCCACGAGACTTCGACCAGCGCGCAAAAATGGAGGCTCTAGACCCTTCCAGAGCCGAGATATCGAAGGTCAAAATTTTGACCAGAAAAAAAAACATAAGGGGTAACACTGTCATTTTTTTTTTTTGGCCGAAATTTTGACCCCCTCCGATCTTCTTCAAACTCTGGATTCTGACAGAGGGCCACGAGACTTCGACCAGCGCGCAAAAATGGAGGCTCTAGACCCTTCCAGAGCCGAGATATCGAAGGTCAAAATTTTGACCAGAAAAAAAAACATAAGGGGTAACACTGTCATTTTTTTTTTGGCCGAAATTTTGACCCCCTCCGATCTTCTTGAAACTCTGGATTCTGACAGAGGGCCACGAGACTTCGACCAGCGCGCAAAAATGGAGGCTCTAGACCCTTCCAGAGCCGAGATATCGGATGTCAAAGTTTTGACCTGAAAAAAAAACATAAGGGGTAACACTGTCGTTTTTGGCCGAAATTTTGACCCCCTCCGATCTTCTTGAAACTCTGGATTCTGACAGAGGGCCACGAGACTTCGACCAGCGCGCAAAAATGGAGGCTCTAGACCCTTCCAGAGCCGAGATATCGGATGTCAAAGTTTTGACCTGAAAAAAAAAACATAAGGGGTAACACTGTCGTTTTTGGCCGAAATTTTGACCCCCTCCGATCTTCTTGAAACTCTGGATTCTGACAGAGGGCCACGAGACTTCGACCAGCGCGCAAAAATGGAGGCTCTAGACCCTTCCAGAGCCGAGATATCGGATGTGAAAGTTTTGACCTGAAAAAAAAAAACATAAGGGGTAACACTGTCGTTTTTGGCCGAAATTTTGACCCCCTCCGATCTTCTTGAAACTCTGGATTCTGATAAAGGGCCACGAGACTTCGACCAGCGCGCAAAAATGGAGGCTCTAGACCCTTCCAGAGCCGAGATATCGGATGTCAAAGTTTTGACCTGAAAAAAAAAAACATAAGGGGTAACACTGTCGTTTTTGGCCGAAATTTTGACCCCCTCCGGTCTTCTTGAAACTCTGGATTCTGACAGAGGGCCACGAGACTTCGACCAGCGCGCAAAAATGGAGGCTCTAGACCCTTCCAGAGCCGAGATATCGGATGTCAAAGTTTTGACCTGAAAAAAAAAAACATAAGGGGTAACACTGTCGTTTTTGGCCGAAATTTTGACCCCCTCCGATCTTCTTGAAACTCTGGATTCTGACAGAGGGCCACGAGACTTCGACCAGCGCGCAAAAATGGAGGCTCTAGACCCTTCCAGAGCCGAGATATCGGATGTCAAAGTTTTGACCTGAAAAAAAAAAACATAAGGGGTAACACTGTCGTTTTTGGCCGAAATTTTGACCCCCTCCGATCTTCTTCAAACTCTGGATTCTGACAGAGGGCCACGAGACTTTGACCAGCGCGCAAAAATGGAGGCTCTAGACCCTTCCAGAGCTGAGATATCGAAGGTCAAAATTTTGACCAGAAAAAAAAACATAAGGGGTAACACTGTCATTTTTTTTTTTTTTTTGGCCGAAATTTTCACCCCCTCCGATCTTCTTCAAACTCTGGATTCTGACAGAGGGCCACGAGACTTCGACCAGCGCGCAAAAACGGAGGCTCTAGACCCTTCCAGAGCCGAGATATCGAAGGTCAAAATTTTGACCAGAAAAAAAAACATAAGGGGTAACACTGTCATTTTTTTTTTGGCCGAAATTTTGACCCCCTCCGATCTTCTTGAAACTCTGGATTCTGACAGAGGGCCACGAGACTTCGACCAGCGCGCAAAAATGGAGGCTCTAGACCCTTCCAGAGCCGAGATATCGAAGGTCAAAATTTTGACCGGAAAAAAAAACATAAGGGGTAACACTGTCATTTTTTTTTTTGGCCGAAATTTTGACCCCCTCCGATCTTCTTGAAACTCTGGATTCTGACAGAGGGCCACGAGACTTCGACCAGCGCGCAAAAATGGAGGCTCTAGACCCTTCCAGAGCCGAGATATCGAAGGTCAAAATTTTGACCAGAAAAAAAAACATAAGGGGTAACACTGTCATTTTTTTTTTTTGGCCGAAATTTTGACCCCCTCCGATCTTCTTGAAACTCTGGATTCTGACAGAGGGCCACGAGACTTCGACCAGCGCGCAAAAATGGAGGCTCTAGACCCTTCCAGAGCCGAGATATCGAAGGTCAAAATTTTGACCAGAAAAAAAAAACATAAGAGGTAACACTGTCCTTTTTTTTTTGGCCGAAATTTTGACCCCCTCCGATCTTCTTGAAACTCTGGATTCTGACAGAGGGCCACGAGACTTTGACCAGCGCGCAAAAATGGAGGCTCTAGACCCTTCCAGAGCCGAGATATCGAAGGTCAAAATTTTGACCAGAAAAAAAAACATAAGGGGTAACACTGTCATTTTTTTTTTTTGGCCGAAATTTTGACCCCCTCCGATCTTCTTCAAACTCTGGATTCTGACAGAGGGCCACGAGACTTCGACCAGCGCGCAAAAATGGAGGCTCTAGACCCTTCCAGAGCCGAGATATCGAAGGTCAAAATTTTGACCAGAAAAAAAAACATAAGGGGTAACACTGTCATTTTTTTTTTTTGGCCGAAATTTTGACCCCCTCCGATCTTCTTGAAACTCTGGATTCTGACAGAGGGCCACGAGACTTTGACCAGCGCGCAAAAATGGAGGCTCTAGACCCTTCCAGAGCCGAGATATCGAAGGTCAAAATTTTGACCAGGAAAAAAAACATAAGGGGTAACACTGTCATTTTTTTTTTTTTGGCCGAAATTTTTACCCTCTCCGATCTTCTTGAAACTCTGGATTCTGACAGAGGGCCACGAGACTTCGACCAGCGCGCAAAAATGGAGGCTCTAGACCCTTCCAGAGCCGAGATATCGAAGGTCAAAATTTTGACCAGAAAAAAAAACATAAGGGGTAACACTGTCATTTTTTTTTTTTGGCCGAAATTTTGACCCCCTCCGATCTTCTTGAAACTCTGGATTCTGACAGAGGGCCACGAGACTTCGACCAGCGCGCAAAAATGGAGGCTCTAGACCCTTCCAGAGCCGAGATATCGAAGGTTAAAATTTTGACCAGAAAAAAAAACACAAGGGGTAACACTGTCATTTTTTTTTTTTGGCCGAAATTTTGACCCCCTCCGATCTTCTTGAAACTCTGGATTCTGACAGAGGGCCACGAGACTTCGACCAGCGCGCAAAAATGGAGGCTCTAGACCCTTCCAGAGCCGAGATATCGAAGGTCAAAATTTTGACCAGAAAAAAAAAAACATAAGGGGTAACACTGTCATTTTTTTTTTGGCCGAAATTTTGACCCCCTCCGATCTTCTTGAAACTCTGGATTCTGACAGAGGGCCACGAGACTTTGACCAGCGCGCAAAAATGGAGGCTCTAGACCCTTCCAGAGCCGAGATATCGAAGGTCAAAATTTTGACCAGAAAAAAAAACATAAGGGGTAACACTGTCATTTTTTTTTTTTGGCCAAAATTTTGACCCCCTCCGATCTTCTTGAAACTCTGGATTCTGACAGAGGGCCACGAGACTTCGACCAGCACGCAAAAATGGAGGCTCTAGACCCTCCCAGAGCCGAGATATCGAAGGTCAAAATTTTGACCAGAAAAAAAAAAACATAAGGGGTAACACTGTCATTTATTTTTTTTGGCCGAAATTTTGACCCCCTCCGATCTTCTTGAAACTCTGGATTCTGACAGAGGGCCACGAGACTTCGACCAGCGCGCAAAAATGGAGGCTCTAGACCCTTCCAGAGCCGAATTATCGAAGGTCAAAATTTTGACCAGAAAAAAAAAACATAAGGGGTAACACTGTCATTTTTTTTTTTTGGCCGAAATTTTGACCCCATCCGATCTTCTTGAAACTCTGGATTCTGACAGAGGGCCACGAGACTTCGACCAGCGCGCAAAAATGGAGGCTCTAGACCCTTCCAGAGCCGAGATATCGAAGGTCAAAATTTTGACCAGAAAAAAAAACATAAGGGGTAACACTGTCATTTTTTTTTTGGGCCGAAATTTTGACCCCCTCCGATCTTCTTCAAACTCTGGATTCTGACAGAGGGCCACGAGACTTCGACCAGCGCGCAAAAATGGAGGCTCTAGACCCTTCCAGAGCCGAGATATCGAAGGTCAAAATTTTGACCAGAAAAAAAAACATAAGGGGTAACACTGTCATTTTTTTTTTTTGGCCGAAATTTTGACCCCCTCCGATCTTCTTGAAACTCTGGATTCTGACAGAGGGCCACGAGACTTCGACCAGCGCGCAAAAATGGAGGCTCTAGACCCTTCCAGAGCCGAGATATCGGATGTCAAAGTTTTGACCTGAAAAAAAAAACATAAGGGGTAACGCTGTCGTTTTTGGCCGAAATTTTGACCCCCTCCGATCTTCTTGAAACTCTGGATTCTGACAGAGGGCCACGAGACTTCGACCAGCGCGCAAAAATGGAGGCTCTAGACCCTTCCAGAGCCGAGATATCGGATGTCAAAGTTTTGACCTGAAAAAAAAACATAAGGGGTAACACTGTCGTTTTTGGCCGAAATTTTGACCCCCTCCGATCTTCTTGAAACTCTGGATTCTGACAGAGGGCCACGAGACTTCGACCAGCGCGCAAAAATGGAGGCTCTAGACCCTTCCAGAGCCGAGATATCGGATGTCAAAGTTTTGACCTGAAAAAAAAAACATAAGGGGTAACACTGTCGTTTTTGGCCGAAATTTTGACCCCCTCCGATCTTCTTGAAACTCTGGATTCTGACAGAGGGCCACGAGACTTCGACCAGCGCGCAAAAATGGAGGCTCTAGACCCTTCCAGAGCCGAGATATCGGATGTCAAAGTTTTGACCTGAAAAAAAAACATAAGGGGTAACACTGTCGTTTTTGGCCGAAATTTTGACCCCCTCCGATCTTCTTGAAACTCTGGATTCTGACAGAGGGCCACGAGACTTCGACCAGCGCGCAAAAATGGAGGCTCTAGACCCTTCCAGAGCCGAGATATCGGATGTCAAAGTTTTGACCTGAAAAAAAAAACATAAGGGGTAACACTGTCGTTTTTGGCCGAAATTTTGACCCCCTCCGATCTTCTTGAAACTCTGGATTCTGACAGAGGGCCACGAGACTTCGACCAGCGCGCAAAAATGGAGGCTCTAGACCCTTCCAGAGCCGAGATATCGGATGTCAAAGTTTTGACCTGAAAAAAAACATAAGGGGTAACACTGTCGTTTTTGGCCGAAATTTTGACGCCCTCCGATCTTCTTGAAACTCTGGATTCTGACAGAGGGCCACGAGACTTCGACCAGCGCGCAAAAATGGAGGCTCTAGACCCTTCCAGATCCGAGACATCGGATGTGAAAGTTTTGACCTGAAATAAAAAACATAAAGGGTAACACTGTCGTTTTTGGCCGAAATTTTGACCCCCTCCGATCTTCTTGAAACTCTGGATTCTGACAGAGGGCCACGAGACTTCGACCAGCGCGCAAAAATGGAGGCTCTAGACCCTTCCAGAGCCGAGATATCGGATGTCAAAGTTTTGCCCTGAAAAAAAAAAACATAAGGGGTAACACTGTCGTTTTTGTTCAAAATTTTGACCCCCTCCGATCTTCTTGAAACTCTGGATTCTGACAGAGGGCCACGAGACTTCGACCAGCGCGCAAAAATGGAGGCTCTAGACCCTTCCAGAGCCGAGATATCAGATGTCAAAGTTTTGACCTGAAAAAAAAAACATAAGGGGTAACACTGTCGTTTTTGGCCGAAATTTTGACCCCCTCCGATCTTCTTGAAACTCTGGATTCTGACAGAGGGCCACGAGACTTCGACCAGCGCGCAAAAATGGAGGCTCTAGACCCTCCCAGAGCCGAGATATCGGATGTCAAAGTTTTGACCTGAAAAAAAACATAAGGGGTAACACTGTCATTTTTTTTTTTTTGGCCGAAATTTTGACCCCCTCCGATCTTCTTGAAACTCTGGATTCTGACAGAGGGCCACGAGACTTCGACCAGCGCGCAAAAATTGAGGCTCTAGACCCTTCCAGAGCCGAGATATCGAAGGTCAAAATTTTGACCAGAAAAAAAAACATAAGGGGTAACACTGTCATTTTTTTTTTTTGGCCGAAATTTTGACCCCCTCCGATCTTCTTGAAACTCTGGATTCTGACAGAGGGCCACGAGACTTCGACCAGCGCGCAAAAATGGAGGCTCTAGACCCTTCCAGAGCCGAGATATCGAAGGTCAAAATTTTGACCAGAAAAAAAAAACATAAGGGGTAACACTGTCATTTTTTTTTTTTGGCCGAAATTTTGACCCCCTCCGATCTTCTTGAAACTCTGGATTCTGACAGAGGGCCACGAGACTTCGACCAGCGCGCAAAAATGGAGGCTCTAGACCCTTCCAGAGCCGAGATATCGAAGGTCAAAATTTTGACCAGAAAAAAAAACATAAGGGGTAACACTGTCATTTTTTTTTTTTTTTTGGCCGAAATTTTGACCCCCTCCGATCTTCTTGAAACTCTGGATTCTGACAGAGGGCCACGAGACTTCGACCAGCGCGCAAAAATGGAGGCTCTAGACCCTTCCAGAGCCGAGATATCGAAGGTCAAAATTTTGACCAGAAAAAAAAAACATAAGAGGTAACACTGTCCTTTTTTTTTTTGGCCGAAATTTTGACCCCCTCCGATCTTCTTGAAACTCTGGATTCTGACAGAGGGCCACGAGACTTTGACCAGCGCGCAAAAATGGAGGCTCTAGACCCTTCCAGAGCCGAGATATCGAAGGTCAAAATTTTGACCAGAAAAAAAAACATAAGGGGTAACACTGTCATTTTTTTTTTGGCCGAAATTTTGACCCCCTCCGATCTTCTTCAAACTCTGGATTCTGACAGAGGGCCACGAGACTTCGACCAGCGCGCAAAAATGGAGGCTCTAGACGCTTCCAGAGCCGAGATATCGAAGGTCAAAATTTTGACCAGAAAAAAAAACATAAGGGGTAACACTGTCATTTTTTTTTTTTGGCCGAAATTTTGACCCCCTCCGATCTTCTTGAAACTCTGGATTCTGACAGAGGGCCACGAGACTTTGACCAGCGCGCAAAAATGGAGGCTCTAGACCCTTCCAGAGCCGAGATATCGAAGGTCAAAATTTTGACCAGGAAAAAAAACATAAGGGGTAACACTGTCATTTTTTTTTTTTGGCCGAAATTTTGACCCTCTCCGATCTTCTTGAAACTCTGGATTCTGACAGAGGGCCACGAGACTTCGACCAGCGCGCAAAAATGGAGGCTCTAGACCCTTCCAGAGCCGAGATATCGAAGGTCAAAATTTTGACCAGAAAAAAAAACATAAGGGGTAACACTGTCATTTTTTTTTTTGGCCGAAATTTTGACCCCCTCCGATCTTCTTGAAACTCTGGATTCTGACAGAGGGCCACGAGACTTCGACCAGCGCGCAAAAATGGAGGCTCTAGACCCTTCCAGAGCCGAGATATCGAAGGTCAAAATTTTGACCAGAAAAAAAAACACAAGGGGTAACACTGTCATTTTTTTTTTTGGCCGAAATTTTGACCCCCTCCGATCTTCTTGAAACTCTGGATTCTGACAGAGGGCCACGAGACTTCGACCAGCGCGCAAAAATGGAGGCTCTAGACCCTTCCAGAGCCGAGATATCGAAGGTCAAAATTTTGACCAGAAAAAAAAAAAACATAAGGGGTAACACTGTCATTTTTTTTTTTTGGCCGAAATTTTGACCCCCTCCGATCTTCTTGAAACTCTGGATTCTGACAGAGGGCCACGAGACTTTGACCAGCGCGCAAAAATGGAGGCTCTAGACCCTTCCAGAGCCGAGATATCGAAGGTCAAAATTTTGACCAGAAAAAAAACATAAGGGGTAACACTGTCATTTTTTTTTTTTGGCCGAAATTTTGACCCCCTCCGATCTTCTTGAAACTCTGGATTCTGACAGAGGGCCACGAGACTTCGACCAGCACGCAAAAATGGAGGCTCTAGACCCTCCCAGAGCCGAGATATCGAAGGTCAAAATTTTGACCAGAAAAAAAAAACATAAGGGGTAACACTGTCATTTATTTTTTTTGGCCGAAATTTTGACCCCCTCCGATCTTCTTGAAACTCTGGATTCTGACAGAGGGCCACGAGACTTCGACCAGCGCGCAAAAATGGAGGCTCTAGACCCTTCCAGAGCCGAGATATCGAAGGTCAAAATTTTGACCAGAAAAAAAAACATAAGGGGTAACATTGTCATTTTTTTTTTTTTGGCCGAAATTTTGACCCCATCCGATCTTCTTGAAACTCTGGATTCTGACAGAGGGCCACGAGACTTCGACCAGCGCGCAAAAATGGAGGCTCTAGACCCTTCCAGAGCCGAGATATCGAAGGTCAAAATTTTGACCAGAAAAAAAAACATAAGGGGTAACACTGTCATTTTTTTTTTTTGGCCGAAATTTTGACCCCCTCCGATCTTCTTCAAACTCTGGATTCTGACAGAGGGCCACGAGACTTCGACCAGCGCGCAAAAATGGAGGCTCTAGACCCTTCCAGAGCCGAGATATCGAAGGTCAAAATTTTGACCAGAAAAAAAAACATAAGGGGTAACACTGTCATTTTTTTTTTGGCCGAAATTTTGACCCCCTCCGATCTTCTTGAAACTCTGGATTCTGACAGAGGGCAACGAGACTTCGACCAGCGCGCAAAAATGGAGGCTCTAGACCCTTCCAGAGCCGAGATATCGGATGTCAAAGTTTTGACCTGAAAAAAAAACATAAGGGGTAACACTGTCGTTTTTGGCCGAAATTTTGACCCCCTCCGATCTTCTTGAAACTCTGGATTCTGACAGAGGGCCACGAGACTTCGACCAGCGCGCAAAAATGGAGGCTCTAGACCCTTCCAGAGCCGAGATATCGGATGTCAAAGTTTTGACCTGAAAAAAAAAAACATAAGGGGTAACACTGTCGTTTTTGGACGAAATTTTGACCCCCTCCGATCTTCTTGAAACTCTGGATTCTGACAGAGGGCCACGAGACTTCGACCAGCGCGCAAAAATGGAGGCTCTAGACCCTTCCAGAGCCGAGATATCGGATGTGAAAGTTTTGACCTGAAAAAAAAAACATAAGGGGTAACACTGTCGTTTTTGGCCGAAATTTTGACCCCCTCCGATCTTCTTGAAACTCTGGATTCTGATAAAGGGCCACGAGACTTCGACCAGCGCGCAAAAATGGAGGCTCTAGACCCTTCCAGAGCCGAGATATCGGATGTCAAAGTTTTGACCTGAAAAAAAAAACATAAGGGGTAACACTGTCGTTTTTGGCCGAAATTTTGACCCCCTCCGATCTTCTTGAAACTCTGGATTCTGACAGAGGGCCACGAGACTTCGACCAGCGCGCAAAAATGGAGGCTCTAGACCCTTCCAGAGCCGAGATATCGGATGTCAAAGTTTTGACCTGAAAAAAAAAACATAAGGGGTAACACTGTCGTTTTTGGCCGAAATTTTGACCCCCTCCGATCTTCTTGAAACTCTGGATTCTGACAGAGGGCCACGAGACTTCGACCAGCGCGCAAAAAAGGAGGCTCTAGACCCTTCCAGAGCCGAGATATCGGATGTCAAAGTTTTGACCTGAAAAAAAACATAAGGGGTAACACTGTCGTTTTTGGCCGAAATTTTGACGCCCTCCGATCTTCTTGAAACTCTGGATTCTGACAGAGGGCCACGAGACTTCGACCAGCGCGCAAAAATGGAGGCTCTAGACCCTTCCAGATCCGAGACATCGGATGTGAAAGTTTTGACCTGAAAAAAAAAACATAAGGGGTAACACTGTCGTTTTTGTTCGAAATTTTGACCCCCTCCGATCTTCTTGAAACTCTGGATTCTGACAGAGGGCCACGAGACTTCGACCAGCGCGCAAAAATGGAGGCTCTAGACCCTTCCAGAGCCGAGATATCGGATGTCAAAGTTTTGACCTGAAAAAAAAAAACATAAGGGGTAACACTGTCGTTTTTGGCCGAAATTTTGACCCCCTCCGATCTTCTTGAAACTGTGGATTCTGACAGAGGGCCACGAGACTTCGACCAGCGCGCAAAAATGGAGGCTCTAGACCCTCCCAGAGCCGAGATATCGGATGTCAAAGTTTTGACCTGAAAAAAAACATAAGGGGTAACACTGTCATTTTTTTTTTTTGGCCGAAATTTTGACCCCCTCCGATCTTCTTGAAACTCTGGATTCTGACAGAGGGCCACGAGACTTCGACCAGCGCGCAAAAATGGAGGCTCTAGACCCTTCCAGAGCCGAGATATCGAAGGTCAAAATTTTGACCAGAAAAAAAAACATAAGGGGTAACACTGTCATTTTTTTTTTTTTGGCCGAAATTTTGACCCCCTCCGATCTTCTTGAAACTCTGGATTCTGACAGAGGGCCACGAGACTTCGACCAGCGCGCAAAAATGGAGGCTCTAGACCCTTCCAGAGCCGAGATATCGAAGGTCAAAATTTTGACCAGAAAAAAAAAACATAAGAGGTAACACTGTCCTTTTTTTTTTTTTGGCCGAAATTTTGACCCCCTCCGATCTTCTTGAAACTCTGGATTCTGACAGAGGGCCACGAGACTTTGACCAGCGTGCAAAAATGGAGGCTCTAGACCATTCCAGAGCCGAGATATCGAAGGTCAAAATTTTGACCAGAAAAAAAAAACATAAGGGGTAACACTGTCATTTTTTTTTTTGGCCGAAATTTTGACCCCCTCCGATCTTCTTGAAACTCTGGATTCTGACAGAGGGCCACGAGACTTTGACCAGCGCGCAAAAATGGAAGCTCTAGACCCTTCCAGAGCCGAGATATCGAAGGTCAAAATTTTGACCAGAAAAAAAAACATAAGGGGTAACACTGTCATTTTTTTTTTTTGGCCGAAATTTTGACCCCCTCCGATCTTCTTGAAACTCTGGATTCTGACAGAGGGCCACGAGACTTCGACCAGCACGCAAAAATTGAGGGTCTAGACCCTCCCAGAGCCGAGATATCGAAGGTCAAAATTTTGACCAGAAAAAAAAAACATAAGGGGTAACACTGTCATTTATTTTTTTTGGCCGAAATTTTGACCCCCTCCGATCTTCTTGAAACTCTGGATTCTGACAGAGGGCCACGAGACTTCGACCAGCGCGCAAAAATGGAGGCTCTAGACCCTTCCAGAGCCGAGATATCGAAGGTCAAAATTTTGACCAGAAAAAAAAACATAAGGGGTAACACTGTCATTTTTTTTTTTGGGCCGAAATTTTGACCCCCTCCGATCTTCTTCAAACTCTGGATTCTGACAGAGGGCCACGAGACTTTGACCAGCGCGCAAAAATGGAGGCTCTAGACCCTTCCAGAGCTGAGATATCGAAGGTCAAAATTTTGACCAGAAAAAAAAAAAAACATAAGGGGTAACAGTGTCATTTTTTTTTTTTTTGGCCGAAATTTTGACCCCCTCCGATCTTCTTGAAACTCTGGATTCTGATAAAGGGCCACGAGACTTCGACCAGCGCGCAAAAATGGAGGCTCTAGACCCTTCCAGAGCCGAGATATCGGATGTCAAAGTTTTGACCTGAAAAAAAAAACATAAGGGGTAACACTGTCGTTTTTGGCCGAAATTTTGACCCCCTCCGATCTTCTTGAAACTCTGGATTCTGACAGAGGGCCACGAGACTTCGACCAGCGCGCAAAAATGGAGGCTCTAGACCCTTCCAGAGCCGAGATATCGGATGTCAAAGTTTTGACCTGAAAAAAAAAACATAAGGGGTAACACTGTCGTTTTTGGCCGAAATTTTGACCCCCTCCGATCTTCTTGAAACTCTGGATTCTGACAGAGGGCCACGAGACTTCGACCAGCGCGCAAAAAAGGAGGCTCTAGACCCTTCCAGAGCCGAGATATCGGATGTCAAAGTTTTGACCTGAAAAAAAACATAAGGGGTAACACTGTCGTTTTTGGCCGAAATTTTGACGCCCTCCGATCTTCTTGAAACTCTGGATTCTGACAGAGGGCCACGAGACTTCGACCAGCGCGCAAAAATGGAGGCTCTAGACCCTTCCAGATCCGAGACATCGGATGTGAAAGTTTTGACCTGAAAAAAAAAACATAAGGGGTAACACTGTCGTTTTTGTTCGAAATTTTGACCCCCTCCGATCTTCTTGAAACTCTGGATTCTGACAGAGGGCCACGAGACTTCGACCAGCGCGCAAAAATGGAGGCTCTAGACCCTTCCAGAGCCGAGATATCGGATGTCAAAGTTTTGACCTGAAAAAAAAAAACATAAGGGGTAACACTGTCGTTTTTGGCCGAAATTTTGACCCCCTCCGATCTTCTTGAAACTGTGGATTCTGACAGAGGGCCACGAGACTTCGACCAGCGCGCAAAAATGGAGGCTCTAGACCCTCCCAGAGCCGAGATATCGGATGTCAAAGTTTTGACCTGAAAAAAAACATAAGGGGTAACACTGTCATTTTTTTTTTTTGGCCGAAATTTTGACCCCCTCCGATCTTCTTGAAACTCTGGATTCTGACAGAGGGCCACGAGACTTCGACCAGCGCGCAAAAATGGAGGCTCTAGACCCTTCCAGAGCCGAGATATCGAAGGTCAAAATTTTGACCAGAAAAAAAAACATAAGGGGTAACACTGTCATTTTTTTTTTTTTGGCCGAAATTTTGACCCCCTCCGATCTTCTTGAAACTCTGGATTCTGACAGAGGGCCACGAGACTTCGACCAGCGCGCAAAAATGGAGGCTCTAGACCCTTCCAGAGCCGAGATATCGAAGGTCAAAATTTTGACCAGAAAAAAAAAACATAAGAGGTAACACTGTCCTTTTTTTTTTTTTGGCCGAAATTTTGACCCCCTCCGATCTTCTTGAAACTCTGGATTCTGACAGAGGGCCACGAGACTTTGACCAGCGTGCAAAAATGGAGGCTCTAGACCATTCCAGAGCCGAGATATCGAAGGTCAAAATTTTGACCAGAAAAAAAAAACATAAGGGGTAACACTGTCATTTTTTTTTTGGCCGAAATTTTGACCCCCTCCGATCTTCTTGAAACTCTGGATTCTGACAGAGGGCCACGAGACTTTGACCAGCGCGCAAAAATGGAAGCTCTAGACCCTTCCAGAGCCGAGATATCGAAGGTCAAAATTTTGACCAGAAAAAAAAACATAAGGGGTAACACTGTCATTTTTTTTTTTTGGCCGAAATTTTGACCCCCTCCGATCTTCTTGAAACTCTGGATTCTGACAGAGGGCCACGAGACTTCGACCAGCACGCAAAAATTGAGGGTCTAGACCCTCCCAGAGCCGAGATATCGAAGGTCAAAATTTTGACCAGAAAAAAAAAACATAAGGGGTAACACTGTCATTTATTTTTTTTGGCCGAAATTTTGACCCCCTCCGATCTTCTTGAAACTCTGGATTCTGACAGAGGGCCACGAGACTTCGACCAGCGCGCAAAAATGGAGGCTCTAGACCCTTCCAGAGCCGAGATATCGAAGGTCAAAATTTTGACCAGAAAAAAAAACATAAGGGGTAACACTGTCATTTTTTTTTTTGGGCCGAAATTTTGACCCCCTCCGATCTTCTTCAAACTCTGGATTCTGACAGAGGGCCACGAGACTTTGACCAGCGCGCAAAAATGGAGGCTCTAGACCCTTCCAGAGCTGAGATATCGAAGGTCAAAATTTTGACCAGAAAAAAAAAAAAACATAAGGGGTAACAGTGTCATTTTTTTTTTTTTTGGCCGAAATTTTCACCCCCTCCGATCTTCTTCAAACTCTGGATTCTGACAGAGGGCCACGAGACTTCGACCAGCGCGCAAAAACGGAGGCTCTAGACCCTTCCAGAGCCGAGATATCAAAGGTCAAAATTTTGACCAGAAAAAAAAACATAAGGGGTAACACTGTCATTTTTTTTTTGGCCGAAATTTTGACCCCCTCCGATCTTCTTGAAACTCTGGATTCTGACAGAGGGCCACGAGACTTCGACCAGCGCGCAAAAATGGAGGCTCTAGACCCTTCCAGAGCCGAGATATCGAAGGTCAAAATTTTGACCAGAAAAAAAAACATAAGGGGTAACACTGTCATTTTTTTTTTTGGCCGAAATTTTGACCCCCTCCGATCTTCTTGAAACTCTGGATTCTGACAGAGGGCCACGAGACTTCGACCAGCGCGCAAAAATGGAGGCTCTAGACCCTTCCAGAGCCGAGATATCGAAGGTCAAAATTTTGACCAGAAAAAAAAACATAAGGGGTAACACTGTCATTTTTTTTTTTTTTGGCCGAAATTTTGACCCCCTCCGATCTTCTTGAAACTCTGGATTCTGACAGAGGGCCACGAGACTTCGACCAGCGCGCAAAAATGGAGGCTCTAGACCCTTCCAGAGCCGAGATATCGAAGGTCAAAATTTTGACCAGAAAAAAAAAACATAAGAGGTAACACTGTCCTTTTTTTTTTTGGCCGAAATTTTGACCCCCTCCGATCTTCTTGAAACTCTGGATTCTGACAGAGGGCCACGAGACTTTGACCAGCGCGCAAAAATGGAGGCTCTAGACCCTTCCAGAGCCGAGATATCGAAGGTCAAAATTTTGACCAGAAAAAAAAACATAAGGGGTAACACTGTCATTTTTTTTTTGGCCGAAATTTTGACCCCCTCCGATCTTCTTCAAACTCTGGATTCTGACAGAGGGCCACGAGACTTCGACCAGCGCGCAAAAATGGAGGCTCTAGACCCTTCCAGAGCCGAGATATCGAAGGTCAAAATTTTGACCAGAAAAAAAAACATAAGGGGTAACACTGTCATTTTTTTTTTTGGCCGAAATTTTGACCCCCTCTGATCTTCTTGAAACTCTGGATTCTGACAGAGGGCCACGAGACTTTGACCAGCGCGCAAAAATGGAGGCTCTAGACCCTTCCAGAGCCGAGATATCGAAGGTCAAAATTTTGACCAGGAAAAAAAACATAAGGGGTAACACTGTCATTTTTTTTTTTTGGCCGAAATTTTGACCCTCTCCGATCTTCTTGAAACTCTGGATTCTGACAGAGGGCCACGAGACTTCGACCAGCGCGCAAAAATGGAGGCTCTGGACCCTTCCAGAGCCGAGATATCGAAGGTCAAAATTTTGACCAGAAAAAAAAACATAAGGGGTAACACTGTCATTTTTTTTTTTTTGGCCGAAATTTTGACCCCCTCCGATCTTCTTGAAACTCTGGATTCTGACAGAGGGCCACGAGACTTCGACCAGCGCGCAAAAATGGAGGCTCTAGACCCTTCCAGAGCCGAGATATCGAAGGTCAAAATTTTGACCAGAAAAAAAAACACAGGGGGTAACACTGTCATTTTTTTTTTTGGCCGAAATTTTGACCCCCTCCGATCTTCTTGAAACTCTGGATTCTGACAGAGGGCCACGAGACTTCGACCAGCGCGCAAAAATGGAGGCTCTAGACCCTTCCAGAGCCGAGATATCGAAGGTCAAAATTTTGACCAGAAAAAAAAAACATAAGGGGTAACACTGTCATTTTTTTTTTTGGCCGAAATTTTGACCCCCTCCGATCTTCTTGAAACTCTGGATTCTGACAGAGGGCCACGAGACTTTGACCAGCGCGCAAAAATGGAGGCTCTAGACCCTTCCAGAGCCGAGATATCGAAGGTCAAAATTTTGACCAGAAAAAAAAACATAAGGGGTAACACTGTCATTTTTTTTTTTTGGCCGAAATTTTGACCCCCTCCGATCTTCTTGAAACTCTGGATTCTGACAGAGGGCCACGAGACTTCGACCAGCACGCAAAAATGGAGGCTCTAGACCCTCCCAGAGCCGAGATATCGAAGGTCAAAATTTTGACCAGAAAAAAAAAACATAAGGGGTAACACTGTCATTTATTTTTTTTGGCCGAAATTTTGACCCCCTCCGATCTTCTTGAAACTCTGGATTCTGACAGAGGGCCACGAGACTTCGACCAGCGCGCAAAAATGGAGGCTCTAGACCCTTCCAGAGCCGAGATATCGAAGGTCAAAATTTTGACCAGAAAAAAAAACATAAGGGGTAACACTGTCATTTTTTTTTTTTTGGCCGAAATTTTGACCCCATCCGATCTTCTTGAAACTCTGGATTCTGACAGAGGGCCACGAGACTTCGACCAGCGCGCAAAAATGGAGGCTCTAGACCCTTCCAGAGCCGAGATATCGAAGGTCAAAATTTTGACCAGAAAAAAAAACATAAGGGGTAACACTGTCATTTTTTTTTTTTGGCCGAAATTTTGACCCCCTCCGATCTTCTTCAAACTCTGGATTCTGACAGAGGGCCACGAGACTTCGACCAGCGCGCAAAAATGGAGGCTCTAGACCCTTCCAGAGCCGAGATATCGAAGGTCAAAATTTTGACCAGAAAAAAAAACATAAGGGGTAACACTGTCATTTTTTTTTTTTGGCCGAAATTTTGACCCCCTCCGATCTTCTTGAAACTCTGGATTCTGACAGAGGGCCACGAGACTTCGACCAGCGCGCAAAAATGGAGGCTCTAGACCCTTCCAGAGCCGAGATATCGAAGGTCAAAATTTTGACCAGAAAAAAAAACATAAGGGGTAACACTGTCATTTTTTTTTTTTGGCCGAAATTTTGACCCCCTCCGATCTTCTTGAAACTCTGGATTCTGACAGAGGGCCACGAGACTTCGACCAGCGCGCAAAAATGGAGGCTCTAGACCCTTCCAGAGCCGAGATATCGAAGGTCAAAATTTTGACCAGAAAAAAAAAAACATAAGAGGTAACACTGTCCTTTTTTTTTTTTGGCCGAAATTTTGACCCCCTCCGATCTTCTTGAAACTCTGGATTCTGACAGAGGGCCACGAGACTTTGACCAGCGCGCAAAAATGGAGGCTCTAGACCCTTCCAGAGCCGAGATATCGAAGGTCAAAATTTTGACCAGAAAAAAAAACATAAGGGGTAACACTGTCATTTTTTTTTTTTGGCCGAAATTTTGACCCCCTCCGATCTTCTTGAAACTCTGGATTCTGACAGAGGGCCACGAGACTTCGACCAGCGCGCAAAAATGGAGGCTCTAGACCCTTCCAGAGCCGAGATATCGAAGGTCAAAATTTTGACCAGAAAAAAAAACACAAGGGGTAACACTGTCATTTTTTTTTTTGGCCGAAATTTTGACCCCCTCCGATCTTCTTGAAACTCTGGATTCTGACAGAGGGCCACGAGACTTCGACCAGCGCGCAAAAATGGAGGCTCTAGACCCTTCCAGAGCCGAGATATCGAAGGTCAAAATTTTGACCAGAAAAAAAAAAACATAAGGGGTAACACTGTCATTTTTTTTTTTTGGCCGAAATTTTGACCCCCTCCGATCTTCTTGAAACTCTGGATTCTGACAGAGGGCCACGAGACTTTGACCAGCGCGCAAAAATGGAGGCTCTAGACCCTTCCAGAGCCGAGATATCGAAGGTCAAAATTTTGACCAGAAAAAAAACATAAGGGGTAACACTGTCATTTTTTTTTTTTTGGCCGAAATTTTGACCCCCTCCGATCTTCTTGAAACTCTGGATTCTGACAGAGGGCCACGAGACTTCGACCAGCACGCAAAAATGGAGGCTCTAGACCCTCCCAGAGCCGAGATATCGAAGGTCAAAATTTTGACCAGAAAAAAAAAACATAAGGGGTAACACTGTCATTTATTTTTTTTGGCCGAAATTTTGACCCCCTCCGATCTTCTTGAAACTCTGGATTCTGACAGAGGGCCACGAGACTTCGACCAGCGCGCAAAAATGGAGGCTCTAGACCCTTCCAGAGCCGAGATATCGAAGGTCAAAATTTTGACCAGAAAAAAAAAACATAAGGGGTAACATTGTCATTTTTTTTTTTTTTGGCCGAAATTTTGACCCCATCCGATCTTCTTGAAACTCTGGATTCTGACAGAGGGCCACGAGACTTCGACCAGCGCGCAAAAATGGAGGCTCTAGACCCTTCCAGAGCCGAGATATCGAAGGTCAAAATTTTGACCAGAAAAAAAAACATAAGGGGTAACACTGTCATTTTTTTTTTTTGGCCGAAATTTTGACCCCCTCCGATCTTCTTCAAACTCTGGATTCTGACAGAGGGCCACGAGACTTCGACCAGCGCGCAAAAATGGAGGCTCTAGACCCTTCCAGAGCCGAGATATCGAAGGTCAAAATTTTGACCAGAAAAAAAAACATAAGGGGTAACACTGTCATTTTTTTTTTTGGCCGAAATTTTGACCCCCTCCGATCTTCTTGAAACTCTGGATTCTGACAGAGGGCAACGAGACTTCGACCAGCGCGCAAAAATGGAGGCTCTAGACCCTTCCAGAGCCGAGATATCGGATGTCAAAGTTTTGACCTGAAAAAAAAACATAAGGGGTAACACTGTCGTTTTTGGACGAAATTTTGACCCCCTCCGATCTTCTTGAAACTCTGGATTCTGACAGAGGGCCACGAGACTTCGACCAGCGCGCAAAAATGGAGGCTCTAGACCCTTCCAGAGCCGAGATATCGGATGTCAAAGTTTTGACCTGAAAAAAAAAACATAAGGGGTAACACTGTCGTTTTTGGACGAAATTTTGACCCCCTCCGATCTTCTTGAAACTCTGGATTCTGACAGAGGGCCACGAGACTTCGACCAGCGCGCAAAAATGGAGGCTCTAGACCCTTCCAGAGCCGAGATATCGGATGTGAAAGTTTTGACCTGAAAAAAAAAACATAAGGGGTAACACTGTCGTTTTTGGCCGAAATTTTGACCCCCTCCGATCTTCTTGAAACTCTGGATTCTGATAAAGGGCCACGAGACTTCGACCAGCGCGCAAAAATGGAGGCTCTAGACCCTTCCAGAGCCGAGATATCGGATGTCAAAGTTTTGACCTGAAAAAAAAAACATAAGGGGTAACACTGTCGTTTTTGGCCGAAATTTTGACCCCCTCCGATCTTCTTGAAACTCTGGATTCTGACAGAGGGCCACGAGACTTCGACCAGCGCGCAAAAATGGAGGCTCTAGACCCTTCCAGAGCCGAGATATCGGATGTCAAAGTTTTGACCTGAAAAAAAAAACATAAGGGGTAACACTGTCGTTTTTGGCCGAAATTTTGACCCCCTCCGATCTTCTTGAAACTCTGGATTCTGACAGAGGGCCACGAGACTTCGACCAGCGCGCAAAAATGGAGGCTCTAGACCCTTCCAGAGCCGAGATATCGGATGTCAAAGTTTTGACCTGAAAAAAAACATAAGGGGTAACACTGTCGTTTTTGGCCGAAATTTTGACGCCCTCCGATCTTCTTGAAACTCTGGATTCTGACAGAGGGCCACGAGACTTCGACCAGCGCGCAAAAATGGAGGCTCTAGACCCTTCCAGATCCGAGACATCGGATGTGAAAGTTTTGACCTGAAAAAAAAAACATAAGGGGTAACACTGTCGTTTTTGTTCGAAATTTTGACCCCCTCCGATCTTCTTGAAACTCTGGATTCTGACAGAGGGCCACGAGACTTCGACCAGCGCGCAAAAATGGAGGCTCTAGACCCTTCCAGAGCCGAGAAATCGGATGTCAAAGTTTTGACCTGAAAAAAAAAAAACATAAGGGGTAACACTGTCGTTTTTGGCCGAAATTTTGACCCCCTCCGATCTTCTTGAAACTGTGGATTCTGACAGAGGGCCACGAGACTTCGACCAGCGCGCAAAAATGGAGGCTCTAGACCCTCCCAGAGCCGAGATATCGGATGTCAAAGTTTTGACCTGAAAAAAAACATAAGGGGTAACACTGTCATTTTTTTTTTTTTGGCCGAAATTTTGACCCCCTCCGATCTTCTTGAAACTCTGGATTCTGACAGAGGGCCACGAGACTTCGACCAGCGCGCAAAAATGGAGGCTCTAGACCCTTCCAGAGCCGAGATATCGAAGGTCAAAATTTTGACCAGAAAAAAAAACATAAGGGGTAACACTGTCATTTTTTTTTTTTTGGCCGAAATTTTGACCCCCTCCGATCTTCTTGAAACTCTGGATTCTGACAGAGGGCCACGAGACTTCGACCAGCGCGCAAAAATGGAGGCTCTAGACCCTTCCAGAGCCGAGATATCGAAGGTCAAAATTTTGACCAGAAAAAAAAAACATAAGAGGTAACACTGTCCTTTTTTTTTTTTGGCCGAAATTTTGACCCCCTCCGATCTTCTTGAAACTCTGGATTCTGACAGAGGGCCACGAGACTTTGACCAGCGTGCAAAAATGGAGGCTCTAGACCATTCCAGAGCCGAGATATCGAAGGTCAAAATTTTGACCAGAAAAAAAAAACATAAGGGGTAACACTGTCATTTTTTTTTTTGGCCGAAATTTTGACCCCCTCCGATCTTCTTGAAACTCTGGATTCTGACAGAGGGCCACGAGACTTTGACCAGCGCGCAAAAATGGAAGCTCTAGACCCTTCCAGAGCCGAGATATCGAAGGTCAAAATTTTGACCAGAAAAAAAAACATAAGGGGTAACACTGTCATTTTTTTTTTTTTGGCCGAAATTTTGACCCCCTCCGATCTTCTTGAAACTCTGGATTCTGACAGAGGGCCACGAGACTTCGACCAGCACGCAAAAATTGAGGCTCTAGACCCTCCCAGAGCCGAGATATCGAAGGTCAAAATTTTGACCAGAAAAAAAAAACATAAGGGGTAACACTGTCATTTATTTTTTTTGGCCGAAATTTTGACCCCCTCCGATCTTCTTGAAACTCTGGATTCTGACAGAGGGCCACGAGACTTCGACCAGCGCGCAAAAATGGAGGCTCTAGACCCTTCCAGAGCCGAGATATCGAAGGTCAAAATTTTGACCAGAAAAAAAAACATAAGGGGTAACACTGTCATTTTTTTTTTTGGGCCGAAATTTTGACCCCCTCCGATCTTCTTCAAACTCTGGATTCTGACAGAGGGCCACGAGACTTTGACCAGCGCGCAAAAATGGAGGCTCTAGACCCTTCCAGAGCTGAGATATCGAAGGTCAAAATTTTGACCAGAAAAAAAAAAAACATAAGGGGTAACAGTGTCATTTTTTTTTTTTTTTGGCCGAAATTTTCACCCCCTCCGATCTTCTTCAAACTCTGGATTCTGACAGAGGGCCACGAGACTTCGACCAGCGCGCAAAAACGGAGGCTCTAGACCCTTCCAGAGCCGAGATATCAAAGGTCAAAATTTTGACCAGAAAAAAAAACATAAGGGGTAACACTGTCATTTTTTTTTTGGCCGAAATTTTGACCCCCTCCGATCTTCTTGAAACTCTGGATTCTGACAGAGGGCCACGAGACTTCGACCAGCGCGCAAAAATGGAGGCTCTAGACCCTTCCAGAGCCGAGATATCGAAGGTCAAAATTTTGACCAGAAAAAAAAACATAAGGGGTAACACTGTCATTTTTTTTTTTGGCCGAAATTTTGACCCCCTCCGATCTTCTTGAAACTCTGGATTCTGACAGAGGGCCACGAGACTTCGACCAGCGCGCAAAAATGGAGGCTCTAGACCCTTCCAGAGCCGAGATATCGAAGGTCAAAATTTTGACCAGAAAAAAAAACATAAGGGGTAACACTGTCATTTTTTTTTTTTTTGGCCGAAATTTTGACCCCCTCCGATCTTCTTGAAACTCTGGATTCTGACAGAGGGCCACGAGACTTCGACCAGCGCGCAAAAATGGAGGCTCTAGACCCTTCCAGAGCCGAGATATCGAAGGTCAAAATTTTGACCAGAAAAAAAAACATAAGGGGTAACACTGTCATTTTTTTTTTTGGCCGAAATTTTGACCCCCTCTGATCTTCTTGAAACTCTGGATTCTGACAGAGGGCCACGAGACTTTGACCAGCGCGCAAAAATGGAGGCTCTAGACCCTTCCAGAGCCGAGATATCGAAGGTCAAAATTTTGACCAGGAAAAAAAACATAAGGGGTAACACTGTCATTTTTTTTTTTGGCCGAAATTTTGACCCTCTCCGATCTTCTTGAAACTCTGGATTCTGACAGAGGGCCACGAGACTTCGACCAGCGCGCAAAAATGGAGGCTCTGGACCCTTCCAGAGCCGAGATATCGAAGGTCAAAATTTTGACCAGAAAAAAAAACATAAGGGGTAACACTGTCATTTTTTTTTTTTTGGCCGAAATTTTGACCCCCTCCGATCTTCTTGAAACTCTGGATTCTGACAGAGGGCCACGAGACTTCGACCAGCGCGCAAAAATGGAGGCTCTAGACCCTTCCAGAGCCGAGATATCGAAGGTCAAAATTTTGACCAGAAAAAAAAACACAGGGGGTAACACTGTCATTTTTTTTTTTGGCCGAAATTTTGACCCCCTCCGATCTTCTTGAAACTCTGGATTCTGACAGAGGGCCACGAGACTTCGACCAGCGCGCAAAAATGGAGGCTCTAGACCCTTCCAGAGCCGAGATATCGAAGGTCAAAATTTTGACCAGAAAAAAAAAAACATAAGGGGTAACACTGTCATTTTTTTTTTTGGCCGAAATTTTGACCCCCTCCGATCTTCTTGAAACTCTGGATTCTGACAGAGGGCCACGAGACTTTGACCAGCGCGCAAAAATGGAGGCTCTAGACCCTTCCAGAGCCGAGATATCGAAGGTCAAAATTTTGACCAGAAAAAAAAACATAAGGGGTAACACTGTCATTTTTTTTTTTTGGCCGAAATTTTGACACCCTCCGATCTTCTTGAAACTCTGGATTCTGACAGAGGGCCACGAGACTTCGACCAGCACGCAAAAATGGAGGCTCTAGACCCTCCCAGAGCCGAGATATCGAAGGTCAAAATTTTGACCAGAAAAAAAAAACATAAGGGGTAACACTGTCATTTATTTTTTTTGGCCGAAATTTTGACCCCCTCCGATCTTCTTGAAACTCTGGATTCTGACAGAGGGCCACGAGACTTCGACCAGCGCGCAAAAATGGAGGCTCTAGACCCTTCCAGAGCCGAGATATCGAAGGTCAAAATTTTGACCAGAAAAAAAAACATAAGGGGTAACACTGTCATTTTTTTTTTTTGGCCGAAATTTTGACCCCATCCGATCTTCTTGAAACTCTGGATTCTGACAGAGGGCCACGAGACTTCGACCAGCGCGCAAAAATGGAGGCTCTAGACCCTTCCAGAGCCGAGATATCGAAGGTCAAAATTTTGACCAGAAAAAAAAAACATAAGGGGTAACACTGTCATTTTTTTTTTTTGGCCGAAATTTTGACCCCCTCCGATCTTCTTCAAACTCTGGATTCTGACAGAGGGCCACGAGACTTCGACCAGCGCGCAAAAATGGAGGCTCTAGACCCTTCCAGAGCCGAGATATCGAAGGTCAAAATTTTGACCAGAAAAAAAAACATAAGGGGTAACACTGTCATTTTTTTTTTTTGGCCGAAATTTTGACCCCCTCCGATCTTCTTGAAACTCTGGATTCTGACAGAGGGCCACGAGACTTCGACCAGCGCGCAAAAATGGAGGCTCTAGACCCTTCCAGAGCCGAGATATCGAAGGTCAAAATTTTGACCAGAAAAAAAAACATAAGGGGTAACACTGTCATTTTTTTTTTTTTGGCCGAAATTTTGACCCCCTCCGATCTTCTTGAAACTCTGGATTCTGACAGAGGGCCACGAGACTTCGACCAGCGCGCAAAAATGGAGGCTCTAGACCCTTCCAGAGCCGAGATATCGAAGGTCAAAATTTTGACCAGAAAAAAAAAAACATAAGAGGTAACACTGTCCTTTTTTTTTTTTGGCCGAAATTTTGACCCCCTCCGATCTTCTTGAAACTCTGGATTCTGACAGAGGGCCACGAGACTTTGACCAGCGCGCAAAAATGGAGGCTCTAGACCCTTCCAGAGCCGAGATATCGAAGGTCAAAATTTTGACCAGAAAAAAAAACATAAGGGGTAACACTGTCATTTTTTTTTTTGGCCGAAATTTTGACCCCCTCCGATCTTCTTCAAACTCTGGATTCTGACAGAGGGCCACGAGACTTCGACCAGCGCGCAAAAATGGAGGCTCTAGACCCTTCCAGAGCCGAGATATCGAAGGTCAAAATTTTGACCAGAAAAAAAAACATAAGGGGTAACACTGTCATTTTTTTTTTTTTGGCCAAAATTTTGACCCCCTCCGATCTTCTTGAAACTCTGGATTCTGACAGAGGGCCACGAGACTTTGACCAGCGCGCAAAAATGGAGGCTCTAGACCCTTCCAGAGCCGAGATATCGAAGGTCAAAATTTTGACCAGGAAAAAAAACATAAGGGGTAACACTGTCATTTTTTTTTTTTTGGCCGAAATTTTTACCCTCTCCGATCTTCTTGAAACTCTGGATTCTGACAGAGGGCCACGAGACTTCGACCAGCGCGCAAAAATGGAGGCTCTAGACCCTTCCAGAGCCGAGATATCGAAGGTCAAAATTTTGACCAGAAAAAAAAACATAAGGGGTAACACTGTCATTTTTTTTTTTTTGGCCGAAATTTTGACCCCCTCCGATCTTCTTGAAACTCTGGATTCTGACAGAGGGCCACGAGACTTCGACCAGCGCGCAAAAATGGAGGCTCTAGACCCTTCCAGAGCCGAGATATCGAAGGTCAAAATTTTGACCAGAAAAAAAAACACAAGGGGTAACACTGTCATTTTTTTTTTTTGGCCGAAATTTTGACCCCCTCCGATCTTCTTGAAACTCTGGATTCTGACAGAGGGCCACGAGACTTCGACCAGCGCGCAAAAATGGAGGCTCTAGACCCTTCCAGAGCCGAGATATCGAAGGTCAAAATTTTGACCAGAAAAAAAAAAACATAAGGGGTAACACTGTCATTTTTTTTTTTGGCCGAAATTTTGACCCCCTCCGATCTTCTTGAAACTCTGGATTCTGACAGAGGGCCACGAGACTTTGACCAGCGCGCAAAAATGGAGGCTCTAGACCCTTCCAGAGCCGAGATATCGAAGGTCAAAATTTTGACCAGAAAAAAAAACATAAGGGGTAACACTGTCATTTTTTTTTTTGGCCGAAATTTTGACCCCCTCCGATCTTCTTGAAACTCTGGATTCTGACAGAGGGCCACGAGACTTCGACCAGCGCGCAAAAATGGAGGCTCTAGACCCTTCCAGAGCCGAGATATCGAAGGTCAAAATTTTGACCAGAAAAAAAAAACATAAGGGGTAACACTGTCATTTTTGGCCGAAATTTTGACCCCCTCCGATCTTCTTGAAACTCTGGATTCTGACAGAGGGCCACGAGACTTCGACCAGCGCGCAAAAATGGAGGCTCTAGACCCTTCCAGAGCCGAGATATCGAAGGTCAAAATTTTGACCAGAAAAAAAAACATAAGGGGTAACACTGTCATTTTTTTTTTTTTTGGCCGAAATTTTGACCCCATCCGATCTTCTTGAAACTCTGGATTCTGACAGAGGGCCACGAGACTTCGACCAGCGCGCAAAAATGGAGGCTCTAGACCCTTCCAGAGCCGAGATATCGAAGGTCAAAATTTTGACCAGAAAAAAAAAAACATAAGGGGTAACACTGTCATTTTTTTTTTTGGGCCGAAATTTTGACCCCCTCCGATCTTCTTCAAACTCTGGATTCTGACAGAGGGCCACGAGACTTCGACCAGCGCGCAAAAATGGAGGCTCTAGACCCTTCCAGAGCCGAGATATCGAAGGTCAAAATTTTGACCAGAAAAAAAAACATAAGGGGTAACACTGTCATTTTTTTTTTTGGCCGAAATTTTGACCCCCTCCGATCTTCTTGAAACTCTGGATTCTGACAGAGGGCCACGAGACTTCGACCAGCGCGCAAAAATGGAGGCTCTAGACCCTTCCAGAGCCGAGATATCGGATGTCAAAGTTTTGACCTGAAAAAAAAACATAAGGGGTAACACTGTCGTTTTTGGCCGAAATTTTGACCCCCTCCGATCTTCTTGAAACTCTGGATTCTGACAGAGGGCCACGAGACTTCGACCAGCGCGCAAAAATGGAGGCTCTAGACCCTTCCAGAGCCGAGATATCAGATGTCAAAGTTTTGACCTGAAAAAAAAAACATAAGGGGTAACACTGTCGTTTTTGGCCGAAATTTTGACCCCCTCCGATCTTCTTGAAACTCTGGATTCTGACAGAGGGCCACGAGACTTCGACCAGCGCGCAAAAATGGAGGCTCTAGACCCTCCCAGAGCCGAGATATCGGATGTCAAAGTTTTGACCTGAAAAAAAAACATAAGGGGTAACACTGTCATTTTTTTTTTTTGGCCGAAATTTTGACCCCCTCCGATCTTCTTGAAACTCTGGATTCTGACAGAGGGCCACGAGACTTCGACCAGCGCGCAAAAATGGAGGCTCTAGACCCTTCCAGAGCCGAGATATCGAAGGTCAAAATTTTGACCAGAAAAAAAAACATAAGGGGTAACACTGTCATTTTTTTTTTTGGCCGAAATTTTGACCCCCTCCGATCTTCTTGAAACTCTGGATTCTGACAGAGGGCCACTAGACTTCGACCAGCGCGCAAAAATGGAGGCTCTAGACCCTTCCAGAGCTGAGATATCGAAGGTCAAAATTTTGACCAGAAAAAAAAACATAAGGGGTAAAACTGTCATTTTTTTTTTTTTGGCCGAAATTTTGACCCCCTCCGATCTTCTTGAAACTCTGGATTCTGACAGAGGGCCACGAGACTTCGACCAGCGCGCAAAAATGGAGGCTCTAGACCCTTCCAGAGCCGAGATATCGAAGGTCAAAATTTTGACCAGAAAAAAAAACATAAGGGGTAACACTGTCATTTTTTTTTTTTTGGCCGAAATTTTGACCCCCTCCGATCTTCTTGAAACTCTGGATTCTGACAGAGGGCCACGAAACTTCGACCAGCGCGCAAAAATGGAGGCTCTAGACCCTTCCAGAGCCGAGATATCGAAGGTCAAAATTTTGACCAGAAAAAAAAACATAAGAGGTAACACTGTCCTTTTTTTTTTTTGGCCGAAATTTTGACCCCCTCCGATCTTCTTGAAACTCTGGATTCTGACAGAGGGCCACGAGACTTTGACCAGCGCGCAAAAATGGAGGCTCTAGACCCTTCCAGAGCCGAGATATCGAAGGTCAAAATTTTGACCAGAAAAAAAAACATAAGGGGTAACACTGTCATTTTTTTTTTTTGACCGAAATTTTGACCCCCTCCGATCTTCTTCAAACTCTGGATTCTGACAGAGGGCCACGAGACTTCGACCAGCGCGCAAAAATGGAGGCTCTAGACCCTTCCAGAGCCGAGATATCGAAGGTCAAAATTTTGACCAGAAAAAAAAACATAAGGGGTAACACTGTCATTTTTTTTTTTTGGCCGAAATTTTGACCCCCTCCGTTCTTCTTGAAACTCTGGATTCTGACAGAGGGCCACGAGACTTTGACCAGCGCGCAAAAATGGAGGCTCTAGACCCTTCCAGAGCCGAGATATCGAAGGTCAAAATTTTGACCAGGAAAAAAAAACATAAGGGGTAACACTGTCTTTTTTTTTTTTGGCCGAAATTTTGACCCTCTCCGATCTTCTTGAAACTCTGGATTCTGACAGAGGGCCACGAGACTTCGACCAGCGCGCAAAAATGGAGGCTCTAGACCCTTCCAGAGCCGAGATATCGAAGGTCAAAATTTTGACCAGAAAAAAAACATAAGGGGTAACACTGTCATTTTTTTTTTTTTTGGCCGAAATTTTGACCCCCTCCGATCTTCTTGAAACTCTGGATTCTAACAGAGGGCCACGAGACTTCGACCAGCGCGCAAAAATGGAGGCTCTAGACCCTTCCAGAGCCGAGATATCGAAGGTCAAAATTTTGACCAGAAAAAAAAACACAAGGGGTAACACTGTCATTTTTTTTTTTTGGCCGAAATTTTGACCCCCTCCGATCTTCTTGAAACTCTGGATTCTGACAGAGGGCCACGAGACTTCGACCAGCGCGCAAAAATGGAGGCTCTAGACCCTTCCAGAGCCGAGATATCGAAGGTCAAAATTTTGACCAGAAAAAAAAACATAAGGGGTAACACTGTCATTTTTTTTTTTGGCCGAAATTTTGACCCCCTCCGATCTTCTTGAAACTCTGGATTCTGACAGAGGGCCACGAGACTTTGACCAGCGCGCAAAAATGGAGGCTCTAGACCCTTCCAGAGCCGAGATATCGAAGGTCAAAATTTTGACCAGAAAAAAAACATAAGGGGTAACACTGTCATTTTTTTTTTGGCCGAAATTTTGACCCCCTCCGATCTTCTTGAAACTCTGGATTCTGACAGAGGGCCACGAGACTTCGACCAGCACGCAAAAATGGAGGCTCTAGACCCTCCCAGAGCCGAGATATCGAAGGTCAAAATTTTGACCAGAAAAAAAAACATAAGGGGTAACACTGTCATTTATTTTTTTTGGCCGAAATTTTGACCCCCTCCGATCTTCTTGAAACTCTGGATTCTGACAGAGGGCCACGAGACTTCGACCAGCGCGCAAAAATGGAGGCTCTAGACCCTTCCAGAGCCGAGATATCGAAGGTCAAAATTTTGACCAGAAAAAAAAACATAAGGGGTAACATTATCATTTTTTTTTTTTGGCCGAAATTTTGACCCCATCCGATCTTCTTGAAACTCTGGATTCTGACAGAGGGCCACGAGACTTCGACCAGCGCGCAAAAATGGAGGCTCTAGACCCTTCCAGAGCCGAGATATCGAAGGTCAACATTTTGACCAGAAAAAAAAACATAAGGGGTAACACTGTCATTTTTTTTTTTGGCCGAAATTTTGACCCCCTCCGATCTTCTTCAAACTCTGGATTCTGACAGAGGGCCACGAGACTTCGACCAGCGCGCAAAAATGGAGGCTCTAGACCCTTCCGGAGCCGAGATATCGAAGGTCAAAATTTTGACCAGAAAAAAAAACATCAGGGGTAACACTGTCATTTTTTTTTTTGGCCGAAATTTTGACCCCCTCCGATCTTCTTGAAACTCTGGATTCTGACAGAGGGCCACGAGACTTCGACCAGCGCGCAAAAATGGAGGCTCTAGACCCTTCCAGAGCCGAGATATCGGATGTCAAAGTTTTGACCTGAAAAAAAAAACATAAGGGGTAACACTGTCGTTTTTGGCCGAAATTTTGACCCCCTCCGATCTTCTTGAAACTCTGGATTCTGACAGAGGGCCACGAGACTTCGACCAGCGCGCAAAAATGGAGGCTCTAGACCCTTCCAGAGCCGAGATATCGGATGTCAAAGTTTTGACCTGAAAAAAAAACATAAGGGGTAACACTGTCGTTTTTGGCCGAAATTTTGACCCCCTCCGATCTTCTTGAAACTCTGGATTCTGACAGAGGGCCACGAGACTTCGACCAGCGCGCAAAAATGGAGGCTCTAGACCCTTCCAGAGCCGAGATATCGGATGTGAAAGTTTTGACCTGAAAAAAAAAACATAAGGGGTAACACTGTCGTTTTTGGCCGAAATTTTGACCCCCTCCGATCTTCTTGAAACTCTGGATTCTGATAAAGGGCCACGAGACTTCGACCAGCACGCAAAAATGGAGGCTCTAGACCCTTCCAGAGCCGAGATATCGGATGTCAAAGTTTTGACCTGAAAAAAAAACATAAGGGGTAACACTGTCGTTTTTGGCCGAAATTTTGACCCCCTCCGATCTTCTTGAAACTCTGGATTCTGACAGAGGGCCACGAGACTTCGACCAGCGCGCAAAAATGGAGGCTCTAGACCCTTCCAGAGCCGAGATATCGGATGTCAAAGTTTTGACCTGAAAAAAAAAAACATAAGGGGTAACACTGTCGTTTTTGGCCGAAATTTTGACCCCCTCCGATCTTCTTGAAACTCTGGATTCTGACAGAGGGCCACGAGACTTCGACCAGCGCGCAAAAATGGAGGCTCTAGACCCTTCCAGAGCCGAGATATCGGATGTCAAAGTTTTGACCTGAAAAAAAAAAACATAAGGGGTAACACTGTCGTTTTTGGCCGAAATTTTGACCCCCTCCGATCTTCTTGAAACTCTGGATTCTGACAGAGGGCCACGAGACTTCGACCAGCGCGCAAAAATGGAGGCTCTAGACCCTTCCAGAGCCGAGATATCGGATGTCAAAGTTTTGACCTGAAAAAAAACATAAGGGGTAACACTGTCGTTTTTGGCCGAAATTTTGACGCCCTCCGATCTTCTTGAAACTCTGGATTCTGACAGAGGGCCACGAGACTTCGACCAGCGCGCAAAAATGGAGACTCTAGACCCTTCCAGATCCGAGACATCGGATGTGAAAGTTTTGACCTGAAAAAAAAAACATAAGGGGTAACACTGTCGTTTTTGTTCGAAATTTTGACCCCCTCCGATCTTCTTGAAACTCTGCATTCTGACAGAGGGCCACGAGACTTCGACCAGCGCGCAAAAATGGAGGCTCTAGACCCTTCCAGAGCCGAGATATCGGATGTCAAAGTTTTGACCTGAAAAAAAAAAACATAAGGGGTAACACTGTCGTTTTTGGCCGAAATTTTGACCCCCTCCGATCTTCTTGAAACTCTGGATTCTGACAGAGGGCCACGAGACTTCGACCAGCGCGCAAAAATGGAGGCTCTAGACCCTCCCAGAGCCGAGATATCGGATGTCAAAGTTTTGACCTGAAAAAAAACATAAGGGGTAACACTGTCATTTTTTTTTTTTGGCCGAAATTTTGACCCCCTCCGATCTTCTTGAAACTCTGGATTCTGACAGAGGGCCACGAGACTTCGACCAGCGCGCAAAAATGGAGGCTCTAGACCCTTCCAGAGCCGAGATATCGAAGGTCAAAATTTTGACCAGAAAAAAAAACATAAGGGGTAACACTGTCATTTTTTTTTTTTGGCCGAAATTTTGACCCCCTCCGATCTTCTTGAAACTCTGGATTCTGACAGAGGGCCACGAGACTTCGACCAGCGCGCAAAAATGGAGGCTCTAGACCCTTCCAGAGCCGAGATATCGAAGGTCAAAATTTTGACCAGAAAAAAAAAACATAAGAGGTAACACTGTCCTTTTTTTTTTTTTGGCCGAAATTTTGACCCCCTCCGATCTTCTTGAAACTCTGGATTCTGACAGAGGGCCACGAGACTTTGACCAGCGCGCAAAAATGGAGGCTCTAGACCATTCCAGAGCCGAGATATCGAAGGTCAAAATTTTGACCAGAAAAAAAAACATAAGGGGTAACACTGTCATTTTTTTTTTTGGCCGAAATTTTGACCCCCTCCGATCTTCTTCAAACTCTGGATTCTGACAGAGGGCCACGAGACTTTGACCAGCGCGCAAAAATGGAGGCTCTAGACCCTTCCAGAGCCGAGATATCGAAGGTCAAAATTTTGACCAGGAAAAAAAACATAAGGGGTAACACTGTCATTTTTTTTTTTTGGCCGAAATTTTGACCCTCTCCGATCTTCTTGAAACTCTGGATTCTGACAGAGGGCCACGAGACTTCGACCAGCGCGCAAAAATGGAGGCTCTAGACCCTTCCAGAGCGGCGATATCGAAGGTCAAAATTTTGACCAGAAAAAAAAACATAAGGGGTAACACTGTCATTTTTTTTTTTTGGCCGAAATTTTGACCCCCTCCGATCTTCTTGAAACTCTGGATTCTGACAGAGGGCCACGAGACTTCGACCAGCGCGCAAAAATGGAGGCTCTAGACCCTTCCAGAGCCGAGATATCGAAGGTCAAAATTTTGACCAGAAAAAAAAACACAAGGGGTAACACTGTCATTTTTTTTTTTTGGCCGAAATTTTGACCCCCTCCGATCTTCTTGAAACTCTGGATTCTGACAGAGGGCCACGAGACTTCGACCAGCGCGCAAAAATGGAGGCTCTAGACCCTTCCGGAGCCGAGATATCGAAGGTCAAAATTTTGACCAGAAAAAAAAAACATAAGGGGTAACACTGTCATTTTTTTTTTTTGGCCGAAATTTTGACCCCCTCCGATCTTCTTGAAACTCTGGATTCTGACAGAGGGCCACGAGACTTTGACCAGCGCGCAAAAATGGAGGCTCTAGACCCTTCCAGAGCCGAGATATCGAAGGTCAAAATTTTGACCAGAAAAAAAAACATAAGGGGTAACACTGTCATTTTTTTTTTTGGCCGAAATTTTGACCCCCTCCGATCTTCTTGAAACTCTGGATTCTGACAGAGGGCCACGAGACTTTGACCAGCGCGCAAAAATGGAGGCTCTAGACCCTTCCAGAGCCGAGATATCGAAGGTCAAAATTTTGACCAGGAAAAAAAACATAAGGGGTAACACTGTCATTTTTTTTTTTTGGCCGAAATTTTGACCCTCTCCGATCTTCTTGAAACTCTGGATTCTGACAGAGGGCCACGAGACTTCGACCAGCGCGCAAAAATGGAGGCTCTAGACCCTTCCAGAGCGGAGATATCGAAGGTCAAAATTTTGACCAGAAAAAAAAACATAAGGGGTAACACTGTCATTTTTTTTTTTTGGCCGAAATTTTGACCCCCTCCGATCTTCTTGAAACTCTGGATTCTGACAGAGGGCCACGAGACTTCGACCAGCGCGCAAAAATGGAGGCTCTAGACCCTTCCAGAGCCGAGATATCGAAGGTCAAAATTTTGACCAGAAAAAAAAACACAAGGGGTAACACTGTCATTTTTTTTTTTTGGCCGAAATTTTGACCCCCTCCGATCTTCTTGAAACTCTGGATTCTGACAGAGGGCCACGAGACTTCGACCAGCGCGCAAAAATGGAGGCTCTAGACCCTTCCGGAGCCGAGATATCGAAGGTCAAAATTTTGACCAGAAAAAAAAAACATAAGGGGTAACACTGTCATTTTTTTTTTTTTGGCCGAAATTTTGACCCCCTCCGATCTTCTTGAAACTCTGGATTCTGACAGAGGGCCACGAGACTTTGACCAGCGCGCAAAAATGGAGGCTCTAGACCCTTCCAGAGCCGAGATATCGAAGGTCAAAATTTTGACCAGAAAAAAAACATAAGGGGTAACACTGTCATTTTTTTTTTTGGCCGAAATTTTGACCCCCTCCGATCTTCTTCAAACTCTGGATTCTGACAGAGGGCCACGAGACTTCGACCAGCGCGCAAAAATGGAGGCTCTAGACCCTTCCAGAGCCGAGATATCGAAGGTCAAAATTTTGACCAGAAAAAAAAACATAAGGGGTAACACTGTCATTTTTTTTTTTTTTTGGCCGAAATTTTGACCCCCTCGGATCTTCTTGAAACTCTGGATTCTGACAGAGGGCCACGAGACTTTGACCAGCGCGCAAAAATTGAGGCTCTAGACCCTTCCAGAGCCGAGATATCGAAGGTCAAAATTTTGACCAGAAAAAAAACATAAGGGGTAACACTGTCATTTTTTTTTTTTTGGCCGAAATTTTGACCCCCTCCGATCTTCTTGAAACTCTGGATTCTGACAGAGGGCCACGAGACTTCGACCAGCACGCAAAAATGGAGGCTCTAGACCCTCCCAGAGCCGAGATATCGAAGGTCAAAATTTTGACCAGAAAAAAAAAACATAAGGGGTAACACTGTCATTTATTTTTTTTGGCCGAAATTTTGACCCCCTCCGATCTTCTTGAAACTCTGGATTCTGACAGAGGGCCACGAGACTTCGACCAGCGCGCAAAAATGGAGGCTCTAGACCCTTCCAGAGCCGAGATATCGAAGGTCAAAATTTTGACCAGAAAAAAAAACATAAGGGTTAACACTGTCATTTTTTTTTTTTTGGCCGAAATTTTGACCCCATCCGATCTTCTTGAAACTCTGGATTCTGACAGAGGGCCACGAGACTTCGACCAGCGCGCAAAAATGGAGGCTCTAGACCCTTCCAGAGCCGAGATATCGAAGGTCAAAATTTTGACCAGAAAAAAAAACATAAGGGGTAACACTGTCATTTTTTTTTTGGCCGAAATTTTGACCCCCTCCGATCTTCTTCAAACTCTGGATTCTGACAGAGGGCCACGAGACTTCGACCAGCGCGCAAAAATGGAGGCTCTAGACCCTTCCAGAGCCGAGATATCGAAGGTCAAAATTTTGACCAGAAAAAAAAACATAAGGGGTAACACTGTCATTTTTTTTTTGGCCGAAATTTTGACCCCCTCCGATCTTCTTGAAACTCTGGATTCTGACAGAGGGCCACGAGACTTCGACCAGCGCGCAAAAATGGAGGCTCTAGACCCTTCCAGAGCCGAGATATCGGATGTCAAAGTTTTGACCTGAAAAAAAAACATAAGGGGTAACTTTGTCGTTTTTGGCCGAAATTTTGACCCCCTCCGATCTTCTTGAAACTCTGGATTCTGACAGAGGGCCACGAGACTTCGACCAGCGCGCAAAAATGGAGGCTCTAGACCCTTCCAGAGCCGAGATATCGGATGTCAAAGTTTTGACCTGAAAAAAAAACATAAGGGGTAACACTGTCGTTTTTGGCCGAAATTTTGACCCCCTCCGATCTTCTTGAAACTCTGGATTCTGACAGAGGGCCACGAGACTTCGACCAGCGCGCAAAAATGGAGGCTCTAGACCCTTCCAGAGCCGAGATATCGGATGTGAAAGTTTTGACCTGAAAAAAAAAACATAAGGGGTAACACTGTCGTTTTTGGCCGAAATTTTGACCCCCTCCGATCTTCTTGAAACTCTGGATTCTGATAGAGGGCCACGAGACTTCGACCAGCGCGCAAAAATGGAGGCTCTAGACCCTTCCAGAGCCGAGATATCGGATGTCAAAGTTTTGACCTGAAAAAAAAAACATAAGGGGTAACACTGTCGTTTTTGGCCGAAATTTTGACCCCCTCCGATCTTCTTGAAACTCTGGATTCTGACAGAGGGCCACGAGACTTCGACCAGCGCGCAAAAATGGAGGCTCTAGACCCTTCCAGAGCCGAGATATCGGATGTCAAAGTTTTGACCTGAAAAAAAAAAACATAAGGGGTAACACTGTCGTTTTTGGCCGAAATTTTGACCCCCTCCGATCTTCTTGAAACTCTGGATTCTGACAGAGGGCCACGAGACTTCGACCAGCGCGCAAAAATGGAGGCTCTAGACCCTTCCAGAGCCGAGATATCGGATGTCAAAGTTTGGACCTGAAAAAAAAAACATAAGGGGTAACACTGTCGTTTTTGGCCGAAATTTTGACCCCCTCCGATCTTCTTGAAACTCTGGATTCTGACAGAGGGCCACAAGACTTCGACCAGCGCGCAAAAATGGAGGCTCTAGACCCTTCCAGAGCCGAGATATCGGATGTCAAAGTTTTGACCTGAAAAAAAACATAAGGGGTAACACTGTCGTTTTTGGCCGAAATTTTGACGCCCTCCGATCTTCTTGAAACTCTGGATTCTGACAGAGGGCCACGAGACTTCGACCAGCGCGCAAAAATGGAGGCTCTAGACCCTTCCAGATCCGAGACATCGGATGTGAAAGTTTTGACCTGAAAAAAAAAACATAAGGGGTAACACTGTCGTTTTTGGCCGAAATTTTGACCCCCTCCGATCTTCTTGAAACTCTGGATTCTGACAGAGGGCCACGAGACTTCGACCAGCGCGCAAAAATGGAGGCTCTAGACCCTTCCAGAGCCGAGATATCGGATGTCAAAGTTTTGACCTGAAAAAAAAAACATAAGGGGTAACACTGTCATTTTTGGCCGAAATTTTGACCCCCTCCGATCTTCTTGAAACTCTGGATTCTGACAGAGGGCCACGAGACTTCGACCAGCGCGCAAAAATGGAGGCTCTAGACCCTTCCAGAGCCGAGATATCGGATGTCAAAGTTTTGACCTGAAAAAAAAAAACGTAAGGGGTAACACTGTCGTTTTTGTTCGAAATTTTGACCCCCTCCGATCTTCTTGAAACTCTGGATTCTGACAGAGGGCCACGAGACTTCGACCAGCGCGCAAAAATGGAGGCTCTAGACCCTTCCAGAGCCGAGATATCGGATGTCAAAGTTTTGACCTGAAAAAAAAAAACATAAGGGGTAACACTGTCGTTTTTGGCCGAAATTTTGACCCCCTCCGATCTTCTTGAAACTCTGGATTCTGACAGAGGGCCACGAGACTTCGACCAGCGCGCAAAAATGGAGGCTCTAGACCCTCCCAGAGCCGAGATATCGGATGTCAAAGTTTTGACCTGAAAAAAAACATAAGGGGTAACACTGTCGTTTTTGGCCGAAATGTTGACCCCCTCCGATCTTCTTGAAACTCTGGATTCTGACAGAGGGCCACGAGACTTCGACCAGCGCGCAAAAATGGAGGCTCTAGACCCTTCCAGAGCCGAGATATCGGATGTCAAAGTTTTGACCTGAAAAAAAAAAACATAAGGGGTAACACTGTCGTTTTTGGCCGAAATTTTGACCCCCTCCGATCTTCTTGAAACTCTGGATTCTGACAGAGGGCCACGAGACTTCGACCAGCGCGCAAAAATGGAGGCTCTAGACCCTTCCAGAGCCGAGATATCGAAGGTCAAAATTTGGACCTGAAAAAAAAACATAAGGGGTAACACTGTCATTTTTTTTTGGCCGAAATTTTGACCCCCTCCGATCTTCTTGAAACTCTGGATTCTGACAGAGGGCCACGAGACTTCGACCAGCGCGCAAAAATGAAGGCTCTAGACCCTTCCAGAACCGAGATATCGAAGGTCAAAATTTGGACCTGAAAAAAAAACATAAGGGGTAACACTGTCATTTTTTTTTTTTTCGGCCGAAATTTTGACCCCCTCCGATCTTCTTGAAACTCTAGATTCTGACGGAGGGCCACGAGACTTCGACCAGCGCGCAAAAATGGAGGCTCTAGACCCTTCCAGAGCCGAGATATCGGATGTCAAAGTTTTGACCTGAAAAAAAAACATAAGGGGTAACACTGTCGTTTTTGGCCGAAATTTTGACCCCCTCCGATCTTCTTGAAACTCTGGATTCTGACAGAGGGCCACGAGACTTCGACCAGCGCGCAAAAATGGAGGCTCTAGACCCTTCCAGAGCCGAGATATCGGATGTCAAAGTTTTGACCTGAAAAAAAAACATAAGGGGTAACACTGTCGTTTTTGGCCGAAATTTTGACCCCCTCCGATCTTCTTGAAACTCTGGATTCTGACAGAGGGCCACGAGACTTCGACCAGCGCGCAAAAATGGAGGCTCTAGACCCTTCCAGAGCCGAGATATCGGATGTCAAAGTTTTGACCTGAAAAAAAAACATAAGGGGTAACACTGTCGTTTTTGGCCGAAATTTTGACCCCCTCCGATCTTCTTGAAACTCTGGATTCTGACAGAGGGCCACGAGACTTCGACCAGCGCGCAAAAATGGAGGCTCTAGACCCTTCCAGAGCCGAGATATCGGATGTCAAAGTTTTGACCTGAAAAAAAAAACATAAGGGGTAACACTGTCGTTTTTGGCCGAAATTTTGACCCCCTCCGATCTTCTTGAAACTCTGGATTCTGACAGAGGGCCACGAGACTTCGACCAGCGCGCAAAAATGGAGGCTCTAGACCCTTCCAGAGCCGAGATATCGGATGTCAAAGTTTTGACCTGAAAAAAAAAACATAAGGGGTAACACTGTCGTTTTTGGCCGAAATTTTGACCCCCTCCGATCTTCTTGAATCTCTGGATTCTGACAGAGGGCCACGAGACTTCGACCAGCGCGCAAAAATGGAGGCTCTAGACCCTTCCAGAGCCGAGATATCGAAGGTCAAAATTTGGACCTGAAAAAAAAACATAAGGGGTAACACTGTCATTTTTTTTTTTGGCCGAAATTTTGACCCCCTCCGATCTTCTTGAAACTCTGGATTCTGACAGAGGGCCACGAGACTTCGACCAGCGCGCAAAAATGGAGGCTCTAGACCCTTCCAGAACCGAGATATCGAAGGTCAAAATTTGGACCTGAAAAAAAAACATAAGGGGTAACACTGTCATTTTTTTTTTTTCGGCCGAAATTTTGACCCCCTCCGATCTTCTTGAAACTCTAGATTCTGACAGAGGGCCACGAGACTTCGACCAGCGTGCAAAAATGGAGGCTCTAGACCCTTCCAGAGCCGAGATATCGGATGTCAAAGTTTTGACGTAAAAAAAAAAAACATAAGGGGTAACACTGTCGTTTTTGGCCGAAATTTTGACCCCCTCCGATCTTCTTGAAACTCTGGATTCTGACAGAGGGCCACGAGACTTCGACCAGCGCGCAAAAATGGAGGCTCTAGACCCTTCCAGAGCCGAGATATCGGATGTCAAAGTTTTGACCTGAAAAAAAAAACATAAGGGGTAACACTGTCGTTTTTGGCCGAAATTTTGACCCCCTCCGATCTTCTTGAAACTCTGGATTCTGACAGAGGGCCACGAGACTTCGACCAGCGCGCAAAAATGGAGGCTCTAGACCCTTCCAGAGCCGAGATATCGGATGTCAAAGTTTTGACCTGAAAAAAAACATAAGGGGTAACACTGTCGTTTTTGGCCGAAATTTTGACCCCCTCCGATCTTCTTGAAACTCTGGATTCTGACAGAGGGCCACGAGACTTCGACCAGCGCGCAAAAATGGAGGCTCTAGACCCTTCCAGAGCCGAGATATCGGATGTCAAAGTTTTGACCTGAAAAAAAAACACAAGGGGTAACACTGTCGTTTTTGGCCGAAATTTTGACCCCCTCCGATCTTCTTGAAACTCTGGATTCTGACAGAGGGCCACGAGACTTCGACCAGCGCGCAAAAATGGAGGCTCTAGACCCTTCCAGAGCCGAGATATCGGATGTCAAAGTTTTGACCTGAAAAAAAAACACAAGGGGTAACACTGTCGTTTTTGGCCGAAATTTTGACCCCCTCCGATCTTCTTGAAACTCTGGATTCTGACAGAGGGCCACGAGACTTCGACCAGCGCGCAAAAATGGAGGCTCTAGACCCTTCCAGAGCCGAGATATCGGATGTCAAAGTTTTGACCTGAAAAAAAAACTCAAGGGGTAACACTGTCGTTTTTGGCCAAAATTTTGACCCCCTCCGATCTTCTTGAAACTCTGGATTCTGACAGAGGGCCACGAGACTTCGACCAGCGCGCAAAAATGGAGGCTCTAGACCCTTCCAGAGCCGAGATATCGGATGTCAAAGTTTTGACCTGAAAAAAAAACATAAGGGGTAACACTGTCGTTTTTGGCCGAAATTTTGACCCCCTCCGATCTTCTTGAAACTCTGGATTCTGACAGAGGGCCACGAGACTTCGACCAGCGCGCAAAAATGGAGGCTCTAGACCCTTCCAGAGCCGAGATATCGGATGTCAAAGTTTTGACCTGAAAAAAAAAACATAAGGGGTAACACTGTCGTTTTTGGCCGAAATTTTGACCCCCTCCGATCTTCTTGAAACTCTGGATTCTGACAGAGGGCCACGAGACTTCGACCAGCGCGCAAAAATGGAGGCTCTAGACCCTTCCAGAGCCGAGATATCGGATGTCAAAGTTTTGACCTGAAAAAAAAAACATAAGGGGTAACACTGTCGTTTTTGGCCGAAATTTTGACCCCCTCCGATCTTCTTGAAACTCTGGATTCTGACAGAGGGCCACGAGACTTCGACCAGCGCGCAAAAATGGAGGCTCTAGACCCTTCCAGAGCCGAGATATCGGATGTCAAAGTTTTGACCTGAGAAAAAAAACATAAGGGGTAACACTGTCGTTTTTGGCCAAAATTTTGACCCCCTCCGATCTTATTGAAACTCTGGATTCTGACAGAGGGCCACGAGACTTCGACCAGCGCGCAAAAATGGAGGCTCCAGACCCTTCCAGAGTCGAGATATCGGATGTCAAAGTTTTGACCTGAAAAAAAAAACATAAGGGGTAACACTGTCGTTTTTGGACGAAATTTTGACCCCCTCCGATCTTCTTGAAACTCTGGATTCTGACAGAGGGCCACGAGACTTCGACCAGCGCGCAAAAATGGAGGCTCTAGACCCTTCCAGAGCCGAGATATAGGATGTCAAAGTTTTGACCTGAAAAAAAAACATAAGGGGTAACACTGTCGTTTTTGGCCAAAATTTTGACCCCCTCCGATCTTCTTGAAACTCTGGATTCTGACAGAGGGCCACGAGACTTCGACCAGCGCGCAAAAATGGAGGCTCTAGACCCTTCCAGAGCCGAGATATCGGATGTCAAAGTTTTGACCTGAAAAAAAAAACATAAGGGGTAACACTGTCGTTTTTGTTCGAAATTTTGACCCCCTCCGATCTTCTTGAAACTCTGGATTCTGACAGAGGGCCACGAGACTTCGACCAGCGCGCAAAAATGGAGGCTCTAGACCCTTCCAGAGCCGAGATATCGGATGTCAAAGTTTTGACCTGAAAAAAAACATAAGGGGTAACACTGTCGTTTTTGGCCGAAATGTTGACCCCCTCCGATCTTCTTGAAACTCTGGATTCTGACAGAGGGCCACGAGACTTCGACCAGTGCGCAAAAATGGAGGCTCTAGACCCTTCCAGAGCCGAGATATAGGATGTCAAAGTTTTGACCTGAAAAAAAAACAGAAGGGGTAACACTGTCGTTTTTGGACGAAATTTTGACCCCCTCCGATCTTCTTGAAACTCTGGATTCTGACAGAGGGCCACGAGACTTCGACCAGCGCGCAAAAATGGAGGCTCTAGACCCTTCCAGAGCCGAGATATCGGATGTCAAAGTTGTGACCTGAAAAAAAAAACATAAGGGGTAACACTGTCGTTTTTTTGACTCTTGTGCATGCTAATGTAGTGTACATTTTATGTATTGTACATTTGTAAATTGAGGCTGTAGACACTTCCAGAGCTGAGATATTGAAACTCAAAATTTTGACCAGAAAAAAAAATGACAGTGTTACCCCTTATGTTTTTTTTCGGGGGGTGAAAAATTAAGTTTCTCCAATCTTCTCAAAACTCTGGATTCTGATAGAGGGCCACGAGACATGGACTTGGGTGCAAAAATTGAGGCTGTAGACCCTTTCAGAGCTGAGATATTGAAACTCAAAATTTTGACCAGAAAAAAAAATGACTGTGTTACCCCTTATGTTTTTTTTCGGGGGGTGAAAAATTAAGTTTCTCCAATCTTCTCAAAACTCTGGATTCTGATAGAGGGCCACGAGACATGGACCTGGGTGCAAAAATTGAGGCTGTAGACCCTTCCAGAGCAAAGATATTGAAACTCAAAATTTTGACCAGAAAAAAAAAATGACAGTGTTACCCCTTATGTTTTTTTTCGGGGGGTGAAAAATTAAGTTTCTCCAATCTTTTCAAAACTCTGGATTCTGATAGAGGGCCACGAGATATGGACCTGGGTTTAAAAATTGAGGCTGTAGACCCTTCCAGAGCTGAGATATTAAAACTCAAAATTTTGACCAGAAAAAAAAATGACAGTGTTACCCCTTATGTTTTTTTTCGGGGGGTGAAAAATTAAGTTTCTCCAATCTTCTCAAAACTCTGGATTCTGATAGACGGCCACGAGACACGGACCTGGGTGCAAAAATTAAGGCTGTAGACCCTTCCAGAGCTGAGATATTGAAACCCAAAATTTTGACCAGAAAAAAAAATGACAGTGTTACCCCTTATGTTTTTTTTCGGGGGGTGAAAAATTAAGTTTCTCCAATCTTTTCAAAACTCTGGATTCTGATAGAGGGCCACGAGATATGGACCTGGGTGCAAAAATTGAGGCTGTAGACCCTTCCAGAGCTGGTCTGAGTGTTGTGATTCCATGTGGGAAATCTGGGTTCAAATCACACTCTTGTAACGCTTTAGTTTCACTGGATTGTCGAAGTAAGACATGCTCCCAAAAAAAGAAGAGTGAGTGTGCAAGCTACAGTGGCTCAGTGGTCTAAGTGTTATGGTTCCATGTGGAAAACCAGGGTTCGAGCCTCACTCTTACCATGCTTTAGTTTCACTGGCTTTGTCCAAGAAAGACATGTTCCCAAAAAGGAAGTGTGAGCGTGTGTGGTCCAGTGGCTCAGTGGTCTGAGTCTTGTTATTCCATGTGGGAAATCTGGATTCGAATCACACTTTGTGATGCTTTAGTTTCACTGGATTGTCGAAGTCGACATGTTCCCAACTCGTCCACATGCTCCCAAAAAAAGGAGAGTGCGTGTGCAAGCTCCAGTGGCTCAGTGGTCTGAGTGTTATGGTTCCATGTGGGAAACCAGGGTTTGAGCCTCACTCTTACCATGCTTTAGTTTCAAGGGGTTTGTCCAAGAGAGAAAAAGACTTGTTCCCAAAAAATTCAGTATGTGTGTGGATGGTCCAGTGGCTCAGTGGGTGAGCTCTCACTCCCCAGTTGGGAGGTTCCTGGTTCAAGACTAGGCTGGACACTGAAGCAAGTAATGGTTGCAGGATGGATGGACGGAGGAGGACGGAGGAGGACGGAGGATTGTGGAGGAGTATCTAGGATGAGATCTCTAGATAATAGTGTGCATGAGGTAAGAAATAAAATATTTTTTGGTGCATGCTAATGTAGTGTACATTACATGTATTCCAAAATTAAAATTTTGGTTTAGTCCAACAAAAAAATGCCTCTCTCTGCAGCAACACCGCTGCTGGATATCGTCCCAGAAATCCCCAGGGGGAGGAGTTAGGTTATTTCCTCCCCCCTTCTTGTCCTGTCCGTCTCTCGTCCCCCAGCTGCAGATCTGGAGGATGTTCGTCAACGCAACCATGCTTCACGGTCCAGCCCGGTCTAGAACCAGGAACATCCCAACCTCCCGATTCGGGAGTGAGAGCTCACCCACGGAGCCACTGGACCATCCACACTCATACTTAATTTTTTGGGAGCATGTCTTTTTCTCTCTTGGACAAACCAGTTGAAACTAAAGCATGATAAGAGTGAGGCTCGAACCCTGGTTTCCCACATGGAATCACAACACTCAGACCACTGAGCCACTGGAGCTTGCACACTCACTCTTCTTTTTTTGGGAGCATGTCTTACTTCGACAATCCAGTGAAACTAAAGCATCACAAGAGTGTGATTCGAACCTGGGTTTCCCACATAGAATCACAACACTCAGACCACTGAGCCACAGGAGCTTCTTCATTTCAATGTTTCTGTTTGTCTCAAAAAATCACACTAAAATAATTTCAACCGCAAAAGTGAGATTTGAACCAGGGTTGTCAACACAGAACAGCAACGCTTTTACCACTGAACCACTTACAGTTGGATGTCCTTTTTGAAGATTGGTCTTTTTATTTGGACCAAACCAATCAAACTAAAAATGTTACCCATCAAGAGACTCAAACATGGATTCTCCACACGAGAGATTGACACTCACACCACTGAGCCATTCAAGCTTCCACTCTTTCACTTTCTTTTGCAGGCATGTCTTTTTTATTTGGACAAAACCCTTCAAAATAAAGAATTTTAATGCTAAGAGCAGGACTCTGTCAGAATCCAGAGTTTCAAGAAGATCGGAGGGGGTCAAAATTTCGGCCAAAAACGACAGTGTTACCCCTTATGTTTTTTTTTCGGGGGGTGAAAAATTAAGTTTCTCCAATCTTCTCAAAACTCTGGATTCTGACAGAGGGCCACGAGACTTCGACCAGCACGCAAAAATGGAGGCTCTAGACCCTTCCAGAGCCGAGATATCGGATGTCAAAGTTTTGACCTGAAAAAAAAACATAAGGGGTAACACTGTCGTTTTTGGCCGAAATTTTGACCCCCTCCGATCTTCTTGAAACTCTGGATTCTGACAGAGGGCCACGAGACTTCGACCAGCGCGCAAAAATGGAGGCTCTAGACCCTTCCAGAGCCGAGATATCGGATGTCAAAGTTTTGACCTGAAAAAAAAACATAAGGGGTAACACTGTCGTTTTTGGCCGAAATTTTGACCCCCTCCGATCTTCTTGAAACTCTGGATTCTGACAGAGGGCCACGAGACTTCGACCAGCGCGCAAAAATGGAGGCTCTAGACCCTTCCAGAGCCGAGATATCGGATGTGAAAGTTTTGACCTGAGAAAAAAAACATAAGGGGTAACACTGTCGTTTTTGGCCGAAATTTTGACCCCCTCCGATCTTCTTGAAACTCTGGATTCTGACAGAGGGCCACGAGACTTCGACCAGCGCGCAAAAATGGAGGCTCTAGACCCTTCCAGAGCCGAGATATCGGATGTCAAAGTTTTGACCTGAGAAAAAAAACATAAGGGGTAACACTGTCGTTTTTGGCCAAAATTTTGACCCCCTCCGATCTTCTTGAAACTCTGGATTCTGACAGAGGGCCACGAGACTTCGACCAGCGCGCAAAAATTGAGGCTTTAGACCCTTCCAGAGCCGAGATATTGAAGGTCAAAATTTTGACCAGAAAAAAAAACATAAGGGGTAACACTGTCATTTTTTTTTTTTGGCCGAAATTTTGACCCCCTCCGATCTTCTTGAAACTCTGGATTCTGACAGAGGGCCACGAGACTTCGACCAGCGCGCAAAAATGGAGGCTCTAGACCCTTCCAGAGCCGAGATATCGGATGTCAAAGTTTTGACCTGAAAAAAAAACATAAGGGGTAACACTGTCGTTTTTGGCCGAAATTTTGACCCCCTCCGATCTTCTTGAAACTCTGGATTCTGACAGAGGGCCACGAGACTTCGACCAGCGCGCAAAAATGGAGGCTCTAGACCCTTCCAGAGCCGAGATATCGGATGTGAAAGTTTTGACCTGAGAAAAAAAACATAAGGGGTAACACTGTCGTTTTTGGCCGAAATTTTGACCCCCTCCGATCTTCTTGAAACTCTGGATTCTGACAGAGGGCCACGAGACTTCGACCAGCGCGCAAAAATGGAGGCTCTAGACCCTTCCAGAGCCGAGATATCGGATGTCAAAGTTTTGACCTGAGAAAAAAAACATAAGGGGTAACACTGTCGTTTTTGGCCAAAATTTTGACCCCCTCCGATCTTCTTGAAACTCTGGATTCACACAGAGGGCCACGAGACTTCGACCAGCGCGCAAAAATGGAGGCTCTAGACCCTTCCAAAGCCGAGATATCGGATGTCAAAGTTTTGACCTGAGAAAAAAAACATAAGGGGTAACACTGTCGTTTTTGGCCAAAATTTTGACCCCCTCCGATCTTCTTGAAACTCTGGATTCTGACAGAGGGCCACGAGACTTCGACCAGCGCGCAAAAATTGAGGCTTTAGACCCTTCCAGAGCCGAGATATTGAAGGTCAAAATTTTGACCAGAAAAAAAAACATAAGGGGTAACACTGTCATTTTTTTTTTTTTGGCCGAAATTTTGACCCCCTCCGATCTTCTTGAAACTCTGGATTCTGACAGAGGGCCACGAGACTTCGACCAGCGCGCAAAAATGGAGGCTCTAGACCCTTCCAGAGCCGAGATATCGAAAGTCAAAATTTTGACCAGAAAAGAAAACATAAGGGGTAACACTGTCATTTTTTTTTTTTGGCCGGAATTTTGACCCCCTCCGATCTTCTTGAAACTCTGGATTCTGACAGAGGGCCACGAGACTTCGACCAGCGCGCAAAAATGGAGGCTCTAGACCCTTCCAGAGCCGAGATATCGAAGGTCAAAATTTTGACCAGAAAAAAAAACATAAGGGGTAACACTGTCATTTTTTTTTTTGGCCGAAATTTTGACCCCCTCCGATCTTCTTGAAACTCTGGATTCTGACAGAGGGCCACGAGACTTTGACCAGCGCGCAAAAATGGAGGCTCTAGACCCTTCCAGAGCCGAGATATCGAAGGTCAAAATTTTGACCAGGAAAAAAAACATAAGGGGTAACACTGTCATTTTTTTTTTTTGGCCGAAATTTTGACCCTCTCCGATCTTCTTGAAACTCTGGATTCTGACAGAGGGCCACGAGACTTCGACCAGCGCGCAAAAATGGAGGCTCTAGACCCTTCCAGAGCCGAGATATCGAAGGTCAAAATTTTGACCAGAAAAAAAAACATAAGGGGTAACACTGTCATTTTTTTTTTTTGGCCGAAATTTTGACCCCCTCCGATCTTCTTGAAACTCTGGATTCTGACAGAGGGCCACGAGACTTCGACCAGCGCGCAAAAATGGAGGCTCTAGACCCTTCCAGAGCCGAGATATCGAAGGTCAAAATTTGGACCAGAAAAAAAAACACAAGGGGTAACACTGTCATTTTTTTTTTTGGCCGAAATTTTGACCCCCTCCGATCTTCTTGAAACTCTGGATTCTGACAGAGGGCCACGAGACTTCGACCAGCGCGCAAAAATGGAGGCTCTAGACCCTTCCAGAGCCGAGATATCGAAGGTCAAAATTTTGACCAGAAAAAAAAACATAAGGGGTAACACTGTCATTTTTTTTTTTTGGCCGAAATTTTGACCCCCTCCGATCTTCTTGAAACTCTGGATTCTGACAGAGGGCCACGAGACTTCGACCAGCGCGCAAAAATGGAGGCTCTAGACCCTTCCAGAGCCGAGATATCGAAGGTCAAAATTTTGACAAGAAAAAAAAACATAAGGGGTAACACTGTCATTTTTTTTTTTGGCCGAAATTTTGACCCCCTCCGATCTTCTTGAAACTCTGGATTCTGACAGAGGGCCACGAGACTTCGACCAGCGCGCAAAAATGGAGGCTCTAGACCCTTCCAGAGCCGAGATATCGAAGGTCAAAATTTTGACCAGAAAAAAAAACATAAGGGGTAACACTGTCATTTTTTTTTTTGGCCGAAATTTTGACCCCCTCCGATCTTCTTGAAACTCTGGATTCTGACAGAGGGCCACGAGACTTTGACCAGCGCGCAAAAATGGAGGCTCTAGACCCTTCCAGAGCCGAGATATCGATGGTCAAAATTTTGACCAGAAAAAAAAACATAAGGGGTTACACTGTCATTTTTTTTTTGGCCGAAATTTTGACCCCCTCCGATCTTCTTGAAACTCTGGATTCTGACAGAGGGCCACGAGACTTCGACCAGCGCGCAAAAATTGAGGCTTTAGACCCTTCCAGAGCCGAGAAATTGAAGGTCAAAATTTTGACCAGAAAAAAAAACATAAGGGGTAACACTGTCATTTTTTTTTTTTGGCCGAAATTTTGACCCCCTCCGATCTTCTTGAAACTCTGGATTCTGACAGAGGGCCACGAGACTTTGACCAGCGCGCAAAAATGGAGGCTCTAGACCCTTCCAGAGCCGAGATATCGAAGGTCAAAATTTTGACCAGGAAAAAAAACATAAGGGGTAACACTGTCATTTTTTTTTTTTTGGCCGAAATTTTGACCCTCTCCGATCTTCTTGAAACTCTGGATTCTGACAGAGGGCCACGAGACTTCGACCAGCGCGCAAAAATGGAGGCTCTAGACCCTTCCAGAGCCGAGATATCGAAGGTCAAAATTTTGACCAGAAAAAAAAACATAAGGGGTAACACTGTCATTTTTTTTTTTTGGCCGAAATTTTGACCCCCTCCGATCTTCTTGAAACTCTGGATTCTGACAGAGGGCCACGAGACTTCGACCAGCGCGCAAAAATGGAGGCTCTAGACCCTTCCAGAGCCGAGATATCGAAGGTCAAAATTTGGACCAGAAAAAAAAACACAAGGGGTAACACTGTCATTTTTTTTTTGGCCGAAATTTTGACCCCCTCCGATCTTCTTGAAACTCTGGATTCTGACAGAGGGCCACGAGACTTCGACCAGCGCGCAAAAATGGAGGCTCTAGACCCTTCCAGAGCCGAGATATCGAAGGTCAAAATTTTGACCAGAAAAAAAAACATAAGGGGTAACACTGTCATTTTTTTTTTTTGGCCGAAATTTTGACCCCCTCCGATCTTCTTCAAACTCTGGATTCTGACAGAGGGCCACGAGACTTCGACCAGCGCGCAAAAATGGAGGCTCTAGACCCTTCCAGAGCCGAGATATCGAAGGTCAAAATTTTGACAAGAAAAAAAAACATAAGGGGTAACACTGTCATTTTTTTTTTTTGGCCGAAATTTTGACCCCCTCCGATCTTCTTGAAACTCTGGATTCTGACAGAGGGCCACGAGACTTCGACCAGCGCGCAAAAATGGAGGCTCTAGACCCTTCCAGAGCCGAGATATCGAAGGTCAAAATTTTGACCAGAAAAAAAAACATAAGGGGTAACACTGTCATTTTTTTTTTTGGCCGAAATTTTGACCCCCTCCGATCTTCTTGAAACTCTGGATTCTGACAGAGGGCCACGAGACTTTGACCAGCGCGCAAAAATGGAGGCTCTAGACCCTTCCAGAGCCGAGATATTGATGGTCAAAATTTTGACCAGAAAAAAAAACATAAGGGGTTACACTGTCATTTTTTTTTTTGGCCGAAATTTTGACCCCCTCCGATCTTCTTGAAACTCTGGATTCTGACAGAGGGCCACGAGACTTCGACCAGCGCGCAAAAATTGAGGCTTTAGACCCTTCCAGAGCCGAGATATTGAAGGTCAAAATTTTGACCAGAAAAAAAACATAAGGGGTAAAACTGTCATTTTTTTTTTTTGGCCGAAATTTTGACCCCCTCCGATCTTCTTGAAACTCTGGATTCTGACAGAGGGCCACGAGACTTTGACCAGCGCGCAAAAATGGAGGCTCTAGACCCTTCCAGAGCCGAGATATCGAAGGTCAAAATTTTGACCAGGAAAAAAAACATAAGGGGTAACACTTTCATTTTTTTTTTTGGCCGAAATTTTGACCCTCTCCGATCTTCTTGAAACTCTGGATTCTGACAGAGGGCCACGAGACTTCGACCAGCGCGCAAAAATGGAGGCTCTAGACCCTTCCAGAGCCGAGATATCGAAGGTCAAAATTTTGACCAGAAAAAAAAACATAAGGGGTAACACTGTCATTTTTTTTTTTTTGGCCGAAATTTTGACCCCCTCCGATCTTCTTGAAACTCTGGATTCTGACAGAGGGCCACGAGACTTCGACCAGCGCGCAAAAATGGAGGCTCTAGACCCTTCCAGAGCCGAGATATCGAAGGTCAAAATTTTGACCAGAAAAAAAAACACAAGGGGTAACACTGTCATTTTTTTTTTTTGGCCGAAATTTTGACCCCCTCCGATCTTCTTGAAACTCTGGATTCTGACAGAGGGCCACGAGACTTCGACCAGCGCGCAAAAATGGAGGCTCTAGACCCTTCCAGAGCCGAGATATCGAAGGTCAAAATTTTGACCAGAAAAAAAAACATAAGGGGTAACACTGTCATTTTTTTTTTTTGGCCGAAATTTTGACCCCCTCCGATCTTCTTCAAACTCTGGATTCTGACAGAGGGCCACGAGACTTCGACCAGCGCGCAAAAATGGAGGCTCTAGACCCTTCCAGAGCCGAGATATCGAAGGTCAAAATTTTGACCAGAAAAAAAAACATAAGGGGTAACACTGTCATTTTTTTTTTTTGGCCGAAATTTTGACCCCCTCCGATCTTCTTGAAACTCTGGATTCTGACAGAGGGCCACGAGACTTCGACCAGCGCGCAAAAATGGAGGCTCTAGACCCTTCCAGAGCCGAGATATCGAAGGTCAAAATTTTGACCAGAAAAAAAAACATAAGGGGTAACACTGTCATTTTTTTTTTGGCCGAAATTTTGACCCCCTCCGATCTTCTTGAAACTCTGGATTCTGACAGAGGGCCACGAGACTTTGACCAGCGCGCAAAAATGGAGGCTCTAGGCCCTTCCAGAGCCGAGATATCGATGGTCAAAATTTTGACCAGAAAAAAAACATAAGGGGTTACACTGTCATTTTTTTTTTTTGGCCGAAATTTTGACCCCCTCCGATCTTCTTGAAACTCTGGATTCTGACAGAGGGCCACGAGACTTCGACCAGCGCGCAAAAATTGAGGCTTTAGACCCTTCCAGAGCCGAGATATTGAAGGTCAAAATTTTGACCAGAAAAAAAAACATAAGGGGTAACACTGTCATTTTTTTTTTTGGCCGAAATTTTGACCCCCTCCGATCTTCTTGAAACTCTGGATTCTGACAGAGGGCCACGAGACTTCGACCAGCGCGCAAAAATGGAGGCTCTAGACCCTTCCAGAGCCGAGATATCGAAGGTCAAAATTTTGACCAGAAAAAAAAACATAAGGGGTAACACTGTCATTTTTTTTTTTGGCCGAAATTTTGACCCCCTCCGATCTTCTTGAAACTCTGGATTCTGACAGAGGGCCACGAGACTTCGACCAGCGCGCAAAAATGGAGGCTCTAGACCCTTCCAGAGCCGAGATATCGAAGGTCAAAATTTTGACCAGAAAAAAAAACATAAGGGGTAACACTGTCATTTTTTTTTTGGCCGAAATTTTGACCCCCTCCGATCTTCTTGAAACTCTGGATTCTGACAGAGGGCCACGAGACTTTGACCAGCGCGCAAAAATGGAGGCTCTAGACCCTTCCAGAGCCGAGATATCGAAGGTCAAAATTTTGACCAGGAAAAAAAACATAAGGGGTAACACTGTCATTTTTTTTTGGCCGAAATTTTGACCCTCTCCGATCTTCTTGAAACTCTGGATTCTGACAGAGGGCCACGAGACTTCGACCAGCGCGCAAAAATGGAGGCTCTAGACCCTTCCAGAGCCGAGATATCGAAGGTCAAAATTTTGACCAGAAAAAAAACATAAGGGGTAACACTGTCATTTTTTTTTTTTTGGCCGAAATTTTGACCCACTCCGATCTTCTTGAAACTCTGGATTCTGACAGAGGGCCACGAGACTTCGACCAGCGCGCAAAAATGGAGGCTCTAGACCCTTCCAGAGCCGAGATATCGAAGGTCAAAATTTTGACCAGAAAAAAAAACACAAGGGGTAACACTGTCATTTTTTTTTTTTGGCCGAAATTTTGACCCCCTCCGATCTTCTTGAAACTCTGGATTCTGACAGAGGGCCACGAGACTTCGACCAGCGCGCAAAAATGGAGGCTCTAGACCCTTCCAGAGCCGAGATATCGAAGGTCAAAATTTTGACCAGAAAAAAAACATAAGGGGTAACACTGTCATTTTTTTTTTTGGCCGAAATTTTGACCCCCTCCGATCTTCTTGAAACTCTGGATTCTGACAGAGGGCCACGAGACTTTGACCAGCGCGCAAAAATGGAGGCTCTAGACCCTTCCAGAGCCGAGATATCGAAGGTCAAAATTTTGACCAGAAAAAAAAACATAAGGGGTAACACTGTCATTTTTTTTTTTGGCCGAAATTTTGACCCCCTCCGATCTTCTTCAAACTCTGGATTCTGACAGAGGGCCACGAGACTTCGACCAGCGCGCAAAAATGGAGGCTCTAGACCCTTCCAGAGCCGAGATATCGAAGGTCAAAATTTTGACCAGAAAAAAAAACATAAGGGGTAACACTGTCATTTTTTTTTTTGGCCGAAATTTTGACCCCCTCCGATCTTCTTGAAACTCTGGATTCTGACAGAGGGCCACGAGACTTTGACCAGCGCGCAAAAATGGAGGCTCTAGACCCTTCCAGAGCCGAGATATCGAAGGTCAAAATTTTGACCAGAAAAAAAAACATAAGGGGTAACACTGTCATTTTTTTTTTGGCCGAAATTTTGACCCCCTCCGATCTTCTTCAAACTCTGGATTCTGACAGAGGGCCACGAGACTTCGACCAGCGCGCAAAAATGGAGGCTCTAGACCCTTCCAGAGCCGAGATATCGAAGGTCAAAATTTTGACCAGAAAAAAAAACATAAGGGGTAACACTGTCATTTTTTTTTTTGGCCGAAATTTTGACCCCCTCCGATCTTCTTGAAACTCTGGATTCTGACAGAGGGCCACGAGACTTTGACCAGCGCGCAAAAATGGAGGCTCTAGACCCTTCCAGAGCCGAGATATCGAAGGTCAAAATTTTGACCAGGAAAAAAAACATAAGGGGTAACACTGTCATTTTTTTTTTTTGGCCGAAATTTTGACCCTCTCCGATCTTCTTGAAACTCTGGATTCTGACAGAGGGCCACGAGACTTCGACCAGCGCGCAAAAATGGAGGCTCTAGACCCTTCCAGAGCCGAGATATCGAAGGTCAAAATTTTGACCAGAATAAAAAACATAAGGGGTAACACTGTCATTTTTTTTTTTGGCCGAAATTTTTACCCCCTCCGATCTTCTTGAAACTCTGGATTCTGACAGAGGGCCACGAGACTTCGACCAGCGCGCAAAAATGGAGGCTCTAGACCCTTCCAGAGCTGAGATATCGAAGGTCAAAATTTTGACCAGAAAAAAAAACATAAGGGGTAACACTGTCATTTTTTTTTTTTTGGCCGAAATTTTGACCCCCTCCGATCTTCTTGAAACTCTGGATTCTGACAGAGGGCCACGAGACTTCGACCAGCGCGCAAAAATGGAGGCTCTAGACCCTTCCAGAGCCGAGATATCGAAGGTCAAAATTTTGACCAGAAAAAAAAACACAAGGGGTAACACTGTCATTTTTTTTTTTTGGCCGAAATTTTGACCCCCTCCGATCTTCTTGAAACTCTGGATTCTGACAGAGGGCCACGAGACTTCGACCAGCGCGCAAAAATGGAGGCTCTAGACCCTTCCAGAGCCGAGATATCGAAGGTCAAAATTTTGACCAGAAAAAAAAACATAAGGGGTAACACTGTCATTTTTTTTTTTGGCCGAAATTTTGACCCCCTCCGATCTTCTTGAAACTCTGGATTCTGACAGAGGGCCACGAGACTTTGACCAGCGCGCAAAAATGGAGGCTCTAGACCCTTCCAGAGCCGAGATATCGAAGGTCAAAATTTTGACCAGAAAAAAAACATAAGGGGTAACACTGTCATTTTTTTTTTTGGTCGAAATTTTGACCCCCTCCGATCTTCTTCAAACTCTGGATTCTGACAGAGGGCCACGAGACTTCGACCAGCGCGCAAAAATGGAGGCTCTAGACCCTTCCAGAGCCGAGATATCGAAGGTCAAAATTTTGACCAGAAAAAAAAACATAAGGGGTAACACTGATATTTTTTTTTTTGGCCGAAATTTTGACCCCCTCGGATCTTCTTGAAACTCTGGATTCTGACAGAGGGCCACGAGACTTTGACCAGCGCGCAAAAATGGAGGCTCTAGACCCTTCCAGAGCCGAGATATCGAAGGTCAAAATTTTGACCAGAAAAAAAAACATAAGGGGTAACACTGTCATTTTTTTTTTTTGGCCGAAATTTTGACCCCCTCCGATCTTCTTGAAACTCTGGATTCTGACAGAGGGCCACGAGACTTCGACCAGCACGCAAAAATGGAGGCTCTAGACCCTTCCAGAGCCGAGATATCGAAGGTCAAAATTTTGACCAGAAAAAAAAAACATAAGGGGTAACACTGTCATTTATTTTTTTTTGGCCGAAATTTTGACCCCCTCCGATCTTCTTGAAACTCTGGATTCTGACAGAGGGCCACGAGACTTCGACCAGCGCGCAAAAATGGAGGCTCTAGACCCTTCCAGAGGCGAGATATCGAAGGTCAAAATTTTGACCAGAAAAAAAAACATAAGGGGTAACACTGTCATTTTTTTTTTTGGCCGAAATTTTGACCCCCTCCGATCTTCTTCAAACTCTGGATTCTGACAGAGGGCCACGAGACTTCGACCAGCGCGCAAAAATGGAGGCTCTAGACCCTTCCAGAGCCGAGATATCGAAGGTCAAAATTTTGACCAGAAAAAAAAACATAAGGGGTAACACTGTCATTTTTTTTTTTGGCCGAAATTTTGACCCCCTCCGATCTTCTTGAAACTCTGGATTCTGACAGAGGGCCACGAGACTTTGACCAGCGCGCAAAAATGGAGGCTCTAGACCCTTCCAGAGCCGAGATATCGATGGTCAAAATTTTGACCAGAAAAAAAAACATAAGGGGTAACACTGTCATTTTTTTTTTGGCCGAAATTTTGACCCCCTCCGATCTTCTTGAAACTCTGGATTCTGACAGAGGGCCACGAGACTTCGACCAGCGCGCAAAAATTGAGGCTTTAGACCCTTCCAGAGCCGAGATATTGAAGGTCAAAATTTTGACCAGAAAAAAAAACATAAGGGGTAACACTGTCATTTTTTTTTTTGGCCGAAATTTTGACCCCCTCCGATCTTCTTGAAACTCTGGATTCTGACAGAGGGCCACGAGACTTCGACCAGCGCGCAAAAATGGAGGCTCTAGACCCTTCCAGAGCCGAGATATCGAAGGTCAAAATTTTGACCAGAAAAAAAAACATAAGGGGTAACACTGTCATTTTTTTTTTTTGGCCGAAATTTTGACCCCCTCCGATCTTCTTCAAACTCTGGATTCTGACAGAGGGCCACGAGACTTCGACCAGCGCGCAAAAATGGAGGCTCTAGACCCTTCCAGAGCCGAGATATCGAAGGTCAAAATTTTGACAAGAAAAAAAAACATAAGGGGTAACACTGTCATTTTTTTTTTTTTGGCCGAAATTTTGACCCCCTCCGATCTTCTTGAAACTCTGGATTCTGACAGAGGGCCACGAGACTTTGACCAGCGCGCAAAAATGGAGGCTCTAGACCCTTCCAGAGCCGAGATATCGAAGGTCAAAATTTTGACCAGAAAAAAAAACATAAGGGGTAACACTGTCATTTTTTTTTTTTGGCCGAAATTTTGACCCCCTCCGATCTTCTTGAAACTCTGGATTCTGACAGAGGGCCACGAGACTTCGACCAGCGCGCAAAAATGGAGGCTCTAGACCCTTCCAGAGCCGAGATATCGAAGGTCAAAATTTTGACCAGAAAAAAAAACATAAGGGGTAACACTGTCATTTTTTTTTTGGCCGAAATTTTGACCCCCTCCGATCTTCTTGAAACTCTGGATTCTGACAGAGGGCCACGAGACTTTGACCAGCGCGCAAAAATGGAGGCTCTAGGCCCTTCCAGAGCCGAGATATCGATGGTCAAAATTTTGACCAGAAAAAAAACATAAGGGGTTACACTGTCATTTTTTTTTTTTGGCCGAAATTTTGACCCCCTCCGATCTTCTTGAAACTCTGGATTCTGACAGAGGGCCACGAGACTTCGACCAGCGCGCAAAAATTGAGGCTTTAGACCCTTCCAGAGCCGAGATATTGAAGGTCAAAATTTTGACCAGAAAAAAAAACATAAGGGGTAACACTGTCATTTTTTTTTTTGGCCGAAATTTTGACCCCCTCCGATCTTCTTGAAACTCTGGATTCTGACAGAGGGCCACGAGACTTCGACCAGCGCGCAAAAATGGAGGCTCTAGACCCTTCCAGAGCCGAGATATCGAAGGTCAAAATTTTGACCAGAAAAAAAAACATAAGGGGTAACACTGTCATTTTTTTTTTTGGCCGAAATTTTGACCCCCTCCGATCTTCTTGAAACTCTGGATTCTGACAGAGGGCCACGAGACTTCGACCAGCGCGCAAAAATGGAGGCTCTAGACCCTTCCAGAGCCGAGATATCGAAGGTCAAAATTTTGACCAGAAAAAAAAACATAAGGGGTAACACTGTCATTTTTTTTTTGGCCGAAATTTTGACCCCCTCCGATCTTCTTGAAACTCTGGATTCTGACAGAGGGCCACGAGACTTTGACCAGCGCGCAAAAATGGAGGCTCTAGACCCTTCCAGAGCCGAGATATCGAAGGTCAAAATTTTGACCAGGAAAAAAAACATAAGGGGTAACACTGTCATTTTTTTTTGGCCGAAATTTTGACCCTCTCCGATCTTCTTGAAACTCTGGATTCTGACAGAGGGCCACGAGACTTCGACCAGCGCGCAAAAATGGAGGCTCTAGACCCTTCCAGAGCCGAGATATCGAAGGTCAAAATTTTGACCAGAAAAAAAACATAAGGGGTAACACTGTCATTTTTTTTTTTTGGCCGAAATTTTGACCCACTCCGATCTTCTTGAAACTCTGGATTCTGACAGAGGGCCACGAGACTTCGACCAGCGCGCAAAAATGGAGGCTCTAGACCCTTCCAGAGCCGAGATATCGAAGGTCAAAATTTTGACCAGAAAAAAAAACACAAGGGGTAACACTGTCATTTTTTTTTTTTGGCCGAAATTTTGACCCCCTCCGATCTTCTTGAAACTCTGGATTCTGACAGAGGGCCACGAGACTTCGACCAGCGCGCAAAAATGGAGGCTCTAGACCCTTCCAGAGCCGAGATATCGAAGGTCAAAATTTTGACCAGAAAAAAAACATAAGGGGTAACACTGTCATTTTTTTTTTTGGCCGAAATTTTGACCCCCTCCGATCTTCTTGAAACTCTGGATTCTGACAGAGGGCCACGAGACTTTGACCAGCGCGCAAAAATGGAGGCTCTAGACCCTTCCAGAGCCGAGATATCGAAGGTCAAAATTTTGACCAGAAAAAAAAACATAAGGGGTAACACTGTCATTTTTTTTTTTGGCCGAAATTTTGACCCCCTCCGATCTTCTTCAAACTCTGGATTCTGACAGAGGGCCACGAGACTTCGACCAGCGCGCAAAAATGGAGGCTCTAGACCCTTCCAGAGCCGAGATATCGAAGGTCAAAATTTTGACCAGAAAAAAAAACATAAGGGGTAACACTGTCATTTTTTTTTTTGGCCGAAATTTTGACCCCCTCCGATCTTCTTGAAACTCTGGATTCTGACAGAGGGCCACGAGACTTTGACCAGCGCGCAAAAATGGAGGCTCTAGACCCTTCCAGAGCCGAGATATCGAAGGTCAAAATTTTGACCAGAAAAAAAAACATAAGGGGTAACACTGTCATTTTTTTTTTGGCCGAAATTTTGACCCCCTCCGATCTTCTTCAAACTCTGGATTCTGACAGAGGGCCACGAGACTTCGACCAGCGCGCAAAAATGGAGGCTCTAGACCCTTCCAGAGCCGAGATATCGAAGGTCAAAATTTTGACCAGAAAAAAAAACATAAGGGGTAACACTGTCATTTTTTTTTTTGGCCGAAATTTTGACCCCCTCCGATCTTCTTGAAACTCTGGATTCTGACAGAGGGCCACGAGACTTTGACCAGCGCGCAAAAATGGAGGCTCTAGACCCTTCCAGAGCCGAGATATCGAAGGTCAAAATTTTGACCAGGAAAAAAAACATAAGGGGTAACACTGTCATTTTTTTTTTTGGCCGAAATTTTGACCCTCTCCGATCTTCTTGAAACTCTGGATTCTGACAGAGGGCCACGAGACTTCGACCAGCGCGCAAAAATGGAGGCTCTAGACCCTTCCAGAGCCGAGATATCGAAGGTCAAAATTTTGACCAGAATAAAAAACATAAGGGGTAACACTGTCATTTTTTTTTTTGGCCGAAATTTTTACCCCCTCCGATCTTCTTGAAACTCTGGATTCTGACAGAGGGCCACGAGACTTCGACCAGCGCGCAAAAATGGAGGCTCTAGACCCTTCCAGAGCTGAGATATCGAAGGTCAAAATTTTGACCAGAAAAAAAAACATAAGGGGTAACACTGTCATTTTTTTTTTTTTGGCCGAAATTTTGACCCCCTCCGATCTTCTTGAAACTCTGGATTCTGACAGAGGGCCACGAGACTTCGACCAGCGCGCAAAAATGGAGGCTCTAGACCCTTCCAGAGCCGAGATATCGAAGGTCAAAATTTTGACCAGAAAAAAAAACACAAGGGGTAACACTGTCATTTTTTTTTTTTGGCCGAAATTTTGACCCCCTCCGATCTTCTTGAAACTCTGGATTCTGACAGAGGGCCACGAGACTTCGACCAGCGCGCAAAAATGGAGGCTCTAGACCCTTCCAGAGCCGAGATATCGAAGGTCAAAATTTTGACCAGAAAAAAAAAACATAAGGGGTAACACTGTCATTTTTTTTTTTGGCCGAAATTTTGACCCCCTCCGATCTTCTTGAAACTCTGGATTCTGACAGAGGGCCACGAGACTTTGACCAGCGCGCAAAAATGGAGGCTCTAGACCCTTCCAGAGCCGAGATATCGAAGGTCAAAATTTTGACCAGAAAAAAAACATAAGGGGTAACACTGTCATTTTTTTTTTTGGTCGAAATTTTGACCCCCTCCGATCTTCTTCAAACTCTGGATTCTGACAGAGGGCCACGAGACTTCGACCAGCGCGCAAAAATGGAGGCTCTAGACCCTTCCAGAGCCGAGATATCGAAGGTCAAAATTTTGACCAGAAAAAAAAACATAAGGGGTAACACTGTCATTTTTTTTTTTTGGCCGAAATTTTGACCCCCTCCGATCTTCTTGAAACTCTGGATTCTGACAGAGGGCCACGAGACTTCGACCAGCACGCAAAAATGGAGGCTCTAGACCCTTCCAGAGCCGAGATATCGAAGGTCAAAATTTTGACCAGAAAAAAAAAACATAAGGGGTAACACTGTCATTTATTTTTTTTTGGCCGAAATTTTGACCCCCTCCGATCTTCTTGAAACTCTGGATTCTGACAGAGGGCCACGAGACTTCGACCAGCGCGCAAAAATGGAGGCTCTAGACCCTTCCAGAGGCGAGATATCGAAGGTCAAAATTTTGACCAGAAAAAAAAACATAAGGGGTAACACTGTCATTTTTTTTTTTGGCCGAAATTTTGACCCCCTCCGATCTTCTTCAAACTCTGGATTCTGACAGAGGGCCACGAGACTTCGACCAGCGCGCAAAAATGGAGGCTCTAGACCCTTCCAGAGCCGAGATATCGAAGGTCAAAATTTTGACCAGAAAAAAAAACATAAGGGGTAACACTGTCATTTTTTTTTTTGGCCGAAATTTTGACCCCCTCCGATCTTCTTGAAACTCTGGATTCTGACAGAGGGCCACGAGACTTTGACCAGCGCGCAAAAATGGAGGCTCTAGACCCTTCCAGAGCCGAGATATCGATGGTCAAAATTTTGACCAGAAAAAAAAACATAAGGGGTAACACTGTCATTTTTTTTTTGGCCGAAATTTTGACCCCCTCCGATCTTCTTGAAACTCTGGATTCTGACAGAGGGCCACGAGACTTCGACCAGCGCGCAAAAATTGAGGCTTTAGACCCTTCCAGAGCCGAGATATTGAAGGTCAAAATTTTGACCAGAAAAAAAAACATAAGGGGTAACACTGTCATTTTTTTTTTTTGGCCGAAATTTTGACCCCCTCCGATCTTCTTGAAACTCTGGATTCTGACAGAGGGCCACGAGACTTCGACCAGCGCGCAAAAATGGAGGCTCTAGACCCTTCCAGAGCCGAGATATCGAAGGTCAAAATTTTGACCAGAAAAAAAAACATAAGGGGTAACACTGTAATTTTTTTTTTTTGGCCGAAATTTTGACCCCCTCGGATCTTCTTGAAACTCTGGATTCTGACAGAGGGCCACGAGACTTTGACCAGCGCGCAAAAATGGAGGCTCTAGACCCTTCCAGAGCCGAGATATCGAAGGTCAAAATTTTGACCAGAAAAAAAAACATAAGGGGTAACACTGTCATTTTTTTTTTGGCCGAAATTTTGACCCCCTCCGATCTTCTTGAAACTCTGGATTCTGACAGAGGGCCACGAGACTTCGACCAGCACGCAAAAATGGAGGCTCTAGACCCTTCCAGAGCCGAGATATCGAAGGTCAAAATTTTGACCAGAAAAAAAAAACATAAGGGGTAACACTGTCATTTATTTTTTTTTGGCCGAAATTTTGACCCCCTCCGATCTTCTTGAAACTCTGGATTCTGACAGAGGGCCACGAGACTTCGACCAGCGCGCAAAAATGGAGGCTCTAGACCCTTCCAGAGCCGAGATATCGAAGGTCAAAATTTTGACCAGAAAAAAAAACATAAGGGGTAACACTGTCATTTTTTTTCTTTGGCCGAAATTTTGACCCCATCCGATCTTCTTGAAACTCTGGATTCTGACAGAGGGCCACGAGACTTCGACCAGCGCGCAAAAATGGAGGCTCTAGACCCTTCCAGAGGCGAGATATCGAAGGTCAAAATTTTGACCAGAAAAAAAAACATAAGGGGTAACACTGTCATTTTTTTTTTGGCCGAAATTTTGACCCCCTCCGATCTTCTTCAAACTCTGGATTCTGACAGAGGGCCACGAGACTTCGACCAGCGCGCAAAAATGGAGGCTCTAGACCCTTCCAGAGCCGAGATATCGAAGGTCAAAATTTTGACCAGAAAAAAAAACATAAGGGGTAACACTGTCATTTTTTTTTTTTGGCCGAAATTTTGACCCCCTCCGATCTTCTTGAAACTCTGGATTCTGACAGAGGGCCACGAGACTTTGACCAGCGCGCAAAAATGGAGGCTCTAGACCCTTCCAGAGCCGAGATATCGATGGTCAAAATTTTGACCAGAAAAAAAAACATAAGGGGTAACACTGTCATTTTTTTTTTGGCCGAAATTTTGACCCCCTCCGATCTTCTTGAAACTCTGGATTCTGACAGAGGGCCACGAGACTTCGACCAGCGCGCAAAAATTGAGGCTTTAGACCCTTCCAGAGCCGAGATATTGAAGGTCAAAATTTTGACCAGAAAAAAAAACATAAGGGTAACACTGTCATTTTTTTTTTTTTGGCCGAAATTTTGACCCCCTCCGATCTTCTTGAAACTCTGGATTCTGACAGAGGGCCACGAGACTTCGACCAGCGCGCAAAAATGGAGGCTCTAGACCCTTCCAGAGCCGAGATATCAAAGGTCAAAATTTTGACCAGAAAAAAAAACATAAGGGGTAACACTGTCATTTTTTTTTTTTGGCCGAAATTTTGACCCCCTCCGATCTTCTTGAAACTCTGGATTCTGACAGAGGGCCACGAGACTTCGACCAGCGCGCAAAAATGGAGGCTCTAGACCCTTCCAGAGCCGAGATATCGAAGGTCAAAATTTTGACCAGAAAAAAAAACATAAGGGGTAACACTGTCATTTTTTTTTTGGCCGAAATTTTGACCCCCTCCGATCTTCTTGAAACTCTGGATTCTGACAGAGGGCCACGAGACTTTGACCAGCGCGCAAAAATGGAGGCTCTAGACCCTTCCAGAGCCGAGATATCGAAGGTCAAAATATTGACCAGGAAAAAAAACATAAGGGGTAACACTGTCATTTTTTTTTTTTGGCCGAAATTTTGACCCTCTCCGATCTTCTTGAAACTCTGGATTCTGACAGAGGGCCACGAGACTTCGACCAGCGCGCAAAAATGGAGGCTCTAGACCCTTCCAGAGCCGAGATATCGAAGGTCAAAATTTTGACCAGAAAAAAAAACACAAGGGGTAACACTGTCATTTTTTTTTTTTTGGCCGAAATTTTGACCCCCTCCGATCTTCTTGAAACTCTGGATTCTGACAGAGGGCCACGAGACTTCGACCAGCGCGCAAAAATGGAGGCTCTAGACCCTTCCAGAGCCGAGATATCGAAGGTCAAAATTTTGACCAGAAAAAAAAACACAAGGGGTAACACTGTCATTTTTTTTTTTGGCCGAAATTTTGACCCCCTCCGATCTTCTTGAAACTCTGGATTCTGACAGAGGGCCACGAGACTTTGACCAGCGCGCAAAAATGGAGGCTCTAGACCCTTCCAGAGCCGAGATATCGAAGGTCAAAATTTTGACCAGAAAAAAAAACATAAGGGGTAACACTGTCATTTTTTTTTTTTTGGCCGAAATTTTGACCCCCTCCGATCTTCTTCAAACTCTGGATTCTGACAGAGGGCCACGAGACTTCGACCAGCGCGCAAAAATGGAGGCTCTAGACCCTTCCAGAGCCGAGATATCGAAGGTCAAAATTTTGACCAGAAAAAAAAACATAAGGGGTAACACTGTCATTTTTTTTTTTTTTGGCCGAAATTTTGACCCCCTCCGATCTTCTTGAAACTCTGGATTCTGACAGAGGGCCACGAGACTTTGACCAGCGCGCAAAAATGGAGGCTCTAGACCCTTCCAGAGCCGAGATATCGATGGTCAAAATTTTGACCAGAAAAAAAAACATAAGGGGTTACACTGTCATTTTTTTTTTGGCCGAAATTTTGACCCCCTCCGATCTTCTTGAAACTCTGGATTCTGACAGAGGGCCACGAGACTTCGACCAGCGCGCAAAAATTGAGGCTTTAGACCCTTCCAGAGCCGAGATATCGAAGGTCAAAATTTTGACCAGAAAAAAAAACATAAGGGGTAACACTGTCATTTTTTTTTTTTGGCCGAAATTTTGACCCCCTCCGATCTTCTTGAAACTCTGGATTCTGACAGAGGGCCACGAGACTTCGACCAGCGCGCAAAAATGGAGGCTCTAGACCCTTCCAGAGCCGAGATATCGAAGGTCAAAATTTTGACCAGAAAAAAAAACATAAGGGGTAACACTGTCATTTTTTTTTTTTGGCCGAAATTTTGACCCCCTCCGATCTTCTTGAAACTCTGGATTCTGACAGAGGGCCACGAGACTTTGACCAGCGCGCAAAAATGGAGGCTCTAGACCCTTCCAGAGCCGAGATATCGAAGGTCAAAATTTTGACCAGGAAAAAAAACATAAGGGGTAACACTGTCATTTTTTTTTTTTGGCCGAAATTTTGACCCTCTCCGATCTTCTTGAAACTCTGGATTCTGACAGAGGGCCACGAGACTTCGACCAGCGCGCAAAAATGGAGGCTCTAGACCCTTCCAGAGCCGAGATATCGAAGGTCAAAATTTTGACCAGAAAAAAAAACATTAGGGGTAACACTGTCATTTTTTTTTTGGCCGAAATTTTGACCCCCTCCGATCTTCTTGAAACTCTGAATTCTGACAGAGGGCCACGAGACTTCGACCAGCGCGCAAAAATGGAGGCTCTAGACCCTTCCAGAGCCGAGATATCGAAGGTCAAAATTTTGACCAGAAAAAAAAACACAAGGGGTAACACTGTCATTTTTTTTTTTTTGGCCGAAATTTTGACCCCCTCCGATCTTCTTGAAACTCTGGATTCTGACAGAGGGCCACGAGACTTCGACCAGCGCGCAAAAATGGAGGCTCTAGACCCTTCCAGAGCCGAGATATCGAAGGTCAAAATTTTGACCAGAAAAAAAACATAAGGGGTAACACTGTCATTTTTTTTTTGGCCGAAATTTTGACCCCCTCCGATCTTCTTGAAACTCTGGATTCTGACAGAGGGCCACGAGACTTTGACCAGCGCGCAAAAATGGAGGCTCTAGACCCTTCCAGAGCCGAGATATCGAAGGTCAAAATTTTGACCAGAAAAAAAAACATAAGGGGTAACACTGTCATTTTTTTTTTTGGCCGAAATTTTGACCCCCTCCGATCTTCTCCAAACTCTGGATTCTGACAGAGGGCCACGAGACTTCGACCAGCGCGCAAAAATGGAGGCTCTAGACCCTTCCAGAGCCGAGATATCGAAGGTCAAAATTTTGACCAGAAAAAAAAACATAAGGGGTAACACTGTCATTTTTTTTTTTGGCCGAAATTTTGACCCCCTCCGATCTTCTTGAAACTCTGGATTCTGACAGAGGGCCACGAGACTTTGACCAGCGCGCAAAAATGGAGGCTCTAGACCCTTCCAGAGCCGAGATATCGAAGGTCAAAATTTTGACCAGAAAAAAAAACATAAGGGGTAACACTGTCATTTTTTTTTTTTGGCCGAAATTTTGACCCCCTCCGATCTTCTTGAAACTCTGGATTCTGACAGAGGGCCACGAGACTTCGACCAGCGCGCAAAAATGGAGGCTCTAGACCCTTCCAGAGCCGAGATATCGAAGGTCAAAATTTTGAACAGAAAAAAAAAACATAAGGGGTAACACTGTCATTTATTTTTTTTTGGCCGAAATTTTGACCCCCTCCGATCTTCTTGAAACTCTGGATTCTGACAGAGGGCCACGAGACTTCGACCAGCGCGCAAAAATGGAGGCTCTAGACCCTTCCAGAGCCGAGATATCAAAGGTCAAAATTTTGACCAGAAAAAAAAACATAAGGGGTAACACTGTCATTTTTTTTTTTTGGCCGAAATTTTGACCCCCTCCGATCTTCTTGAAACTCTGGATTCTGACAGAGGGCCACGAGACTTCGACCAGCGCGCAAAAATGGAGGCTCTAGACCCTTCCAGAGCCGAGATATCGAAGGTCAAAATTTTGACCAGAAAAAAAAACATAAGGGGTAACACTGTCATTTTTTTTTTTTTTGGCCGAAATTTTGACCCCCTCCGATCTTCTTCAAACTCTGGATTCTGACAGAGGGCCACGAGACTTCGACCAGCGCGCAAAAATGGAGGCTCTAGACCCTTCCAGAGCCGAGATATCGAAGGTCAAAATTTTGACCAGAAAAAAAAACATAAGGGGTAACACTGTCATTTTTTTTTTTTTGGCCGAAATTTTGACCCCCTCCGATCTTCTTGAAACTCTGGATTCTGACAGAGGGCCACGAGACTTTGACCAGCGCGCAAAAATGGAGGCTCTAGACCCTTCCAGAGCCGAGATATCGATGGTCAAAATTTTGACCAGAAAAAAAAACATAAGGGGTTACACTGTCATTTTTTTTTTTTGGCCGAAATTTTGACCCCCTCCAATCTTCTTGAAACTCTGGATTCTGACAGAGGGCCACGAGACTTCGACCAGCGCGCAAAAATTGAGGCTCTAGACCCTTCCAGAGCCGAGATATTGATCAGAATCCAGAGTTTTGAGAAGATTGGAGAAACTTAATTTTTCACCCCCCGAAAAAAAACATAAGGGGTAACACTGTCATTTTTTTTTCTGGTCAAAATTTTGAAATTCAATATCTCAGCTCTGGAAGGGTCTACAGCCTTAATTTTTGCACCCAGGTCCATGTCTCGTGGCCCTCTATCAGAATCCAGAGTTTTGAGAAGATTGGAGAAACTTAATTTTTCACCCCCCGAAAAAAAACATAAGGGGTAACACTGTCATTTTTTTTTCTGGTCAAAATTTTGAAATTCAATATCTCAGCTCTGGAAGGGTCTACAGCCTTAATTTTTGCACCCAGGTCCATGTCTCGTGGCCCTCTATCAGAATCCAGAGTTTTGAGAAGATTGGAGAAACTTAATTTTTCACCCCCCGAAAAAAAAACATAAGGGGTAACACTGTCATTTTTTTCTGGTCAAAATTTTGAAATTCAATATCTCAGCTCTGGAAGGGTCTACAGCCTTAATTTTTGCACCCAGGTCCATGTCTCGTGGCCCTCTGTCAGAATCCAGAGTTTTGAGAAGATTGGAGAAACTTAATTTTTCACCCCCCGAAAAAAAACATAAGGGGTAACACTGTCATTTTTTTTTTCTGGTCAAAATTTTGAAATTCAATATCTCAGCTCTGGAAGGGTCTACAGCCTTAATTTTTACACCCAGGTCCATGTCTTGTGGCCCTCTATCAGAATCCAGAGTTTTGAGAAGATTGGAGAAACTTAATTTTTCACCCCCCGAAAAAAAACATAAGGGGTAACACTGTCATTTTTTTTTCTGGTCAAAATTTTGAAATTCAATATCTCAGCTCTGGAAGGGTCTACAGCCTTAATTTTTGCACCCAGGTCCATGTCTCGTGGCCCTCTATCAGAATCCATAGTTTTGAGAAGATTGGAGAAACTTTATTTTTCACCCCCCGAAAAAAAACATAAGGGGTAACACTGTCATTTTTTTTTCTGGTCAAAATTTTGAAATTCAATATCTCAGCTCTGGAAGGGTCTACAGCCTTAATTTTTGCACCCAGGTCCATGTCTCGTGGCCCTCTATCAGAATCCAGAGTTTTGAGAAGATTGGAGAAACTTAATTTTTCACCCCCCGAAAAAAAACATAAGGGGTAACACTGTCATTTTTTTTTCTGGTCAAAATTTTGAAATTCAATATCTCAGCTCTGGGAGGGTCTACAGCCTTAATTTTTGCACCCAGGTCCATGTCTCGTGGCCCTCTGTCAGAATCCAGAGTTTTGAGAAGATTGGAGAAACTTAATTTTTCACCCCCCGAAAAAAAACATAAGGGGTAACACTGTCATTTTTTTTTCTGGTCAAAATTTTGAAATTCAATATCTCAGCTCTGGAAGGGTGTACAGCCTTAATTTTTGCACCCAGGTCCATGTCTCGTGGCCCTCTATCAGAATCCAGAGTTTTGAGAAGATTGGAGAAACTTAATTTTTCACCCCCCGAAAAAAAAAAAACATAAGGGGTAACACTGTCATTTTTTTTCTGGTCAAAATTTTGAAATTCAATATCTCAGCTCTGGAAGGGTCTACAGCCTTAATTTTTGCACCCAGGTCCATGTCTCGTGGCCCTCTATCAGAATCCAGAGTTTTGAGAAGATTGGAGAAACTTAATTTTTCACCCCCCGAAAAAAAACATAAGGGGTAACACTGTCATTTTTTTTTCTGGTCAAAATTTTGAAATTCAATATCTCAGCTCTGGAAGGGTCTACAGCCTTAATTTTTGCACCCAGGTCCATGTCTCGTGGCCCTCTGTCAGAATCCAGAGTTTTGAGAAGATTGGAGAAACTTAATTTTTCACCCCCCGAAAAAAAACATAAGGGGTAACACTGTCATTTTTTTTTCTGGTCAAAATTTTGAAATTCAATATCTCAGCTCTGGAAGGGTGTACAGCCTTAATTTTTGCACCCAGGTCCATGTCTCGTGGCCCTCTATCAGAATCCAGAGTTTTGAGAAGATTGGAGAAACTTAATTTTTCACCCCCCGAAAAAAAAAACATAAGGGGTAACACTGTCATTTTTTTTCTGGTCAAAATTTTGAAATTCAATATCTCAGCTCTGGAAGGGTCTACAGCCTTAATTTTTGCACCCAGGTCCATGTCTCGTGGCCCTCTATCAGAATCCAGAGTTTTGAGAAGATTGGAGAAACTTGATTTTTCACCCCCCGAAAAAAAACATAAGGGGTAACACTGTCATTTTTTTTTTCTGGTCAAAATTTTGAAATTCAATATCTCAGCTCTGGAAGGGTCTACAGCCTTAATTTTTGCAACCAGGTCCATGTCTCGTGGCCCTCTCTCAGAATCCAGAGTTTTGAGAAGATTGGAGAAACTTAATTTTTCACCCCCCGAAAAAAAACATAAGGGGTAACACTGTCATTTTTTTTTCTGTTCAAAATTTTGAAATTCAATATCTCAGCTCTGGAAGGGTCTACAGCCTTAATTTTTGCACCCAGGTCCATGTCTCGTGGCCCTCTATCAGAATCCAGAGTTTTGAGAAGATTGGAGAAACTTAATTTTTCACCCCCCGAAAAAAAACATAAGGGGTAACACTGTCATTTTTTTTTCTGGTCAAAATTTTGAGATTCAATATCTCAGCTCTGGAAGGGTCTACAGCCTTAATTTTTGCACCCAGGTCCATGTCTCGTGGCCCTCTATCAGAATCCAGAGTTTTGAGAAGATTGGAGAAACTTAATTTTTCACCCCCCGAAAAAAAACGTAAGGGGTAACACTGTCATTTTTTTTTTCTGGTCAAAATTTTGAAATTCAATATCTCAGCTCTGGAATGGTCTACAGCCTTAATTTTTGCACCCAGGTCCATGTCTCGTGGCCCTCTATCAGAATCCAGAGTTTTGAGAAGATTGGAGAAACTTAATTTTTCACCCCCCGAAAAAAATCATAAGGGGTAACAATGTCATTTTTTTTTCTGGTCAAAATTTTGAAATTCAATATCTCAGCTCTGGAAGGGTCTACAGCCTTAATTTTTGCACCCAGGTCCATGTCTCGTGGCCCTCTATCAGAATCCAGAGTTTTGAGAAGATTGGAGAAACTTAATTTTTCACCCCCCGAAAAAAAAACATAAGGGGTAACACTGTCATTTTTTTTCTGGTCAAAATTTTGAAATTCAATATCTCAGCTCTGGAAGGGTCTACAGCCTTAATTTTTGCACCCAGGTCCATGTCTCGTGGCCCTCTATCAGAATCCAGAGTTTTGAGAAGATTGGAGAAACTTAATTTTTCACCCCCCGAAAAAAAACATAAGGGGTAACACTGTCATTTTTTTTTTTCTGGTCAAAATTTTGAAATTCAATATCTCAGCTCTGGAAGGGTCTACAGCCTTAATTTTTGCAACCAGGTCCATGTCTCGTGGCCCTCTATCAGAATCCAGAGTTTTGAGAAGATTGGAGAAACTTAATTTTTCACCCCCCGAAAAAAAAAAAACATAAGGGGTAACACTGTCATTTTTTTTTTTCTGGTCAAAATTTTGAAATTCAATATCTCAGCTCTGGAAGGGTCTACAGCCTTAATTTTTGCACCCAGGTCCATGTCTCGTGGCCCTCTATCAGAATCAAGAGTTTTGAGAAGATTGGAGAAACTTAATTTTTCACCCCCCGAAAAAAAAAAAACATAAGGGGTAACACTGTCATTTTTTTTCTGGTCAAAATTTTGAAATTCAATATCTCAGCTCTGGAAGGGTCTACAGCCTTAATTTTTGCACCCAGGTCCATGTCTCGTGGCCCTCTATCAGAATCCAGAGTTTTGAGAAGATTGGAGAAACTTAATTTTTCACCCCCCGAAAAAAAAAAACATAAGGGGTAACAGTGTCATTTTTTTTCTGGTCAAAATTTTGAAATTCAATATCTCAGCTCTGGAAGGGTCTACAGCCTTAATTTTTGCACCCAGGTCCATGTCTCGTGGCCCTCTATCAGAATCCAGAGTTTTGAGAAGATTGGAGAAACTTAATTTTTCACCCCCCGAAAAAAAACATAAGGGGTAACACTGTCATTTTTTTTTCTGGTCAAAATTTTGAAATTCAATATCTCAGCTCTGGAAGGGTCTACAGCCTTAATTTTTGCACCCAGGTCCATGTCTCGTGGCCCTCTATCAGAATCCAGAGTTTTGAGAAGATTGGAGAAACTTAATTTTTCACCCCCCGAAAAAAAAACATAAGGGGTAACACTGTCATTTTTTTTTTCTGGTCAAAATTTTGAAATTCAATATCTCAGCTCTGGAAGGGTCTACAGCCTTAATTTTTGCACCCAGGTCCATGTCTCGTGGCCCTCTATCAGAATCCAGAGTTTTGAGAAGATTGGAGAAACTTAATTTTTCACCCCCCGAAAAAAAACATAAGGGGTAACACTCTCATTTTTTTTTTCTGGTCAAAATTTTGAAATTCAATATCTCAGCTCTGGAAGGGTCTACAGCCTTAATTTTTGCACCCAGGTCCATGTCTCGTGGCCCTCTATCAGAATCCAGAGTTTTGAGAAGATTGGAGAAACTTAATTTTTCACCCCCCGAAAAAAAACATAAGGGGTAACACTGTCATTTTTTTTCTGGTCAAAATTTTGAAATTCAATATCTCAGCTTTGGAAGGGTCTACAGCCTTAATTTTTGCACCCAGGTCCATGTCTCGTGGCCCTCTATCAGAATCCAGAGTTTTGAGAAGATTGGAGAAACTTAAATTTTCACCCCCCCGAAAAAAAACATAAGGGGTAACACTGTCATTTTTTTTTTCTGGTCAAAATTTTGAAATTCAATATCTCAGCTCTGGAAGGGTCTACAGCCTTAAATTTTGCACCCATGTCCATGTCTCGTGGCCCTCTATCAGAATCCAGAGTTTTGAGAAGATTGGAGAAACTTAATTTTTCACCCCCCGAAAAAAACATAAGGGGTAACACTGTCATTTTTTTTTTCTGGTCAAAATTTTGAAATTCAATATCTCAGCTCTGGAAGGGTCTACAGCCTTAATTTTTGCACCCAGGTCCATGTCTCGTGGCCCTCTATCAGAATCCAGAGTTTTGAGAAGATTGGAGAAACTTAATTTTTCACCCCCCGAAAAAAAACATAAGGGGTATCACTGTCATTTTTTTTTTCTGGTCAAAATTTTGAAATTCAATATCTCAGCTCTGGAAGGGTCTACAGCCTTAATTTTTGCACCCAGGTCCATGTCTCGTGGCCCTCTATCAGAATCCAGAGTTTTCAGAAGATTGGAGAAACTTAATTTTTCACCCCCCGAAAAAAAACATAAGGGGTAACACTGTCATTTTTTTTTCTGGTCAAAATTTTGAAATTCAATATCTCAGCTCTGGAAGGGTCTACAGCCTTAATTTTTGCACCCAGGTCCATGTCTCGTGGCCCTCTATCAGAATCCAGAGTTTTGAGAAGATTGGAGAAACTTAATTTTTCACCCCCCGAAAAAAAACATAAGGGGTAACACTGTCATTTTTTTTTTCTGGTCAAAATTTTGAAATTCAATATCTCAGCTCTGGAAGGGTCTACAGCCTTAATTTTTGCACCCAGGTCCATGTCTCGTGGCCCTCTATCAGAATCCAGAGTTTTGAGAAGATTGGAGAAACTTAATTTTTCACCCCCCGAAAAAAAACATAAGGGGTAACACTGTCATTTTTTTTTCTGGTCAAAATTTTGAAATTCAATATCTCAGCTCTGGAAGGGTCTACAGCCTTAATCTTTGCACCCAGGTCCATGTCTCGTGGCCCTCTATCAGAATCCAGAGTTTTGAGAAGATTGGAGAAACTTAATTTTTCACCCCCCGAAAAAAAAACATAAGGGGTAACACTGTCATTTTTTTTCTGGTCAAAATTTTGAAATTCAATATCTCAGCTCTGGAAGGGTCTACAGCCTTAATTTTTGCACCCAGGTCCATGTCTCGTGGCCCTCTATCAGAATCCAGAGTTTTGAGAAGATTGGAGAAACTTAATTTTTCACCCCCCGAAAAAAAACATAAGGGGTAACACTGTCATTTTTTTTTTCTGGTCAAAATTTTGAAATTCAATATCTCAGCTCTGGAAGGGTCTACAGCCTTAATTTTTGCAACCAGGTCCATGTCTCGTGGCCCTCTATCAGAATCCAGAGTTTTGAGAAGATTGGAGAAACTTAATTTTTCACCCCCCGAAAAAAAAACATAAGGGGTAACACTGTCATTTTTTTTCTGGTCAAAATTTTGAAATTCAATATCTCAGCTCTGGAAGGGTCTACAGCCTTAATTTTTGCACCCAGGTCCATGTCTCGTGGCCCTCTATCAGAATCCAGAGTTTTGAGAAGATTGGAGAAACTTAATTTTTCACCCCCCGAAAAAAAACATAAGGGGTAACACTGTCATTTATTTTTTCTGGTCAAAATTTTGAAATTCAATATCTCAGCTCTGGAAGGGTCTACAGCCTTAATTTTTGCAACCAGGTCCATGTCTCGTGGCCCTCTATCAGAATCCAGAGTTTTGAGAAGATTAGAGAAACTTAATTTTTCACCCCCCGAAAAAAAAAAACATAAGGGGTAACACTGTCATTTTTTTTTCTGGTCAAAATTTTGAAATTCAATATCTCAGCTCTGGAAGGGTCTACAGCCTTAATTTTTGCACCCAGGTCCATGTCTCGTGGCCCTCTATCAGAATCCAGAGTTTTGAGAAGATTGGAGAAAGTTAATTTTTCACCCCCCGAAAAAAAAAAAAAACATAAGGGGTAACACTGTCATTTTTTTTTCTGGTCAAAATTTTGAAATTCAATATCTCAGCTCTGGAAGGGTCTACAGCCTTAATTTTTGCACCCAGGTCCATGTCTCGTGGCCCTCTATCAGAATCCAGAGTTTTGAGAAGATTGGAGAAACTTAATTTTTCACCCCCCGAAAAAAAAAAACATAAGGGGTAACACTGTCATTTTTTTTTCTGGTCAAAATTTTGAAATTCAATATCTCAGCTCTGGAAGGGTCTACAGCCTTAATTTTTGCACCCAGGTCCATGTCTCGTGGCCCTCTATCAGAATCCAGAGTTTTGAGAAGATTGGAGAAACTTAATTTTTCACCCCCCGAAAAAAATCATAAGGGGTAACACTGTCATTTTTTTTTCTGGTCAAAATTTTGAAATTCAATATCTCAGCTCTGGAAGGGTCTACAGCCTTAATTTTTGCACCCAGGTCCATGTCTCGTGGCCCTCTATCAGAATCCAGAGTTTTGAGAAGATTGGAGAAACTTAATTTTTCACCCCCCGAAAAAAAACATAAGGGGTAACACTGTCATTTTTTTTTCTGGTCAAAATTTTGAAATTCAATATCTCAGCTCTGGAAGGGTCTACAGCCTTAATTTTTGCACCCAGGTCCATGTCTCGTGGCCCTCTATCAGAATCCAGAGTTTTGAGAAGATTGGAAAAACTTAATTTTTCACCCCCCGAAAAAAAAACATAAGGGGTAACACTGTCATTTTTTTTTTCTGGTCAAAATTTTGAAATTCAATATCTCAGCTCTGGAAGGGTCTACAGCCTTAATTTTTGCACCCAGGTCCATGTCTCGTGGCCCTCTGTCAGAATCCAGAGTTTTGAGAAGATTGGAGAAACTTAATTTTTCACCCCCCGAAAAAAAAACATAAGGGGTAACACTGTCATTTTTTTTTTCTGGTCAAAATTTTGAAATTCAATATCTCAGCTCTGGAAGGGTCTACAGCCTTAATTTTTACACCCAGGTCCATGTCTCGTGACCCTCTATCAGAATCCAGAGTTTTGAGAAGATTGGAGAAACTTAATTTTTCACCCCCCTGAAAAAAAAACGTAAGGGGTAACACTGTCATTTTTTTTTCTGGTCAAATTTTTGAGTTTCAATATCTCAGCTCTGGAAGGGTCTAGAGCCTCAATTTTTGCACCCAGGTCCATGTCTCGTGGCCCTCTATCAGAATCCAGAGTTTTGAGAAGATTGGAGAAACTTAATTTTTCACCCCCCGAAAAAAAACGTAAGGGGTAACACTGTCATTTTTTTTTTCTGGTCAAAATTTTGAGTTTCAATATCTCAGCTCTGGAAGGGTCTAGAGCCTCAATTTTTACACCCAGGTCCATGTCTCGTGGCCCTCTATCAGAATCCAGAGTTTTGAGAAGATTGGAGAAACTTAATTTTTCACCCCCCGAAAAAAAAAAACATAAGGGGTAACACTGTCATTTTTTTTTCTGGTCAAAATTTTGAAATTCAAAATCTCAGCTCTGGAAGGGTCTACAGCCTCAATTTTTACACCCAGGTCCATGTCTCGTGGCCCTCTATCAGAATCCAGAGTTTTGAGAAGATTGGAGAAACTTAATTTCTCACCCCCCGGAAAAAAATCATAAGGGGTTACACTGTCATTTTTTTTTCTGGTCAAAATTTTTCAGTTTCAATATCTCAGCTCTGGAAGGGTCTAGAGCCTCAATTTTTGCACCCAGATCCATGTCTTGCGGCCCTCTTTCAGAATCCAGAGTTTTGAGAAGATTGGAGAAACTTAATTTTTCACCCCCCGAAAAAAAAAAAAACGTAAGGGGTAACTGTTACGACCCCTCAAAACTAATCTAGGGGCTAGAGGAGTAACATTAAAGAAAACCTTGTAAAACTGTGGAAGTGGTAGTGTGTGTCAAGAAACAACAAGCGAAACCAAACTGCCAATAATCAATAATGATATTTATTATACAAAAATTATAAGAAACTACAAATGAATAATAAAGTAAATCAGAAACAGTAAGGAAGCTAAAAGCCTCCAGCAATATAAACAATTCTATGAAGTGAAAACAAGAATAATTAATAAATAAAAGAAAGTAAGCAACAATTTACCCTTAAGGAAAAAGGGACTAAAGTGACGCCAATATAAAGAAAGAAACAAAAGAAAACAATTCTAACTCAATTCCAACCTCTTACCTAGCTAAAGAAAAGGAAGAAAAGAATTGTTTCTTCAGCGCCAAACGCCGTGTTCTTCCCTACTCTAGCTCATAAAAACAAAACATACAAGAGTGGCGTTCACCTCTTACCTAGTGTTTCTATACAAAGGTTAGTCTATATGTTTGCACAATGGAGGTCGTAGGACACCTTCCCTATCCCCATTCCTTGGAGCAAAGGGTAACAAAAGAGCAAAAGCCCTACACAAGTCAAAGCAAACGTCAACCAAAGTAATCAAACAAGGTAACAAAACAAACTGAAGAAACACAACTAGCATAAGAAAATTAACAAATCAAATGAGTCCCAAACGAAAACAAGAATCAAATTGGCTGCAAAAAAGGAATAGAAATCAAAACGGGACTAATTTCCACTCTTTCCACTTTCCACTAATTTCCAGTTGCTTTTAAACTGGTAGTGAGGACGTCTCAGACAGCGGATAGGTCCACATCACATCTCTTGATGATGATTGACAGTTTCCTGGGCCAATCAGCAAGCGGAGAAGGCTGACCTAAGAAATTGATTTAGAGAGAGAGAGAGAGAGAGAGAGAGAGAGAGAGAGAGAGAGAGAGAGAGAGAGAGAGAGCGCAAGCAAAAAAAAACAAACAAACAGATACGCCCACAGAATACGTACGAACGTAACAGTAACACTGTCATTTTTTTTTTCTGGTCAAAATTTTGAGTTTCAATATCTCAGCTCTGGAAGGGTCTACAGCCTCAATTTCTGCACCCAGGTCCATGTCTCGTGGCCCTCTATCAGAATCCAGAGTTTTGAGAAGATTGGAGAAACTTAATTTTTCACCCCCCCAAAAAAAATGTAAGGGAAAACACTGTCATTTTTTTTTTTCAGGTCAAAATTTTAATTTCAATATCTTAGCTTTGGAAGGGTCTACAGCCTCAATTTTTGCACACAGGTCCATGTCTCGTGGCCCTCTATCAGAATCCAGAGTTTTGAGAAGATTGGAGAAACTTAATTTTTCACCCCCCTGAAAAAAAAACGTAAGGGGTAACACTGTCATTTTTTTTTCTGGTCAAATTTTTGAGTTTCAATATCTCAGCTCTGGAAGGGTCTAGAGCCTCAATTTTTGCACCCAGGTCCATGTCTCGTGGCCCTCTATCAGAATCCAGAGTTTTGAGAAGATTGGAGAAACTTAATTTTTCACCCCCCGAAAAAAAACGTAAGGGGTAACACTGTCATTTTTTTTTTCTGGTCAAAATTTTGAGTTTCAATATCTCAGTTCTGGAAGGGTCTACAGCCTCAATTTTTGCACCCAGGTCCATGTCTCGTGGCCCTCTATCAGAATCCAGAGTTTTGAGAAGATTGGAGAAACTTAGCTTTTCACCCCCCGAAAAGAAAAATGTAAGGGGTAACACTGTCATTTTTTTCTGGTCAAAATTTTGAGTTTCAATATCTCAGCTCTGGAAGGGTCTACAGCCTTAATTTTTGCACCCAGGTCCATGTCTCGTGGCCCTCTATCAGAACCCAGAGTTTTGAGAAGATTGAAGAAACTTAATTTTTCACCCCCGAAAAAAAACCTAAGGGGTAACACTGTCATTTTTTTTTCTGGTCAAAATTTTGAGTTTCAATATCTCAGCTCTGCAAGGGTCTACAGCCTCAATTTTTGCACCCAGGTCCATGTCTCGTGGCCCTCTATCAGAATCCAGAGTTTTGAGAAGATTGGAGAAACTTAATTTTTCACCCCCCGAAAAAAAACGTAAGGGGTATCAATGTAATGTTTTTTTTCTGGTCAAAATTTTGAGTTTCAATATCTCAGCTCTGGAAGGGTCTACAGCCTCAATTTTTGCACCCAGGTCCATGTCTCGTGGCCCTCTATCAGAATCCAGAGTTTTGAGAAGATTGGAGAAACTTAATTTTTCACCCCCCGAAAAAAAAACGTAAGGGGTAACACTGTAATGTTTTTTTCTGGTCAAAATTTTGAGTTTCAATATCTCAGCTCTGGAAGGGTCTACAGCCTTAATTTTTGCACCCAGGTCCATGTCTCGTGGCCCTCTATCAGAATCCAGAGTTTTGAGAAGATTGAAGAAACTTAATTTTTCACCCCCCGAAAAAAAACGTAAGGGGTAACACTGTCATTTTTTTTTCTGGTCAAAATTTTGAGTTTCAATATCTCAGCTCTGGAAGGGTCTACAGCCTTAATTTTTGCACCCAGGTCCATGTCTCGTGGCCCTCTATCAGAATCCAGTTTTGAGAAGATTGGATAAACTTATTTTTTTCGCACAAAAAAAAAAAAAAAAAACGAAAGGGGTACCACTGTCGTTTTTTTTTTTTTTTTTTTTCGGGTCGAAATTTTGAGTTGCTCTGAGACTTGGTGTTTGGTACCACAGTGGTGCTCTAACATTCTTATAAAACAGTGCTTTTCTCCCCTACTACCGTATGTCTCACATTTGCCTATTTCAATTAATAAAGGTTGAAAATACTAGTAAGGTAGTTTTTTTTAATTGCCCTATCAATTCATAAAGGCTAAACTCCTTTAAAAATAATGTTTTAGACTTTTGTCAATTTAATTGAATAAGAACTCTGTTCTTTCCCATTGCAGTTTTCGTATAAAGTAGACTGTATTAACCGACTACAAAGTGGAAGTTGGATTAATTTATATCATCCACACTAGCAAACTCAAGTAAAAGCCAATCAATGAATGCATCACAACAGACATTGTGTAAAGCAGCAACTGAACAGATGTTGTAACAAACAGGGAGGCTTTAAAGAGAGTGTGTTTAGTTCCCTTATGTCCTACGTGAAATATTGCGTAATGGGGGCATGAGGTCATGGTGCAGTTCTGTCAGAAAGCTTTCACTCTTGGGTTTTGGGATTGGCGACAGCATCTGCAAGAAGCTCGGGTCGGAGACATTCGATTGGGCATTGGATGTTCTGAAAGAACAAAGGGGGAAATATGTTATACAAACTATTTACATGTATAAATTGAATCTTGGCAATGCAGTGTTCATTGCACAATGCACATTTAGCAAATATATAATGGGTACATTCCCAGCTTGAAAAACTAAAGATATTTTGTGTGGCCATTTGAAATGTTTGAATGAATTAAGGAAGATACTCACCATCCTGTGGCCGTTGTTTAAGCGGACAGGTTTCAGCAGCTCGGAGGTTATCTCAGCACCAGGCTTTCTGCAATTCTCACAGCGCCAACCCTAAGAGCAACACGTACACAATGCATTTCATCAAACTCAAGCGTATACATGTGAAACACCCTCTGTGACGTGTCATTTCTCTTTGAAGGACCTTTTCTACTTGTTTTTAAAGGGGTGGTAAAATGCCATTTTCACAAGATGTAAAATAAATCTCTGATGTCCCCAGAGTGTGTTTGTGAGCCTCCGTTTTTGCACTCAGGTCTAAGTCCCATGGCCCTCTATCAGAATCCAGAGTTTCAAGAAGATTGGAGAAACTCAAAATTTCAGGCTAAATAAAGGGCTCTAGACCCTTCCAGAGCTGAGATATTTACAATGGCATACATGCTACATGGGATCTCAATATAGAGTTAGAAAAGTGAAATCATACTTTACCACCCCTTTAAATGTACTTTTTTCCAAGTTGTCCATGCATATGTGAATTAAATAGTTAATACCTGCTGTCCTCCATAGCATGTGCAAGTGCAGATTGCCCCCAAGTATTCCTTCTGCCATTGGTTTCCAACCTGGTACATCTTTCCGTCATCGTAACATATGGACTCATCTATAACGAAATTTAAGAATTTTTTATTCCACTGCTTGGAACTGAAGAAACTTGACTATGCAGTAGAAGAAGGACTTACGTGGTTCACATTTGAACTCTCCTTTACCATTGCCAAGGCAAGAGCAGCTCATCAAGTGACCGTTTTCTGCCCGTCGCTCCCACTTTTCTCCAATGCGGTAGTTGTTTCCACTATCGTGACACCATTCTGTGTAAAAACAGGCATTCAGAGTGCTTTCAGGGTAAGGTTCAGGATAAAATTCACCATCGACCTTTAGGTGTGAAGTTACTCACTGGAAGAGTCGCATCTGAAATGTCCACTTCCCAGGCCAAGACATCTGCACCAGAGTTTGAAGCCAGTCTCAGACATACGCTCCCATTCCTCTCCAACATCGTGGTGAGTGGCGGTGAAGGTGTCATAACATGAGTCCTTGCTGGATGAAACATCTCCTGGTACTGTTGATTTGATAGGGAACCCAATAAAGAAACATTTAAGGCATAAGCATCATAAGGCATAAACTTTCATCAATGTTCATAGATACTTTCTCGACCTGTGTTTCCAGCGGTGATGATTTCCTCCAAGATCTTGTGTTTGAGGGCTCCTTTCAAGGCCTCCACTATGACATTATAAGAGGCACCAGAGGTGAGACCAATCAGGGTGGCACTTGTGGACGTTCCTGGGAAACGCATCTGCAGAACAAGAAAAGGTCAATCTTAAGAGCAAATGTAAGGTGATAAAGAAATTCGGTAACTTATCCTGTCTTTACCTGGAACAACTTCTCATCTTGATGGGTAATGGGCTGACAAGACACCAGATAACCAGAACTCTGCTGGTAGGGCTGCCATGAGATGGTGGTCTGGGTCTGGGCCTCTTGCGGTCTTCCTGTCTTGTCCTCTGAAAAAACAAAAGGATGGCCATCGCCAGGCTTCTCATTAACCTGAATAATCTGAGGTACACGACTCCCATCGGGTCCCACCTTAGGGATGTATACAAGGGTCTCCCCAACTTGAGGCACATAAGGCTGGGGTCGGGGTTGGTTAGGTTGACGATGTTGAGGCTGGTAGCCACTGTTTGGTTGATTGGGCTGATTATTGAATTCTGTGTACTCCACGTGCTGCCCGTGTGCATCAGGTGATTCATGCCCAGTGGGACCCACTACGTGAACTCTGTTGTCAGGCTCAGGCACATCCAGCTTGTCTGGGCCGCCATGGTGAGGCAGGCTAGGCAGATCAGAAGTCAGCTCTGGGCGGGAAAAAGGTGTTAAAAGCAAAGCAGCAGGTCAAGAGGCAGCCAGAGTTGCATCTACAGTCCAGTAAGGCATTGAAAGTCGAGCAATGGCAGTACTTGCTGACACAACTTTAAAGGGGGAGTGGGTCCAAGTATTTTCTCAAACCAATGTTTTGCAATTAACCAGTGAGGAGGAAGTGCATATGATTATACCAACCAGTTGAGAGTCTAAATATCAAAACAAAGATACTTTGCATTAAGTTTGGTTTGGATATGGTGTAAGGCTAAGAAAATACAGTCCAAAGTATACACTTCTCCTCAGAGTGAAAATATTGGCGAAAGTGAGATTAAATATTCAGTATGGACCAGCCCTTTAAACACAGATCAAGGTTTTTGATCATAGTAGTCCTCAGAGAGAACACTTTGCTTGAATCAACAAGGTGATAAGCTAGCAAGTGTGTCAATTAAGCAACATTAAATGCAATTTTTCCTTCATTTTGCATTTCAGTACTAAATGCATTCTCACCATTAAAAAGCTAAGCACTACAACTAAGAAAAAATATGGCTTAACCAAGTATCTGTTACTAGTAAAAGGCAAGCGAGTGCAATATCAAAGCTTTTATATACAGTGTTGACTAGTTTAAAATGTGTTCCATTCGGAAACAAAGCATAATGGAGAACACCTTATGTATCAATATGCGGATAGACCATTTACATTTATTCATTAAGCAGATGTTTTTATCCTTACAAATGAGAAAAATCAATGTTTTTATATGAGCAAAAACTTACGAGTTGTGGCTGTGCCAACCAGTGGTGCACTTCTCTGGGTATTCATCAGGGCAATGATCTTAATGATGTATTCGGTGCCTGGTTTCAGACCTGTATTTAAAATATCACAATATGGACACATTTTTAAGTTCTCTAACATCGATGTATACCACATTTGGGTGTAACGTGATGCATTCTCGGTCTTACCAGTGATGGTGGCATAGTTCTGGCCAGCGTTAAGACGTGGTATAAGCTCACGAGGCTGACCACCTGATTCTTCATAAGTGATGTAATATCCTGTAATTTGTGTTGGGGGCGCTTGCCAAGTAAACGTGATGGAATTGGGGGTCAGGGAGGTGAACTGAAGGTCGGTAGGAGGCTGAACAGCTGGCCGGGCTGTGATGATATAAAGTTGATAAAGGTCATTCTGGGACTTCATGCATTAGCATTAATACAGTGTATTACTCTTCCGACATGGAGACATTTGCTTAGTTGTACCTGTGGTTACAGTCAATGTGAATGGAGGGGATCGACTATTTCCGTTCAGAGTGTACATGTTGACCACATACAAGACGCCTGGCTGCAAACCTGAATTAAAATGATTTCATTAAACAGAAATACTCCAAAACATGGTACAAGAAGTTCTGAAATCATTCTTTATCTATTCTAAACCAACATTAAAATATTTACCATGTTAATGCACTAGATTTTGGACAATAGCATAATGGTAATATCATGGTATTCTTTGAAGTAACTTGCCAAAAGTTCATAATTCCAGGTTTAGTTTACTCATTGAGCTGACAGTGGTTAACCCTCAATATTGAAACTGATGGCCTATAAGGTGTAACTTGGATTATGTACATTAGCTTACCAGTGACAACATAGGTTAGTGTGTTAGCAGGAATAGTTTGTCTGACGGTGGGGTATCCTCCATTTTTGGGTGTGGCTTCAATAAAGAAACCTGTATTTGGCTCATTATTGACAATGCGCCATGTTAGAGTGAATGAGGTGTCTTTCACATCAGTGACACGGACTCGGCGAGGAGGGGTTATATCTGTGGAGCCAAAGAGATTATAGCTTCCACTTAATACAGAATGCCAATACTAAAAAAAATCACTCTATAATCCATATAATGGGAAACCCACTTACTGTCTGCAGTGGTGCATTCTCCAGTGAGAGGAGGACTACTGTCTGAACCCCTCAGTGCATAGACATGTACATCATAAGGGGTGGCCACCTGGAAGTAAACAGCAGATATTTAAGACTAAGATGGATTACTCATCATGATTGGTTAAACATGGCAAATGCTTTGACTCATTTTCTTATGGGATAATTGATTCTTATATTTAAACATTGTCCCTATCAATAAATCACTGCTTTTACGAGTGACTTTATTTGTTACTTGTGTGTTACCAAAAGATGAATGTATTTGTAAAGCTTGAGAAGGTAGACATATTACCATAAGCCCGGGCACTAAGACTTGAGTAGAGTCAGGTGAAACATTCATTTCTTTGGGTGTGGGATACTGGTTCTTTGGGGTGACCACCACACGGAAGCCAGAAAGTCTGGCCCTGGGTGCCTGCCATGCCACAATAAAGGAAGAAGGACTGATGTCGTGGAACTGGATATTGGTTGGTGCAGGAACACCTGAGAAAGGTGGAAGGACAAAAATCAGGAATGATACCACATAACACTCACTTACTAGCTTAAAAATCTAAGCTAAATTACAATATGCCATACCAGTGGGCTGAGTCTCCTCATGGGTAGTGTGCTGAATACCCTCAAGGGTACGGACTGGGTAACGTCCTTTCATGGGAATGACTTTAACATTGTACTTGGTTCCTGGGCGCAGACCCTGAAGAACCACACTGTTATCACGACCACTTAGGGCTGGCTGGTACTCTCGTTCTCCCTCCTCTGGACTAGAGTAGAGGACCCTATAGGAGGTCACTCCTGGAACCCGTGGAACATCCCATGTCACAAGCATGGAGGTGGAGTCCACATCAGAGAAGGTCAGGTCTCTTGGATGCTGCACATTGGCTAGAGATTGGAAAGGGAAGCGTTAAGAGTATAGGGTGGGTTAGCATAGTTGCTAGAGCTCAGCACTATTAACTGAAAGGATGCTGGTTCAAATCCAAGCAATGAACCATTGACCCCTTGAGCAAGACACTTATCTTCAGGTTGTTCCAGTAGACAAGTTATACCTGAACTGATTTCAAATGTTAAAGAAGTTCAAGAAGATATAAAACAAGAACCTGTTGTAGCTTTCTGGACCACTGGAGTGCTCTCTCCTTCCCGGCTGATAGCAACCACATTAATTGTATACTCCACTGTGGGTACCAAGCCATTGATTGTCATTTCAGTACGCTCTAAAAATGCAGAAACAGAATAGTTATTATACCAAGTTCAAGTACTGAACTAATTCTTCTAAGTCAGCTTCAAGGTCATGAGAAGGAATAGGGTTAAAGACCAAGTGATGTCTCACCAGGGCCGACCACCTCAGAGAAAGTAGGACCTTGCCCACCCTTGGGCGTCCCTGTTACTCTATACCCTGTGATGGGACCTGTAGCTGGGCTCCATCGGACGGTCAAGGTATTGTCTTGAATATCAGAAACATCTAAATCTGATGGGGATGGAACACCTGAGAATGGAGAAGAGTAAAGACAATACAGTCACAAGAAAGTTGCGGTGAGCAAATGGTCAAAAAACGTAATAGATACAAATGACTTGTGTATGAGCACTTACTTCCACCTGCGGTCCTGTGTGTGATGATGACTGGTGTGCTGGAGGCTGGGCTGTCACCTCTGCCTGTCACAGCATACAGCGTGATGGTGTAATCGGTGTCCGGCTTCAGGCCCGGGATGGTAGCAGTGGACTGTGTTCCTGGAACAGTGAACTCTCTGGGTGTATCTCTTTCCCCTGGGAATCAATGAGGAGGAATCAATTGCATTTAGTTCAAGTAAACTTTCAGCAACACCACAAACACACTTTAAACCATTTGTCATACCAGTTTCTCCATGTGTGATCTTATAGTAGCGTACAGTGACTGCAGGGGCATCCCAGGAGATGGTGATGCTAGTGGGAGTGGAGGACGTCACAGCCAGGTCAGTGGGAGCGTCGGAGACTACAGGAAGAAACAAGAGTCACATCGATTTACCTCACAAAGATTATCAACAACAAATATTCATTTCTAACTTCTCACCAGTTGCTTGCGTTCCAGTAAGTGGTAGACTCTCCGTATTGCCGCTGACAGCATAAATATAGACATTGTACTCTGTCTCGGGGGCTAGGTTCCCCAGAGTGAAGTAATTTCTTGTCGGGGAAAGTCTCTCATCTTTAGGGCGCCCATTCCTTGTTGGCTGATAGCGTAGGCGGTAACCCGTAATGACGGCACGTGGGGCCATCCAGTGCACGGTAAATGAGTTGGTGGAAACATCAGAGAAGTCCAGATTTGTCGGGGAGTCCAGTTCTGTGAGAATGAGGAGAGAAGTGGTACTGTAGAACTGATGGACTTGAAGTGGTAAGAAAGCTGAATACCATTTCTTATTTCCAAATACATACTTGTTTTCTGAATACCAGTTACAGGCTCACTCTCTTTGTCACCATAGACGCACACTACTTTAACCAGATACTCTGTGTTTGGCAGCAAGTCTGAATTGATAAAAAAACAGAATCAGTAGGTGAAATGTGTTTGGACTGTGAGATGCACAACATCCATCTTGGGATTTGTTTCCTAAAGGGTGAAATAAAGAAAGCATTGGTAAACTCTTACTCTGAAGGATGAAGCTATTGGTGCCACCTCCTACGTTGACTTCCTGAGTGTCATCGTCGTTGTTTGTGGGATGGTAGCGGATGACAAAACGACTAATTTCGGATGGCTGAACAGAAGGTGCGGTCCATGACACATGCATGAAGTCTGAGCTCACCTCAGGAAAGTACAGGTTTGTGGGGGCTAGAACAGCTAATCAAGAGGACATTGAGAAAGAATAAAGTCATAAACTAAGTAAAAAGTTTGTCAGCATGGATTGAAATGTGTATGATTTTTTTTTTTTTTACTTTTTCTTATTAACATGAAACAGGAATTCAATAAAGACAAACATAACAATTCCCCACCTAGTGAATGCAAATGCAAAGATATTCCTAGAATTTTATCGGTACATTATTGATTTAAAAAGGTACATTGAGTTTGGGAAATAGCAAATTGCTAACAATCTTGGTTGGCGAGGAAATAATGAAATGAAGTGGTCTGAGCGAATTATGGTTTGGGGAAGAGGGTCTTGGCCTCTCTTTTACGTCCATATTCTCCATTCATTTCCTACTTCTTTTACTCCCACCCTCTGAAATGTAATAAACCTATGGGGCATAATTCACCAGTCTGGGTTTGATGTGTGATCACTGAGGGCACGCTCTCCGCCTCATCTGTAATGGTGGACACACTGATTTCATAATTGATGCCTGGCTCCAGTCCATGAATAGTGTAATAGTTGACGGAGGAGTTCACCATGTCCTCTAAAATAGGAAAACTCTGGCCGGCTGTAAGAACTGTTATATGGTATCCAATAACCGCTGGGTAATTTAGTGGGGTCCATCTAATTCCGATCGTGGTATCCGTGAAATCAACAAAACTAAGGTCACCCACCTTGGGCACATCTTTAATCAGTTTATAAAGTTGCATTCATTGGGAAGGGAGAGAGAAGACAAGACACACAGAAGCAAGGACAATGAATAATTAATAGTAGCAAATTATTGTTCTCATGCCAACAATGCTAACAAATGCTAATAGCTCAATAATAATCAGAAGACATGCACACAATAAGGATAAAATAAACAGGCTTTTGATTTGAATTAGTCATACTACAAAAAAATGTTTCAAGCATACTACAAAAAACTCAATAGATGCAATAGATATTTTCTAACATTTATAACCATATGCGAAACAGCCATGCTTGTTGAGAATTACACAATTATTTTAAGATGCACAAACAGATTAAACAATGCCAAGGAATTGCATTACTGGATTCTCTTAGTAACAACAATCTTTGTGTATCTAAGGATCTGCAGCATTTAACAACAGAAGCAGGATTATGTGCTGCAGTGGACATAGTTCAGGGCTGGAGACTGAACTTTTGGATGAATACTGGCAGAAGGTTGGAGCCCTGTGAGGAGTAATCCAAAACTTGAGCACTATAAATGGACCAATGGTGGTTTGGCTTCCTCATAATGTATATAAAAGGTCGTCTGTTGAGATGTGCTTGTTGTTCCTATTCAGTGCTAGTCATTGTTTGCATTAAAAGCAGCAAATGGCAAGCAAATATACCAAACTGCTGTCAATGTGAACATCTCTTCGCATTTTTTTTTTTTTTTTTTTTTGGCTGGGTGTCTTGAGGAGGGAATTTATCAATTTTCAGGTCCATGATAATCAGGTGATTCTCTGGATCAGTCATGGTGGTTTTGATCCAGTATAGCATGGCTTCAACTTACCTTGAACTTTCTCATTACTATACTGTTCAAAATAAATGAGGTCTTACCTTGTGTAATGGTGGTTGAGACAGGCTCACTCTCAAGGTGGTTTTTAACAGTGTAGACACTGACATTGTATTCAACTCCAGGACTCAGGTTGTCAAGAGTACATTCCGTTTCTTCCGCTTGAACAATCTCCTCTAGAGTAGTTCCACGCTGCCCATTGGTTGGTGCGCATATCACTCTATAGCCAGTTATATCTGAGAGGATAAAGGGGATACGTCAAGTATAACACATAGAAATAGACACTTACGAAATAGCATTGTGAAGGTACTACGATTGAGAGGCGGTAATACCATTTGATTGCCATATTCATATACCATAGGGTTAGGTTAATTATGTACTGTATATTGGTTCTCTAAAGATGAAAGATAAATAAACAGACAAAGAATAGTGGGAGCAAAGGATGATTCCCAAAGGAGAAGTAAAATCATATAATTAAAGCTAAATATTTGCAACCAGTCACATGCACACACAGCCTACACAGATGGCCAAGGTCTAATAGCATGCTTCAAAGAAAGGGTGAACAAGGATAAGAAGTGGGTGTACAGTCAATATTTACCCGGACTGTTGGTTCTGCTCCATCTGACATTGAGGTTACCAGTAACAGGGTTAGACACCACATTCAGGTCAGTTGGTGGGGATAGGGCTATTGTGGCAGAGCAAAGAGGAATAGAGTTCAACATTAGAAAATGTACCTACTATACTTTAAAGGGATAGTCCACTTTTTTTTTTTTTGGAAATAGGCTCATTTTACAACTCCAGAGTTAAACATTTGAGTTTTACCATTTTTGAATCCATTCAGTCGATTTTCTGATATTTAGAAGACTATCAGTAACCAGAAGACTATCAGACCAGTTTCTGGTCTCATTGACTATAGTAGGAAAAATATATATACTATGGAAGTCAATGAGACCAGAAACTGTCTGGTTACTGATATTCTTCCAAATATCAGAAAATCGGCTGAATAGATTCGAAAATGGTAAAACTCTACTGTTTTATCATTTTACAACTCCTTCACTGTTTAACTCTGAAGGAGTTGTAAAATGATTTTATTTCCAAAAAAATAAGATCATTTTACAACTCCTTCAAAGCTAAACAGTAGAGTTTTACCATTTTCGAATCCATTCAGCCGATTTTCTGATATTTGGAAGAATATCAGTAACCAGACAGTTTCTGGTCTCATTGACTTCCATAGTATATATTTTTTTTCCTACTATAGTCAATGAGACCAGAAACTGGTCTGATAGTCTTCTGGTTACTGATAGTCTTCTAAATATCAGAAAATCGGCTGAATGGATTCGAAAATGGTAAAACTCTACTGTTTAACTCTGAAGGAGTTGTAAAATGATCTTATTTCCAAAAAAATGGACATTCTCTGACATTTAGAGCTTTCGGACAAAGTAGAACTAGACCTTATCAGTAACTTACATGTGACAACTGTATTTGTGATGGGGTTGCCACGCATTCGGCCATTGAACAGGGGCTGCAAGCTGTAGGTATACTCCAATCCTGGAGTCAGACCGGAAAAGTAAATAGTGCCATCCCCTGAGGTCACATCTCTGGGAGCCTCGCCACCTTGGCTAGGCCTCACAGACATCTAAGAGAAGGACAAAGGAAGTCAAAGTTGAAACATCACAAGGAAATACATCTACTCTAAATGTTTTACACAACAAAATGCTAATGTGAAAACCAGCAAATTGTAAATAAAGTGTTTATACCCTGTAGCTGAATCGTGCAATGGGGATCCAGGTAACGATGATGGCCGTGTCGGTGACGTCAGTGGTGAAACGAGGAGCATTGCCCGTTGGCTGAGCTGGAGAGCAAAAGAAAAGGAGGATAGTTAAAATGGACACTCCTTGGAGGGCACTATTACCCTATAGTTTGACCTCAGAAGAAAAGGTTACGCACATGTTCTGAAGGCATCGGTGACTCCTTCGCTGAGTGTGCTCCCTTGCTCTGAGTGCAGAGTGACTCTGTACTCTGTATCAGGCTGAAGGTTGGTGAGCTTGTATTGAGACTCGTGGCCAGGGATCTTCAGCTGTTTGGGGCTGGAGTTGCCGATGCTGATGAATAGACGATAACCTGTGACCTGAGCTTTGGGTACAGACCACATGACCAGAGCGCTGTCATCAGTGATGTCAGTGAAGCGCAGTTCGGTAGGGGCATCAGGCTCTGAGGGAGGAGAATGTTGAATTGATGTTTACATAAAAATCTTGGACCTATAGATGGTATGTATGACATACTCCAAACTATAAACAGATTTAGCAACTTTTGTTAGTTGCACTTTAGACGATCCCCGTGATTTTGCCAAGTAAGACATGGTCCTGGATCAACATATTTTGTAGATCCTGGGTCAACATTCCCGTCCCTAAATGTATTCCTTACCAAATCCCAACCCCTAAACTTAACCCTACCCATAAATTTTCCCTAACTTCACCCTGGTTCTAAGCCCAAACTTGACATAACTGTAAACTTATCCCTCAAATCTGATTGGTTGATTGGAAAGTTGATCCAGGATCAACAAAGATGTTGATCCAGGAACATGTGGTACTTGGTGAGATCATGACCAGCTCAAAAACAAAAGAACGAATGTCACTTACTCGTAGATTTCTCCCCAATCAAAGGTTCACTCTCCACTCCTCCGACGACTGCATAAATATGGAAGCGGTAGATTGTGCCAGGGTGCAAGTGCGTGAGCTCGGCGTAAGCATTTTGGGTCACAGGAAGCTGAAGGGGTCTCTGGGCCCGGCCATCTGTGCTTACAGGCGCAAAGGTCACGCGGTATCCCGAGACCTCATTGGGAGGACCAGTCCAGGTGATGGTGATCTTGACATCCGTAACTTCATAAAACTGCAGGTCTGTGGGAGCTTGGACCTCCTCTGTTAATGAGGAAAGCAAAATTGCAATCTTTCAGTGCTCTACTACAAGGAAAGGTATAATGATCAGTAATGGAAACACAAGAGTAATTTGGGCAAGCTAGGATTAGGAGGCTGTTCAAATCCTAACCACAAGTATAAGCAAAAAAATAGTGATTATCAGTTTAACAAGTACCACTAAATATTTATTTAATTGGAATGTCTATATCCCCTGCTGAAAAATTGCTGGTGACCAGCATGGGAAACGGGAGTCATGACAAACCAGCTACACCTACTTAGTTTTGCTTGAGAACAGCATGACTACCAGCTAGCATAAACCAAACTGGACCAACATACTGGTTTTTGCTGGATTATCCAGCAAGGTAATCAACAGATGCTTTCTAGGAGTTCAATAAAAAGTACACGAGTTCTCTATTGGCTTCAAAAGAAAAACAAGATGATCACAGTTCTCATAAGGAAGTGTCTTTTTTGGGAAAAGACGTCAACTGGCAAGACAAGAACAGAAAGACACTAAAACTTCCCAGTCCATCCTTATAAAGTTGTTTTGGCTAAGCACTAAATCTCTCAGCTATAGTCAGCTCTCAGCATGAGGAGCCAGAGAACTGGCAGACATCTTTACACATGAGTGAGAAACTTAAAGGGATAGTTCACCCAAAAATGAAAATTCTGTCAGTATTTACTCAAAAAGTTAAAAGATTAAGATTGAGCCACTGTAGTCACTTGGACTAGTTTGACGACATCTTTTTGAGGCCATCAAGTTTCAATCCCTCAATAAGCCTATGGACTAGTATGGAGGAGTGATCCAGCTCTCAGATTTCATCAAAAATATCTTAATTCGTGTTCCGAAGATGAACGAAGGTCTTACGGGGTTTGAAAACAACACTAGCTTAGAGAAATTGAGTAAATAAAGTAGTTTGAACCAAAATGCAGACCAGGGGTGTCAAACTCAGTTCCTGGAGGGCCACAGTCCTACAGAGTTTAGTTCCAACCCTGATTCAACACACACACACTTGAAGTTTTCAAATGAGCCTGAAGGACTTGATTAGCTGATTAGGTATGTTTAATTAGGGTTGAAGCTAAACTCTGCAGGGTTGTGGCCCTCCAGGAACTGAGTTTGACACCCCTGATGCAGACATACAATACTAGGAGTGTGTGGGTGACACAATCAGAGGTAAGAATACACGTTGAACTAACTGAAAAAAAGAGAGTCTGCAGAAAGCTATAAAAAACAAAATAAACTGGGAGGTGCAGCCCACAACATGTCTCAACATGACCTCTGTCTCCAAATAATTTGCTGTCACTTTTCTACTATATCTGAGGATCCCAAAAAAGGATATTTTGAACTCTTACCAGGCTGTTGCTCTCCTGTGGTGCTGACCTGTAGGACCAAAGGTTCACTCTCCAAGTTGTCTTCCACTGAGTAAATACTGATATTGTATGACAAGCCAGGTCGAAGGTCACCCAGTTTCACATTTGTTTGAGTCTTGGGGAGGATGAGCTCAGTGCTGCTGCCCTCGACTGAGGGTCTGTACACCACACGATAGCCTGCGTACACATATTACATGAAAAAATTGTTGATGCCTATTCCATCAGCAGACGTACTAAAAAGGCAACTTAAAGGAGTTGTTCACTTTTAAAAAAACTTTTGCTGATAATTTACTCACCCCCATGTCATCCAAGATGTCCACGTCTTTCTTTCTTCAGTCGAAAAGAAATTAAGGTTTCTGATGAAAACATTCCAGGATTTTTCTCCATATAATGGACTTCAATGGGAACCAAACGGTTCAAGGTCCAAAAGACAGTTTCAGTACAGCTTCAAAGGGCTTTAAAGGACACCAGACGATGAATAAGGGTCTTATCAAGCGAAACGATCGCTCATTTAAAAAATAAATAAAAAAAGTTTAAGTTTTATTAGCACAAATGCTGAACCGTTTGGTGCCCAATGAAGTCCATTATATGGAGAAAAATCCTGGAATGTTTTAATCAAAAACCTTAATGTCTTTTCGACTGTAGAAAGAAAGACATGGATATCTTGGATGACATGGGGGTGAGTAAATTATCAGCAATTTTTTTTTTTTTTTTTTTTTTTTTAAGTGAACTACTCCTTTAAGAATACAATGAATATCTTAATATCTTAATTCACAAATGTTGGTGCACAAATTTACTCACCAGTTATAGGTGCTTGGGGTTTGGACCATCTTATCACGATGGACGTATCCTGGACATTTGAGACCTCGTGATTGGTTGGAGTGTCAGGTGCTGTTAATAGATGGTTAATTTTTTCACAATGAAATTCACGTGGCAACCCATTCTTAGCATCAAAATTTTAGCAGAAAAATCAGAAAATAAACTTTACTGTTTGCTCTACAAATGCAATGTGAATAAAACCAAGGCTAAATAAAATAGTTGAATTAAATAATGCACAATACTGTTTTTAATGCCTGGTAAGAAATATTCATGGCTTTTTAAGTTTTGAACCCTGTGCACAGTGATGATCATCTTACCAGTGGTCTGAGATGTTGACAGGATGCGATTTGTATCTCCTTCAGGACTGACTTCAAAAACTTGGACGTTGTACCTGCGGCCAGGAAGAAGATCTTGGATGTTCACTGATGTAGTTGTTCTTGGGAGGTCTGTGTATTGGGGAAAAAAAGAGTAATTCAATAACTAATGAATTATATTCATCAATCAGTTTAATTCCCAGTAATACAAAGTTCTTCAACTAGTGGCATGTCTCCAACTATTACTCACCAATCACACGTGGCTGTGCTCCATCCTCTGACAGCTCATATTCCACTCTAAATCCAGACACTGTGTCGGATGCAGATACCCAGGAGATGACGAAGCTGCTGGAGGTGATTTCGGTCACGGACTCTGAGGTGTCCACCTCCGGCTGGGGCTGGGTGGTCTCACCCTCTGCTTTGGCCACTGCAAAAATGGGGAATGAAGTTTTCATGTTTTGTTTCAATAGGTTTTTGAAATTCCTATAAAGAAACAAAGAATTTAAGATGATAAAAAGTTAAAAATCTACATACGAGAGCCATACGTGGTGGTGAAATCAAAGCGAGTGACCTCTCTAGGTCCATAGCGCAGAATGCTGATCAGCTGACCCTCATATGTCAAACCTGGTTTAAGGCCTGAAATGGTGTAGGAGTTGATGTTGCCAGGAATGGTTACCTCCTTCCAGGGTTTTTGTGTGTTTTTCTGCGAAAGAAAAATGTTACACACTGAAAAAAATCTAGAAATAGTTATTTAGTTTATACAAAAACAAGTTACTGCGCAAAGGTATTTCTAATGCAATGGCTAAGGATGGTAAATTTTACCATTCTTACCATTCTTAAATTTTACCATTCAAAGATTAAATTTTAATCTTTCTTTCTTCTGACTGCTGTAATCAGTCTCTAGATATTTTTTTCAGTTTTGGAAATGTGTGGAAACACTGTAGTGGATTTTTTTTTTTTCTTTTGCATTTGAGCAAATGGAAGCGCAAAAAAGCAAAAAATGTATTTGCTGTCGTCTACCATTCACTGCTATAGAAGTTTAAGTTGACTTTGTTTGTTTCATATCAATACTAGTAACAAACAAAGGACAAAGATTATTGCGATTTTTTGGATGCGCACAGCCGCGAAACAATGTCCCATTCATTCAAATGAAACAGGATGAGTAATCGATTCTTGAGACTTAAGCATCGATATCGGTTCGTAAAAATGAGAATCGATTAATATCGAGAAATCTACATTTATTACCCAGCCCTAATAAATAATATATATTCCAAAAATATATAGTATTTTAATGTACTTAGGCCTGCAAAAATAAAATATTGTTGCACTTTAGATAAATTGCTATTCAAATTCCCTTTCAAGAGCCTCTTTCATTTAGTTAATAAGAATAAAGATGCACAATTTTGCAACTTTCCAATGAACTCCAGGACTTCTGTGTCCGAGTGAAGAGTAAATGTGTGTTTTTTAGTTCAAGGACTGTGGCTTGTTTGTGTGCATGTGATGAAATCTCATCCTGTACTTTTAGTTTAAGCGATCAAACATTCTCTGAAGGGACAAAATGCCTCTCGTTCCAGGAATCTGGATAAAAATCGATGCTGTTGGAATCTTCTTTACTATATCACCAGAAAAATCCAGATCAGAAAATCCTCAATGCGAAAGTACAAAACAAAAAGACTTACGACTCTCCACTTGAGGATGTATTGCGTAATGTGAGCAGACGAGGGTGCGTTCCATTGGATGGGATGGGAATTCGGCTGATTTCCAGTTTCCGTGATGATGACCCGGACAGGAGCTTTTGAGGAGGTGGATAAACAAATAATGATTATTAAATGATTGATTAGCTAGTTTAATATTGTAAAGGCCATTTACTCTGATGTTGTATTTAATTCACCGAGACGGAAAGGAAAACAAAGAAGTCTTTGAAAACAGTCTGTTTCACATTAAGAATTTGAAGAAGTTTGGATAAGACGGTCGAATCATTTGTCTGGCCAGATGTCTGAAAAAGGAACAAAATGACTCCAGTTTGTCAAGAGAGGAGCGATAAACAGTTCAGAGGATGATTGCATGGGTGCGGTGTTAAAAATCACACCTGTCCATAACATTCTGCACCACTTTACCCTTTATTATCCCCAGGCCTTCACAGAATTGGGTTAACAGCCTCATGCAAATCAACGCGGTGAGGTCATTTTGAACAATTCTGATGTCCCCTTCACCTCTGGCAGAAAATACATCAGTCTTTGTGGCGTCAAAACCAAAATTGCACCATCACGGGATAAGACACATGTCTTTGGTGTGAGAGACCCAGGTTCGAATCCACTGCGAGACACCAATGTGTCCCTGAGCAAGACACTTAACCGCTAGTTGCTCCAGAGGCGTGCGACCTCTGACGTATATAGCAATTTTAAGTCGCTTTGGATAAAAGCGTCAGCTAAATGAATAAATGTAAAAAAAAAATGAATAAATGTAAATTCATTCAGTATAATTTACTGAATTTGAAGATGATCCCAAGCACAACCTTCAAAAAGCATAACACTTCAATCAGTGCTAAAGACAATCATTTACAGATGGTCTAAGTACATAGTGCAGCTGTGCTTTTTTGGTTCTGTGAAGGTCGTAAAAACGCAGCTCACACTTTCCTTGACAAAACGCCAAATGCTAACAAACGGCACCCTGTCTTACGTTACTTATTGCTACTCCTACAGGCCATTTGGTTGCAAAGAATCACAACTGAACATCAAACCATGGTATTGAAAGCTATAAATGCTGTTTGAGAATCACCTGTGGTATTTTACACAAGTTTGTCATGACCATAGACTAAAATAAAACTCACAGTTGCCAAAACCAAAGATTAAAATAAAAAATCCAATGTCGTTCAAAGGCATGATTTTCAATGAATAACGACTATAATGGAATTCCATTTCTAACACAAAGTTGTCATTTGTCTTCAGAAGATGTGAAATATACAGTAGTGCACAAATCATATGGGCTACTTTTATGCTAGTTTTGGGAGGTTGAAAGCCCTAGAAACTTAAATTCGTCTATATATCTCCTTTTTTTTTAATAGCAGCCCACATTACAAAAAAGAAAGCCCTTTCTTATCTGCCTAACTTCAAATGGTTAATGTTTCCCCTTTAGAGAGGTTAGATAGAGGTTGATCTACAGCTGCTGAAATTCAAAGAGGTTGTTGATTGGTAAACGACGGGTGACAACGATGAGTGCCAGCTCTTTTAGTGGGACCATTTGAGGCTTTTAAAAGAAAAACAATCATGGATAATCAAGTGTTAGTCTAGTTAAAGGAGGCTAATTGCGGGAAAGTGACCGTTGCACAGGCGTAATTTCCAGGTGGGACGGGTGGGACATGCCCCCACTACTTTTTTTGCAAAAGTTGATTTTGTCCCCACCACTTTTTGAAAGCCACTAAAAATGGCAGGCTTACAACGAAAAAAAGAAACAGCATCTCCAATCCATTTTCTTTTCAATTTAACTCATGCATGTTACGCAAAATGCATTTGCGCCAACTACACAGGTCTGATTTATGAATCTTGTAACTCACATATCAGGATTTATAAACAATAAACGGTGTTGGTATGTGCACAGCACCCACACACTTAACTCAACTTTATTTATATAGCACCGCTAAAATCAACAGTAGCTGACCAATCGTTTGAAACGACCAATGATTTGATCGTATGGAATCATTAAAAGCCCTTTGAAGCTGCACTGAAACTCTCATTTGGACCTTGAACCATTTGGTTCCCATTGAAGTCCATTATATTGGAGGAAATCCTAGAATGTTTTCATCAAAAAAGTGAACTACTCCTTTAAAGCAGCTCTATGCAGTTTTTTTTTTTTACCTTAAATGAATAGCTTCAGAGTTATTGCAATGGTTATATGACTATTTTCAGGTTGAATTTTGTCATATACATGTGGTGTTCGAGGTGGATACAATACAGACTGCCGACATTTTAACAGGGTGCAGCTCTTAAAGGGGCCACACCTTATTTCCACTCGTTACAGCTTCCATCCTACTGAACAGGTACCGGTATACAGGGGGAGGGGATCAGGCAGTGAGTCCAGAGACATCTCTGCGTGAATGCTTTTTACGACAGTACAAGTACTCCACATTGACTCTAGGGGTCACAGTTTGACAAAAACTGGAATCTTGCAAAGTGCTGCCCAAATACAGGGAATTACTGTAGTCGAGCCTTGTTGAAAATAAAGGCATGTTTCACTCTTTCACACAGTTGTGATCTCTTACCAGTAGACTGCAGAGGCTCACAGGCCAGTTCTCCAATGCCGTTACCATAGCAGGAACATCTATACGGGATGCCGTGGATGGCCTTGTTCCAAGTCTGGCCAATCTGGTAGAACACCTTAGTCTCGGGTTCTTGGCACTGGTCTAAAGCCAAAGAAAAAATGGTTTGTGTAAACGAAGTAAAAATAATCTTTCTTTTATCACAACTCTGACATGTTTACAGAAACTATTGTTTAAAACGAGTCCGTTCGATTGAATTGAAGGAAACATGACCATTCATGTTGTAAGATACTTTGAACGTATGAAGGGAAGTTCTTACATTTTGAGAAAAAGGTTAGAAAAAGGAAAGAGAACAAAAGGCTGAACATAGCAACGAATGCCTGCTCACCGATGGCATCACACTTCCAGCGACCACGGCCTTGTCCAAAGCATGTGCAGTTCATCATGTAGCCCTGGTCATGACGCTTTTCGAAGGTCTCGTTCACGTCATATGTCTGTCCATTCACAACGCACTGGTCTGAAATGGGCAAGAACTTTATGATGACAGTTTGTATACTTGTATATTTTTAAGATAAGTGTTATTCAGAACATCTAATGACCTTTGAGCTGAGTGAAGGAAATGCAGTTCCACTCCCCGCGTCCGTTGCCCTGGCACGTGCAGCGCATCATGTGACCAAGTGTGTCATGGCGCTTGTCCCACTCGTCACCCACACGGTACATGACATCATTAACAGTGCAGACTTCCTCATGAGCTGGATTAAAACGAAGAACGGGAATGTATGATTGCATTAAAAAACCAAATAATTGCAACAAGGATGTCTATTCTGAATGAATGTAGTCTTTGGTGTTCATTCTGATCTCGTTCTCCTTGGAACAAAGCCAGGAACCATGTCTGGAGTGGAGCCAGGCTTAAAACCCTGACAGGGGCGGACCCCATAGATCCAGTCAGCGGAGCCACAAATCAGTACTGCATTACATGGTCTTAAAAACCCCAACTGCCTTAATAGCTCTTAAATACAGCTCGAGAACTCATTTGCAGGCCACTGAGTGTCATGGCCAGAGCACATAAATGACCAATTAAGTCCAAAAAAGCTATTACTGTCTATAAAACCTGACATCAGCTGAATGTATTAAAAAGAACCAGTAAATTCCACAGTCCTAATGGCACACTGAGTATATGAAAACTGCAAAAATGTGATCTTTATGGAGCTTAAATCCTCCAGTATTTACAATATACTTAACGTTCAGTAAAGTTTCAGTGTTCAATTTTATTTCCAAGCTATTAATATATTTCCAATATTAGGAACTATTTCCTCTGTTACCTCTAGAGGCAATAACTTAAAGGGATACTCCACTTTTTTTGGGAAATAGGCTCATTTTACCACTCCCCCATAGTTAAACAGTTGAGTTTTACCGTTTTCAAATACATTCAGGCGATTTTCTGATATTTAGAAGACTATCAGTAACCAGACAGTATCTGGTCTCATTGACTTCCATAGTAGGAAAAAAAATACTATGGAAGTCAATGAGACCAGAAACTGTCTGGTTACTGATAGTCTTCTAAATATCAGAAAATCGGCTGAATGGATTCGAAAACGGTGAAACGCAACTGTTTAACTCTGGGGGAGTTGTAAAATGAGCCTATTTCCAAAAAAAGTGGAGTATCCCTTTAATATCTTGGCGTACAAAGCCAAAACTGCCGTGGGGGAACTGCTTAGTAAGACGTAACGACCGATTTAAATCAATCAAACATTCTCACCAGCCATGGGACAGAATCCGTATTTACGCTCTCCATCATAGTCAGTAGTAGTACCACACCACTTCATCCCGTCACGACGGCCTTCAGATGTGCAGTCGGTGTAGTTGCGTCCATTATACTTGAAGGGGAACTGGCAGAGAGCGCCATTAGAGTTTCCACCACGGGTCGTCACACGCTCTGAAAGACCAAAGAAAGGAACAATCAGACAAACCAAGAGGGAAATCTTGACCCATTACTTTACTTGTGAAAAGACCAGGCCAACATATTGCATCTCTAACTCTTTGGTCAACCAGCTTTCCAAGAAATACCATGAAATGTGGCTGGTCTGAACTAAGTATGGACAAGAATAGACATTTCTGCAGGTTGGTATATCCCAACACATTTGCATCTTAAGGCGTCATATAGTGACGGTTTTGAAATTTCGTCTAAATTCAACACACATGGCACCCTTTGGTAGGGTTAGGTATAGACCACTAGGAGGCGCCTTCTGGCTCATATATATCTGCGTCTCACATTGACTAAAGGGTGCCATGTGCGTTGGATGTAGACGAAATTTCAAAAGTGTCAGTGTATGACGCCTTGGGATGAGAACGGGCTGGATATTCTGCAGAGAACATAAAGAAAGAGGCTCTGAGATTCACTTACGGTTCTTTCCCGTACAGAATGAGTACAAGCCATCACTGTCGTAATCAGATGTGGTACCGCACCATAGCTGCCCATCACTTCGGCCCTCAGAAATGCAGGAGTAGTGGGTGTTCCCACTAAAAACAAAGGGGAACACACATGGCTGCCCACCAGAGTTGCCACCATAAACCTGGGACTGTCCATCTGTGTAAATCAAAGAGAGGGCAGCATTATTAAGGGCACCAGGGGCGTTTCAATTATGTCCTGCCAATATTTAAAAAAAATTATATATTCATCCACCGACTTTCTTAGAGATAATCAGTATGTGTCAAGGGGAACACAATGAGGGTCAATGGGCTGGCCAAACAGTTTGTTTTAGGCCTTTTTCCAATAGCTAAAACAGTAGAACATAGCGCTAGCAATGCCACGGTCATGGGTTCAATTCCCAGGGAATGTACAAACTGGTAAAACTTGCATGTCAAACACACAAAAGTAAACGTTTTTGCTATTTTATCCATAGAAATAGTAGAATGTGGACAAGAAATGGCCTCATGACCTCAAAGTCTCAACAAGGTCGTAAAGTAAACATGCACGTAAAGATTTTAAGACCTGGATAACATAATGGATAGTGTACAAAATATCCCTGGATCTCTGGATTTAAACCTCACCTTGCTCTTCGCAGCTGATTCCTCCTCCAACACAAGTGCACAGCATTTCCTTGCTGCCTTGAGTTCTGATCCAGCTCATGCCACTGGAATAGGACACACCTGAATCGGTTTTACAGCTACCCTCCTCCTCAAGAAGTTCAGACAGGACGTTGACTTGGTTCATCACTTCTGAAACTCTATGAGCCACGGAAGACCCAGAACCTAGTCACAAAGACAGCAGAGACAAGTTGTTGAAGCTTATGACCCCCAAAAATAAATAATAATAATGCCTTTTGGGAATTAAAATTCTATTTTTAGAAATTTTGGGAAGATCCTACAAAACTCCTACAGATCTTTTTGGTTCTTACTTCATTCTTAGAGTCCTACTGGATATTGTGTAAACTTCATCAGATCTCAATTTGTATTGCATTGAAATAATGTTCTGATGCTTGTATCCTATTCATGTAAATCACGCTAGGAACTTTAAAAGTTTAAACAACCTGAAAGATTTCCTTATCCTAATTTGTAGCCATAATGGCCAAATTTTGGGAATTTGAGAACTTTGTGCTTCAAGATCTACTGTAGTTCTGGTTTTATGCTATGTTTCAATCCTTGGTATTCCCATTTGGTCCCAGATTTGTTAAAACAGAAATTCCAAGAGGTTGCTTTGATTTGTGTAATGAACAATTGGTTTGCTACACACTTATCACTTAATAACAGCTTAACAGCTAAACAAATGCTGCAACTTTAATCAGTAGCAACTCAATGCAGTACATGAGATCCATCGGGAGGATTCGGATCAAGATCCAAGGGGTGGAGATGGGTAGGATTAGGGTTGGGTTTAGGGATCAGGGGGCGGAGTTGGGTAGGTTTAGGTGTATGTAAGGTGGGAGGTTGGATCCCGATCCAACTCCTTCCCTTGGATTTCATGTTCTCCAGTGAGAACAGTCTCAATTTAATTGTCATTATGTGAACATTAATTCACAAAATTAATCGGGGAGAATTGTAATGAAATAATGCAATTACACTTATAAGTATTTTCCATCGATTAATTAGTCCTATCAAACAGGAGATGGTGTACTCTTACCAATGGCATTTGTTGCATGGGAAGCAGCATGTCTGTCACACTTCCATTCTCCACGACCGTTGCCTGTGCAAAGACACTGTAGAGTGTTTCCATTGGAGTCAGTTTTGGTCCAGGTCTCACCAATGCGGTATGAAGTTCTGGTGTCCTGGTCATTACAGCGGTCTGGAAAAGACAATGAAACAATGCCAAACATGTGGCATATAACAATGAAAACATCCCTCACATCTATTCCCACCCCTTCCCTTCTGATGTTCATGAAACAAGCTTGACACTTCCACACCATCACACTTCAGTAGATTGTCTTAATTTATGACCCAAGTGTTTTCAGACACTTTCCAAGCAGAACATGTGAAGGAAGCCAAGATCTTAATAGTTTTTCTTCGCCCAAACCACTTTCCTTTCACAGCAAGACTTCAACTTCAACAGCCCAGCAAAGTGCATGCTGTAATTTTCCATGTGCATAAGCCCATCCAGCTAGAGGAAGCTTGCAGAGCTCATTGGTAATTATGTAATAAGGGTGGGTCATGTAAATAACTTCAAAAGTCATGAAAGAAGACATGGGAAAATTGCGTGCTTTGGAGAAAAAATAGGACCTTGGAAACGAGTAGGCATCTACTGGGCAACAAACACGCAAAGAAGTGTTTTTAGAAAGTCTATATGTATTCTTTTTCTTTTTTTACTGATGTTGAAGACTACTTACTTCTGGAGGTGCAGGTTATGCGCCCGTTGCCCTCTCCCAAACAGGTACAGTCCACTATCATCCAGCCTTGATAGGGTTTTTGCCATGTCTGACCAACCACATATGAAGATCCCAGTGAGTCATCATAGCAACGCTCCGCTGTGAAGATACAGTAAATTTAGCATCTTGTTCTTACCACTCGGGTGTGGCATTGCATGTCAAATTTCCAAAAAGAGTCACAAGTAGTTTCATCTGTATACTGTATACACAAACCAAGCAACAAATAAAAAAACCAACTAACAAATAAGTAATAATTAAATGCACAGATCATATACACAATCTTAAAGGAGTAGTTCACTTCTAAAAAAAACATTTTACTGATACTTTACTCACCCCCCCCCCCCATTTCATCCAAGATGTCCATACCATTCTTTGTTCAGTTGAAAAGAAATTAAGGTTTTTGATGAAAACATTCCAGGATTTTCTCCATATAATGGACTTCAATGGGAACCAAACGGTTCAAGGTCCAAATGAGAGTTTCAGCGCAGCTTCAAAGGGTTTTAAACGACACCAGACGATCAAACGATTGGTCGTTTCAAATTCGTTTCGATGGGGTCTAATCTATCCTTTGAGTCACGACTCGAAAAAAGATTTGTTCATTTTGATGAACGAGTTTGAACAGGAGAGTCAAGAACGCTCATCACAGAACAGAGCAAGGCGAGCATTTGTGCTTATAAAAAGTAAACTTTTTTATTTATTTTTTAAATGTCCGATCGTTTTGCTAGATAAGACCCTTATTCATCGCCTGGTGTCGTTTAAAGTCCTTTGAAGCTGCACTGAAACTCTCATTTGGACCTTGAACCGTTTGGTTCCCATTGAAGTCCATTATATGGAGAAAATCTTGGAATGTTTTCATCAAAAACCTTAATTTCTTTTCGACTGAAGAAGGAAAGACATGGACATCTTGGATGACATGGGGGTGAGTAAATTATCAGCATTTTTTTAAGTGAACTAATAAAATTAAAAAAATTAAAAATATATATTTTTTTATTATTAAATTACATTTTAAACTGATTTTAAAAATAGTTATGCCTTAATCCCTTCTTTGCAAATAACTATAAATATTTATCCAAAATTAATGGAATCACTATTAGTCTGCAAACTGTTTGCAAAGACAAATGTACAGGTTAACACTTTCTCACCGACTGGTTTACAGGTCCACTCTCCCTTTCCATTGCCAAGACACACACATTCAAGCATGTAGTCTCCAGTGTCGTGGGGTCGTGTCCAGGTGTCCCCGATTCTGTATGAATTACCTCCTTCATGGCAGCGATCTACAGGAAAAAAAAACTCTTATCAGTTTAGCACTCCTAAACCTAGCCTTAACCCATGAAGTTAGGCTGCCTTATATTACCCAGTATACTTTCTTAGGCAAACTGCAATGTACATACAGTAAAATAAAGTGCAACCAAAGAAACACTTTAATGTGAGGATTTTTAATTTACAATTCATACTTACTTGCGATGGTGCAGCTAATTTTGCCTTTTCCGGACCCAATGCAGGTGCAGTCCCAGATCATGTTATCCTTCGGTCGCTCGTAGGTCTCTCCGACTCGGTAGGAGCGTGCATTGTATTTGTCATAGCACATCTCCTCGGCTACAGGTGCCAAAAACGAGCATATAAACAATATATCTCTTTATTTTCAACATACTACAAATTTAGATTCATATTAAACAGCAAACAACCAAACAACTCATTCAGAACTCGTAAAGCATCATAGTGTATTAAAATAACCTCAATGTATCATAGCTGAAAATGAAAGAATCTGAATATTAAAAACAGCACCTGCTGGTTTGGATTTACACTTGACCCCTGCTGGCCCCTGACAAGTGCAGATGAGAGTGCTGTCCATGTACGGGCGCTCCCACTCATCGTTCATCCTATAAAACCGACCGTTGTCGTTGCAGCCATCTAAAGTTAAAAGGACTAAATTAGCATGTGGTCAACTTGAACTTTTACACTGTACATTGGTCTAAATTATGATATACGCTCTGAAAATTGTGTCTATATTTTTGAAGACATTTTTTTCTCCATTAAAAATCAAAGAAATAAACTGACGAACTTACTTTCATGGATGGCTAAACTCCTGGCTTCCTCGTAGACCGGGTCCAGACGGATTTGTTGTTGCGTTTGTCTTTTACTTTTCCCTGCAGATTGTGGCATACAGTGGACAGATCCCCCGATGCACAGCAGGAGCAGGAGCTTCTTTACTGAGATACGGGTCATTTTCACCCGTTACGGAGAACAGTTTTTGTGTGTATTTGTGTCAATGTGCGGGATTTTCTGTTGCGCACTGAAGAGGGAGGCACGGAAAGGTTCGCGGAGGCTGAGTATCTTTACGCACGTTTGTTTCCAGTTGCCTTCCCCGACTGTGCTGAACCTCCGCCGTCCAGCTGATGTGGGACGAACGCTCTTTTAAAGGGGGATTTATCCAGCCCAGTGCGGAGAGAGAGAGAGAGAGAGAGAGAGAGAGAGAGAGAGAGAGAGAGAGAGAGAGAGAGAGAGAGAGAGAGAGAGAGAGAGAGAGATTGGGGGCTTGAGGGGAGGGATCTCTCACCCTCTACAGTCTGAGTGCGTCAATGTCGGGAAATCTGCGATGTCACCTGAAGTAATAAACCGGCAGGTAGCCTAACTGTCTTCTAGAGTTCATACTTATTCTGTACAAGTTACATTAACATTATATATAGCCCTATTTATCTATTATATATTTGTAAATGCATAGCCTAGGCTACTGTACATATAGAAAAAAATACAATGCCTATCTGTGACCATGGACCACAAAACCAGTTACATGGGTACATTTTGTGAAATTGAGATTCATATATCATCTAAAAGCTGAATAAATGGGCTTTCCATTGGTGTATGATTTGTTAGGATGTGAATTTGGCCAAGATTGAAACTAGGCCTATTTGAAAAACTGGCATCTGGGGGTGTAAAAAATCAAATCATTGAGAAAATCGCCTTTAAAGTTGTCCATTTATGTTTGCAATTGCTGCAGTAACTCACAAAAATAAATGTTTTATATATACGGTAGGGAATTTACTAAATATCTTCATAGAATATGATCTCTAATATCCTAAGGATATTTGGTATAAAGGAAAAACTAATCATTTTGACCCATGTAGGCTATTACAGGGTCACATTATCTATCTATCTATCTATCTATCTATCTATCTATCTATCTATCTATCTATCTATCTATCTATCTATCTATCTATCTATCTATCTATCTATCTAGTAACAAATGTGCTATCTTTTCCCTTATGGTTTTTTTTTTTTTTTTTTTTTTTGCTTAGCTTAACATTTATCCTCCATGCTTAATAAAGAGGAAAGAGAGCAGAGCCATTCTGGGCACACTGCTTACCCATCATGCCTTGAGGTTTTTTTTTCTGGGTGGAAAATATGCGATATTGCTGGTGCGTGTTTTCGTCTGACTTAGGTGATTCTGGAAGTCACTGAGTAGAAAGGGAAATAGCTGCTGGCTAAACAAATGATTTAGTAAACTTTCATTTACAGGAACTGATGTCCACTGTGTCCATGTCCAGGCATGCAACTCATTCTAAAACTATCATTGACCGCAATGGAGCGGTCTACTGATGCAAGTTTGTTGAGTTTTGTCATCTAACACTTTTGCTTTTCACATCTGTGAAACACATCAGAAGGAATTTTAGGAAATGTCATCATAATCAGCCCATGAAAGCTTGAAAAAGAGAACAAACCAAGTGCAAGACAATAATAAACTAATATAAAAGAATGCAAAATAAGAACATTTTCACTATTGCCCCTGTATACAGTGTTATGATGCATGTTCCACTTTTATGACTTCATGCACAATTGACCAATCAGAACCAAGCATTCCACAACTTATATTATAATATTTCCCGCATGGCAGGTAATACAATTTAATAATAGACAAGGAACCTGAAAAGGTCCTTTCATTTATTTAATAGAACAAATCACCAATTACATACCTGTGAAACAGTAATTGTCCCCTTCAAGAAATTGAAATTTAGTTAATATTTAGTTAATATAAATATTTAGTTAATATTTTTAATATTAACTCAAAAAATAACTCAACGTTGCATTGTCAGTTCTCCAAAAAAGGGTGTAAATACCTTTTCAAAACTCTGTGTACAAATCTTTAAAGTTGTAAAAAAAAAAAGGTTTTCGAAGTATATATATATATATATATATATATATATATATATATATATATATACATTTACAATTTCAGTCTTTCCATTTCCAAACTTCATGTTTAATTAAATGTGTTACTTCTTTGTAAAATTTACTAGCAATTTCTGAGTGAAAACAGTTTCTACACCATTTTTTTTTTGTTCAGTGTATACACACTCACAAGGTCTTCTCTGTACGAAGCTGTCTCACACCCCATATCCAGTTACAGTAAAGCAGTGTCGTAAGGGGCCGTCTGAATCAGAAGCAAACAAGCACTCAAACAAACACCGCAGGCATGGAGCAAAGGCACGTTGATCATTTGACAAGTTCAAAAACATCATGATTCAGAAGTCAATTGACATAAGCAGTGACTCAACGACAGACAGGTGAGCTCATCAAGACAGAGATACGGCCTCTACAAGTTTTTGCCTTCAGCTGTTTTTTTCCGCTGCATTTTTTGAATGTATATGCTAAAGAATTAACAGAGGATCCACTACTTAAACAAAATGTCCCTGAGAAAGCCTTGCTCGAGTATATTGCATAAGAGAGGGGGTCTGTGTATAGTTAGTTTAATATAAAGTCAGGGTGATTGGTGTGTGCAGTACATGTACTCTGTAGCACTTTGCTGAACTTTTCCCCTCAAAACTGATGCAAAACAGGACTTCGCTGACAGGGCCGCCCAACATTCTCCAAAGGTTTACAAGCCCTCTATTTTGTCAAGTGCAAGTCGATATTTTGTTCACCAAGCAATTTGCCTTCCATATGAGTAGATGTCACAATAGACAGAATTAATGTTCTTCATAATGTTCAAACTCTAACCCAGTCACAGCTGTGGATCTAAAACAAAAATATAAGATATAAAATCGATAAAGCACTTTGAAAACTGGGAGTGTCAATATAGTTAAATGAATGAGGTCACTCTTAGCTTATAGGGTCCAATTCTTATTAATTTACTAAGTTAATCTATGCACTCTTATTGCTTATTTTATTAGGTATTGTGTACGATTAAAGGAGTAGTTCACTTTTGAAAAAACTTTTGCTGATAATTTACTCACCCCCATGTCATCCAAGATGGCCATATCATTCTTTCTTCAGTCGAAAAGAAATTAAGGTTTTTGATGAAAACATTCCAGCATTTTTCTCCATATAAAGGACTTCAATGGGAACCAAACGGTTCAAGGTCCAAAAGACACTTTCAGTGCAAACTGCAAACTGTTCAAAGGGCTTTAAACAATTCCAGACGATAAATAAGGGTCTTATCAAGCAAAACGATCACTCATTTAATAAATAAATAACAAAGTTTAAGTTTTATAAACTCAAATGCTCGCCTTGCTTTATTCTGTGACGCACGTTTGTGACTCTCCTGTTCGAACTCGTTCATCAAAATGAACGAATCTTTTTCCGAGTCATTTGGTTCATTCAACAAACGAGTGAATTGACTCGGGAAAAGATTTGTTCATTTTGATGAAGAGGAGAGTTCATTTGCGTGGACTCGAATGTTGTTATCGTTATGGTTAACTTTATAGTTATTGTTCCTGGTGTGAAAGGGCCTTAACAGTGATGTAAGAGCACAAGATATATCCCAGACCACCTTGCTGATAAATGACCTGACATTCTCCAAAAACTCCCAGATGGACTACATGCTTCTCTTGCCCTCAAATTAGCCACATTGCCTGAGAGGAAATTCATGAATATGATTGTAACTGATTGCAGTTGTGCAGTTTTCTGCACTGAGTGACTAAATCTGTCTTAGTCAAATGTGAGCTGGACCATCCCTTGTTGACCATTTTTTGAAACTATCTTCTGCTATGTTTAAGTAATTTCTCAGTTAAAGCATGACCAAATTATATACAAAAGATATTACAGATAACAACAAGAATTTGTCAAGTCATCTGAAAATTGCTCATAACATTGCTGGGTATTCTGCAACTATGGCCACTTTTAAGTCCCAGTAGTGACATTTTAGATTTATGTTAAAATGTGTCATTTGATGCTTCATAAATATAAACGTAGTGTCAATACACATGCACCTCGAAGAAAATCTTGAACGTAACTATGAAAATGTATACACTTTTTATAGAAGTTTAAAAAAATAAAAGTGTTTAAATTTAACTTTATTGTAATGTTGCGGTAAAGATATTTTGTAAAAAGAAGAGATGAACGAACATGTTCCAGATTAGAATCTTCACAACTACATTCAATTTTGCGCAAATATTTTTATGTATTCTGGACTGCATGTGATGATTAAAATTCCTTGGGTTTTATTTTATTTTTTTAAATTTGGGAGAGTCAAAAGTGCCGTAGTTGCAGAAACACCCTGCTTTGGTCTCCACATTTTTCATATTCTGTTGGCAAAAAAAGTATGAGTACTTAAGTATGAAGTACGTAATGGTCAATGAAATGCAACCCGAAGAACTCTCAGTTCCATGATGAAATATCTCCTCCCACACACCCAGAGTTAGTCCCTTTTGTATCAGTGCTATCGCTCCTTTTGTCAGCCTTGGGTTTACATATTTTAGCACATTCATTGAGTTATGGATATGATGGTATAATTTGCATAGGTCATCTTAGTTGTAGGTTTTTTGTCCATTTGCCCAACACTAAACAGTACACTGTAAAAAAATAATCCTGTAAAAAAACAGTAAACTACTGGCAACTGTGTTTGCCAGCATCATACTGCAAAAATACGGTGTGTTACTGTTTTTGAAATGAACAGCTAAATACCGTATTGTCAGCTCCAGTATAAAACTTTAATTTAACAGCTATATGCAATACAAAAACATTAACACACCGTATAGTTACGGTATGATACCTTTTTTTCATGATTATTTATTACATAAAACATTAATAAAAAATTCAGAATTTAGCTAGCAGTGAAAACACAAAACGGCATTTGTTTTATAGTAATAATATATTCACAATATTACTGATTAATAAATCTTACCAACCTCAAACTTTTGAACATAATGACAGATGACCTCTTCTTGTCCAAAATGGTGATTCAGAATAAGCTGTAAGGTGGACTAGCCATTATACTGATGGCTGGCCTATAAGAAAGAAAGGCAAGAATGTATCACAAATACAGTATAATTTGTTTTAAACAGTTATTAGATATGAGAAGTTATGTGAAGCGCAGCAATAATAAGATACTAAGAAACAAATTTTCTTCAAATTTCCATGAGGAATTATTTCATGTATCTAAGTAAGATAAGGGCAGGCCATGCTTTTCAATGAACATGCAGCAGAATCTCCAGAACTGAAGAGTTTGGCATGAGCTTCAAGCCAGACCTGGCATTGTGATGAGACTTTGGAATCTAATCCGACGCCCACATATGTCTGAGGTGGAGTGATTTTCCATGTTCTTTCAGGAAGGAAGGATCAGAGATCCATTCACCTGGACAGTCATGGGGCATTCACACATTCGTTGGCCATTAAATCACTGGAGGAGTCTCTGTGCTGTTGCTTCTTTGTAGAAGGTGAAAATTCTGTCATGAATTACTTTCATGTCGTTCAAAACCCATAATACTTTTGCTCAACTTTGAAACACAAGGTATTTTTTAAATAAATCTTAGAAATTTAAAGGGCTCTTGTTATTGAACCCTTAAAAAGGGTTCTGTATAGAACCTTTAAGGGGTTCCAAATACGTAGTGCTGATAGAACCTTTTAAGCTTCTATATAGAACCTTTTCTTCTAAGAGTAAACTTGGGACTTCAGTTCCATAATATGAAAGTCATATCAATGTTTCATGTCAGCGCTTCTCATTGGTGGTACATTGTGGTTGAGATATTTTCATGTTCTGCCAGAACCAGGTGGGAGTACATTTACGGTCAGAGGAATAAAGCCTGAGAGACACTGTCAACCCTTTTAGGAAATGATTTTTACAAGATTTATTTTAAACAAAATAGATATGTTTCCATGGAGTCTCTAGACAAACAGTCTTCAGCCTGAACCCATTGAGTCACATAGATTGGCCTAAATTACTGTTCAAATGCCAGATGTTACTGCAATTAGTATCTAAAGTCCCACAACAACCTCTTCCATATGTCTAAAATACACTATTTACCCAGGAAAATCTGCCTTTTTGTAGTATAAAATGGTCTCATGATATTCAGTCCTGATGTTTTTCCAGTCAAAATCAAAGTGGACTGATAGACATTTTGTCAAACTTAATGATCTCACATTGAGTGATAGCAGGGATGAATGATCTTTTGCTTACAGTAATAAGATGCAGTCAAATAAGGTATGAATTTCATTTTGATATGAACCTAATTTTAATAATAAAGAAAGAATAAAACAAGAAACAATACCTGTATCCAATTCAGGGAGGGAACAGGAAACACAAGAAACTACCAAATAAAATACTTCAAAATAAAAGACATTTATTTTAAAACATATTATAAAATCACATTTATTTCAAAATAAAAGAAAGCACTGAAATTACACTACCATTGAAAAGTTTGGGGTCAGTAATTTTCTATTCTTTATTTTCTTTTATTCAACAAGGACTTTGATCAATTAAATTGATCAAAAGTGGCAGTAAAGGGATTTAAAATGTTATGAAAGATAATAATAAAAAGTTTCTCAAGCAACAAATCAGGGTAATAGCTAAATTCAGCTTTGTAATCACAGGAGTAAGTTACATTTTAAAATATATTATTATAGAAAACAGTTATTTTAAATTGTAATAATATTTTACAATATTATTGGGGGGTTTTTTACATAACAAATACAGCCTTTGTGAGCATAATTTTTCCAAGAAGATTTAAAAATCTTAACGACCCCAAACTTTAGAATTACACTGAATATAAAGCATATATATATATATATATATATATATATATATATATATATATATATATAAAAAGTAAAAAAAGTACTTTAAAAAAAGAATAAATATATATATATATTTACTTTTTTTATTTTCAGACAAGGTTCTTGCTCTTGAAAACCAAAGTTTGTCTTGACTGTTTGTCTAGTCCTTCCCTTCTCCTTCCTGTCCGCCACTTATTCCTTTTCTCTTCCTCACTCCTCACCTTCACGTGAAAATTGTTTTACATTCCCTCACAGAATTCCGGTTTCTTCATACTAATCTCACAGAACGTCACTTCACCTCATCCAGCTCATGTTGGACTGACGGTGCTTTGACAACGTGCTGGATTCCACATAAACACGATGCTCCACTGAACCAGTTCCTGTTTGCCAGGACACTCTATGGTGAACGGATAGCCAACCCTGGTGATGGCGAGACCATGTTATCCTCAGGGAACTCAGTGACTCAGCGTTGCTGTCCAGGTAGACATGAGTGTGTGTTTGTTGACGGTGTGTGAATGGTGACGGTTGTTCGATCACTCAGCAGTGTCTGCAACCTGTTGACCCCCAGACCACTAATGTAGTCTTTCACAGGGTCCCTCAGGTCATCATCAATAAACACCCAGTTCAATTAATCAACCATTGTAATTAAAAGAGAGAAATAATGGTTTGATTTTCTATGAAGCTCAATAAGGTTTATGCTACTTTAAGAGTGAAAATAGGCTAAATTACTATCATTTAACAAATGATGGAGGCTAAATCAACATCTGTTTGTGAAAAAAAAAAATTTCCAGTACCCAAATTTTTTCATTCGATACCATCATTATGGTACCATCACAGTATGTTGAGAACCAATCTCATTCAACGTCATTCCACTTCTTGCCTTTTACATCAATAGTCTTGAGTAAGATTTTTTTAAATGAGGGAATACTAATAATCTCAAAATGATTTATTCCAACAACAGAGAAATAGTTATAAGAACTATATTGAACAATGATAAACATTTTCTATTACTTAAACATGAAGGAACAAAAACTTCCAAAAGAAGGGGTGCACACTCACCTAAAGGATTATTAGGAACACCATACTAATATTGTGTTTGACCCACTTTCGCCTTCAGAACTGCCTTAATTCTATGTGACAGTGATTCAACAAGCTGCTGAAAGCATTATTTAGAAATGTTGGCCCATATTGATGCAGTTAATGGAGATTTGTGGGATGCACATCCAGGGCACGACGCTACCATTCCACCACATCCCAAAGATGCTCTATTGGGTTGAGATCTGATGACTGTGGGGGCCATTTTAGTACAGTCAACTCATTGTCATAGTCAAGAAACCAATTTGAAATGATTCATCTTTTATGACATGGTGCATTATCCTGCTGGAAGTAACCATCAGAGAATGGGGACATGGTGGCCATAAAGGGATGGACATGGTCTGAAACAATGCTCAGGTAGGCCGTGGTATTTAAATGATGCCCAATTTGCACTAAGGGGACTAAAGTGTGCCAAGAAAACATCCCCCACACCATTACACCACCACCACCAGCCTGCACAGTGGTAACAAGGTATGATAGATCCATGTTCTCATATTGTTCTGACTCTCTACCATCTGAATGTCTCAACAGAAATCGAGACTCATCAGACCAGCCAACATTTTTCCAGTTTTGACTTTGACAATGGTGTGGCCTGTTTTCGAAAAATGCAAAGGGAAAAGTTTTCCATTTTTAGTACATTGTTGTCATGTAAATGTATCCTAAAGTCATGATCACACTATCGTCTTTACACACCGAAAATGCTGGGACCAGGGGTGAGGGTTCATGTAAATGATTGTCTATTTCCATTGTAAGGTGATTGCAAGACTTAAAATTTCAGCCAGCACACCATGGTAAAGTCTAAACAGTGTCTGGAAACTGGCAGGACAGGGTGGGATTTAAACACACACTCAGAGAGCAGGTAAAGGGTGAGAGAAGTAATGAAACAGCTGCCTCGACAAGACCCCAAGAGGTGCTGTTTGCTAAGGTGTCTGACGGGTTTCTATTTTCCATCCTCATGAGACCACTAAAAGTGTCTGAATGACACGGTGTATACTAGTAGTACTACATAGTTTTGTGCTCTACTAAACCCGGTGCAGTGAAATACATTTGGATTTGCATTGAAATGCAAATATCTCTTAATCAGTCTCAAAAAAAGACTAGCAGAAATGCTGCTTATAAAAGGTGGGATGTAGACCGAAAATGGGACCCATACAGAAGTGATTATCTAAATGCAAATTGTAAAATGCATATGAATAGGTAGAAAAATGAATAGGCTCATCTTTCAAAAGGGAGGAGAAAACATTTCCCTTTTCTTTCTTTCACTGACGTCAAACGCTGCACATGCATGTAAAAGTTTATCATCTGTATTTGGATTCAACTGTCTCTAGAACCTAGTAACATTAGGCACATGGTACGGTTGCTTAACATCTGTGAAAAACTAGGTTTCTGTGTGTTTTATGAGATGAATTACTGGCTGAAGTAGCAAAATTCAAGAAACATTTAGAAAATGAACAATACTTTTGCATGTAGTTTGGCCTGGCTGTGCAGTTGATGGCAATATTAATGCATTTTATAATAGTTCACTTTTAAAAAAAAACTTTTGCTGATAATTTACTCACCCCCATGTCATCAAAGATGTCCACATCTTTCTTTCTTCAGTTGAAAAGAAATTATTTGAAAAGAAATTATTATATACAGGATTTTCTCCATATATTGCACTTCATTGGGAACCAAACAGTTCAAGGTCCAAATGAGAGTTTCAGCGCAGCTTCAAAGGGCTTTAAACGACACCATACGATGACTAAAGATCTTATCTAGGACCTTCGAGTCATGACTCAAAAAAAGGTTTGTTCATTTTGATGAACGAGTTTGAACAGGAGAGGTATGAACGCTCATCACAGAACAGAGCAAGGTGAGCATTTGTGCTTATAAAACTTAAATTTTTTATTATTTTTTTAAAATGACTGATCGTTTCGCTAGATAAGACCCTTATTCATCGTCTGGTGTTGTTTAAAGACCTTTGAAGCTGCACTGAAACTCTCATTTGGACCTTTGAACCGTTTGGTTCCCAATGAAGTCCATTATATGGAGAAAATCTATGTATTTTTCATGCCAGGCCATAGTTGGTGAGGTCATTTTGTGAAATGCATTAACATAATAAAGGAGATGAAGTGACTTCATTGTGTATATACACTATCACTATGTGAACTCTAGATTAAAAGTCATTGCAAAAATGGCTTAGAAAAGTTAGAGAGTAAAGAGAAAAGCATAATTTGTCTCTAAATGCCAGTTGTTTTGATTTCTATTTATTATCTGCAATAGCTTTCAGTTGTACGTGTGGTTCGTGTGTCTAAATACTTTTCAGGGCCGCTGTATTGTTATATATAGACAGTAATTAACGATCTAAATATAATCATTTTCAAGGGCGTAACAATCATTTTACATTTTAGAAAAGTGCAAGTTTGTCCCCTCACATTTTAGATTTAATTTCCCCCCACACATTTTTTTCAAATAGTTCTTTACACGCCCTCATTTTAATTTGTAATATACCATTTAAATTTCATCATATCTTCTGGATGACAAGTAAGTATCATAAACGGTGAAAAACCACTCGCCAGAAAAATCTTTGTTAGTTGACGTCGTCTACCCTTGCTATCCTTCCTGATGACGGTGGTCTCTTTATTTGGCAACATCCAGGTCATTTTGCCCAGACCAGGCCACATTTTCATGCCCATGTGATGTTGATTTAGTGTGTGATGATAGTATGACCCGACCATCCACTGGTACTAATAGCATTCACTGTTCTCCAAATGCACACACACACAGGTTGGGGTGAAAGAGACATGCCTAAAATGGGCAAGGCCGTCCATGTTTTCTCTCCTAGCCAAAAGCAAAAATGCCCTGAGTCATCACATCCAACCGAAGGCAAGTTAATAAACACACTGCTAATAATCTTTTCTGCTAATGTTTTTATTTTATTATTTGCTAAATCTTCTAGTTAAAGCTGTATTAGTGCTTGTCATACTGTTAATTATTATGCTCAATCACAAAAACGTATTAAGCATGCATAAGGGCTGCCAAAAATTTGATTTAAATCCTTAAAGGTCACTTTCAGAAATATTATGATTACTCTCTAGAAATCTTATACCTCATTTACTTTGTCAATTAGATTCAGTGAGCCAAACCAAAAGAGCCGAGGAGATTGTTTACAGCTGAGAAAGTTCAGAATTTCATCATTTATCTTCAGGACAATTGGCTTCACATATCATTTATGTAGGTGACGTAACCCAACAGCTGTGCATTTGTGTTGTTGACGCCCTAGTATTTCGGCATCCAGACTATATCAACAGATGAGTGAACCAGGGCTGTGTTTCCCAAAAGTTAGCAGTTGATCATTGGTTGCAATTGTTCTATGATCAACTTAGGTTTACGGTGCTTATGGGAAACGCAGCGCTGCTTGTTTAAAGATTGATCCTAAAAAACGTCCGTGTGTTTATCCGGAGAACAAAATTCAAAGCATAATAAACATTGGACCGAACACAAGAGCACTGAAGACTTCAGTGAACATGAAACACTTGCTCCCTGAAGTTGAGCTTGTTTACGGCACATTTTCTCTGATTAACAGCCAGTCTTCATACAAGCCTAATTTGATATATGCAAATATTAACTTACAGACCACACTAAATATTTGAAAGTATAAGGTTTAGACATCCGAATCTCTTCGAGCCAAAAACAAGAAACAATCTGTACCAAACACATGCTCAGCTGTGATTTATCTAACCGAGGAAACAAGAACTTACAGCATAACAACTTAAGGACAGTCTCGCATCTTTATACCAGGTGTAAACAGGGCCTTTGAGGGTACTGAATGAGTAATATATACATGCATTTAGATGGTACTCCATGTTATATGTCCAAAAAATGGGATGTTGCCATGGTACATGTCCAGAAATTGTATTACAATACAAACCATGATGCAGTTTTTCTTACTAAACCTAGAGTCAAATACTCTTGCTCCCTTCAGGCTAGAATGTCAAATGTTCATTCCAGTGCCATTTTCCCATTATCCTCTTAAAGGTCACATTGAGTCCAGTGAATGCCTTGGAATTGCGAAGTTAGTAGGCTTTTGTTGCAGAGCATATTTGTATTGAGCGATAGCATCTTATGAGAGCCACCGGCATGTTGAAAACAAAGCTTGACACAAGACAGTATTTAACATGGGCCTGTTTGTTGGGTTCAGGATCTCACTATAGATTCATAACGGTATTTTTGGGAATTGAAACGGCACACTCGCACATACACTTCCAAAACGAAGCCAGTCATTAACCACACCCTGGACTCTCCTTCTAACACAGGAACTCCAGAAGGACAAAAAAAGGGTAAATGCAAACAGCAGTCAGCATGCTGGCTTTTGTTGGACTCTACAGTGGAGTGAAACTTTCTGTCGATTGGAGCCGAGTCATTTTTGTTCTCCTCCACATGACTCAGAATGTCTGTCTGTCTGTCAGAGGCGTAGACCCGGTGCTAATTAAGGTATTTCCCAGCAACCAGCACTCCTGTTTTGGGAGGGAATTACTGCAGGGACTTGTTTGGCATTTTGCATGAGTTTATTGGCAGAAATGTTCCATATGTGGGTGCTCAATGCTATTTTACAGGCAATATCTTCATAAAACTGTTCAAAATGTTGCAGTGTTTTAGATAACTCACTCATGATAAATGTTATAGAAACAATAAGGTTGCGTGTGTTCACATTGTAATATTTGTTCCAGGCTTGCTCTGGCTTTTATGCAAAATGTTAATATTTCTTGTGTAGCCTACTCTTTTTGTGATTTTTTTTTCATTTTGTTTAAATAATTAAATCTTTATGGAAGCTATTGGTGCAATGCAAGAAATGTGAGAAAAAATAAGAAATGTAATGTTTTTAATAGCTGTAACACAGCACAATATATTTATTTCAGTGACTCTTTATGTATTACATGGTGACAAGTGTCTGTCTTTATGTGTGTGTCATGAATCATTCATTCAATGATTTCTTTTAAAAACCATGGAAGCTTGTTTCCGCCACTGAAAAAAAAATAATAATTGCGAGATATGAAGTCGGAATTATGATAAAAAAAGTCGCAATTGCGAGCTAAGTCGCAATTCTGGGACATAAAGTTGCAATTGCGAGATATAAAGTCGCAATTCTGGGACATAAAGTCGCAATTGCGAGATATAAAGTAGCAATTCTGAGAAATAAAGTCGCAATTTCGAGATATAAAGTCGCAATTCTGGGACATAAAGTCGCAATTGCGAGATATAAAGTAACAATTCTGAGAAATAAAGTCGCAATTCTGAGAAATAAAGTCGCAATTTCGAGATATAGTCGCAATTCTGGGACATAAAGTCGCAATTGCGAGATATAAAGTCGCAGTTCTGAGAAATAAAGTCACAATTCTGAGAAATAAAGTCGTAATTGCAAGAAATAAAGTCGCAATTCTGAGAAATAAAGTCGCAATTGCGAGATATAAAGTCGCAATTCTGAGAAATGAAGTCGCAATTGCAAGATATAAAGTCGAAATTCTAGGACATAAAGTCGCATTTACGAGATATAAAGTCGCAATTCTGAGAAATAAAGTCGCAATTCTGAGAAATAAACTCGCAATTGCGAGAAATAAAGTCGCAATTCTGAGAAATAAAGTCGCAATTGCGAGAAAAAAACAGAATTGAGACTTTTATCTCACAATTCTGACTTTTTTTCTCACAATTGCGAGTTTACATCTCGTAATTCTGACTTTATATCTCGCAATTCTGAATTTATAACACATAATTGCGAGTTTATATCTTAAACTCACAATTGCGAGATATCAGGCCAATTCTAAGGGGGAAAAGACTTATTTAAAAAAAAACACATTATTTAAAAAGAAGTTTTGATTTGTTTGGAACTATTTTCGTTGGAGAAACAAACGTACACAAAATAATAAAAAAAAAAAACAATACCGTGTCTATAATATAAGTTAATCAGTATCAACCTCTTACTATTAAACTCTGTGTAAAACTAATATCACATTCACAATCGCTCAGTCAGAATGGCTGCAATTGCCTGCGAAATGTGCTGAAAGGTAATGGTTTATGATCACTCATATTATAGAGCCCACAGGTGCTGTGATGTGTGTATCACTCCCGCTCTCTAAGGGATAGTAAGTCTTACATAACCTAATAAGCAGACTAAGTGCAAACAAGTCTGGTTTTGTTAGACGAGAGCCAAGACAGAAAATAAATACTTTCCGTCTCTCTGTGGTTTTTTTAAAGCGTACAGTATGTGTGCGTCCAGTGAGTGATGGTCAAACCTCAGACTGTGACAACATTGGGTAATACTGTAAACTGGAAGGACAAGGCCTACCAAATAAGCCTGCAGTTTAATGTGGTTACGTGAGGTACAGTTTGTTTCCCCGGCCAAACAAAGAGCCGGAGAGGAGACACGGCCCATGAGCCACAAGCGGGAAGTGCCACGAGACTTCCAGAAGGTCTGACATCATCGCGGTTCTGTGCAGTAAAATTATCCAGCAGAACATTTAATCATTGAACGTACAGTCCTCCTCTAAAACGTCTGAGACAAAGTCAATGCAAAATTCCACTTGTTCATTCGGACACTTAAGGGAATGTCATTTGCATGGTGGTACATCCAGGTCACTCTTGAAAAAGAGATTTTTAATCTCAATGAGTTTTTACCTGGTTAAATAAAGGATAAATAAAAAAATAAAAAAATAATTTAAAAAATGAGTATGATGTGAGTCTTTGTATACCAAAACAGAGTCTGCAGACTAAACATCAAGTCATGTTCATGTAATGCATTGATTCAACAGCTTGCCACCAATATTTTTCTGTTAACAAGAGACTGTTATTTGCTAGTTACCTTTTCTGGAAAGTAATGTGTAAAGTAATGTTTGTGTTACTTTTTGTCATTTTGGCTGGGCTTGCTTTGTTTTGTAAAAAAAAAAAAAAAAGTTCTATATTTGGCCACTAAAAGTGAAACGAATAACCCTCATGCTGAAGGAAATGCAACTTCACACCTGTACAGTAGAGGGCGCCGCTCAAACAAACCTTTCAGCTGTGCTGCTGTTCTGGGGTCTGTTTCCCTAAAGCATCGTTATCCAACTATGGTCGCAAATAGGCTCTATGCACAACTGCACTACTTCCTGAACTTCAGCCAGCTCCTTGTTTCCTGTATACCATTATTGGACAATTTGATTAATTCAGGTGTGCTTGACCTCAGTAGTCATGGCAACAATAATCATACACACCTGAATTAATCAATGTGTCCAATAATGCCAGACAGGAAACAAGAAGCTGGCTGAAGTTCAGGAAGTAGTGGAGCTGTGCATAGAGCCTATTCCGTCGTTATCAGCATAGTTCAACGAGTCGGTGTTTCCCGAAACAATCGTTCCGACGAACATTCGCAAACAACATCGCAAAGTTGTGTGGTTTGAACGACAGCTCTCGACCTGTGGTTAGAGGCATAGTTTCTATATTGCATGACATTTGGACGTAGTAAATTTGGACGTATTAAAAAAACCACCAACGTGGTTGAACGATACTTTGCGACAATGGGTTTCGGGAAACAGTCGTGACTAGCTAGTTGATTTGAGCCCGTTCTCATCCCAAGGCGCCATATTTAAAAATAGTGTTACAATTAAAGTAATCCGATTAATTACTTTAATAGCAATGCTTACCTAATCAAGGGGGCCCTAAAAAGTCGTATATTGACGAATGGTCAAAAGACGTCCCAAAACGTCAGTTATATGACGAATTGGGATGAGACTGTGTTACTTTAACCGATTATTTACAATGTACTGTGAATTTAAAATATTTCAGTATTTACCTACACTGATTTTAATGCTTGTTATTTAGTATTTTTTTTAAATAAATTTTATAATTTAACATTGCATTGACCTCCTGATTTAGCACCAAGCTTATCAAAAAACGTAGAGAGAAAGAAAATTATGATTAAGATGATAATAATAATACTAATTATATTAATAATATCAACAACTTGTGCTATATATATATATATATATATATATAAAGACTGCATCCACAAAAATGAAAAGTCAGAAATGCAACATGACCTTTTGCCCATTGGACTGCTTCTGTCTACAGAATGATAAAATGTCATATCACAATAAAAATGAACTTCAGTGCTAATTAATGATGCCCATCCCAAGGAAAATTATTGTTCAAATGTTGATAAGTGATTGCTAGATATTGTCTATATGATGTTAAATCGCACAGATACAGTATAATAGCTGATGACGTGAGCTCATGGCTTGTGGTTATAGTGCACACAAAACAAAACTTCCGAAATATCTAAGAAGCAGATAAAGTATATATGAGCTGATTGCACAGTACAGATTAATCAGTGGATATATAGAATTTACTATCACAATGTCCTGATTTATAACAGCTCATTAGACAAGATAAGTTCGATGCTTGAAACGCTGTACCTTTGGATGGGGATAAATGTCTAGGGTTTAAATATTAAAACAGTTATCTCTCTCCATTGAGGTGTTGTCTGGGACTGTGGATTGCTTTATAAGTCACTGTCAGTCTTTACTAGGTTCACACTGTCAAGCTTGGATGACAACCAGAGCCATGCAGAGCTCAATGATATCTGTTTGGGTGGTCTTGGCTCTAGTGGCCCAGGACAGGTAAGATTTGGGGGGTTTTGATTTAATGGTTTCCAGAGCTTTAATTAAGACAGAACAAAACATTAAGTCTTGTTTTAGAAAGTTGAGATCATTCTACCCTCCCAAATAAACTCTTTTGTAAAATAGAAAATCTGACATTGAGACATGAGATTTAGATAGCCTACATAAAGATCAGTCTTTTTTAAGCATTACATCTGATGCATAAAGACAGCTGCTCTTCCTCATTTCAGTCAGTAAAGTATTTTAATTCATTACAGATTGGTTGGTGGACTGGAACACAAATCTTATGACTACACAAAGTACCACACCATGGATGAGGTGAGCTTATCCTGTACTTGCTGCTGTTGATTCATTGATTGATTGATACATTTATTGACCTAAGAAATCTCTCCACACAGATTTCAGCCTGGATGAATCAGATGGAAAGGGAAAACCCAGACGTTGTGTCCAACATGATGTATGGACAAACTTATGAGAAGAGGAACATTACATTATTAAAGGTAACATTACATTATTTTAACATTACATTATTAAAATCTGTGTAGTGTAATAGTCCATTTGCTCTCAACTAAAAAACAAACAGAGGCTGTGTACAAAATTGCATACTAGTAGTAAAAAAGTAGTATGTCTGAATTCACAGTACTCAAAAAAAAAAAAAAAAAAAGTAGGCAAAAATTTGCCCAGATGAGGTACTACTTCTGGTGAGATTCTTAATTTTTTATTTGATGGACACTTTACTTTCCCATGATGCCACAGGAGAGGTTTTGTGAATGACATTGAAGTGAAACAACTGTCGCTGGGAGGTCACATGATAATGACAACATGACGAATGAATGCTACTGCACACACTACACACATTCATAAAACATACTTTTTTAGCTCTTGCAATGGATTTCAAACACCCTAATCTTATTAAGATTAAAACTATTCACAACTCGATTCAGATTAATGGAAATTTTCTTTGGCAATACATCGATGATATGATAATGGTTACACTTCATTTTAGAGTATATTACAATGCACTTACCCAAGAAAGTACTTGTAATATACAAGGTCACTGTGGATTAAAGGGATCCTCCACTTTTTTTGGAAATAGGCTCATTTTACAACTGCCCCAGAGTTAAACAGTTGAGTTTCACCATTTTCAAATCATTCAGTCGATTTTCTGATATTTAGAAGAATATAACCAGACAGTTTCTGTTCTCATTGACTTCCATAGTACATTTTTTTTCCTACAATTGAAGTCAATGAGACCAGAAACTGTCTGGTAAAATGAGCCTATTTCCAAAAAAAAGTGGAGTATCCCTTTAAGTGTAGGTTCAATTGTAATTGCTATAATAAGTACATAGTTTGTAGATGTGGAACAGGACTGTAAAATAAAAGTACTACCATAATATTACAAGGTAGCCTGCTCAAAATAATGCCATGGTATTAGTACTTTCGTGTTCATTTGTTTGTATCTGATATGTAGATCGGCTTGAACAGCACCACACCAAAGAAAGCCGTTTGGATGGACTGTGGGATTCATGCCAGAGAATGGATCGCTCCAGCTTTCTGCCAGCATTTTGTTAAAGAGGTGAGACTTTATGCAGAAAAGTTATTATGATGTACTTGGTCAAGATGCCATACACCTGTAGTGTTATTCCCAGAAATATCACATCCAGTGCATGGCAGGCCATTGTGTATAATGTACAGCATCTGTCTGAATGCAATGCCACTGCTTGTTTTAAGATGTTTAAATATGCTATGGATTTGGATGCTTATGTTATTTTCTTGTACATGAACTACAAAAAGGTCAATATAGAACTCACAAATATTGATATTTCCACTGTATGGATGCCAAGTTCTGTAGTTTGGTCCCCATAATAATGATAGAGGAAGAAAGTACACAGCACACTCAATCACACTCAGGTAATGGATGTGCAAAATAAATAGTGAAAAGTGAATTACAGTTATGTGTCATTATGTGGTTATGTGGATATAAGAGTTCAATTTGAATTTTGTTGATATGTTTCTCCTCCTATAATGCTTTATATGTATATTTAATATAATAAATAAAAATTAATTGAACCGTTTTTATGTTGAAAAAGATCCTGGGCTCGTACAAATCAGATTCGAAGGTAAACACATTGATGAAAAATCTGGACTTTTACATCACCCCAGTGCTGAACATGGACGGATACATTTATTCCTGGAAGGATAACACAGTGAGTTTCATCCGTTTAAGTACTTCAGTATGACATTTGATGATTACACTTTTAGCAAACATATGTGATGTGTTTTAAAGACTCGACTATGGAGAAAGTCCAGATCACCAGGCACTGGAAACTGCACATGCTTCGGAACTGATCTCAACCGCAACTTTTACGCTAACTGGGGGAGTAAGTAACAATTTTCTTTTCAATATATATATATATTCCTATTATACACACACACACATATATATATATATATATATATATATATATATATATATATATATATATATATATATATACACACACACTAGGGCTGTGCATCCAAAATAAAAGTTTGTGTTTGCATAATATATGTGGGTGCACTGTGCATAATTATTTTGTATGTATATAAACACACACATGTATATTTAAGAAAAAAATATTATATATATATAAAATATTTATATTTATATATAATATAAATTAAATATAATTATGTATACATTATATACATGAAAATATTTCTTAAATATATACATGCATGTGTGTGTATTTATATATAAAAATAATTATACACAGTGCACCCACATATTATGTGAACACAAACTTTTATTTTGGATGCGATTAATCGTTTGACAGCATTTATTATATATATATACACTGTATATATATATATATATATATATATATATATATATATATATATATATATATATATATACACATATATATATATATATATATATATATATATATATATATATATATATATATAAACACAGAATATGTACAATATATATGTATGTATGTAATTTATGTTTTTATTAATTTTTGTATTTTGTATTTATATTTTTAGCACTGCTGTCAAACAATTAATCACGATTAATCACATCCAAAATCAAAGTTTGTGTTTACATAATATATGTGGGTGCACTGTGTACAATTATTTTTTATATGTATAAATACACACACACACACAAACAAACACAAACTTTTATTTTGGATGCGATTGATCACGATTAATTGTTTGACAGCCCTAATTTTAGTTATTAGTACATCAAGTTAAACAAGTGAAAAGCTGAACTAAAGCTGATATATTCACAAGCTATTTTTTATTATTTTTTATTTTATTTAGATAACTGAATAAACTCTTTGGCATCTGAAAAATGTAAATATCAGCAGCAATACGGGAGATAAGGGCTGTAAACATGACTTAACAGATGACTTACAACAGCACTCAATGTACTAATCCTGTCTTTCCTATTCCCACCCTCAACATGTCACAAATTGCAGGCGTGCTTAAGGTGGAAGAGATAAACTTAATGTAGCAATAAACAAATAAAAAGTTACAAGGATAACCCCTCCTTCTCATTTGCTGAGATTTTGCTATGTAGCAGTCAAGCATGAATCATTAAATTGCAGTTGTCAAGAGCAAAACATGCAACCAATGCTATTTTCTTTTACACCTATCCTGATAAGTACAGTACTGTCAAAATCATCAGATCTTAGTCCATCTGTCTTCGTTCATATAGTGGTCGGGATCTCCAGGGACTGCTGTTCAGAGATCTATAACGGTCCGACTGCCTTGTCTGAGCCTGAGGCCAAAGCCGTCACAGACTTTTTGGGAGCGAATCAAAACCAAATCCTCTGTTATCTCACCATCCACTCGTACGGTCAGCTGATCCTCGTCCCCTACGGACACCCCAACATCTCCGCACCCAATTATGATGAACTGGTAAGTAGATGTGCAAATTATTTTGGGATAAGTTGAGCCTATACACTGTTTCGAATGAAATGTAGACGTCTGTCAATGTGTTTGCAGATGGAAGTAGGTCTCGCTGCGGCAAAAGCCATCAAAGCAGTTCATGGGAAGAGCTACAAAGTGGGCAGTTCCCCTGATGTGCTGTGTGAGTATGTTTAAAAGCGTTTCCAATTATACTGTTCATTGCATATTATCTTGTGTGACGATGCTTTAATATTCTTCACAGATCCAAATTCTGGCTCTTCACGTGATTTTGCCAGACTCATAGGGATCCCGTACTCCTTCACCTTTGAGCTACGGGATGAAGGGCAGACCGGTTTCCTTCTACCCGAGGATCAAATCCAGCCCACGTGTCAAGAAGCTTACAAGGGTGCAATGTCCATCATCAACTACGTCCACGATAAGACTTTCAAAAGTGCAGCAATTACAGTCACAGCCACACTGTGGACAACACTGATGGCCTTATGGATATCGAGCACGAGTGTCCTTTAGACCACTATTTCTATTTGTTGTCGCATCATGCATTTTTATTTCTCAAAGCTGCTTGTTTTAGGATTTGTTTGATGCTTAAAAAAAAGAACGGTGCAACAAAAAAAATATTTAAATATTTTTTAAATAATAAATTCAGATATTAACATGGTGACTCGTGTTTAGATAAATTATAACCAGTTGTATTACAAAAGGCTTAAGTGGTAAAACGGGGTGAAACCGAAACGTGCCAAATATATTACATTTAATTTTGTACAAATGACTGTGTTAGTGAGAAATTATTTGTGTTTCATGATTTTTTTTAATATTGATCGCAATGCTTCATTTGTCCTCCTGATGGCAGTATACACACAGAAATCACTGAAGACGGTCGCAATTTTGTATAAACTGCTGTCAACATCAGCAATGAGATAAAACAATACAGGTATAAAACTAAAGAAAATGGGACACGGATCAGTGCTTCTGGGAAAAATCAGATCACCGCAGAGAAGTTAAACATCAGACACATGAGGGATCTGAAGGCTGTCCTACTGAGTACACTGAGGCCGGTTGTAGACTCTCTGAACCACTCCGATTTATCATTGACTGACTAGAATGAAGAGAACAGAGTTTGTGATATTGTGATCGCAGACAGATCAAGATCGAAGGTATAAAGTATACCTCACTTCATTTCAACCCAACGAGTCCACCAAACTGAATGCCAATCAGGACGTCGGCTATGACTAAAATGGGATTATATATATATATATATATATATATATTAGTGTGCATACTGTACAATACTGTATACTGTCGATGAGTGGATCAGTGTGCACTCTAAAACATGCTGGGTTGTTTCTAATCCAATTTTGGGTCAAATATGGACAAACCCAGCCATTTGGTTACATTTTTAAATTACATTTTTAAACCAATGCTTGAGTTTGTCCATATTTGAGCCAAAATTGCAGTTTGTCTGGTACTTTTTAGAATAAAAATGTTAAACTTTTTTTTATAAAAATGTAACATTTTGTGAGTGTTGTCCAGTTATGTGCAAATAACTGATTTAAATCCAAATGAGTTAAATGCCACCCCCCCCCCCCCCCCCCAAAAAAAAACAAAAATAGCATAATAAATATTTTAAGATTTAGATCACTTCTATTATTGAATGTTATCTGAATGTGAAGAGCGCTTCAACCAATAGCTATAATAAAAAGTATTTATAAAACAAATTGCATACCCTAACTTTAAGTAAATATATACACTCTAAAAAAAAGCTGGGTTGTAATTTGGGTCAAATATGGACAAATCCAAATGTTGGGTTAAAAAATGTAAAAAATAAAAAAATACAGTTGAAAATGAAAGTTACATTTTTAACCCAACATTTGGGTTTGTCCATATTTTACCCTGGGTTCGAACAACCCAGCATTGTTTAGAGTGTATATATGTGAATTATATATATTTATATATATATATATATATATATATATATATATATATATATATATATATATATATATATATATATATAATATTGTCACATTTAGAATATATAATTTGGTTGGTTTGAATATGTAGGCTATACTGTACATATTATCAAATTATAACTTATTATTAGGGCTGTCAAAACGATTAATCGCATCCAAAATAAAAGTTTGTGTTTACATAATATATGTGGGTGCACTGTGTATAATTATTTTAGATATATAAATACACTCACATGCTTGTATATATTTAAGAAAAAAAATTCACGTATATTCTGTTTATAGATTTATATATAATTAATATTATATATAAATATAAATATTTTATATATTAATAATATTTTTTTCTTAAATATACATGTGTGTTTTTTATATATATACAAAATAATTATACACAGTGCACCCACATATATTATGTAAACACAAACTTTTATTTTGGATGCGATTAATCGCGGTTAATCGTTTTGACAGCCCTACTTATTATACAATTATATACCCCCCAAAAAATGTCAGTCCCATTTTTAAATGACATTTTTAACCCAATGCTTGAGTTTGTCCATATTGGACCCAAAATTAGGTTAAAACAACCCAGCATTTTTAGTATAGAAAGATTAGTATTAGTTGCAGTCTCAAGGGAATTCTCCAAGTAAATGATCTACATCATAAGAGCTCTGCTGACCCCTGATCTCACGAAGCAGACATTCAACCTTTACCCGCAACTATTGAACCATGCCACCCCTATACCCTCATGAACTACCAGATCTCCCAAAACAAGTCCGTCATGAGAGACAGTCCGTCTCAGAGACCTCTCAATCTCCCCCCCTGCTCAGCGCTGGCCTCACATGAGAAAGACAATCTCTGTGTGGAGGAGCGGTGCTGCTGAATAATGTGCATGAGCGTTACAGTACCAACAACAGCCATCCATCATAGCAGTGTGCTGTGACATGAAGGTAATGTGATCGTCCACTGGGCTCCAGCCAGATCTGAGAAGAGACGTTTGGAGTGGTGAAAATAGAAGTCAGACTTGACGTCTCATGATGGACGCACAGGCTGGCTTGAGGGTTTTTGTTTTACTGATCGTTCGAGGGATTTTGATCATGGCTGTGGCGTTCATTTGCCACTGGTTGGGTTTTTGTTGTACATTAATGTGCAACATTAAGGCATATTCATCAGTCAATGTCAAAACATTCAGGACATGCCATTTGTCATGATATATCTACGATCACAAGAATGTGATTTTTGGATCGTAAACTCATAACTAAAACATAAATCGTAACTAAATCGCTTTATTACCTCATATGAGACCATCTCAAGTTTTTTGCTCAGAAGTTGCTCTTTTATATATCAGGAGACTTGGTTTTGTATTTACAGTATAGACTCGGATTGTCTCGGATTATGAATATTTACAACTCAACAAATGTTTGGGGTCAGTAAGATATTGTTTTTAAAAGAATTTTTTCTTACTCAGCCGAGGCAGCATTTATTTGATACAGCAGTAATTTTGTAAAATATTATAAAAATTTCGAATAAATGTTTTATCTTGAATATATGTTAAAATATAATTGAATCCTGTGATGCAGAGATGAATTTTCAGCATCATTACTGTAGTCTTCTGTCACATGATCCTTCAGAAATATGATGATTTGCTGCTCAAGAAACATTTATTAATATTAGGTCTTGAAAATAGTTGCGCTGCTTAATATTTTAGTGAAAACCAAAATGCATTTTTTTAAGAACTCTTTGATAAATAGAAAATTGATTTGTTTTGTAACTATAAATGTAAAATTATAATGTATAAATAAATGTAAATAAATGTATAAAACTATAAAAGTAACTGTATAAATGTAAAACTATTACCTTCTTAAAAAAATCTTCCTGACCACAAACATTTCTATAGTGTATATTATTATTAGGGCTGGGAAAAGATTAATCGCATCCAAAATAAAAGTTTGTGTTTACATAACATATGTGTGTGTTGTGTGTGTATAATTATTTTGTATATATAAAAACACACACATGCATGTAAACATTTAAGAAATATTTGCATGTATATACTTTATATTTATTTTAGGGGTGTGCAAAAATTAATTGCGATTAATCTCATCCAAAATCCAAAAAGTCTGTGTTTACATAATATATTTGTTTGTGCTGTATATAATTATTTTGTATATATAAATACACACACATGCATGTATATATTTAAGAAAATGTGTTATTCATATAAAATATTTATATTTATATAATATAGACTATGTATATATATATATATATATATATAGAGAATTTAATCGCAAATAATTCTTAAATATATACATGCATGCATAGGTATTTATATATACAAACTAATTATATACAGCACAAACAAATATATTATGTAAACACAGACTTTTATTTTGGATGCGATTAATCGCAATTAATTTTTGCACAGCCCTACTATATTTATACAAAATTAATATTATACATAAATATAAATATTTGATATATTAATAACACATTTTTCTTAAATATATACATGCATATGTGAGTATTTATATATACAAAATAATTATACACACTACACACACATATATTATGTAAACACAAACTTTTATTTTGGATGCGATTAATCGCGATTAATCTTTTCCCAGCCCTACTGAAATGAAGATAGCATAGCTGAGATCATTTGTGAGAACTTAATGAGAAATAATATGAAATTACTTTTATTATATAGATGTTTGTGTCTTGGCGAATCTAAGCACAATTTGAGATAGGAGGCACATGCAAGATTACAGGGCTCATTTTTTATGCAAATAATCTGAAAAGCATGAAATGTCAAAAGTCTGTCTTTGCTCTCCATTTAATCTCATTGTTGTATTGTTGTCCTTTGTTTTTTTCTCCTTTTGTCTTTCTGTTGCCCCTCCCACCTTTCAGTTTTTCCAGCCTCCTACATTACAATTTTTGAATTTCATTTCAAATCCCTTTCCGAATAACATCCCTCTTATGAATTTTTTCCCCTTCATCTGTATCAGACAACAAAGACAAAGACATTTTGATGTTGGACTTCTAGGTCTTGAACGAAAACCTTTATGAAATAATATGACATATCATACAGCATATGATGCCTTATTATTGCAGGGCAACACTTCGGAGCTGCCCACGTGCCATACACTCATCACCTCGACTAATGGGACTGTGACAGGCCTGCCGCCCACCTCTGTTTCCATGACAACTGCCACCAAGACTGCTTTAACCAGATCTGAGGCGTGTTTCTGCCACCCTGAAACATTCTGCTTTCTGTCATGTTCTCCCGGAGATACTTTTGACTCGCCACTTTGTCAGATGATAGGGTCTATGATCAGCCGCCCGCTTATTCGGTTTGATTCAGCAAGACCCTTGTTAGCAGCTAATATAATGGCGGTATCTCATATCTGAATGGCGGACTGTAAGAAGGCACATCCAGAGGAAAGAGGGTCAAATCACAATCTTTTTTGATATTGCAACTATTTTCTCCAAAGTAAGACCAACTGAACGTCTCCATTTGTTTTCGATTTAAAGTCGAATCACACTTGAAACTGTTGCTTTCTAAATTCAGTTTTTGTCTCAAGTCGTTTTCTCGTTTCAGTCATGGAAGTAAAATAAGTTGGTGTCGCATATGAAAGCATGGCTGGTCCTGATTTGCTCTTATTGAGCACTATTCTTAATCTTTAACTTTTAAATTTGAATGTTTTTAAATCATAAAATTGTATTTTTTAAATAAAAAAAACTATTAAATTGACTAAAGATATGAAGAGTTCAGATGCAAAAGAAATTTTCTTCTAAAATGACCATTTTTATCAAACTTGTATATTTAAATTCAGTAATTTCACTTAAATGACAAATAGGTAATCTTCAATGCCATTAAAGTCTGAACTTAAATATACAAGCTTGATAAAAATGATCATTTTAGAAAAAAAATTCAAATGGCACTTAGAGGCTTTTGCATCTGAACTCTTCATATATATATATATATATATATATATATATATAAACAATGTGTAAAAAATAATACAAACATAAAAAATCATTAAATGGCTATATGGAAATTATGGGTTAATTCACCCAAAAATGTAAGTTCCGCAATTAATTACTCACCCTCATGTTGTACCATACCTGAAAGACTCCAAACAAACGAAAATATTTTTTATGAAATCTAAGATTTCTGTCCCTCCATTGACAGCGACGCAACTACCACATTGATACTTCAAAAAGCTCATGAAGAGATCGTAAAACGAATCCATATGAATTGAGCGGTTTAGTCCAAGTTTTCTGAATAGACTCAATCGCTTTATATGATGAACAGATTTAATTTAGGGTTTTATTCGCTTAAAAATATTGAACAGAAAACATAAATCGTTTAACCAAATCTGATTGATGTGCGAGAACAAACCTCATTGGTTCTCGCAAAAGCTCAAACGTGCTCCGTAACACGAGAATGAACTTCATTGGTTCTCGCGGAAGCCCAGATGTGATGCGTAACTTGAGAATGAACCTCATTGGTTCTCACTGAAGCTCAAACGTGATGCGTAACACACAAGAATGAACCTCATTGGTTCTTACATCAAACTAGCATGTTTGAGCTTCCGTTTACTCATAAATGAAAACATGAGAAATATGCAGTCAGGGCATCTTTCTCGTTTTTTTTTTTTCTTGTAAAAATTCATTTCAGTAGGGTATATGAATTATAATGCCTTGTTCAATATAGCATAACAGACATACGAGTAGGAGAGCAAGAGGAAGTTTACCAGCCCATTTTTTCCAACAGATGCTTGAGTCCCCATGGGATCCAACATATGACATATGACAACGCCTTTCTCAAAATAAAGAGCGGCTATTGAGAATATTTGTGTGCGGATTCTGCTGTTTATTGTTGTAGATGGCCGTTGTGTGTATTCCTGGCTCAGGGTGTGTGTCTGTGTGGGTTGTGCAGAAAGGAAATGCACATGTGCGATTTGCTTATCTTCTGAAAGATAAGATTTTTAGGGAGAGCAGAGTTTTAATTTTACTATATTGGTGAATACAAGAAAATCTTTTCCACTGCAGATTTTATTATAGCTTTTGTCCTGTGAAGCATAAAGGATTTTCTGCAGTTTCACTCTTTGTTGTTGTTGTTGTTCATTATCGGCTACCGTTCTAGATTTCCTTCATTCGACGGATATCTTTTGTCTTTATCTCACTTATTTTGCCGTGGAAACATTTTTTGTTACTTAACAAAAGCCTTTATCGTTTGGTCTTGATTCATAGGCAGCGGGCAGACTCGGAAAATTCAAATCTCCCTGAGCTCATCCGGAGATTTCCATCTCACAACTTCCCACACTTCAATACCCTATCTGCAGAGCCCACAGTATTTTCACTACCTGCATTTTCATTCAATCCACATGTTGATGGACCTCCATAAAGGGAACTTCCTTGACTTCACAAACATGCACTGCCAATCAAATGCACTGCCAGTCAAAAGCTTATTCAATAATACTATTTCCCACATTTAGCAAAAATGATCTAGTAACAACATTAATTTCAATAGTGGGCTATATATACACAAACGGGGTTGGCACTGGTTTACGTTCTTGATCAAATCGAAAAATAACACCATAAAGTATATATACATGAAAAACACATTTACAACATTAGTACAGAAAATGCAGGTCCAAAATGTTTGTATGCGTTTGTCGTAGACACAAAATAGCATAAATAGTAGCCTGGCTATAAAGCCGTGCTGGCATTTGATAAAACTAAAACATTACGTCTGAAATTATACATGCAAATACATTTAAAATGATTAAGTCTTACTTACAGGTTGTAGCCCAATGACTGCTGCCTCTGGTTTTAAAGTTGGAACTGCTTCATGTTTTAGTAGTTTCTTGTTGAAGATTTCTCATGGAGATTCTGGAAGCTGTTTTTCTTAAAATTCACAGCATAGAGAGCTATATAATTTTCAGGAACATAATCAAACATTATAGTATCCATTGTTGACAAACTACAATGTCCGTGGGAAGCCCGAACACAGAAGACCTGATAGCCGGATGAACACAACGTGATGTTGAACAATATGTTGTTCATTTAGAGATGCTCTTCTGCAGAACTTGGTTGTAAAGAGTGGTTATTTGAGTTACTGTTTGTCTTTCTATCATCTCTAACTGCCTGGATATTCTCCTCTGACCTCTGACATCAACAAGGCATTTTCAACCACAGAACTGAAAATCCCAGTAGATCAGCAGTTACTCAGACCAGCCTGTCTGGCTCCAACAACCAACAAAAATCAACGTTCAGCCATTCAAAGTTACATAAATCACCACTCTTCCCCATTCTGATGCTCAGTTTGAACTTCAACAGATCTTCTTGATCATGTCTAAATGCATGCTACTGCCATATGATTGGCTGTGTTAAGACGTTTGCGTTAGCTGAACAGGTGTACTTAATAAATTGGTCAGAGAGTCCCTGTTTACACGAGAACACTGGCGGGTGAATACGTAAAAATATTTTATCGGATGTGCCTTTCGTTTACTCGGCATTTCACACACTTTTGCGTCACCGGATATGCACGTGGATTTCCCACTCATAACGCTCGTCTAAACGCAGAATAAAAAGTGATGACGCAACGCCACTTTTGCGTTTTTTCTTCAGATCATTTCCGTGTAAACACCGCCTAAATGTCCAAACAGCTGAACAGAACATTCTCTCCTGAGACTCTTGAGTCTTACTTTTTTTTTCCAATTTACACATCTTTCAAAACTGTAACACATTTTAATGTAATTCTTTTAACATCTGTTCCAGTCTACTACTGTATTTAAAGAGTCTGCAGAGCAAGTGAAACTATGTATAGCTAGCTTGTGAAGCACATAGTTCACTTTAACTTCAACAATGGCCATTCTATTTACAGCCATGAGTAAAATGCTTAGCCGGAGGAAGTATAAATATTCTTTATTTAACACAGCATTTTCATGTCCTTATTTTCATTTCACTTCAGAAAAGTTGAATAGCACATACATTTTATTGCAAAGAGAAACACACCATATGGTGCTTTGTAGCACCATGTTTTTGGTACATTTTATACAGACAATTTGACAAAACTTTCAGCATTTGAACTTCCTTTCCCAGAGATTATTTTTAATCCACAATAAACTTTTGATAAAAACTGTTTTGACCTCATTTAGCTTTCGGTGACTAGCCAATTCCTCTGCTTATTTCCCTCCTGTGCTGATTTCCTGCTCAGATGAAGATGAAGAGCAGGAGGTCTGAAGCAGTGACTGCTGCTGTCACCTGCTGCTCCAGTGGAAACACAGATCCCGCTTACCCCTCGACTGACCCAGATAAGAGCTTTCAACTGCTGGAGAGCTGCTTCTCTGGGAGGACGTCCCACAATCGTGAGCCAAAGGCCTGACCAGAGCTTGAGACAAGGAGAAGGATGTGGAAAATTAATATACTGTTTGACAGACAATATGGACCTAGTGCTACATTTGCAATGTTCATTTGCAATGCTCTTCATCTTCATCTATATATAATATATAGACCTGACCAGAAATAGGCTGACAAAACAAGGTATTTAATCAAACACAGCTGAAACCAACCAACTCACAATGACTGAAACCATAATAACCAATGAGTGGTGGGAAAATGTACAAAGGAAAACAGGATACTAGTGAATACAAACTAAAAGTCCATAAACAACATTTGTGGTCTAATATTCTGTTTTTAATTATTTAAAGCTATTTCATGAATACTTTTTATTGCATGAATTTTAAGAATACAATCAGCATTCTTCTATCTTGGATGGTTTTTAAATTATTATTTTCTGTGCTTGTCAAAAAAATGCATAGTATAGGCTACATACAAAAAAAATCATAATTAAAAAGAATCAAAATATTAATAGCACACATAATTTTGTGGTAAAATATTGTTTTTAATTATTTATTTAACTATCTTATACTTTTATTGCATCCATTTTACATCAACATTTTTTCTTGTTTTGTCCACCAACATTTTTTTAATGTAATTATTTTCTCTGCTTGTCAAAAAAAAAAAAAAAAAAAAAAAAAAAACATTAAATGTACACCTATACTCTGAAAAATGCTGGGTTGTTTCAACCCAAATTTGGGTCAAATATGGACAAATCATATTAAAACGTAAATATGGTTAAAATTTTGAATAAAAAAATTTACAGTTGAAAGTGAAAGTTGAAGTTGGGTTAAAATTTTAAAATACATTTTTAACCCAACATTTGGGTTTGTCCATATTTGACCCAAATTTGGGTTAAAACAACTCAGCATTGCTTAGAGTGTAACTATTAACCACAAAATCATATCAAGCTGTTTATTCACCTAATGCTTGCAATGCGAGTTGAAGAAGGTTGTGGGAGAAGAAGGACAGCTCGGAGAAATACAGTACGTGTTGGTGTGAAAAGTACTAGAAGAGCATGATGTGCTGTTATTGACTCTCAATGGCACAATATGCAGTTTTTAAAAGATAGAAACCATGAACTATTGATCTTAAAATGTTCTGTATCTGTTCTGGTGCGCAAAACCAGGTTTACCCAAGTTGTGGAGATCTTGTAAGTGACCTAGCTAAGAAACAGCATCTGTTTAAATAGTTAAAGTAAAGGAAGTATCTAACATGAAAAGAATCTGTTGCTCTTCCTCAACAGAGACGTTCAGACGCCAAAAACCCTTTACATCAGAACTGACATTAGATTCAAAAAGCATCTGGGAATGGAGGAGTACAGTTGCATGCCTCTAGTTCTCCATCATTTGTCAGGTTCTTCTCTCTAGAGATGAATTAGCCCCGCGCTCTTTGTATTTCTTAGTGCGGCCCCTTCAAAAGCTGATCACCTATAAGCTTCAAGCGCGCAAGGCTGAGCTTTGTTGGAAAGTCCGGCTTACTGAGAAAGAGGGAAAGCTCTCTGATCTTCGCCAGCAAGGCCCCAATGGAGAATTAGATTTCAATCTGACAGGGAGGGAAAACAACATTTACGAAACAAAAGTTTAGAATAATTTGGGTGCAAAAGCAGAGCCCGACGGCCGGGCTCCTCAGAGCAATTTCCTGGTTCTCCATCGCTCAGTCTAGCCTGCCCATCAAAGCTACACATCCAGATGACTTGTGTTGAGTTTAAAGACCAAAATTCACTAATCAAGAATCAAATAGAACATTTTGAAATTCCAGTCAAGAAAAACATTGATTTATTTCTTTAAAATGCCCTTTAGATTCTGCGTGACGTGCTAGTCAGAATTCGGATCTCAAGTACAGTAAGAAGCGTGAGAAGGGTAAATTATTTTTCTCAAGATCATGGTACATCATGGTCAAAGCTTGACTGTACAGTATTTGAATTGTACAGTCCATGTCTTGAGTCTGATTATATCCATATACTAATAATAGTAGTAAAGGTGTAAAGTTGCATAAAATGGGAATACTCACTAATGCAAGAAAAAACTACCTCACAAAACTGTTATCTGTGCTGTTGTCCAGTAACTCCAGTTGGAATTCTGTTTTCACCCCGAAATGGCGGCCGCGCTACCGAAGCGCCACCTGGTGGCTGTTACCAAAAAAGCATCAGAGTTTCGCCTCTTGTTCCTCTATACTCTTTGGGCAAACTAAAAAAACAAACCAGAGGCGTTTTTTTTTTTTTTGTTTTGTTTTTTAAATGACGCTTTACGCGTGGCGTTTTCCGCATCGGTGTGCACACGCACATTGGCGCCAATTGTTTAGTCACGAGGCATTAAACATCGACGAATATCACGCGAAATTCGTCCCGGAGTAAACAGGCCTTATGTCCTACATTTCTACTACAATTGTGAATTAAACATTGTGAATTAAATATTATTTTAGTGTCATTTTAGTAAAGTGTTTTATACGTTATTTTACATTTTTTTTTTTACTTTACATGCTGTTTTGACATGGTTCTTATGACACTGAAGAAAAAAAAATGATTGTAAAATGGATGGCTGTGGACTGTAGGGCAGTGATAGGTTTATATTTGATGATGATTTTTTAAGACCTATTCAATATTTTATTTGTCTGCCATAATAATGTCTTTGATTTTCTTGGGATCTCGGTTGACCTTACTACTGTAGATCGCACTGCACACATCATTAGTCAGTAAAACAGCCACAGTGGTAAAGGCAAAGGCAGGCACACTATGGAGCAGAAAGGAAGCTGAGAAACAGTTAAATGGATGCAACTGGGTGGTTGGATGAGGTGGAGGGATGAAGGGAACTTTAGGGGGTGGAACAGTAAGGCACTTCAAAGCTTTGATGTTGTGAGCCCCTAAATGAAGGCGACTGAAGGTCCGTGCTAATGGGAGCCCATGGGGAGATGAGAGAAACTGTGGCAGACATAGCTGGAAAGACAGAAAGAGTGAGTGAGTTTGTGTGTATTTCGGATTTAATTTGTTGATGATGTTTACTGGAGTCAACGGTTCTACTGGTGACCTGAAGTTACATTATGAGGTGGTCTGGTATTTGTAACATCAATTGCATGTGTGTGAGGTGAGTGTGTTGAGCAATGTCTATTCTAATCATTTAACAATCCCATTATCCCTTGCTCTTGTAACCTGGAAAATCGAGTCGCACTGTAAAACATCAAACTCAGTCACCTTGGAAAGTCCCTCTAGAATCCACCTTGGAGTATTCAAACACCACTATGTTAACCATCCTTTATTAAATAATCATAATAACAATAATCATCATCATAAAAAGCACAATTTCTGTACAAAGTGTCCAAAGAGAGACTGGAAGTATACCCAGCGCTGTGATTCTCAAGTATTTCGAGTGTTTAAGACAGACAAAAGCTCCAAAGCAGTCTTTTTCAGGTCCAGAGCCGAGGCTGGAACAGACTAGCTCCAAGGCACTTGCAAAGTCCAGGGGTCCAGTAGCAAGAGTCTTCAAGAAGATAAGGAGTACAGTTCATCGATCAAGCAGGGTGCAGTGTCTCAAAACTCCATATCGAAGATCCCAGACTCTCATGACGTGTCTTATTCTGCAGAGGTGTAGTGTGCTTTGGGTGCATTTACTTTCACCAACTCCAACAATTAGTTTTAGAGGGTGAGGAATCCCATCTGAGCGAGTAGGTAAAGATTTACGGCATCTGTGTTCCACCTTTTCCCAGTCTTTGAAAACCACAGGGGAGCAGATTTACAACCAAACCTGCCTCCTGTTAACATAAAGCCTTAGCATGGAAACATAAAACAGAGTAAAAGAGGGATAAAATTCAAATGAGAATGAAAAAAGGAAAGTGCTGTATGATGTACAATTGAAAGTATTGGTGTTCCTCAAGGCTCGGTGTTGGGTCCGGTTTGAGAATAACCTAAAAGAATACAATTTAATTTTAGCTCAATTCGTGTTTTTTCACCACTGACAGGCTTTGTAAGACTCACCTTGGCCACTCAAAAAGGATTTGAAAAAAATATATTAAATATTTATGTATACATTTTTGCTTGAAATTGATCCAAATCTAAACTACTTTAACTCTATTTAACATTTTGATGTGTAAAAAATATCCGTTTGACCCAAGAGCCAAGATACACGACTGGCACAGCAAACCAGTGTACATTTCAGTCTATTTTTGAAAATTAACTTTTCTTTTATAAAATACAAACAGTGGACCTGAACATCTCTGAGCCAATAACTGTAGCATTCTTGAAGACCCAGATTATTAAAAATTCAAACCCATCACTTAAGTCTCCACCTTTCAACAACTGTTTCACATTATTTAATGCCTGTTTGCTAGCTCAAAGCTCACATATTAGCTTGGCAATCTTTGTCTCCCAGTTAAAGCAATCCATAGGTTGCACTGACAAAATCCCTAGTCGTTTCAAACAAGTGTGGTGACTTTTTTATCCAGAACACAATTCACCAAACACACAGTGCCTAAAACTAAATCTACGAACCATTCGCTCCTTAATCTGTCTTACTTTTCCATTTCCAAACTGTCAGATTGACAAGAGAACCAAAATGGTGGGCTGAAAGCAATGGGTTGTAAACACACAATAATGATGACGTATAATCACCCTGGGCTACTGAACTTCTCGAAAAACAATAAAGCAACATTAAACCAATCCATCAAAGCCTTTAAAAACAATGCACCACATCCTAGGCCACAAAACGTACTCTTGGGAATGATGGGGGACAAGACGTTTGTGGCTTGAAAGTCCAGCCTCAGGCCTCCCATTTTAAAACTAGACCTCTTAGAAATCTAAGCTGATGTACTCTCATCTTTTTTGGAATAGCAGAACATTGATATGTATCAACATTTAGTTTGAGGCTGAGCCATGGAAAGGGTAACACTCTTGTGGCACCAAATGCTCTATTTTTGATGTAATCCAGTGAAAGACGAGGAGGGCATCCTTGGCAGCGGCGCTAGAGCTGAGTTAGCATGACTGCTTGGAAAATAAGCTCCAGGAGAAGTTCAGTCTAGGAGCTCTCCAGCTGAGATGGACATGCATTCCAGGAATACTAAGAGATGAGGCTCGTCTCTTCAAAGAGTCAAATCGGGTTACTTTGAGGTCATTTTAGGATACTTGATATCTCCCCATCTGTTCTCCTCAAGCCTCAGAGCAGCAACGCTGTTGGTTGAGCTTCACTTTGTGCTTAATCCCGTCGTACAGCTCAAAGTTGTAGTTCTCCAAGGTGGTGGACGAGCGTGATGTCAAGCCGCCGTACGAGCAGGTGCAGTAAAGGAGGAGACCGGCGCACACGGCACCTAGGAGAACACCCAGAGAGCTCATGACGATGATGGTCAGGAGAATGGGGTCAAGGGAGTACAGCCATGCATTGTCCTTATCGACCACATGGGTCACGGGAGGCTCTGATGGCGTTTCGGCCGTGCTCCACTCTGGGAACTGGAAACCTACAACAACATGAGGAAGGGAGAACACATTGAGAGGATGTTAAGAACAAAATCATGCACATAAACTGTTTCTGAACATGACACCATGGTTATATTATAGGAGTGCCATCTCCCCCTTAAAGGGATACTCCACTTTTTTGGGAAATAGGCTCATTTTGCAACTCCCTCAGAGTTAAACAGTTGAGTTTTACTGTTTTTGAATCCATTCAGCCAATTTTCTGATATTTAGAAGAATATCAGTAACCAGACAGTTTCTGGTCCCATTGACTTCCATAGTAGGAAAAAAATACACTATGGAAGTCAATGAGACCAGAAACTACTGATATTCTTCTAAATATCAGAAAATCAGCTGAATACATTCGAAAATGGTAAAACTCAACTGTTTAACTCTGTGGGAATGGTAAAACGAGCCTATTTCCAAAAAAAGTGGAGTATCCCTTTAAAAAAAGTGATGTTATCAGATGGTACCCTGAACCAAAAAAGGAGACAAATTCATGTACCATGGTTTTATATGGTAAACCATGGTATTTCTAAGAATACCACGGTACTACCATAGCACATGTCCAAAATATCACAGCAGTGCCATGTCTGATACCCAATTTTGTAAGTAAAAAAAGTACCATGGCATTACCATGTTCTTAAAAGGAGAACTCTGGTGCAAAATGAACCTTTGGTCTAATTAAAGATCGGTACCTACTGTAGTCAACCGTTCTCTGAGAATTGTTTTCATGATAATCGAATGTAAAGAGTTTTATCTCTGAAAACTGTTTACCATGTAACGTTAGTAATGAGGGCATTTACTAAGTAAAAAGAAATCGCTAGTTTATACCACTAACAAGGCTCAAAATAGACCCACACTAACACAATAACATAATGAGGGTCCCTACATGCAAAACAAAGCATTGAGAACTTTGTAAGAGTACAGATCGTTTAATAAGAAGATACTTTATAAAGACAGTTCACTTCAAGTATACAGACAGGAGCAGTACTAGCATTATACGCTAAATTGTTTTTAGAGATAAAACTCTTTACATTCGATTGTCATGAAAACAAATCTCATAGAACGATTGACAAGGTACCAATGTTTTATTAGACCAAAGGTTCATTTTGCGCCACAGTTCTCCTTTTCTTCGCAGTTCAGATTGTACGCTGTCATAGTACCATGGTAAAGAAATGGCATAAGATCGTAAAACCAAGAAACTCAAATTTACATATGATTTTTTTTTTTTTTTTTTTTTTTTTTTGCAAAACATGATACTTTCAAGTATACCACAGAACTAGCATGGCATATGTTTAAAACACCACAGTAGTGCCATGTCAAAAAAAAATTGTAAATGAAAAAATTAGAATGGTATTACCATGCTTTCCTTTTGAACTATTTGAGTAAATACCATGGTACTCCAAAGCATGGTATTACATGATAAATGAATATAGTCAGTGGTATTACATCTATATTCAACATTGCAGCCTTTGGAGGCTAAACAGAAGTTTTTGTTTGTTTTCCTGCATATTATCATATGGAGGATGACACATACAGTATAACAAACTAATGGTCTGGTCTGAGGGTGAACAGTGTCTGCATGGGTGTTTTCAGCTGACAAAACTAAGCCGTAAACTCTTTTGTGGCACCCTGCGCTTGCTAGCGGTTGCATTCGGCTTAATTAGGCTGATTTTGACAGCGAGCCGATGCCAAAACTCACACCAGCTGAGCCGCTTTTGCACATTGAATGATATCTGTTGCATTTTGTTAAAGCAAATTTCCCTTTGCCCTTTCAGTTCCAACAAATGTGTGCCGAGGTGACTGACAGCTTGTGTAGAGCGTAAGCTAAACACAGACTTCATTACGTCGTATTAGAGGAGAAGGGAAAATGAGAAAAAGATTGAATAGATAGATAAAGGAAGTCAGGGAGAGTGAAAGAAAGACAGACGGAGGGGGTTGACGCTCTGTAAGGATGAACAGATTTCGGTTGGGTAATTAACTCATCCTTGTCTTTTTATTTATTTATTTAAGAGCCAAAACAAAGACATCTTTATGAGTTAGATGGATTCAAACTGTGCGATAGCAGGAAGGAGGAGGGCGGGAAGTCTGATAACCGGAGACGTTTTTTTGGTTTTGTGCAGAAATGCGGGGTGAGGGTGATATGAGTGTGAACAAACACGTACAGTACATACCCACACAAACATGTCATCTCTACCCATACAAACATATGCACAGAATCGCTGTGGAGTTCCACAGTGTGTGCCGGAAAATTACAGAATGGGAAGCGGCTTTAAAAACCCAATTAACTACATAATGTGATTTTGTATTTAAAAAAAAAAAAGGATTTCGAAGAGCAAACAAATATTGAGAATTTATACAAATGCTCAAAATAATACATACTGACAGATCATTCACAATAAGACCACAAAAACATGCATTATTTAAGTAATTAAGGTGGATTTTGATTTCATGTCACTTTAAATGTGTCCTAACCATCTGTTTTGGCTTTATAATCTTAAAACCTTCAGGAAAAAAAAAAAAACTCCCAATAGATTCTCATCACTTCTGGTTCCTGCTCTTTGAAACTTGTTTAAAATATATAGCCTGCCAGGAAGCAGTATGTATGTATGGTGGGAACTAACCTGCATTTATGTGATCCTTCCCGTTGAAGAGACGCCCATTTCCAACTGTTGGCTTTTTAACTGTGGATAGAAGCGAAGACACCATATTGAATTATACAAAATTATATTATGTGTTTTGTGCTCATTAATTAGCGAACTAGCTTTAAATGTTCGGCCAGAAATATACTCTACACTCTGAAAAATGCTGGGTTGTTTTAACCCAATTTTGGGTCAAATATGGACAAACTTGGCTGTTGGGTTAAATTTATAAATTGCATTTTTTAATCCAACATTTGGGTTTGTCCATATTTGACCCAAAATTGGGTTAAAACAGCATTTTTTTGAGTGTATGCAAGTATGCAGATGCTAACTCATTACACAACTAATGCACATGTTTGCGTACTACATACTTGGTGTGCATTCCAGATATAATAATAACAACATTCGATCATTCAGAATTCAGATTTACAGTAACCGACTTACTAATTTACGTACTAATTTACACAATTCACATTCGCTTTCACATATTTGGGTACTAGAGTCGTGAGTCTTGAATTGACGGAGAAGTATTTTGAGACTTGATGCAAAGCAAAACACTATTAAAGGTATAAAAGATTTGAAACATAATTACAGAATAACATCATGTGACCTACATAATTACCACCAGCATTTACACATTAAGGGCACACACAAATATAGCAGCAAAAATAGGCCAAAGTCTATATAAATGGACATAACAAGAAGTGACGATTAGAAAAATAAGATTTTATTGTCACATTTTAAAAGCAGGTTTTCAAGACACAAATCCATCAAGCAAAAATATTTTGTTCACATTCGCATTTTTAAACAATTTACTAATTTCAAAGTTGAGGTATAGGCTGACCACAGTTAGAAGGTACTTTCGTAAAGCAAAGTGCATTTTCATCATCATCATCCTCATTATGATTAAATTCATAGTCTGTATCAGAAGGATCACCACCACCACCACCTCAGTAAGCTTTGCGGTGCAATAAAAGGCCCATAACTATCAAATGGCTTTATGGATCAGAGTTGCTTTGTTCCAAAAATGTCCCAGTCGGAGCCTGCTGTGTCTAAAAGCAAAGAAATCAATGTAAGAGAGCTCGCACTCCACGGATGCGAAGGCGGATCCATTGTGAGCGATCTATTCTACCAAACTCCCCACGTCCGAGGAGGAGAATGCTGTTGACTGTTCGACAACCCCTGAGATGCCCGTGTCTAAAAGTAGAGCGAGTCGTTTAAATCCGAGGAGACATTTGCAGGGGTTTGAGCATCAACAACAATCCTCCGCTAATTGAAAAATAGACTGTTCTGCTTAATTAGAAGCTTCTCGGTTCAGTATACGTGATGTATTTGAGAGCCCGAGAAAAACGGTTGTTTGGCATGACACCTCGCACTCATTAATGTGGTTTCCCGAATCGACGAGAGGCACAGGGAGGGGGCCGGAACGCCTATAGCAGCTTTAATAAATGCTATCTGGTCCATTAACTAATTAAAAAATATTAAGAGTGTAGAAAGAAGTTGGGGACACAGTTTAGGGAAGAAAAGAGCGATAAAGTGTCTGCTTTAAAAGCACATTGCTTGACGGTGCCAAAACATCTCTTACCACCTCACGAAATGGCATTAAAAAGGCCCTGGGGAGGAAGGAGGATTTATCTTTTTATTTCCATTTTGAACAGCTCTATATATCCTATCTTGACCCCTGATGTTAGATCTGCCCAATGTTCTTAAAGGTATAGATCACACGAAAATGGAAATTATGTCATCATTCACTCACCCTCGTGTCGTTACGAACCTGTATGGCTTTCTTTCAAATGTGAAAGGGAAAGATGAAAAATGTCAACACTGTTTCTCTATAAAATAAAAGCGAAAAAAGGTTATGAATGCTGTCAAAAATAAATGACATTCAAAAACCATTGTCGCTTTTTTTTTTGAAATAGGCTCATTTTACCACTCCCCCAGAGTTAAACAGTTGAGTTTTTACTGTTTTCGAATCCATTCAGCCGATTTTCTGATATTTAGAAGAATATCAGTAAGCAGAGAGTTTCTGGTCTCATTGACTTCCATAGTATATTTTTTTCCTACTATGGAAGTCAATGAGACCAGAAACTCTCTGGTTACTGATATTCTTCTAGCTATTAGAAAATCTGAAAGTCTGAATGGATTTGAAAACGGTAAAACCCAAATGTTTAACCCTGAGGGAGTTGTAAACTGAGCCTATTTCCAAAAAAAGTGGAATATCCAACACTATCTCACGGCCAATTCGTACGAATTCGACGAATGATTAAAAAGTGTCTAATTCGTACTAATTCGTCCGACCTCACTCGTACGAATTTGTACGATTTGTCTAAACCCACGTGATGGTTAGGTTTAGGGGCGGGGTAAGGGGTAGGTCATTCGTACGAATTCATACGAATTGGCCAATTCGTAAAATATGTACGATTTAGCAAAATCGTACTAATTCGTACGAGTGAGGTCGTACGAATTAGTACAAATTAGACACTTTTTAATCATTGGTCAAATTCGTACGACTTGGTTGTGAGATCGGGTTGGAGTGTTATTGAATGTTATTGTTGTCAAACTATATTTTTGCTCATGTGAAGCCATCGTATGGTCATACAAGTCATTCAAACTACTTTTATGATTATATGGCGAATTTTGTTGTCTGTAATTTTCACATAAAGGAGCAGAGTGAACGTTTTCATTTTGTGTTTCACAGTAAAAAAAATCATTTTGGGGTGACCTATTCCTTTAAAAAATGTTTACATAGTTTCTGCTTTGGACATATAGTAATACCATGGAGTACCAATTCAATACTATGGCACATATCTTAATCAAATGGTACATCCACAGTTTGTTTGCATTGCTCCGACATAGCTGATTCATTAAACCTATAAAACTGAATGACAACTCAATTCAGTAAGTGATTCAACATGGCTGTGAAAGAGCACATGGCAGTCTTGGACACCATTCACTGCTAATCATTCTCGAAGCCTCATGATGCTTCAGTGAACCAAAATTGCTACCAGGTGTTGATATCTACACAAGGTTTTCTCCCACCCCGGCACTCAGTGCTTCCTCATCGCATGGAAACGGAGAAAGGAAACAGCTGTCTTTGTTTATGGGACTTGTTTTTGGAGCCTCCACACCAGCAAGCGTTTGCTCAGAATAACACACGCCAACGCAGTTTTGAGGGATCTTTTGGGAGAAATGTGAGATACAAAGGAATAACCTAGATACTGCCACAAAGAACAAAGAAATGAACACAAAACATGAAGACTCCCATACACAATCCCCCTTCTCTTAACTCAAAGGTGGCGCCATCAGTTCATTTAAGTTTAGCACATCACTGATATGAAACCATGCCTAATGAAATGTTTAAAGTCAACATGAAAGAACATCCACAATCCGTTCTTACTTCCGTAATGATGCATTTCCAATTAAAATGAGAAAAAACTCTCAATATTATTCATCAAGAATTGATTGGGAAAGGCCTTCAGTGGATTGGGGAGCAGAACCTACACTGTAAACGATTTCTGTTGTTTTCACAGGATTATACTGTTTTTCTCAACAGTTTCTTACTGTATAATCTATGTACAGTAAGTTACAGTAGATTTAGTTGTTTTCACAGTATTAAATTGTTTTTCCAACAGTTATGTACTGTGCACACAGTTGACAGTATGTTACTGTTGAATTTCAATGCATTCTGGGAAATTATCAGTTACTGTTAATCTAAATACAGCAGTGCAAATTGACCGCGAAAATCACCACACCCAGTTCCAGGGGAAAAATTGCTAGCCTACTAATGTTATTCTTACATTTAAAATAAAAATGTAGCACTGGTTGACCATTAACAGTCATAATTTATGACATAATTTATGTCAGTGGGGTGTAGACATGAGAGCATTTGACTTTGGAAGAGTTTCTGTCGTGTCAGTGGTGCTGCTGTCGACGTCTGCCGACCTGGAACTTCTTCATCTGGTGAGTAGGCTAATAATTCTTATATGTGTATGCATACGGATTCTAGCAAATAACTTTAAAGTTATTTAGAATAGCTGACCACGATTTCTATCTATTCTAGACATTTTAATATAATATGTATATGATAGGCTACTCTTCAATGTAGCCATTTGGGACATGTTACTGTAAATTCAAATACATTAGTACGAAACGACCGCGACAAATAACAACAAGCTGCCGTTTTATGAAGAACTCTTCAGTTCTCTTCCCTCTGTAAGAACGCGAAGGCAGAGCATCGCGTTGCTGTCGACGTTTTCGCCATAGATATCTGGTTAGTAATTCATATTTTTATGCAAACCATATCAGTTACTTGCGTTAACAGATTAACGAAAGAACTGACCGCGGAATTGTTCTATAACGTCTGTTTAAGACGCGGATTGTTGATAGCCTGGCTAACTTACTTGATTAATGTGATTTTATTAACATACATTTCATATGTAACCTCTTATAAGGTCAAAATGGTCTTATCATTTTGTTATTTACCACGTTAAGTCGGTGGAAGCGCCTGCACGTTCATTATTTTATAACTTATAGGGTTAGGAATTGAAAATCGATCCTGAAATCGGATATCAAAGGTTAGGATTCGGATTTATTGTTATAAAATTAAAGTGTCGATTTCTCTTATTGATTTTTTCACGCTTATTTTCGTGTAAATCCTGACCTGGCGTTCTGCCATTTAACGTTACCTCAGTGATTATTTACTGATGGACCGCGGAAAGCGCCCAAGGTGCATTTTTGTCCAAAATACAAAGCTATGTGACATGTTACATGTACAGTATTGTCTGCTATAATATCTTTTTTTTACTAACTGACATGTACTCATTTGAAGAGAACGATGCCTTGTCAAGCTTTTTTTAATTCATGTAACTTAGTATCACACAAGCAAAATCTAGCCTATGTTTTCACGTGTTCGTAAATGAATTGATTTTAACAACAGTCCAAACAAGATTTTAGTATTAAGTGAATTACACTTTAGACATCATTTTGTCTGTTTTTGCTGTTTAGCCAAAACAACAACAACAAAAACGTACTGTATTTTAACTGTCTTGTCTTTCTCCTTTTCCACAGATGTGAGCTGTGCATGTTAAGAAGACCCCTATCCATCTTGACGACGGATGAATTGTAAATCTAATTTAATTATTCTATTTATCTACTACCACTACACCTTGGTCCAGTACTGACCCACTGAGAACATTTTAAACAGATTATTATCCATCTGTGAATTTTGTCTATCAAGTTGTTAAGAATTGTTGTGTAAAAAACACACACTAAACGTTGTTGTTTAAGGTTCAATTTCATAAAAGCTTGGATAGAAAACTTCCTATTGCAAAAGCACATAAGTCTGCATATAAATGATTATTAATACCGTAATGCAAGTTTTTCATGGCACATGTGCATGAGAAAGTTGTTTTGAGTTTAGTTTTTTTTTAAATGACACTGGATAACTTGTCATTTTGTAATAGTCATCTGGATTGGTGGTTTACTCATCAAAGCTAGTTTATATATGTCTCCCAGTCTTGCAAATCTGTTCCTCTAGATAGAAAGCAGCCAAAAACCCTTAAAATCAGCAACTGACCAGTTAGACAGTCTATCTCAAACCAATAGACCATCTTAGACTAGTTTAAGCTGTTTTACCCCAGCAAGGAGTGGGTGGATGAGTTGTTATGAACTATCTTTCTAATAGATTGATCAGATAGCACCTCTTTAATCTTTTCTATTTTACCTGTTCATGATAATTTTTTGCATGTATTTATGCATAATTGTTCATGATTGTCATGCATGATTTTTAATGTATTATATTACATTTTTATTATTAATGTATTTAATTGTATTAATGTATTTAAATGTATATTATGTAAATGTACTAATGTGTTTGAAAATACACAATAAACCTTGTGCAGTTAAAGCTTCAATTGTTCTTTTTTCTATTTCCCATTAACAGTTAAAATAATATTTCTATGGATTTTCTACAGGTTACACAGTAGCACTATAAAATAAATACAATAACATTTCGTACTATACAGTATTATTAAAAATTACCAGTGTAATACTGTATTTTAATATGGTAAGAAATTACAGTAAAATAATGTTATTTAATTTACAGTATGCTTAACAGTACTGTAGTTAGTGTTACAGTAATTTTACTGTTAAATGAAATACAGCAAGTACTGGATAATTGTTGCCAGTAAGTTACTGTTAATTTGACAAGAAATTTTTTACAGTGTACTTTCCCAGCAATCAAATTTAGCTTCTGGGAACGTTAGTTTTTGGTTCCCAGAACGTTCCTAGAACTTTACCTTAAGGTTAAGGGAATGTTCCCGGAACGTTCTCCTTACGTTACAAAAATGGAACCTAAAAATAACCTACATGAAACGTTCCTATGACGTTTTTGTTTGGTTCCCAAAAAATAACCTCATGGGACCATTCGGGAACGTTAGGGGATGGTTCTGTGTTTGCTGGATTCTTAAATCAATCATTGTTAAAAGCAGACTTCATTATGTTATTGAAAACCGGCATTAATCTACAAGGTTTTAGAAAGGCTGAATTACCTACAACAGCAGCCTAAACCAGGTTATAAGGTTTACCAATAATGGGCACAATCTAAGTGACGTCAATAGTGTGCACTGCTCAATCACTCACAATAAGACCAAGAACATGGATTAAGAAACTCCATTTTGATTTCATGTTGACTTTAACGGCAATGTTCATCATGGCAGCTTATAGGTGGGCTCTCCATTTTTTAGTCTTAACTCAAGTTGTTTACATGCAGAAACCTTTTATGCAATACTTCACCTTCCCTTATTACTAATTAAATCATGCTTGCGTTGTATTCAAAAAGTGCTAAGAAGCACATTCTCAGTATTGGAGCTCCCTCCTCTATGAACGCTTCGTCTTCTCTCTTTCACCAAAGGTCTGTTCCCTTGTTCTGCTATAATAAGGTAAAGAGGTACTCGTGATCAATCTCAAGGACTAGTCAAAGTGCAAACATTGTGTCAGACAGCATGTCCACAACAACTCCCCGATGTTCTGACCACATTGATTTGACATAAGTACAGCAGACTGGATCAAAGTCAGTCCAGGATCAGTGATTAAGGTCATTGGATAATACGTCCTCTTGGCTCGGCATCCATCTTGAGGCTGGATACAGATTCACTCTTGGAGAAGGTCCCTCCAGATGAGCTGGCTAGATGTGGCACACCAGTAAGACAGGGTCGTTAGTATCCAAGGAAGAAAAGAACACGGAGAGAATGAGGAAACCGAAAAAAAATCGAAGTGTTGGGTTCATCTGGATGCATCCAAATCCAAGCATCTGGAAGCGTTCTCCTCCAACTCTTCAGTCCGAGATCCGCTTCGTCAAGGACTTCCTTCATAAAGTCAGCATTTGTAGGCAAACCTCTAAACCTTTAGTCCAGGTCTCTCACCAGTAGGAATTCCCATCGCCCTTCTCAACCCATACAGTCAATTTGGGCGTCCCCCCAGGCCTGTGCACGCCGCCGTTTGGGTGATGTGCACTGTGGGGGCTGTAGTAGGCCATTGTGGGTTGATTCCTCCTGGCCGTAAGATGGCGACAGCTAACGGCCATGACAATGACAATAATCAGGAACAAGATGGCTCCTCCACCAGCCATTATGTAATACCAGTTGGGCAAAACGGGCGGTTCTGACAGCGTATCTATTGTTGGCTCACTCTTGCCAGGTAGGGCTCCCCCTGGTGGAGAGATATACAAGCTGTGAAACACGCCACACTACGGCTAGGTTCAAATGCAAACACACTAATGAAAGATGCTGACTGTTTTGGCATACGGTCGTGTAGGGTAGAAGCTTCATGCTCCATGTTTCACTGTTCGAAATCAACATGAAATGATCGCTTTCCAGTAGAGGAACAGTTACTGAGGGATCTAAGTTGGGTACAGTGAAACAATGGGTGTGAATGCAGTGCTGTTATGTAACGTGCTTTCAACTAGGCACCTGAGTCAGAGTCCAAGCATGTTGCAAACAAAGACCGCCAGGCGCTAGTCCTGGGGAGTGGGGATGCCGTACTACGTATAAATCATATTTTTGGCATGCTGGATTTGGGACAAGCAGTTCTTCAGGACTAGTCAAAAGGCGTAGACTTCTGGTAGTTCTCTAAACCGTTATGTCTTAGGGGTACATTGGGGCTGCATTCAAACAAGAGGCTGTTTTGCCAAGCAGAGGCACATGCATTCTGTTCTCCCTCAGTTTATTGCAGAACGCTGACAGATACTTGACTATAGCAGGAGTTGGTAATAGGGCTGGGCATCGCCAACTTCGTCAATATATTGTGATGCATCACTATTGAGATTGAGAGAGACTCAATGTGACCACATACAAGACTGATTCTGTGGAATTAGTTCTAATCTTTTTTGGTTTTGCTCCAATTATGATGACATGCATTTATGTTTCTAACCATCAAACTTACGTCAATCACACACACACAGAAAAACTAATTCTGGTATTTCAATTAAATATCCAATATTAATGATTAAATTCAGAGAGGCTGAAAAGTAGTCTGGGGAAACCCAGACAACTTCCGGTAAATTTAGATTTGAATTTAAATTTAGAGCTCATTCAAGCCCATTTCCAATCCGTCGAAATCGAGGCACCAATCAAAAACGTTGAGGCGGGCTTTACACGATGAGGACAGCGTTGGGATTTTGAAGCAGATTTGGTAGCCTACATTACAAAGATGGATGCCGCCATCGAACGCCATCACTCGTTCGAATCAGCAATCGCGTCTGTTTTAAGCGATTTGAACATTTCATTTTTGTTAAAAACCAAGCAAAGAACAACACTCAGAGATGTTTCTACGCCGCTCTGAAGTCATCTCCTTCATCGCTCTGATTGGTTTTAGGTCTACCCGCAACGTCTGTTGGCAACGCCCCTCTGGAAATGATTTGTCTATGATGCTTCGCCAAACCATAACTCAGTTACAACTGAGAATGGTCTGGTGTTAACCAGGCTAGCTGAAAAGTGCAGTGAACTTTGTCACCACTTTGATATTTTCAATTTGGTAGGTAAAAATGTCGTAATTACTTATTTGATGAAATTTGATTATGAATAATTGAACTACTGAAATGATATGAATGCCCACACAAATAAATACAAATAAATACAATAAATACGTGACTCTCCTGTCCGAACTCGTTCATCAAAATGAATGAATCTTTTTCTGAGTCAATTTATTTATTTGGTTCGTTGAATCAACCAAATGACTCGAAAATAGATTCTTTCATTTTGATGAACGAGTTCGGACAGGAGAGTCACGTATTTATTGTATTTATTTCGAGAGTCACAAAAGTGCATTATAGAACAGAGCAAGGCGAGCATTTATGCTTATAAAACTTAAACTTTTTTTTTTTTTTTAAATGAGCAACCGTTTCCCTTGATAAGACCCTTATTCATCGTCTGGTGTCATTTAAAGCCCTTTAAAGCTGCACTGAAACTCTCATTTCTACCTTTAACTGTTTGGTTCTCAATAAAGTCCATTATATGGAGAAAAATCAAAATCAGTTTTCATCAAAAACCTTCATTTCTTTTCGACTGAAGAAAGAATGACATGGACATCTTGGACAACACGGGGGTGAGTAAATTATCAGCAAAAGTGTTTTTTAAAAGTGAACTACTCCTTTAAAGCTGTCGTGAAACGCCGCATGTTGAGTTTAAATTTAAAAAAGCTTTGACCAATTTCTGACACTGAAAATAAAAAAAAACAACCGTACATCTTGACGAAAGAAACCAAAATAGCACAAAAATTGTGATCACACAACAAGTGGAAGCAGAAGGTCTTGTCAGCTCTGCTTTGTCTATCTCATGGATTAGTAAGCACAGTGTGAGAAGCGAACATTTGAGAAAAAAACCCAGTTCTCCAGGGACTCCGAGACATACCCTGAGTCTCTGATGCAATGCTGCCATCTGAGCAGAACCCGGCACAGGCAGACATCTTGTTATGCTATATTCAGCCACGGAGCATGACTGAGACACTCATTAGGGAGAGTGACTTGGCTGCCTGTGTATTTTATTGACACCCATTTCACAAAAGGAAGTGGAGGTGCTAATATGCTGGTAGCTTCCTTGGGTATTCTTGCCAATGCAAGGATTTTTTAAACCAAAAATAAAAATGAGCTCCAAATATAAAAGCCATCAAACTGTCCACTGTTGGACTGCAGTCATATGAAGAAGAAAAAAATCACGTCTATATGTCTGTATACACTGACAAATTCTGGGATCCCACACCTTTCCAACAATTCCCATGACTTTTTTAGTCGTTCGTGATTACGGATGAGGAAAAAATATTCGATTGACGATTTGATTTTCTATGTCAGGTACTAATTTAAGGGATAGTTCACCTAAAAATGAAAATGTTGTCATTATTTGGTTTTCACCAAACCCGTGTTTCTTTCTTGAGTTGAACACAAAAGACGATATTTTAAAGAATGATGATAACAAGACTTTTTTTCCTATACTATGGAAGTCAATGGCTACAATCAACTTTTTGATTACCAAAATGTTCATTTTTGGGTGAACTATCCCTTTAAAGGTGCAGTGTGTGATTTTTAGCACCATCTAGCGGTTCGCGTGTGCCTCCGTATCCCCTAGACACCAATTTCTAAACACAGTCTTTTTTCCCCTGATTTTGAAAACTTTTCGCGATCAACTTTAAAAGCTTCCAGGATCAACTTGTTGACCGCGATTGACGGGTTTGCGATTCCTGTAGCATACTGTTTTATGGTCAATGATAAGAGTACTAATCAGCTGTCTCACAAACGTAAACAGCACATAGCAAAGCCATAACACAGCAAGGGAGAATAACTAAGTCACATGAAACAAAATTCACTACTCTCTGTGTTTATGGCTAGCTTCTAGCTTTCTGTGGCTTCTCTTTAAAGGTAGTGACGAAACGCGTTATGGTAGAAACATGGCAACACAATATGTCGACCTTCATAGAAGGGGATGCCCGCGGTTATCTAGATATAAATGTCTCATTCTACACTCTAGAAATTGCTGGGTTGTTTTAACCCTACTTTGGGTCAAATATGGACCAACCCATCCATTGGGTTAAATTTTTATTGTTACATTTTTAACCCAACGTTTGGGTTTGTCCATATTTGACCCGAAGTTGGGTTAAAACAACCCAGCGTTTTTAGAGTGTAAGGTAATAAAAACATTATGATTTATTAAGTAAGTTCTTTATACACCACTGAAAACATGGTTATGGATGTCATATTGACATCAAAATTATTACACATTGCACCTTTAATGTGCCCCAGATGAACGATTAAGCACGATAGCAAAAAAATACTACAGCATGCAGGTGATTATGACTATGATATTGCTTGTATTCAACAGCTGTATAAAACGTTCTTTTTAACCGTCCATGTACAATTGTGTGCAGTTGTTTTGCTCTGCCAATGAAAAAAGGTCTAAATGAAGTCAACGCAGGATCAACAAATCTAGATAAATAAATATGCACTTTAGAGTTCAAATGTCTCCAATAAAACACAAATGCGGATGCATTCACATCCGGAACGAAGAGCACCTCGCATCCCATAAGAAACGCTTTTCGTTAGTGACATTTGGCATCCAGTGAGTCACAAAGGAAGTTGCCCTTTCTGTATTTCCTACAGACTTTGAATATAGTATCAATTTCTTTAAAAGTGTTTCAACCCTGAAATGTTTCCCAGGTTTTTCGTAGGTGTAAAACTGCACAAGTGTTAGTAGAGCTGCTTAACAGGCTGAAGGGAGAAAGATGGCCCCAAAATAGGCTGACACGTTAGGACTGATACGAATAGGCCAAACTGAGTCAATGGTATCAAACGTTACAATTTTGACACAACCAGAGTGAGATTTGAGAGCTATGACAGAGGGGACAATGCTCGGAGAATAATGACTGAAATATTTCATGCACGTTTTGGTAAAATTTCAAAGATTTCTGGGGAATTCATTCTTAAATGTCAAATCGTGTCGCACAAACGGGTCCTCAAGGGCTCATCAGCCAGCCGGACAGACCACGTTTGGACATTTTTGCCAATCGGGACCTTAACAAGTAATAAAAAATATATCTGAAACGGATTGGTCACCTCAAATAACCGACCCAAACCCCAGGTTCCTCAACTCACTGCATAAATACCACATGCTAGGAAGTAAAACAAACCCTATATCTTTCCTGTTAACAATAACTGCTGAGCAGGGCAGAGAGCAGGAAGTGCAAACATTCACACCCGAGGCAGAGAGTTTAAACTCACCGGTCATGTCCGGAGGGAACGCAGGAAAGGGCTCTGGATGAGGGAGAGGAGGATGGGGAGAGACAGAGAAAGAGAGAAAGACAAACAGAGTAAAATGTTAATATGTAATGCAAGGTTAACGGCGGGGTGCATCCCTGCCTTACTGTATCAGAGGCTGATGACTCTGAAAACATGCACCGAACTTCATAAATTGACGAATAACCCACATCAGAGGAAATCAAAAGAGGACATCAAAAGACTTTTCAGGAAATGTTTCATCCTCAAATCAAAAGAAATATACAATGCCATTATGATTTTGTGGATTGTGGCACTATTTTCATGATAATTCAGCGTATTAATTTACCGCAAATCTCTCATTACTGTAATGTGTCCAGATGTTTACTTTTGTGTGGTTACTAAAATTATAATATCTATTGTTTATTATTCCCAATTGCCATATTATCTATGTATTATTGTTATTATTATTTCCATTATTCTAAATTAATAATAATAATAATAACAACTAACTATAATAATAATAAAAAAAAATCTAGTACACTCTAAAAAATCCTGGGTTGTTTTAACCCAATTTTGGGTCAAATAAGGACAAACTCAAACATTAGGTTAAAAAATGTAATTTAAAAATGTAATCCAATGGCTGGGTTTGTCCATATTTGACCCAAAATTGGGTTAAAACAACCCAGCATTTTTTTAGAGTGTACAGTGTTGTTATTTTTTAATTAAAACCTAAATATTAAACAAAAACACATGTAAATGATTGACTTTTCCACCCCAAAATTAAATAAACCATTAGTAACTGGTCACCATTTCCAAGTTTTATACCATTCTTAATCACCCTTTTCCTTCACTAGATCATTTGATTATTCGTTCTGTGTTGCTAATGCATCTTTAAAAGCACAAATATTCCATGAGGTCATGAAAATAATGTAAACAATGCAAAGAAATCTTCACAGTCCTTAATTTTTGGGATGAAACATGACCTGGATGTTCTTGACAGGTTTTGAGATTCACACAGGTGCTGATTCCCAAAGCTTTTTCTTAAAAGCATTTTTTTCTTCAGATAAATTCGCAGTCCCATCTTCACACAGTGCTCAGATAAGGTATCTTGATTCTCGATTTGTTGGCAGAGGAGTGCGTTTTCAAGTTTTAAGTTCGGGAAGGTTTTGTTTTGAAGAGTGAACAAGGAGAAACAGAGGAGATTGCTTGAATTCTTGAGATGCAAACAATTAGGAAAAGATGAGGAACTGTTGTGAGGGCCAGCGGCTCGGGGGTCTCTTTTTGGCGGGAACTGCAAGTCCAACTGGACGGGTCGATAAGAATTCTCCCAGCATGCCTTGGGAAGAATCACAGCAGGCGCATGGTGGAACATGAGCTCTGGAGGCTTCCAATTTTTGGATTCGAAATAAACCACCAAGTCCCGTAGCCTCAGAGCGAGCCAAGCGACAATGCTGCGAGCCAAAAATGACTAAATCAAGAGTTTCTAGTTATGGACCAGGAATCGGAGTAGCGACGAGCACATGGTCACATTCTGATATCCTTAAGACCATAAACCACAAAGCTTCTGTGCAAGATCCGTCCTTAAAAAGCTCTGGCTATCAACTAATTCCGTTAAAAAGCTCTGTTTACAAACATGGAAGGAGAAGCACGAAGGAAATAATGAAACATAGATTAGCATCGGAGCCCAGGGGCATTTGTGGCCTAGATTTGATTCTACATTTTGCTTTTGATGGCAAACAATGAAGCGCAGAATTTTTTTTGTGTGTGTCCTCTTTTCATGTTAATAAATTCTATTTTGAGAAGCTCTTTGAGATAGTGGCTGTGATGGCTAGGTTTGATCACATTAAAAGGAGAGGTTTATGGAGCGAGTGTCTTCAGAATCTAAACGAATTATGGTGAAAATAGTGGAACTGGAATATGTGCCATCTGTAATGAAGAGATAAAGGTGACTTCACAGGAAACCAGAAAGAGCGTGGCAGGGAGAAACATCTGGTAGAGATAATGCACGCCGTTGGCTTAAGTTGCCGCTATAAATGACAACAAAAGTATAAAGGATAGAGCTAATGATGGGAGAACAAAAAAGAAAGGTGCAGACTTACGAGTACACTCCTCCAGCGGTGTGTTCACACTCATGTGGATATTATCAATCCAAATGTGGCCTTTGGGACCCTCAAAAAATCCTTCGATTACCACCTGTGTGATGAAATGTGAGCGCAGAGAAAACAGAAAATGTCACCATGATATCTGTCAGGCTACCAAGACTAATACCAAGTCCAATCTTCAAACGAGTAATCACTTGGCCAATAGATTTAAGCAATTAATCACGTTTTGGGGTGAATTTCACTAAAATATAAAATTTTACCCCACAATCAAAAGAAATAAAATCATAAATTATGTTTCGGGACTGTGAATTTTTGCATTGTCACATTATTTCATTATCCTTTTTAATTGAATTTCCATTACAATCCCGTGTGATTTGTATTATACGTAGTACAAAAGTAGTACAACATATAGTAGTGTAGTAGTATAACAAAATACACCTTTGCTTTAAAAATTTGGGGTGAAATTTGTGAGATTCTTCAATTAATCTCAAATTTTGAACACCACCATTATAATAATTATTTTGTTTTCACAAGACCAAAACCAGATTTTCTTTTTATCAACATAAGTTATAAGCTTGTTTACAATAAAGAAAACAAGACAACATTTATTAATACTGTTTTTAAACATGATGGATCTTTTTTTTTTTTGCATGCTAATTTGACAGCCCTATATTTTACAGCCTAAGGGCCCTATTTTAAAGGGATACTCCACGTTTTTTGGAAATAGGCTCATTTTAAAACTCCTCCAGAGTTAAACATTTGAGTTTTACCGTTTTCGAATCCATTCAGCCGATTTTCTGCTATTTAGAAGAATATCAGTAACCAGACAGTTTCTGGTCTCATTGACTTCCATATTTTTTTCCTACTATGGACGTCAATGGGACCAGAAATACATTAGAAAACGGTAAAACTCAACTGTTTAACTCTGGGGGAGTGGTAAAATGAGCCTATTTCCAAAAAAAGTGGATTATCCCTTTAACGATCTGAAACGCAAGAATCAAGCACGAAGCGCAAGTAACTTTGTGGGCGGATCTCGGCACTGTTGCTATTTAACCGGCGGGATAAATGACTCTTGCGCCCGACGCAAGTTTAAAAGGGGTTGTTCTGAAATAGCTTCATTATTTATAGGTGTGGTTTGGGCGTAACTTGAAATAAACCAATCAGAGTGTCATCCAACATACCCTTTAAGAGCAGGTACGCATGAAATATTGGCAATGTTTGCTGTCAGCAGTCTGCAGTGCCCACCCTTTCTCAATGTATACATCTGGCACGGAGGTTATTTCATATACAGCAGCATGTCTTCCACCAAGACCAAGTTAATTAACATTGCCATATCCATTAGTTGTAATGACAGCACTCTTAATCACAGTTTAAATGATATTCAGCTTTTCATCAAGTCTAATCTGCTTACCTGAAATTCATTTGGAGATCGAGGTATGATGGTCCGTCCTTCTTTCCAGATGGGCTCCTGGTCTCCACGGAGGGACCAGAGGAGGGTTTCCTCTTGGTGTTTGTTCTGCAGCAGGACCCTGAGTGTTGCCTGATCCTCCAGCTGATAGGAGAAGATCAGGCAGAGAGGTCCGGTGTCAGGATCCACACTGGGACTGAAGAGTCTGGCTTTCTGGCCCTGGGTCTCAGGACTGGCCTCAATGTAAAGGTAGTTTCCCAAACCTATGGAGGAACGAACATAAAAAAGTGTGTCATACAGTCTATCCATGTCAGCATCAAAGACTCTATATATATATGAAGACAAAGCACTCGTATTACTATGAATGGGAGAAAGTCAAAGACAGTATAAGAAGTGGACGGAGCCGTCTCGTTGGGCCATCTCATCCCATTTTTTAATGATTTTTTAGGACTTCCGTTCCTGACGCGCAGACTCAAAGCGACTCAAACAGAGCTTGACGACGTAGATGTGACGTGAGCAACCCATCTGTCTTCTAGTGGCTGTGGCATGAGAAATCTGAATCATTCCCTTCCGAATCTTGCAGAGGCGGAGAGTGTGAGTAGGAGCTGTCCATGAGCTAGGAGCAGGAGACACTTTTGCTAGGTATCCTGATTAATTATTTTGTCATTTTGCTTCCACGTTTTCCCGCGAGCTTCTCCTTCTGTCCATACGGCAATCTCTCTACTGTGCGACAGAGAGTCATTCGCTAGCCTACTTTTACAAAAACTGCTTCTACGGGACCATAACATAAGCTACAAGGTAATGGAGCATTTTATACATTGTCGTGTTTCTTTAGAAATAAATAATGGACAAATGAGGTCTTCAAACGCCTCAGATGTAAAGTTATTCTCTGTGAAAGTGACGCCAAAATGAATGGGAGTCAATGGAAATGCTAACGCAAGTGAAGTTCTGCTACAAGATGGCGGCACCCGGCCGGCTTCAACTTCCGGTCGATGGATTACCCCCTTGGAGAAAGTGCAATACGCAATATGGTGGAATTAATCCCGCCTCCAAAATAAAAGATCCAATCGGCGAATTAGCAAAGTCATCACTTCACTGCAACTGCCGTTAGATGCTCCGGTTGCTATAGACCTTCTTCCGAGTTTTTTGTCCAATGAAATTTCTTGGAAAAATAGCCGATTTTTGCAGTGCTTCTTCAGCAGAACAATTCAAAAACAAATTAAATAACCCATAGAAGAAATGTATATCAATCCCTCACAGCCTCGCTTTCATTCCAATTAAAAATCAAGGATGGCGCTGCTGTGAAAAAGAGCTATAGAAACAGTCAATGTTCTGAGACACATATTAAGTACATGCTATTTGAGCATAAGATCCATTGGTAAGATTCGTAAGATTGGAGAATTTGAATTTTCCCCATCCAAAGAGGATGCATGACTGAAATAGTTGCCCGAGAGGCGTTTCAAAGATGGCCGCAGAGTGAAATTACATGTTTATATCCACATCCTCGTTTTTACCAAGTGACAGAATCTTGAAGCCTTTTGGTTAGTGGCATGTAATCTTGTATATTCCCTACTGGGCAAGATGTCCTTTTAACACATGATATTTTTACAGTCTGGATTATGTCACTTTGGGTCTAACCTATCAAACAGCCGGTGAGCACTTCCTGAACCCAAACTATGTTTTTGAGCAACACGATTCGCCTAAACATCCCGCTGTGTGATTTTACGGAAAAGTCAAGTGTGTCACTGTGGGAAAAGTCAAGTGCCTCGTCATTAGTATTAGTGTCGTTCGTGAGCGACGGGAGCCCACTGGGTTTAGTGTAGGCTTTTTAGGTGACGGGAGGCGTCTGTTTGCTAAGCCGAGAGTGAAAGAGCGTTAAGTGGGAGCAAGGCGTGACCCCTACGGTGAAGAAAGAGCGGCGAGACAGGTGCACACTCTTTTATCTCTCTATATATTCGTGAATAATCTTTCCAGACGTTTCAAGGTCAAAAGAGAGCTCATGTGGTGGCGGCCGCCATCTCTCCGAGCGATCCAATTGAACGAGGAGGAGACATGTGACCTATGGAGTCTTAAACATTTTGAGAACTGTCAAAAATCGCCTATAACACCTTGCAGCTGTCGGCACGGCTTGTTAAGTCTTTCAGAGAGAGCATTTAAAATTTTCCAAGGCAATGAATTTAAAATAGGTTTAGGATAACAATCCCCTTAACGTCACTGGGAATGCATATATGAGGAGATGTGAAGGGTGGAATGGGGAATATCTTTTATTGATGTGTAAAAAAAATCCCCTTTTTGATCATAAGTACTATGTATATGGGGAAATGAATAATGATCTCTTGAAAGAGGCTCTAAGTGCATGGAAGTCTAAGGCAAAAATCCGCCTGGAAGGCAGGTGAAGGACTGGGATACATTGGAAATGCAGTTTTTTCACAAGAATCTGAGACTCTGAAGTCAAATAAAGATACTCGAGATTAACCCCTTGGCCACACAACAGCTGAAAGAGACTGATATAAGGGGTTATTGAACTTCCAGAAAGGAGTTCTGGGTAATTACAATGCTTCTAATTCTTTATTATTTTAGAAATTAAATTAATGATTAAAAGAGTATTGCTTAGAAAGGTCTACATTATATTATATTATATTATATTATATTATATTATATTATATTATATTATATTATATTATATTGTATTATATTATATTATATTATATTATATTATATTATATTATATTATATTATATTATATTATATTATATTATATTATATTGCAATATATTATATATTATATTATATTCATATTAGGGCTGTCAAACGATTAATCACATCCAAAATAAACGTTTGTGTTTACATAATATATGTGGGTGCACTCTGTATAATTATTTTATATATATATAAATACACACACATGCTTGTATATATTTAAGAAATATTTTCATGTACAGTATATACTGTATATATATTTATATATAATTTATATTATATAAATATTATATATATATAAATAATATTTTTTTCTTAAATATACATGCATGTGTGTGTATTTATATATATATATATATATACACACACAAAATAATTATACAGAGTGCACCCACATATATTATGTAAACACACATTTTTATTTTGGATGCGATTAATCGCAATTAATCGTTTGACAGCCCTAATTCATATTCAGATGTTATATCAGCAAGGATGCATTACATTAATCAAAATTGATAAAAAGTACAGTCATTTATGTTCTTTTGTCCACAAAAATATTAATATCTTAATATTGATAATAATAAAAAAAATGCTTCTTGAGCAGCAAATCTGAATATTCTGAAGGATGGTGTGACACTGAAGATTGAAAATTCAAATTTGCCATCACAGGAAAGAATTACATTACTATATATTTTAAAATAGTGGTGTATATTTGAAAATGTACAAAAATGTCAAATCAATGACATGAATGCAAACATATTAAACTAATTGTTAAAATCTGACAGAATGAGCCACATTTGAAGCTGTTGTAAAACAGCCAACATATTCATACCAGTGACCTCACATCAATTGAATTCTATATGAATGTTTGGCAACCTTAGACAGCCTATAGTTAGGCGAAAGAATTATTTATAGTTTACTGTTAATAATGAATGCAATTGTTTAGTGAACATGTGTGTCCCCGTCATATTGCTGTTGCTGCCTTTTTATAAAAGCAATGTCACTCGTGAGAGACCCAGCATTAGTGATTTTACCACGTCAACACCTGACTCAAACATGGTGAAATCACTGTAACACATGCCCTCGAGTGCCATATTGCTTTACTGAAGACAACATGAAACTGATGTATTCCCGAATGAAACCAAATCCTGATGAAGAAAAGAAATAGAAAATGTGGAATGAAGCCAGATTTGAAAATATGGGAAGCTGAGACAACGTCAAAAGCTAAGTTTTGCATTTCATCATCTCGCAATCATTCACAACGAGACCATAAAGGTGTATTGCAGTAAATATGGTCATTTTTGCTTTCTTATTGACAAACATGTAGTAATCTGCTCTCAATCAAAAAGTGATTGTTTCAGCATTCCAAGATCATTTCTGCCTTCACTGTCATGCTTTGTTCCTGGAGTACGCTTTTAATTGCGATGTGTCATGGGATAGAAATAAAGGGAGTGTGACACTGTTCGGGAGGGAGAAAGGAAGAGAGAAAGCATGCCGAGCATTTATCCTGTTTTCCTCTTCTAGATCCCATGCCAGTGTCTGACATGTGGAAAGCAGACCGCCGTGTACAGAGGGAATGAGGTCACAGGAGTTTACCAGACCACATACTGGGGATAGAAAGGGAAAAGGCTGTTCTGGGAACAGTCCAAGCGCTTGTCTTTGGGGTGAGGCGTAAAAACGTTAATATGAAACTGATTTGGAGTCATATTACACAAAAAATCGTCTGCTGAGTGAGTTTACACTGGCATCAATTTCCATGAGGATGGTTTATGCTGGTTAGTGCGAGCCAAGATGTTCACTGAGAATGGCAGTAAAGCTTGTAAAATTAGTTAAGAAGTGTGAAGAAAATTTCAAAACAGCAAAATAAAGTTACAAAAAAATTATAAATATTTGTATAAAATATTACATTAGAAAATATTATACATTTGAAATTTATAATTTATATATAAAATATTTATATGTATTTAATTACTCATATACAATATTTTTTAATGATGATGAACTATAATTAACTAAGTTTTTGTAAATGTAAATTAATATTATTTTTAGGGCTGTCAAACGATTAATCGCATCCAAAATTAAATTTTTCTGTTTACATAATATATGTGGGTGCACTGTGTATAATTATATATATATATATATATATATATATATATATATATAAATACACACACATGCATGTATATTTAAAAAAATATATTATTTATATATAAAAATATTGATATTTATATATAATATAAATTATATATAAATGTATATACAGTATTATATACAGTATCAACTACTTTTTTGTAAATGTAAATTAATATTTACATTTTTATTCATAATTATTCTGGATGCGATTAATCACGATTAATCGTTTGACAGCCCTAAAATTAATATTATTTTATATTATAATATTATATTATTTATTATTTATATATAAAAATATTGATATTTATAAATAATATAAATTATATATAAATGTATACACAGTATATACATGAAAATATTTTTTAAATATATACAAGCATGTTTGTGTATTTATATATATAAAATAATTATACAGAATGCACCCACATATATTACGTAAACACAAAATTTTATTATGGATGCCATTAATTATATATATAATATTATATTAAAAAGAATATCTTAAAATAAAATAAAGAAACAAAAAATATCAATTATAATTCATTTAAATATATAAAATTTTTGTATAATGAAGCTAAACTGTTAAATGTCGTCCCATATTATAATATGAGGTAACTTAATGTAATGTAAAATAATATAATGTAAAAAAAAAAAAAATGTTGTGTAAATGCAATGCGTTTCCAAGCATAAAAACAGACAAGAGCCTACAGGCATGACAACCTCTCTATGCATGCAAATGTGTGTATGTGTGCGCACACTGTGTGAATGTGTGTGTATGTGTGTGTAATACTCACTGTTTGAGCCCATGGAGAGATCTTGACTTTGACCCAAGGCGGTGCTTTTGCTGGAGCTGTGTAGCGCCCAGCTGAGGTCAGAATCAGGGTCAAGGGTCCAACCACACAATCCTTGCTCAAAATCACACAGTCCTTTGTGAGATGGCAGGGCAGCACTGGTAACTGAAAAGAATACATCAATACATTCGCATTAATATTCATCAACCCTGGCAAAACATTGGACGGCTGGAGGCACTTTAAGCTAAACTGAGCTCTGAACTTTGACTTCAGCTGTTCAAAAATACAAAAAATACAACCATTCTGCCAAACAATCCACTGGATATCATAATCGCTTTACTAATGTTAAAGGGAAAGGGATATTTATTGAATAAAAAAGTGGTGTAAGTGTACTTATGTTGTTGTGATATAATTTTTACTACAACGTGTTTGATTTCTAGAGGTTTATGGTGTTCATGAAATGTATAGCAGAAATAAACGACTAACCTGGACTGGGTTTCTGTGTTGTGGTGGTTTCTACAGACGAAGGCTGAGTTGGTTTGGATGTCTCTACAGCTGGTGTGGAAGTTTCTGTGGATGGAAACACATAATTAACAATCATATCAGAACCCAGAATGCATTTCCATTCAAACAAATCTCTTTTTCTTTCCATTTCAAATGAGATTCCCTTTCATTTTAATTATGCAGCCAGCCATGAGTCAGATATTCATAAATTAAATCATAAAGCTCCAAACTCGGGAATTTATGTCAGCGCAGAGGGGAACATAAACTATGTGCACAGTATGCAATCCTGTGCAAAAAACTATAATGTGGCCCCTGTATCGCCAGGAGGTCTTTACATCTGTCTGAAATGATGACATCAGACTGATGGATAGCGTTGCTGTAGGGAGAAAAACCAGACAAACCATGGGGTGTTGAATGAATACATACTAATATATATATAGGACCTTCAATCTATTATGCTAAAAAAATTATCAGCAGTTTTTAGCTGTTTAGTTAAGTGCTATCAAAGTGTTGACGACAACTCATCTTAGTTAAGGGAATAACATAGTTTAATATGAAAAAAAAAATGATGGAGTATCACTTTAAAGGTGTGTTTATTATTTTATTATTCTTTCTCGCAGTAAAATAATCTTTTTAGCGGGCAGAAATGATTCAGCAGTCTTGAAACCCGCCTTGGAAACAAGTAAACTGCATTAAACGAAAAGGTTTTAGACTTAACTAAGAACACAAGTCCATCTAATAGATGAACTGAGCGGTCACTCACACAGTAGTATCTGCAAAGGGAGCGAATCGGTGCATACATTAATATTTTGAATTCATAAAAGGTGAGCCACAGCTGGTGATATTTGTCACTGTAATGCCATGGCCTTTTCTGAAGCAATTAGCCAGCTAATACCACTTCCTCTGCCCTATCGCTAACTGCCTCCCTCTCGATGCCATCCTCTTTCCCTCCATCATTCTTTCATATGCCTCCACACCTGCAGTCTGCATCCATTTGTTGTTCTTTGTCTTCTGATTCAATTAGTACAGGGGTGATGGATAAATACCATCACCTGTGCGGGACACACGACGCTACACACGACGTGCAAACACTCTCCGCGCCGCAAAGATGTTCTGTCAGGGTTTAAAGGTTGCTGTGTGTCACGGTGTAATGATCTTGACCTTTCAGAGATGTGACAGTTGTGTCAGCAAAACATACAAGACAAATACATGGATCGTCGTCACACACAGAGCTGTACTGTACGACACACTACAAGGCTGTTCTGAAAGCTAGGACGTGTAATTATGCAGCCTTCTAAAATCTTCAACAGCTTTGTATGCAGCTTTCAGAGCAATCGAAAAATGCCCTGGGACGGGCTCACTAAAAAGTTTGAACCACGATTGTGTGTGTGTCAATGAAAACAATAATACAGAAGCACGTCAATACAAATATTTTATGATTTTGCATACAGTAGGATGTGTATGGCAGTGTTATTTTAGTATTTGTTATATAATATTATGGTATTTATAAAAAAAAAATTCTAGATTTTCATTTTAATGTAAGTTTATGTTTTGTAATTTTTGTAAATTTCTATTTAGCTTAAATATTTTTGTTTTATAATTTAAAGTTTTTTAAGTTTAAGATTTTTATCTAATAAGTAATAAAACAATTTAACAAAATATAAATATTAGGTGAAAAACTTAAACTTAAAAATCGCACCTTTTAAAAGACTTTCAGCGAAAATGAATTTCAACAGTTTGCATTTTAGTTAACAATAACAACAATGGTGTATGGACTATTTTCATGTAGCGGAATTATTTTTTTCCCTATAATGCCACATTAGTTAAATGTTTAAAAAAAATCCCAAAATTAAAATAAAAAAATTAAAATGTAATTTTCGAATTACCCCTTGAATTCATTAATTAATTCATCCATTCATTTTCTCTCTGCTTACTAAAACACTATAAGTTTACAGAAATTCCCTTTAACCCTATAACACACGACAAAGCAATGTGCAAATCAAAATATGGTTAAAGGAGTAGTTCACTTTTTTCCATACAATGGACTTCAATGGGAACCAAACGGTTCAAGGTCCAAAAGACAGTTTCAGTGCAAACTGCAAACTGTTCAATGGGCTTTAAACGATTCCAGACGATGAATAAGGCTCTTATCAAGCGAAACGATCGATCATTTAATAAATAAATAACAAAGTTTAAGTTTTATGAGCTCAAATGCTTGCCTTGCTCTGTTCTGTGATGCGCGTTCGTGACTCTCCTGTTCGAACTCGTTCATCAAAATGAACAAATCTTTTTCCGTGTCATTTGGTTCATTCCACGAACCAAACTTAAACTTTGTTATTTATTTATTAAATGATCGATTGTTTCACTTGATAAGACCCTTATTCATCGTCTGGAATCGTTTAAAGCCCTTTGAACAGTTTGCAGTTTGCACTGAAACTGTCTTTTGGACCTCGAACCGTTTGGTTCCCATTGAAGTCCATTATATGGAGAAAAATCCTGGAATGTTTTCATCAAAAACCTTAATTTCTTTTCAACTGAAGAAAGAATGACATGGATATCTTGGATGACATGGGGGTGAGTAAATTATCAGCAAAAGCTTTTTTTAAAAGTGAACTACTCCTTTAAAACACTTGTGAAAATCAATCAATCTAGAAAATGTCTTCGTACTAACACCGTGCGTCGGGACATATTTTCATGGACTTTTCTTGGGTGAAGGATATTGTTGTTTCAAAATGGCGGTACATGTTATCTATCTCTTTAAACCGTACGTGTAACCGTACACCTCACCGCAGGCTGCAGTTGCCTTAATGTGATTAAGACTAGCGGGAAGATCATTGCCTTCAGTGTGTGTGTGTGTGTGTGTGTGTGTGTGAGTGTGTTGGAAGTAATGGCAAGTAAGGCAAAGAAATGAAAGCATATTATTGATAGCTGTAATCTGTCTTCCATCCATTCCGTTCTGCTCCCCCTTTCTCAGCTCACATCCCATCATTCTCTTCTCTCTCCCTCTACTCTTGTCCTGTCATTTCTGCTTTCATCAAATTCTCACCCATCCTTTAGGAAAGCTGTCAAATAGTTATCCATAGAACCTGATTCAGCAAAAAAACGATCATTCAATAATGAAAAATAGATATATAAATAAATAAATAAAACACCCTCAATTATGCATAAAGCTTGTCTGCATATTTCAGCGTGCTAACCAGAGTTTGGCACGGCTGCAAAGAGCAGTAGTGCATGCTGGGAAAATAAAACAGCCCCATAATTCACCTGAGAGAGACTCATGCAGTGTACTGTATTACAGCATATGCATTTGATTGTTTCTGAGTACGCTCAGATATGTATGATGACACACACATGGCTGAGAGAAAATACAAAAGATTGATTAATTATTTAAACCCAAGAAATAAGTTATAGAAATAAGCAAACATTGAGAACAATGTAGGAATTACTTCTGGGAGATGTTAAGTACATACTAAGTAACAGGGTAATGCTTTATTTTACAGATCAAATGGTGGGAACAGAGAGACAGACTGATTAGAAAACAAAGTTATACAATAAAAGAGTGGAAACTAGAGAGAAAGGTTGTGATTCTTAAAGGGACAGTGCACTCTAAAAATTCTAGGTTGTTTTAACCCAACTTTGGGTCAAATATGGACAAACCCAAACGTTGGGTCAAAAATGTAATTTAAAAATGTAACCCAATGGCTGGGTTTGTCCATATTTGACCCAGAGTTGGGTTAAAACAACCCAGCACTTTTTAAGAGTGTAACCTTCACTGAATATCAGTACTGCCACAATACATTTATGTAATTGTGAGAGTTTCCATATTTGCAATTCTGATCAATCAGTCTATGCTGAAGTTCTCTAGATTTGGTTTTCATATAAAAGTAGAGCATACTGTACATTTGCATACACACACACGTCGCACACGCACACACACTCTCTCAATCAGATGTCTCTCCAGCAGCTCTATGATGAATTATACAACATAGAGGATAATTGGCACGGAGGACTGTCTGATTATAGCAGAGCTGCGTGAGTGTGTTTGTCTGTCTTTCATGCTTATAATATTGTAGACATCGTGCAGGTTGATGCTCTAGCAAGTCTGGGAAGATAAACACATACAATCCCTAATAAATGATGATAATCACATAAATACGCAGTTGAGGTTAAACCTCGTGGATTACTTTTATGATGTCTTTACTACCTTTCTGTGGCTTGAAAGTGGTAGTCGCGTAAGTATTTCGATGGAGTGACAGAAAACTCTCAGATTTAATGGGAAAGATCTTATTTTGTGTTCAGAAGATTAATTTTTTAGAAGATTAATTTTAATTTTTTGGGTGAACTAAATCGTTAAATGAGTCAGAATTTGCCACACATAAACTACCGTTCAAAAGTTTGAGGTCAGAAAGGTTTTATTCTACAAGGATGCATTAAATTGATCAAAAGTGAAAACATTGATATTGTTCCAAAAAGATTTCAAGATTTCAAATAAATGCTGTTCTTTTGAAATATCTAGCACGACAATTTTCAACATTGATCATAATAATCAGAAATGTTTCTTGAGCAGCAAATCATCATATTAGAGTGATTTCTGAAGGTCATGTGACACTGAAGAGTAATGATGCTGAAAATTCATAGGAATAAATTACATTTTAAAATATATTAAAATAGAAAACAACCTATTTTAAATTGTAATAACATTTGCAATATTACAGTTTTTACTGTATTAAAGAAATGTTTTGAACGGTAGTGTATGCAGAACGTCACACTAAAGCTTCTGCCTTACAAAATTCATCCCACCACCAATTTTTAATGGTTGTTTTCTCCCATCCTCTTCTCTTAGAGAAAATCACTGTTTCTATGTTTCTATTTTCTCTTCACGTCAACCTGTCCTTTCCTTTTTTTTTCTTTTCTTACTTCTCCCCACCATAAATGAAAAGAAAAAAAATGTTCAAGCTGCAATAACTTTGAGCTGACGGTGCGTTTCTGGGAAACAGCTCAGAGTCGTAGAGACTGAGAATACATTTCACCCTACAACTGGCACTGCCCAATCAACAGTAAGCAATTTAGCTTAACAGTTTAGCTTAACATTGCACAACAGTGGTGTATCTGCGGCCCGTGACCTACCTGGCAGACTGCAGCCCAGGACTTCCATTCTCATTCCGATCCCGGCCGGAGACCAGCGCTCTGGATAGATGCGGATGAACTGTGCCGGCAGCTCCTCAAAACGTCTGAGCTCTGGGGTGTCATAGTGTGTGTTTCCCTCAAAAATCTATGGGGAGGAAAGAAGAGATTACTCATACAAACACTTACTGAATTTAGACATCTAAACAGGAATCACAGAAGACTGTTAGTTAAAATAATTTGGATAGTACGTTTCAATGCTGGGTTATTTCATCCCGAATTTGGGTCAATTATGGACAAACCCAAATGTTGCGTTAAAAATGTAATTAAAAAAAAAAATAACAGTTGAAAGTTGGGGTAAGATTTGAAATTTGATTTTAACCCAACATTTGGGTTTGTCCATATTTGACCCAAATTTGGGTTAAAACAACCCAGCATTTGTTTAGAGTAAAACATTTTGGTTGATTCCCAACTGGACTTGGTTTTTAGCCTTGTAGACCATCTTAATCAAGACTAAAAGGACTGGATTTAAATTGCATTATTGCTACTCTAAAAAATGTTGGGTTATTTCAACCCAAATTTGGGTCAAATATGGACAAACCCAAATGTTGGGTTAAAAATGTAATTAAAAAATGTACAGTTGTAAGTGAAAGTTGAAGTTGGGTTGTTACACTTTTAACCCAACCTTTGGGTTTGTCCATATTTTACCCAATTTTGGGTTAAAACAACCCAGCATTGTTTAGGGTGAAACATTTGGTTGATTCCCTACTGGAAGATCCCAGAAAATGGTTGCAAGGTTTTAAAGTTAATCTAGATGACTGTTGGACTGGACTACCAGTTAGTGGACTTGGTTTTAGCCTTGTAGACAATCTTAATCAAGACTGTAAGGACTGGATTTAAATTGCATCATTGCACTCTAAACAATGCTGGGTTATTTCAACCCAAATTTGGGTCAAATATGGACAAACCCAATTTACCCAAATGTTGGGTTAAATATGTAATTAGAAAAAAAATAACAGTTGAAAGTGAAAGTTGAAATTGGGGTAAATATTGAAATTAGGTTTTTAACCCAACATTTTGGTTTGTCCCAAATTTGGATTAAAACAACCCAGCATTGTTTAAAGTGAAACATTTTGGTTGATTCCCTACTGGAAGATCCCAGAAAATAGTTGCAAGGTTTTTAAGTTAGGCTAGATGACTGATAGACTGGACTACCAGCTAGTGGACTTGGGCTTTAGCCTTGTAGACCATCTTTATCAAGACTATAAGGACTGGATTTAAATTGCATTATTGCCACTCTAAACAATGTTGGGTTATTTCAACCCAAATTTGGGTCAAATATGGACAAACCCAAATGTTGGTTTAAAAATGTCATTAAAAAATGTACAGTTGAAAGTGAACGTTGAAGTTGGGTTAAAATTTTAAATTACACTTTTAACCCAACATTTGGGATTGTCCATATTTGACCCAATTTTGGGTTAAAACAACCCAGCATTGTTTAGAGTGTGCAATTTTAAAAATAATTGTTTTTAATACATTTTCAAATTTAATTTATTCCTTTGATGCAATGCTGAATTTTCAACATCATTACTCCAGCAATGATATTTTGCATATGTTTCTATTATGCTACAGACAAATGAAATACCTTTGACATGCTAGTCTTGCTATCCATTACAAAGTTCCAGTCTTTCCCATTCAGGCTGTGTGCAAGGCGATATTTCCGTACGAAAGCCCGGTTCTCAGAGCTGGTTCCTCCCTCACCGCTACGTGCTCCTTGGGTTATCACTCCTCGCACCATCTTGGGTGTCCCGAGGTCCACCTGGAGCCATTCTTCTCCAGCTATAGGCTGGGCAGGGGCAGGGAACCATCCGGATCTACTGGCAACCAGACGTGCCGCTCCAGGGGCCCAGTGAAGGTCCCTCACTGAGGATGCTGAGATCTGGGAGTCAGGGAGGAGCCCGGATAGCATTCCCTGGAGCTCTGAACATGGAGCATCTGAGACAACAGAGAACGAGTACACACCGACTTCAGCCTTTAAATGTTGAAATGGGCATGTACCAGACACTTATATCCAAAGTTACTTAAGTTACAACCCACTTATTACAGTTTTACTGTGAAATTTGAAATAGTTATCCTTATTAACCCTCTGGGGTCCAAGGTGTATTTGGGGTCCTTGAGATGTTCTGACATGCCCTGACATTTGTGCTTTTTAAAGTTGCTTATAAAAATTTAAATTGCACAGGTGAAATTACACTATATTTATCACAAACAGGGCTACCATAATATGTGAGCAACATGTATGTACGTGTTTGTATTTTTGAGAGAATATTGTTTATGCATGGTTATTGAAAAAACTAAAAATGGAAGAAATGTTTATTTGTGCATGTCTCAATCATCATTGTATTTGAACATAATTATTTGTTGCATTGTATTATCAAAACTACAGATATTTTACAGCTGATTTTTATATGCATTGCATGCAAGTACCAAGTAGACTGCTATCCTGTTATAAAGATCTTTACATCACAAGATATCAATTTCATCAGATAGCTTTGTCAATATAAACATCCATAAATGTACCAAATTGCATATTTTTGGACGTCTGAATTAAAACTGAGATGATTTTCCTTCAAGTATGAGCTCCATATTATCCATATATATCAAAATATCATACTCAAAAAAAAAAACTTATGCAAACATTTAAAAAAAAATTGTCTAAAGCTTCAAAAACTTATCCAGTGGGAAAAAAGTAGAGATTTTTCGATTATGTCATGTATCAATATTTTTGTTTCGCTAACAGACGAAAGACCTCATTACATTGTATGGTAAAATGATAAGAAACAATGAGAGTATAAACAATCACCTGTAATCTGGCAACCATAAAGTTCAAAGCGTAGCGCAATGCCATTATTCCACGTCTGTGGTCGAATACGAACAAATCGGGCCAGAACTGGCTGAGGAACACGATTCAAAACCACCTCAGATGGATCAGTGTTGGCATGGAAAATCTGCAAAAGAGACAAAACACACAATGCAGATTAAATTTGCTGCATTGAGATCATTGAGATCGCAAATGTGGACTTTTTCCACTTCTTCCTAGTAGGAAACATGTCCTTTCATGATATTCCCATCTCAGACTTGTGTTTTTCTATGAAATATGTTACACTGAAGGACATCTTAGTTTGATATGCACAATAAGAATGCATTTCTTTGCTATTAAGTTGCTTTTTTTTAAAGAAAGCCCTTTAAACGCATTACAAATTAAAGCTGTGGGCATTATAAACTGCATCGATAAACCATAACTAACTCCATCTGTTATTCGCATACCTCAGAACCACAAGAGATATGACAATCTCTCTGTAAAGTGTGATAAAGGCTATTAGAATGAATACCAGTGAAAAAATGCTGTAGATAAGAGACGAACTTCCCATGTAGAGTCGAACGGTTGACTGACAACTGAAATCTAAACACAATTTTAGATTTAGAAAACGCAAGACGTGAAGTAAGCGAGCTTGAGGTTACATAACGACAGATGTATCAAAGCTGGAGGATAAGAATTATGGAGGCGCTTTAAAGAAGGATCCAATGTTTACTGAAAGAAGCACAGCATAAACTTCACAAAGAATACAATAGTGCCAATAAACAAGTCCTTATTGAAGAGTAACTTGCATTTTAGACACAGTATTGAAAGTTACTTTGTCTATTTTTGTCCCACCACGGGACAAAAAGCCATAGCAGAATCAGCTACAGTTTTACACATCTTTGAGCAACACACAGCAGCAGCATGCCTGAATGAATCGATGATTCTGATCATTCAGTGACTCACTCATGAAGACTGTTGCTGTTTTCTTATCCGCATACTACTGTAATTACTTCTGCCATGGAAATATATGGTAAATGTAGTATGATAAGTATACTAAAATGCGACAGCGTGTCCTTTGTTTTGAAATGAATCAGTGTTTTGAAAGAATCAAATAACTGAATGATTCAATCTTTTAATGACTCACTGATTAAAAAGATGGTTCCTTTGAACAAATCGGATGAGTGAATGATTCAAAGACCCACTTATGGACAGGCACTTAATTCAGTCCTGAGTGAAGCAGTGTTTTTGAATGAATGACTCGACTTCATAACGCTGACCGTATTCATAAAGCCAGTGACTGCATCTGAAATCGCATAATTCACTATTATATAGTAGGCGATAATCAGTATGTGACAAAAGTAAGTACCCACTCAAGAGTTTGCGATTTCTGACACAGCCATCGACTTAACAAGTGACTGGATTCAGAAGACCAGTTATGTGTTTTCTATTCATGAGTGAATCACAAATCGGTTAAGGAAATTATTCAATGACTCAAAGTTGGTTGTCCCAATTCACCTATCTATACTACGCCCTAAGAGTATGTCCTGTTTTTGTGAAGAAAAAGTATATACTTTTGAGTGTGTAGCAGAAGCTTCAGGACATAATATTGTCATAATTGTGTCTTTAAAGGAGTAGTTCACTTTGAAAAAAAACTTTTGCTGATAATTTACTCACCCCTATGTCATCCTAGATGTCCATGTCTTTCTTTCTTCAGTCGAAAAGAAATTAAGGTTTTTGATGAAAACATGCCAGGATTTTTCTCCATAATGGACTTCAATGGGAACCAAATGGTTCAAGGTGCAAAAGACAGTTTCACTGCAAACTGTTTAAAGGGTTTAAACGATTCCAGACAATGAATAAGGGTCTTATCTAGCGAAACGATCACTCATTTAAAAATTAAATAACAAAGCTTAAGTTTTATAATCACAAATGGTCGCCTTGCTCTGTTCTGTGACTCTCCTGTTCAAGCTCCTTCATCAAAATGAACGAATCTTTTTTCGAGTAATTTGGCTTATTCAATGAAGGAAATGAACGAATTGACTCGGAAAAAAGATTCGTTCATTTTGATGAACGAGTTCAAACAGGAGAGTCACGAACGCGCATCACAGAACAGAGCAAGGCGAGCATTTGAGCTTATAAAACTTAAACTTTTTTATTTTTATTTTTAAATGAGCGATCGTTTCGCTTGATAAGACCCTTATTCATCATCTGAAATCATTTAAAGCTCTTTAAACAGTTTACAGTTTGCACAGAAAGTGTCTTTTGGACCTTGAACCGTTTGATTCCCATTGAAGTCCATTATATGGAGAAAAATCCTGGAATGTTTTCATCAAAAACCTTAATTTCTTTTCGACTGACTTGTTTGGTACCTGTCTATCGCCTTCACAGTTAAAGTCCTGTGTGTGTGAGTATGTGTGTGTGTGTGTGTGTGTGTGTGTGCATGTGTCAAAAATCTAATAAAATAATAAAATAAAATACAAAGAGACTGGAACTTATGATTGTTAAAACGGTAGAAAACACATGATACCCATGATACCCCCCCCCCCCCCCCCCCGCCACACACACACACACACACACACACACACACACACATGCTCTTCCATCCATGTGAGACGTTTACCGATGGATGTGTCTTAGCCAACCGAAAACATTCCTCACCTGAGCTGAAGTGTAACATAGGGCAAGATGGGCTGTAAGGGCTTTCAAAAGCGAACACACACACACAAGTATCCAGGCTCACTTACAAAGCTGTGACTATGACAGACACCAGTGAGGCAATGAAACGGGTTGATTAAGTCAAGTGGCACTAGAAAAAGTAGTGGATTAGATGAATACAAACAAAGAGTCTATTGAGCTAGTTTTCACCACAGTTAAATTTCCCCCTGTTCCTGTTTCCTCAAGGCCTAAACCTCATTCATCCCCATTGTTCGCCTCATCCTCTCCATCCAGTGGCCACAAGTCACGTCCCGTCGAGAGTTACGGGCTCTGGGCAGAGTAATCCATATGGAAGAATCGCTTTTCTGTGCTCAACGCTCAAGGCTACTTTATCAACTCTGTGTGTGTGTGTATTCCCAGTAGGGGAATTCGGCACACTCACAAAGGACCACAATCATAATGCTTCAATGATGCAGTGGCGGACGATGGAGAGGTGGGGGGAAGGTTTTCTCAAACCCTTTTTTAAAATGCTGATCTCGAGTGTGTTGTGGCTGCTGAAGCCAGACAGACAAGACAGACGGACTAGACGGATGACCCCTTTCCAGATGCTGGAATAAGGCGCATTCAGCCATTCAAGTCTGTGGCAAAACATTGTGGCAGCTCTGCAGAGTTCACGGATAACGACGGAAGAGAAGACAAGAGGTTAAACGAAAGAGACTGGAGGAGGAGCGCAGGGTCTGAGAGATGATAACATAGACCAATCAACAAGACGGAAAAATCACGGGGAAGACAACTGGAAATGTATGATGAAAGAAGGACTGGCCCATTGTCATATTTACTAAATGGGATATTTAATTTGACCAGGATGAACATGAGGTTGAGTGGGACAGAATTACGAATTACAGTCCGTTCAGTGGGACTCATTTCTGTTTACATTATTTTCTATAACCAGACTGAAAAAATCTGGTTTACTTTGAAAAAAAAAAAAAAAAAAAAAAAAAAACAATTTTACTTTGAAAAAAATAAATAAATAATAATAATAAATAAATAAATTTATTTATTATTAATATAACAACAAAATTTATTTAACAAATTAAATAAATTTGTTAAATAAGAATTAATAAATTGAACAAATAATAAATTAATAAATTTAACAAATTAAATTAAACGTGATTTTTTTGAAGTAGAAAGACGGAAACACTGTAGCATTTACTTGTTAAAAGCACTCCAATAATCTTTTACAGCTTTTATAGTGTAAAATTACATCAATAACATATCAAATGTATTTGTAAATTCATTCATAAAACTGTTTGAGTAAATTATTTGTAAAACCATTGTTACATTCGTCCGTTAATGTATATGACACATTTACATAAAAAAAAAAATGTTGCACTATATATGTAATTTCTACACAATTTGTAATAATGTAAAGACAAAAAAAAAGAATAATAAATTTATTTAAAACATTCTATAACTCTTGTGCAAATCATTTATGTGTAAGAACATTTTTACATGAATTTATATAACACATTTCTGTGCAAATTATTCGTAAAAAAAACATGTGCATGTACGTTGTGCGTTGAAATATATATATATATATATATATATATATTGTGCCTGGGTATCATTTTTTTTGTCATAACCTAGATTCGTAAGCTCAAGAAAGTCCAACATGAACAAACTGTAATTCTTTTTTCCACTTTTTTTCTTGTTTTGTTCTCGCAAATGGCATCTATAAGATCTATTAGACACAAAAAAGTCACAAGACATACGGACAAGAAATATGGTACAGTTTAAGAGCAGTCAAGTTGGAGTTGCATATTGTTAATGCATTCAGGTTTTCTTCACCTGCTAAGATCAAAGATTCCATCAGCGGTTCAGCGGCGATCTCTGACCCCTGTCAATAAGCCTAGTTACACAGTTCAAAGGTTAATTAAGATCATAAAGAGATCCGAGCAACACGTGACGTCTGACCAAGTCAACTTGAAAAATGACCGTTTCCTGTACAAATCAATCGAAGACTATTTTTTCTTTGTTGATAATGGGAGATCTTTCCTATAGGACCGGCCTTTAGAATAAAAAGCAGATGGATGGCTTTCTTGCTAGAGGAATTCATTGTGCGTTTGCTATAAGAAAATGTTGTGCAATACATGAATAACCAGTAAATAAGTAGTACTAAACCTTAAAGATGTGTTTTAAATTAAAATGGCACTGCATAAACAAATTTCAAATAACTATCTATAAGCCGTGCTTTAAGCCATTTAAAGTCGTAAACAAGACCAAAATCTGCCTGACAACAAGAATGTTGGTGGCGGGGCGTCCCACGGCAGGATGGTTCCACCCATCCAGTTAAAGTAGAACGCTTGCAAGGGTAACTAAATAATTAAACCTGCCATGTTGTGGGTCTACGAGTGATAGATCATGAAATTATAAAGACCCTTTTCTACTGTCCCTCCAATGCTGGGAGGGGGAACTCTGCGTGAGGCTGTCTCCACCCCTGGGTCGGTCAGAGCAGACATCCCATGCAGACTGCAAGGGGACAAAAGGTCTCGACGTGTTTAAGTATTGATGAAAGTCCTGAAAGAGCACGTCTAGCCCAAGACAGGAGTGGAGAAACGAAGTTGATGAAAGAGTAAATGTGTGTTTTATGAAGTCTGGTGCCAAACATTTTCAATTTACGTTTGAACACTTGTGACATTAAAAAAAGAAGAAAATAAAAATACATTGTTTATTAATATTGATATTAATCAAATGATTGCGTTTTTGGTTGAACGCATTTGACCTACGTTAATTACATTTTTAAACAAATACAAACCAAATAAAAATGTCTTCCGTTCTATCAAAATGATTACTAATATGATTAATGAAATGTCAAATAACCACAATGTTAAATTTTTAGAGTCCAAAACCGAAAGTTGAAATATATATATATCTTTTCAATAAATAAAAATAATTCTACATTTAATGTAGAAAAATATATAAATAATTATAATAAATATCAAATAAAATATAGTCTAAATAGAGTTGTCTAAACAAACAAGCAAACAAGTAAATATAAAAATAAATAGCCACAATTAAATACATTTTTCGTGGATAAGATTCGAGTGAAATATCTCCTACTCATCCGTCTTCTTAAAGCTGCAGTCCGTAATTTTTGGCGCTCTAGTGGTTAATAAACAAAACTGCATACGTCTAGCGGAAAAAGACTAAAATACCAGACTAGCCTGAATATAAACACTTATTATAGGTGTACCGGAGTGATTCACGGTAAGACAAAAACACGGTTTGAAAAATGGATTCATGATGTACTCACTTATTATATAAATTTTGTAAAGTTTGAACACAAAGAAAAGTTACAGACTGCAGCTTTAACTTTGATGAACTAGCTACAAATGATAAAGTTGGACAGCCGGCTAAACCAGCACTAAGAAGCAAAATCACTAAAATGGATTTTTTTTAATTTCTGCTAAGAAAAGAGAGAGAGAGAGAGAGAGAGAGAGAGAGAGAGAGAGAGAGAGAGAGAGAGAGAGAGAGAGAGAGAGAGAGAGAGAGAGAGAGAGAGAGAGAGAATGAAATGCTGTCACTACTGAACAATGTGCCTGCTACCCTTCCGATGAGCTTGCTCTCAATGGGGGAAAGAAACGACAAGACTCCCCCCATAATCCAAATTTCTTTTTCATTTTTAAACTCTCTCACTCTTTCACTTCTCTCAGATGGTGAACGCAGAGGCTAAATGCCTTTATATGACATATTCATCATGTATCAAGTGAGTGTGTGACAGATTTATTACTTGCTGTTCACAAGGGATTTATAGGAATTTCAATAATAAACAGGATATGCTGCAATTTTTGGTGCTTGAGGAACCTTTTTGCCATTTTTTGAGTGATTCAATGGATAAATGCTGGGTGGTATATTGAATATTCATGAAATATGTGTGACAACTTTACTGTATAAATCAAATTAAGCAAAAAAGTGAATATTTTGACATTTGAAGGCGCTTTTATCCTCAGAATAAGGTTACAATCATTACTTGGGTCATGACTGGCAAGTACAAGAATGTTTTAGAAGCATTTCTGATTCAAATGTCAGTAGCATGAATCAATTCGCATGAACGTAGGGGCCATTTTTGGAGAGTTGGTGGGGCTGGAGGGATTTAGAGATTCAAAATTTGTTGTATTTAATATTCAGACTGTCCACTATCTGTGTGCCAAATTTCACCATTTTCAGCAAGCAGTTATATGGGCTGCCACTGACATGAGTGGAAGGAAGAGGAAGAACAAGAACACTAAAGGATATAATATAAAAAGGTACAAAAGATGTCACTGAGGCTGTACCTTTTCAAAAGGTACACTTTTGTACCCAAAGGCTGCATATTGTTACCTTAGTGGTAAATTTTAGCACCTAAAATGTACATATTAACACCTAAAATGTACATATTAGTACCTAAAAATGGACATATTAGCTCCTGAAATGTACATATTAACACTAAAAATGTACATATTAGCACCTAAAATGTACATATTAGCACTTAAAATGGACATATTAGCACCTAAAATGGACATATTAGCAACTAACATGTACATATTAGGACCTAAAATGGACATATTAGCTCCTGAAATGTACATATTAACACCTAAAATGTGCTTAATAGCACCTAAAATATACACAATAACACCTAAAATTTACATAATAGCATCTAAAATGTACATATTAACCCCTAAAATGTACTTATTAGCACCTAAAATGTCCATAATAGCACCTAAAATGTACATATTAACACCTAACATGTACTTATTAGCACCTAAAATGTACATATTAACACCTAAAATGTACATTTTAGCACCTAAAATGGACCAAAGTTTACCTTTTGTAAAGGTACAGCCCCAGTGACAGCTTTTGTACCTTTTTTTCTGAGAGTGAACAATTTCCAGCCTTTAGATTTGTTTCATATAAATAGTTCCATTATAAACTGAATATTGTCAAAAGGCTCGATACATCAAGAAACAATTTCCCAACCTTCATTACTATATATATAAATCATTTAGTAACAAGTATACAAACTAGTTTACCAAATTCCATCCCACCCAATATCATAAAAGTGATTTGAGACCAGGATTATGTTCGGATCTCTAATCCCAGACATGTCCGCAGGTCAGTACTACTTTCACGTGCGACTTATTTCCAAACAGGAGACTAATCTTTTAATCAAAAGCAGATCCACTAAAAAGACGACCAAAAGGTTAATCCCAGCACTTTTATTACACGGCGCCCCTGGGCGTAACGTAGAGTTGAAACGCATAAGCATCTTTCCGAGGCTCTGATTAAACTGTGGCCAACGCGGTTACAGTGGGATTAGTCGTCACGAAATGAGAAAGACGAACTTTCAAGTGGTGGACAGCGTCAGAACAAACAGAGATTAGGATGCGTTGGGCAGGCGCGGTAAATGAAGCGACGGTGGTTGAGTGATGCTTTAATTACTAGCTGGGCTAATGCAAGCCAAACAAAAGCATTTCTGTCGAGTTTGCTCAGTTGTGTCCTCATCATAATTTGACTTTGCCGCAATAATCTTCACATACCAAATGCTCTATATCCGTCTTAAATATTTTTTTTGATGGAGTTACTGAGGGTTGTCCAAAGCTGTGATTGAATTTGGGAAATTCCTGCCTTCTTCAAAGCAAAAATCATATTAGTCCTAATAGGATCAGTCTAGAAATGAAATATTAGTCTTACTGGTCTTCCAATGGGACAAAATCAAGAGAGGAAACCCTGAATTCCGATAATACGAACACGTATCAGCGTATCCCAAGCTGGTCCAGGTGTGACCGGTCACGCAGGTGTGTTTACGGCGGGTAGCTCACAGGCATTAGGAACGGCCAGAGAGATAAGGGTGCATAGAGAGCCTCATTGTTCTCCGCCACCAGATAACTATCTCTCAACTTGTTCCCATGTCACTTTCTCTGTTCAGACCAACAAAGTTCACCTGGCTGGAACTAGAGTTACTTCTTCCTGCAGATGCTAATTCATCAAGTACAGATTTTTAGTGAAACCAAAAGTCTAATGATAGATTTGGGAAGGGATAGAGACTAAAATCTTTTAGTATAATGTGTAGTTGGACATTCACCTGAATTAAAGCATGCAAACCATCAGTGTTACACTTGACATGCTTATTAAAGGGATAGTTCACTTTGAAATTAATTTTTTAAAATTAATTAGATGTAGGTTTCTCTGTTTCCGCAGTAGTTTTAATTTTTGAAGGTCAAACCGTTCTCCTCTGTCAGTCTTATAATGGAGGTCTATGGTCACCACCTCAAAGAGCATGCACAGAGAAGTCCAAATTAAACATGATTTAATGACTCGTAAATGTAAGTACACATCGATGGCCTAAGACACGAAACGAGCGGTTTGTGTGAGAAAACCAACACTATTTATATCGTTTTTACCTCTTGTAACACCAGCCACATCCAAGTGATCTGAGGGCATAGGCGTTTCAGTCTCTCGAGCGGTTGTGAAAAAAATTCAACGTTGTCTGTTGATATATCAAAATCATCTTCCATTGCGATTTCCATATCTAAATATGTTTAGATCTTCACAGTGAAAGGTAACGCTTCCGAAATCTCTGTGTAAACAATAAGTGACGTACACGCGCGAGAGATCACTTTCACCGCTTTCCAAAGGCCGAAGTCCCCACGCCCTCAAATCACTCGGACGTGGCTGTGGTTACAAGAGGTAAAAATGATATAAATACTGCTCGTTTTCTCACACAAACCGCTCGTTTCATGTCTTAGGCCATCGATGTGTACTTACATTTACGAGTCATTAAATCATGTTTAATTTGGACTTCTCTGTGCATGCTCTTTGAGGTGGTGACCATAGACCTCCATTATATGACTGACAGACAAGAACGGTTTGACCTAAAAATATCAAAAGTGAAACTACTGACACCTACATCCCTTGAGGTGCCCTTGAGGTAAGCTAAAACATACCAAAAATTAATTTTCAAAGTGAACTAGGTATATTAGGATATTGCAGTTATGGTCTTTTGCCGCTTGTAAACACATAAACGTTTTGCATGGTCCTTGCCTTATGGTTTTTTCCATGCCGATAGATCATCCAGTCCTCTCCATTAGTGCTGACTTCCAGTTTGAAGGTGGTGACGTAGTAGGACTTAAGAGTCTCCTTGGAGATGGCTCCTTGGGTAGCGATCCCGGTTAGAACCTTAAGGAACTGAAGATCCACCTGGGAAAGGAAGGTGATTGATGAAAGTGGGAAATAGGAAGCTTTAACAACACCCGAGTGATCGGACCAAATTTAGTTTCTTTCGACAGCCGATCAATGAGGATTTCTGACGTGAGTAATGAACAGTTCCTTTGCAGTATATAAATCACGAACATGTATTGGAAGGATGTGGATAACAAGTTTATTCGTCCTAGTGACACCATATCTGTGGCTGGAAAAACAAGGGTGCTATTTTAAATAAATAAAAATGCCATGCAATTTTTTTTTTTAAATGGCGACATCTAATAATTGCATTTATTTATGCAAATAAACAATTATAAAAGATAAATAATTTATTAGCTTGTTTTTTAAATATGACATTCAGTTTGTTAGCCTACATAAATAAACCTTGACATTTTTAATTTTACAATTTGACATTTTAATGCTAATTCATGATTTCGCCTAATTGCATTTATCATTTATTGCATATGTCCAATCATTCTTGATTTAACTGTATATATCAAAGCATTTTATATCAAATTCGCCATAAAAGTAGATCTAATTAAAACTCCTTGACCTCTACACATGCCGGCAATGCCGTCTTTACTCATCTGTCACATGTAAGAAGGAAAGGCTCCCAGACCCTCATGCTATCGGGATGCAGGTGAGGGGTGTAAGGAGGGACGGTATAAACTCTGAAATCAATAGCGCTGGAGAAGGTTGCTAACTACGGATTTCTCTGGACTGTCCTCATCCATCATCGAGCGGTTAGCGTCACAGCAACCTTCCACGCATCGTCGGTCTGCACCAACACAACAAACGCAGCTCTCAAGCTAAGGGGCGTATGCTGACGGGCAAGATGGAGTGCATTATAGAGGGTGTAGAACGTTCTGGAAATGTAGAACATACTATGTGTGTGTGTGTGTGTGTGAGGTTTAAACTCAGAATTGCGAGACATAAAGCCAGAATTGCGTAATATACAGTCGCAATTGCGTGATATGAAGTTAGAATTGTGTGATATAAAGTCAGAATTGCGAGATTTAAAGTCAGAACTGCGTGATATAAAGTCGCAATTGTGTGTTATAAAGTCAGAATTGCGTGATATAGTCAGAATTTCGAGACAAAGTCAGAATTGCGAGATTTTAAGTCAGAATTGCGAGACAAAGTCATAATTGCGAGATATAAAGTCAGAATTGCGAGATATAAAGTCAGAATTGCGTGACAAAGTCAGAATTGCGAGATATAAAGTCAGAATTGCATGATATAAAGTCACAATTGCGTGTTATAAAGTCAGAATTGCGAGATATAGTCAGAATTGCAAGATTTTAAGTCAGAATTGCGAGATATAAAGTCGCAATTGCATGTTATAAAGTCATAATTGCGAGATATAAAGTCAGAATTGCGAGATATAAAGTCAGAATTGCGTGATATAAAGTCAGAATTGCGAGATATAAAGTCAGAATTGCATGATATAAAGTCACAATTGCGTGTTATAAAGTCAGAATTGCGAGATATAGTCAGAATTGCGAGATTTTAAGTCAGAATTGCGAGATATAAAGTCGCAATTGCATGTTATAAAGTCAGAATTGCGAGATATAAAGTCAGAATTGCGAGACATAAAGTCAGAATTGCGTGATATAAAGTCGCAATTGCGAGATGTAAAGTAAGAATTGTGAGATATAAAGTCGCAATAGCGTGTTATAAAGTCAGAAATGCAGACAGAAAGTCTGATATGAAGACAGAAGTGTGAGATATAAAGTTGCAATTGTAAGATAAAAGTCAGAATTGTGAGATAAATCTTTTTAATTCTGAATTTATAACACGCAATTGCGACTTTATATCACTCCATTCTGACTTTATATCTCGCAATTGCAACTTTATTTCTCACAATTCTGTCTTTATGTCTCGTAATTGTGAGATAAAGTCACTTTTTTTTCAGTGGCGGAAACAAGATGGACATATGCATTAATTGCAGCTGCATATATATATATATATATATATATATATATATATATATATATATATATATATATATATATATTATGAATAAGACCAATTGAACAAATAGTACTTCACCACATTGTTCTTCAAATGAAATATATCATATAATATAAAAGAAATGTTGCAGTTATGTCAAACCAATAATCTCTACAATCTGGAAAGTAAAAGGTTCCAAAAGGAGTTTTTCACAGCATCTTCATTTTTAACAGTGTAATGTGCGATTGGCTCACCTGTATGTATTCCTTGTTGCTGTCCTCACCAGGCGTCCAGGCGTTGTCTTCGTTGTTCAGACGGGCCTGACGGGGCTGCCAGCGACCATCATAGAACGAGGTGGAGGCCGAAATCTGATCATCAGAGATCTTACTAGACTCCATTCCAAATGCATTGCTACAGTGAAATGCTGAATGAGAAAGAGAGATATTAAGACAAATTAAAACATTTACTTTTTTACTTTATTTTTGCTATTATTAAAATAAATCATTATTAAGGATTTTTTCAAAATATTTTATTTATATATTTAAAGACAACTTGAATTCACAATAGACCATATCCATGACCCTATTTATACTTTCGAAATTTCTCTCAGAAATGTCACATTATGGGAGTTTAAATGTGCTGTGAATGCCATTTCATGTGATTTCTATGGAAGTCTGTTGTGACTTTTTCTCAGAAACGACTTTTTTTCTTGCAATTCAGACTTCAAACTCACCGTATCTCAAAATTCTGAGAACATTTTTTGATCGCAAGTTATAAAATTGAAAACGCGAATTATAAACTTGCAATTCAGACTTTTTTCTTGCGATTGTGAGTTTGTATTTCGCAATTCTGACTACAATTCGTAATTGCGAGTTTATGTCAGACAATTCTGTGGGGTAAAAAGTCAGAATTGTGAGTTATAAACTGACAATTGAGAGATATAAACTTACAATTCAGACTTTTTCTTGCAATTGCAAGTTTATATCACAATTCTGACTTTTTTCTCGCAATTCTGAGTTTAGATATAACAAGAAATAAACTCGGAATTGCAAGAGAATTACAATTGAATTACAATTGATATTAAAGTCCAAATAGATAAACTCAATTCTGAGAGGAAAAAAGGCAGAATTGTGAGCTATAAACTTCCAATTGCAAGAAAGAAAGTCAGAAATGTGAAATAAAATTTCAATTGTTACCTCTTTTATTTGTTTATTCCGTGGCAGAAACAAACTTCCATATAAAATAGTTTTATCTGCATCAGTGTTGACTTACAGCTGCTGGGAAAGGCAACTGACATGACAATAAACTTTACCTTTACAAATAAAACAAAACCAAGAAACACAAATTATACTTACTGTCACTAACTTCCTTGTGAGTCATGTTATAGCGGGCAGAGAACCCATCTTTGGCCACAGCCATGTCAGTGTGGAAGGAAAGCGACAGAAGACCTGTAGAAGACTGGATCTCTGGAGGGATTTTCGTCCCACAGTATCGTCCAATCAAGGGTCCCACTGAACACAAGAAAATGGTGGAAAGGGGAAAATGAGCTGATCCCAGATCAGTTAGTGAGGCTAGAAGCGTTTCTCAGTGTGAAGTGGATCTGCTGAGGCATCGCGTGCTTCAAATTCCCCCAGCTCCATGGATTACCAGCTTTCCTCATGGTATTCCTCTGATTTCTCTCCTACTTATCCCTGATTTACTGTCCCTCTCCCTTCCTCCGGTGATCCCTGGATGTCAGCACAACAAGAGCTGAGTTTGATCCCAGATTGATAGCGTGTGAGATGGGACTGTGCAAGTAGTTGAGATGTTCACAATAGCATGAACGCTATCTTCTAAACACTATTTGTGCGACTTGATAAAAGATATGAGAAGAAGGTAAGAGGAAAATCTTTGAGACATCACACAATACCATTCAAAAGTTGAGAGTTGATAGTTGAAGATGTTTTTGAAAGTCTCTTATGCTCACCAAGACTGAATTGATCAAATATATGGTAAACAATGTAGTATTGTGAAATATTACTGACTCAAAAAATTAATTTTCTTTTTGACTCAAGTAATTTATTCCTGGATTCCATGGAAAAGCTGAATTTGCAGTCTTCAGTGTCACACAATCCTTCAGAAATCATTTGACAGCCTATTAATGATAACGATAATGATACAGTTCCAAAAATTGTTTTTAATATTAAAGATAGATAGATAGATAGATAGATAGATAGATAGATAGATAGATAGATGGATGGATGGATGGATGGATGGATGGATGGATGGATGGATGGATGGATGGATGGATGGATGGATGGATGGATGGATGGATGGATGGATGGATGGATGGATGGATGGATGGATGGATGGATGGATGGAATATATGGATGGATGGATGGATGGATGGATGGATGGATGGATGGATGGATGGATGGATGGATGGATGGATGGATGGATGGATGGATGGAATATATAGATAGATAGGATAGATGGATAGATGGATGGATAGAATATATAGATGGATGGATGGATGGATGGATGGATGGATGGATGGATGGATGGATGGATGGATGGATGGATGGATGGATGGATGGATGGATGGATGGATGGAATATATAGATGGATAGATGGATGGATGGATGGATGGATGGATGGATGGATGGATGGATGGATGGATGGATGGATGGATGGATGGATGGATGGATGGATGGATGGATGGATGGAATATATAGATAGATAGGATAGATGGATAGATGGATGGATAGAATATATAGATGGATGGATGGATGGATGGATGGATGGATGGATGGATGGATGGATGGATGGATGGATGGATGGATGGATGGATGGATGGAATATATAGATAGATAGATAGATAGATAGATAGATAGATAGATAGATAGATAGATAGATAGATAGATAGATAGATAGATAGATAGATAGATAGATAGATAGATAGATAGATAGATAGATAGATAGATAGATAGATAGATAGATGGATGGATGGATGGATGGATGGATGGATGGATGGATGGATGGATGGATGGATGGATGGATGGATGGATGGATGGATGGAATATATAGATAGATAGGATAGATGGATGGATGATGGATGGATAGAATATATAGATGGATAGGATGGATGGATGGATGGATGGATGGATGGATGGATGGATGGATGGATGGATGGATGGATGGATGGATGGATGGATGGATGGATGGATGGATGGATGGAATATATAGATAGATAGGATAGATGGATGGATGATGGATGGATAGAATATATAGATGGATAGGATGGATGGATGGATGGATGGATGGATGGATGGATGGAATATATAGATAGATAGGATAAATAGATGGATGGATAGATATGTGGATAAGAAGTAGATGCTTACCTTGTGGTAGACCATCCCAAACGTCCAGCCAGTCGTACTTGCATTCCCCTTCCCCCATCAGCAACGGGTCGTTTTCCAGGTCAAAGGTCTGGAAGGTGAGTGTGACCTCCGTCTGAGGAGGAGCGATGATGATGAAGGAGCACTCCAAATTATGAGGATACTTGTCAGGGAAACCCGGAGACTCAATCACTCCAGTTGAAGCACTGAAATTACGGAAACAGTGCTCGGCTCCTGCAAACACAAAAGAGAAACGTGTAATTCATCAGTGCTGCTTACTGCGCACATTATGGCAGCACAGTTTGGTTGAGTAAACAGATTTATTTTTATCAGAAAATGTCAAAAGTATTCAATGTAAAGAGTATATCAAATATCTATCATTATATTAATGAGTGTTAAATGACTCATAGTTATATATTTTTACACCTCATTTAATCAACTTGGCACATTATGCAAACATTTATCAAGCTCAGAATCAATGGATAATCGTACATTTTAAATCCAGTTTGCTAAACGAAAACATTTGTTGCAAATACGTTTTACAAAATAGACACACTTCCTCAAGCACTCGTAAATCTTCAGGGATATTGTGGTGAACGTTTCTTCTCTTGTTCAGCGGTGTGTTATTGTGCTGTATTCTGTGCATGAGTTTGCCAGACACTCGAGCGAGAGAATGACATAAAATGAAAGCGTGGTTACGATTCCTGGCCTCAGAGAGCTCTCGCACGCCCCTCTCCCCCTCTAATTCACATTTCAACCTGCTGTTCAAGCTCTCCACTCCCCTGCTCGCGATGCCGCCGCGTTTGGCACGCCGTCTGAATGCAGAACGAATATGAGGCAGAGGGGAGCGGGAGAGACAATGAGAGATAACACTAAACAAACAAGACTAAGTGGGTGGCAGAAGATGGACGCGGTTTGTAAAGTATACAGATTATGTACGCTGCTCACCTTGAGCAAATATGTGGCCCATCATGCCTTGCTCTCAAATGTGAGACAAAATTATATAAGGAGCTAACAGTGTTACTGGAACAAAGATCTTTGGGGGATGAGCAGAATATCATAGAAACTGACACTTATGATGTTCCCTGATGTTAGGTTCAGTGTCAACATCTAAAGGAGTAGTTCACTTTAAAAAAACTTTTGCTGATAATTTACTCACCCCCATGTCATCCAAGATATCAATGTCTTTCTTTCTTCAGTAGAAAAAAAATTAAGGTTTTTGATGAAAACATTCCAGGATTTTTCTCCATATAATGGACTTCAATGGGAACCAAACGGTTCAAGGTCTAAAGGACAGTTTCAGTGCAAACTGTTCAAAGGGCTTTAAATTTATTTATTTCAGATGATGAATAAGGGTCTTATCAAGCGAAACAATCACTCATTTAATAAAATAAATAACAAAGTTTAAGTTTTATAAGCTCAAATGCTTGCCTTGCTGTATTCTGTGATGCGCGTTCGTGACTCTCCTGTTCGAACTCATTTATCAAAATGAACAAATCTTTTTTCGTGTCATTTGGTTGATTCAACGAACGAAATGAACGAATTGACTCTGATAGGGTAATTGTATTTTTAATTTTATTTTAACTTTTTATTTCAATAGGATTTAATGTATGTATATTTTTATGTATGTTTTTGTACGTTACTGGATACCTGAATTTCCCTCGGGATAAATAAAGTATTAATCAATCAATCAATCAATCAAAAGGATTCATTCATTTTGATGAACGACTTCGAAAACTTGGTTATTTATTTATTATAAACTTTGCTATTCATTTTTTTTAATAAGTGATCGTTTCGCTTGATAAGACTCTTATTCGTCATCTGGAATAGTTTAAAGCCCTTTGAACAGTTTGCAGTTTGCCCTGAAACTGTCTTTTGGACCTTGAACCGTTTGGTTCCCAGTTTTTCAGGTCAAACCGTTCTTGTCTGGCAGTCATTTAATGCAGGTCTATGGTCACCACCTCAAAGAGCATGCACAGAGAAGTCCAAATTAAACATGATTTAATGACTTGTAAATGTAAGTACACATTGATGGCCATGGAAGACGATTTTGATGTATTACCAGACAATGCTGAATTTTTTTTCACAACCATATTTAGATCACTTCAGGCGCTTTCCGACCGAATCGCCCACGCCCTTAGATCACTTGGATGTGGCTGTGGTTACAAGAGGTAAAAACGATATAAATACTGTTCGTTTTCTCACTCAAACCGCTCGTTTCGTGTCTTAGGCCATGCGTACTTACATTTACGAGTCACTAAATCATGTATAATTTGGACTTCTCTGTGCATGCTATTTGAGGTGGTGACCATAGACCTCCAGTATATGACTGACAGAGAAGAACGGTTTGACCTAAAAATATCAAAATAGAAACTACTGCGGAAACAGACACCTACATCTTGGATGCCCTTGAGGTAAGCTAAAACATACCAAAATTAAATTTCAAAGTGAACTATCCCTTTAATACTTTCAATTAGGGGCAATATTTGCCTCCTGGACCTGTTTTTCAGGGCCAGTTGTACTACGACGTGGGCACTCCTTTTATAAACAAGTAAAAACACAAAGCATGCTGCCTATTTATTGTAAAATACTTCAAACACTCGATAAATCTAGAAAATAAATAAAAATATGTATGGTGCAGTATTAAAATAATATTATATGCAAAAAGAACAGCATGATCCTCCTGCCATGTCCGTGTGTGGTTGTACAGTAGGAAGACAGTCTTACAGATTTGGAATTACATGAGGATGACATCATTTTTTTGAGTCAATGATGACAGAATTGTCATTTGTTGGTGAACTGTAGCTTTAAGGAGCTCTGAGACCTGCTCCTAGTGTCTAACACGGCCCCTAATCAGATTTTTCTCAGTAAAACCATGTGGAAATTACTCATGGTCTCCCTTGTTTGTTTCTCGCACCAGTGACACCATCTAACCAATGTGTTTCCTCCACTGAAATGTTCCTTGTGGTAAACAGCCTATGTGGAGGAGCAAATTACCCAGAATTCTATAAAAAGAAGAGGCATGTCTTATAGGTACTTGTGGCGGCTGTCAAGAGGTCAGTGTCTCGTCGTGTCTAATGAGGAGCAGCGGACCTGTGCAACTCCAGGCCAAATGAACAGCAGGTTCCAGTATGTTTGTGACACTCAACACATACGTGAATGACGGCAGGTGCCGCGGTAAATGCATGTGTTGGGTGCAAAAACCCCGGGAAGCCACACCAGCAGAAGGAAGGAAAGCAAAAATGAGATGCGATGTTGTGTAACAAACACACACACACACAAACTCACACAAGCTAGCCTGCTTTTCAAACGCTACCTTCGCTCTGACGCTCTCCCACACAGTGATGAAAATATCACTGCTGCAGCGTGTGTGGAGGACGCTAACACCATGCCTCCATATTACACAAAGAAAAGGGAACCTATATCAATAGGAATGTGGATAATTTGCAGAAAAGTCGATGGCAAATGATAAAAAGAAGAGAATGGGGTAAGATGAGCCATGTTTTGTCCTCTAGGCCAGTGAATAAAAATAAAAAAAGAGATTTTAAATGGCTGAGGACATTGTAGAAGGGTGAACACTCTCAGAAAAAAATTTACAAAAGCTGTCACTGGGGCTGTACCTTTTCAAAAGGTAAAAACTTTTGTCCATTTTAGGTGCTAATATGTACATTTTAGGTGTTGATATGTCCATTTTAGGTGTTAATATGTCCATTTAAGGTGTTAATATGTCCATTTAAGGTGCTAATATGTACATTTTAGGTGTTGATGTGTACATTTTAGGTGCTAATAAGTACATTTCAGGTGCTAATATATACATTTTAGGTGTTAATATGTACATTTTAGGTGCTGATATGTACATTTCAGGTGTTAATATGTCCATTTTAGGTGCTAATATGTACATTTTAGGTGTTAATATGTACATTTTAGGTGCTAATTATGTACATTTTAGGTGTTAATATGAACATTTTAGGTATTAATATGCCCATTTTAGGTGCTAATATGTACATTTTAGGTGTTAATATGTCAATTTTAGGTGCTAATATGTACATTTTAGGTGTTAATATGTCCACTTTAGGTGCTAATATGTACATTTTAGGTGATATGTACAATTTAGGTACTACTATGTACATTTTAAGTGTTAATATGTACATTTTAGGTGCTAATATGTCCATTTCAGGAGCTAATATGTCCATTTTAGGAGCTAATATAAAACATTTTAGGTGGTAATATGCACAATTTAGGTACTAATATGTACATTTCAAGTGTTAATATGTACACTTTAGGTGCTAATATGTCAATTTCATGAGCTAATATGTCCATTTTAGGTGGTAATATGCCCATTTTAGGTACATTTCAGGTGCTAATATGTACATTTTAGGTGCTAATATGTATATTTTAGGTGCTAATATATACATTTTAGGTGCTAATATGTACCACTAAGGTACCAATATGCAGCTTTTGGGTACAAAAGTGTACCTTTTGAAAAGGTACAGCCCTCAGTGATAGCTTTTGTACCTTTTTTTCAGAGAGTGAATGATAGCCAATTCTGAAATCAATTTAAGAATGGTAAATGAGACATAAATCAAATTTCTTTAAACCAATGAACACTTAGGGGCAGTTCACACAGAATGCACCTTTCCATTACACTGGACTATTTTTTTTTAATCAGGTTTTTAACCACTCGCGTCTTTTGCAGTGTCTTGCATATGGCACGGCAAACTAAAAACAAGGCACTCAAGTTAAAAGAAGTTCAACTTTTGAAATAAATGTGCTTCTAGAACTTGCTCTGACCTGTGTCTCATGTATTTAACTTTTTGAAATGTTGCGCTAGACTTTCCAGAGCTTAAGTTCAATGTGATTTTCATGTGATCTTAATGCAAAACATGGTTTTATATTGTGGCAAAATGAAATAATTTTACCAATGATTGTGATATAGTAAATGTTTTTAAATAATCAAAATTAATTAACAATAACATTATGCACTTTGATACATGTTGAAATCATGCAGTAGTGCATATAAAAACACAGTATTTATGTATTCTCATTTAACTGACAGTGGAGGGACACAAAAAACACTGAAGGAGGACAAGCATAAGGAGAAGTGGGACATGACAGGACACAGGCCAGGTTTGAACCCTGTGAGGCGCATGCATGGCTTTTGGTAAGCGTTTATGTCTGTGTTTGTTCTAAATAAAGTTCCCTTACATAGTGGGTCTGTATGCAGTAGCAGTGGGTCGTCCCGTCAAAGTCTGCTTCTATTACTCCACTTGGCCAACTGCCCCGCACGCTCAAACCCTGCCATGCATACCGCCACTGCATGACTGCATTGTGTGTGTGTAAAACGCAGTCACGGCGAGCATGCATGCATGAGCGCCCACCCTTACTGCATATTAGTTCATGCTTATGAACACACCAAAAACAGTCTCTTCCTCCTCCTCGGGACATGCCTCCCGCTGCGCTACAGTGTCTGCGGCCCGCCTGTCACTACAGTTGACCGTACAGTAATGAAGGAGGCGTGGCAATGAAAGGGTTAGTTGCCAGGCAGAAACCGGGGTGGCGTGAGCGCTCACACTCAATGTTCAAGGGATTTCCCCCTTCTGCTGTCTGTCGCCCGTTCGACTCCCTCTATTTGACCTCTCGTGGGACCACAAAGTCTGTGTTCACTCACCGCATTATTCACCCATTTAACCAGTCGGTCGAGATGCAGTGAATCTCTGACGTTTCTGCTCTCTGTGTTTCGGGACTTCTGGGATGTGTGAAAATAAAAATAACACACATCTATCCATTAAATTGGACGAATAAATGGGAAATTATCATTCTGCTAAGTTGAGCAAGCAGCAGGTTGGCTGTCTACTCTTTTCTTTTTTACAAATTGGATATTCTCCCAGAAGATTGGTTAGGGTTTGCCATAGAGTTCTGTAAGATTAAACAGTTGTAATAATAGATCATCTGTGCTTACAATTGAAAGCGCTGCCTCTAATTAAGCCAGTTTAAGTCTAAAATCTGCTTCTATGTTAGAGAAGATGAATGGAGAACAGCACTTGACAGTTCAGCATAGGTATCTGACACATATACACTAACCAAAGACAGTCTCAAAATCACGGTTTGAAATCACTGGTGTTTCACAAACTACCTTGTAACCAATCAGGTCAACGTGTGATCGACAACCAGTGAATCTCTGAGCTGCTGTGAGTGAGTGGAGGCGGGGATCATTTGCATATTAGAACCACATATAGTGTACTGAATGAGGCAAGGGTGTGGAGTTACACTCTTAGACGAAAATGTTCTATATAGAACCTTGAACTGTTCTATCAGCGCTATGTGTCTGGAACCCTAAAAGGTTCTATACAGAACCCTTTTTAAGGGTTCAATAATAGAAACCCTTTAGGGTTCTTTGTAACCAGGAAAAATGTTCTATATGGAACCTTTTGGGTTCATTGATTATCATTTGTTTTGTCCTTTCCGGATTGAATATTTCATATTATTGACAAACATCAAGACCCTAAAATTAATTTATGAATGCATGTGAATGAAGATATGGGGGTTAGAAAAAGCATATATTTATATCATTTTATGTTGTTAATCAATATCACACGGAGAGTGCCATTTCAGTTTTTCTCCTCCAAAAATCATGATTAAAATGTGATATTAAAAAGCATGATTAAAATGTGATATTAAAAAGCATGATTAAAATGTGATATTAAAGGGATACTCCACTTTTTTTTTCTTTTTTTTTTTGCAATAGGCTAATTTTACCACTCCCCCAGAGTTAAACAGTTGGGTTTTACCGTTTTCGAATCTATTCAGACGATTTTTTGATATTTCGAAGAATATCGGTAACCAGACAGTTTCTGGTCTCATTGACTTCCATAGTATATTTTTTCCTACTTTGGAAGTCAATGAGACCAGAAACTGTCTGGTTTCTGATATTCTTCGAAATAGCAAAAAATCGGCTGAATGGATTTGAAAACGGTAACGGTAAAACTCAGGGGGAGTGGTAAAATGAGCCTATTTCCAAAAAAAGTGGAGTATCCCTTTAAGTTACTTCAACAGTTTAATAAACAATGATTTAATTACAACTACAAACTGATGCAGAATAATGTATTATATGAATGAATAATAACCTAAAGGGTTCTTTCTTGTCATTATAGAACCTTTTTTTAGCATAAAAGGTTCTTTGGAGTTGAGTAAACAACCCTATGCTTCAGTAGAACCCCAATGAACCCTTTTTTCTAAGAGTGTACATTCAAGCTATTTTAAGGCATGAAGAATTTTATTTCAAGGAAAGAACATTTAAAAATGTCATTTTGGTGATCAAAGATGATTCGTAAGGGATAATGATTGACTACAGGGGGACTTTAAAAGAAATCTATCCATTTGCTGTCCATTTCATGCCAATGCTATCCGAGAAAGCTAGGTTTGCTGGCTTTAAGAAGAGGTAGAAAGAGCTGAAGACTTTAAATGTGGCGTTTTATAGGAGAAGAGGAAGCGAGACAGCGAGGCAGATGGCACCTGATTGAAAGCAACTGTTAAAGTGGTAGTAAATTCCACTGGGCAGCCAGGAAAGCCTCCAGACCACTTCTCAGGCACAGGTGGGGGGGTGGGCGGCACTGATGTTACCCAGAGCGACAGAGACCTACGGCCCTGATCGCTTCTCTTTTGAGCGTGCACTCAGAAGACGGCAGCGGCGCTTGGCCCGAAGGCTGCTCGGCGGGAAGTCTTCCGCAGTAACCGTAGCAACAGCGTCACGGTCATGTGACTGGGGCAGGAGGGGTTGTTGTGTTGCACATGCCACTCGGGGTAAAAATCTGGCCTCGATAAACTGGGGCAAAGAAATGGGGCAGCAAAGGGGACCGGGATCGAGGAACATATGACCGTGGGAGATAAAGGGTCAGAGGTTGAAACAGCTTTGCAGCAAGATTCAAACGTGCAATTACTGTAAACCAGACAGAATTATTATTTTTGGGTGAACTACCCGTTTAACAGCTCTTTCTGAATCAGAACACGCTGTGAATGCATTCATATCAATGTGTCTGGAGCACCAAAAGGCGTGTTCCCACTTAATTCCCAGTCCGTTTATATTCCCATCTGTTCACAGGCTCTTTCCGCACCCTTAAAGTGTGTTTCTATCGCGCAAAATCTCCTTCAAAGTTTGTAACTATTGAGTTGAGGGAATTACAATGATACTTAAAGCATTAATTAGCCAAAATATCAAATTAATGAGCATGCAATGCGCTGGGCATGCGCCACATTTTATGAATGACAGGCGAGATGGTTATCAGTGGAGATTCTGTCCATGACCAGGCAAAGAAAGCATGAGCTAATCCACTTAAAGCTGCATGTTGTAAACTTTTTTAAGGTGTCTTGTCAGCACTGTTTAACTTTGGAGGTTTCAAACATGTTTTTTGCTCTAAGCCAAGGAGCGATAGTCAGCCGTAATGGCCCTAAGAGATCATCTACATAATAGTGTGACTGCCTGTTACCCGAGGGTCTGCCGGAGACGTGAACGAGGGTTTGATGTTCTCGCTCCCGGTGCTGGATAAGAGAACATGCATCGGAGGAAAGTGTTCACGAGAGATCATTATCTCTGCGACGCCTCTCCATATAAACAGACATAAACGCTGAGACTCACCCACGCTAACGCTTTCCCACTACTCCAGTGAAAGGAGCAGTTTGTATAGACAACAGGTCCTTTATCTTTCAAAACCTGTAAAGTGGGATTTTCTCAACTACTCTGCCTCAAAACTTGGATTTTAACAGATAAACAACCATTATTTTGTGTCTTGCAGGAAAAGGGAACCGTCAGTCATTTGCCTTTAGTATCAAAGAAATGTTAACATGAAGATCTTACACAAAACAACCAATGCAAGATGCTCCAAATGAGTTTAAAAATTAAAAGCAGGCTAATATTTAATAACAACACTTATATAATATAATATTAATCTACTTAACTCATAATTAATTTAAAAATATGTTTTATTCATTAGAAAAAAATATTTAAATTACAGATAAATTAAGAAAATGTATTATTATGATGTTACATACACTGTAAAAATGATTATGCTTTTTCTAATCATTAAAATTGCAGCAAAAGACTACAAGCAATAATATTAATTAAATTGAACAAATTAGAATTGAGTAATAATTAATCAAATTATTCCTTAAAAGTTAACCGTTTAAAATGAGTAAAGTTTACACCAAAAAAATAAACAAAAATATCTGAATAGATGTCAAAGATTAATTAAGAACTCTTTATTTTATATTGCCAACATTGAAGACACCTGATGTTAACAAGCAGAATCACTGAAGGAGAAATCAGTCATTTTAAAACAGACCTAAAACAAACACCGATCACCATAATGGTGACTTAAATGTATGCTTTTTTGGTACGTTTTACTCATTTTAAATGGTTAACTTTTAAGGAATTAATTTGATTAATTATTACTCAATTCTATTGTTAAATTGAATTAATAATATTTTTTTGATTAGATAAAGTGCATTCATTTTTTACATATTTTAGTGTATATACATATATATATATATATATATATATATATTGGTAACACTTTACAATAAGGTTCATTTATTAAACATTAGTTCATGCATTAACTAACATGAACTAACCATTTGTTACTGTATTTGTTATTCTTTGTTAAAGTTAGTTAATACAAATCTAGCTGTTCATTGTTTGTTCATGTTAGTTCACAGTGCATTAACTAATGTTAACAAGATTTTAATAAAATATTAGCAAATGTTGAAATTAACATTACCAAAGATTAACAAATGCTGAAGTAGTATTGTTCATTCTTTGTTAATGTTAACTAATGTAGTAACTAATGAACCTTATTGTAAAGTGTTACCTATTTTTTTTATCACTAAATAACATCACAAGCAACATTTATTTCCATCAAGAATATGGAATATGACCATAGTGTGTATTCCTACATGGTTGTTTATGAAATGAAATAGACACTCCATCAATTAGTCTTAGAAGAACTGTTGCCAAACATATCACATGTCAGAAACATAATAATCTCTGCAATAATGATCCATAGACTCTTAAGCATTTGACTATTTCAATCAAAAAAGCGACTTTCTTTTGGCCGAGCAGAGTATGTATATGTACATGTGAAGTCAGCATTACAGAAAAACGGCAAGTGATCAAATAAAACATTTACAAGTCATGAATCTATCGTCTTCGCTCCATCGCTCAACACCCACACATGCTATATTAGCATCCCAAAAGAAAAAAAGCATATCATGCCTTTATTAAAAGATGTTCTTGGGCTGTCTCTGGTTAGTGTAAAATGAGATTGTGGGCTTATCACGTGAGTCATACTACTAGAGTTAGCAACTGTATCTGTGGTAACTGTACCTGAGGGCAATGGTGATGATTTCAGCAATTACTGAGGTGAGGTGAAGGCTTAGAGATAGAATAACTCTGCTGTTTTTCCCATCAGCCACGATGAAGCCACGGTGCTTATGTTACCAGGCTAATCATCGCTGTTGCAAAACAACATTTATCGCTGCACTCCCATGAGTGTAAAGGCCAGAGCAATACTTCTGATGGAACGCTGTAGTGCTAGTTAATGGTGTTTGCCAAGACAAATAACACTATTACTTTTGCTTATACTTAGCTAAATGCAATACCATTAACTTACATTGAAGAAGGGACCTGAGCCATATCAACAATCCACAATATTATAGAGAATAAAGGCTGGTCCTTTGGGAAAAAAAAAACCTAGCATCCACCCAGAACCTTTAGCAGAATGTTGCATATTAGCAGTACACTGTAAAAAATGTTGTTGGTTTAACTTAAAAAAATTAAGTAACCTTGTTGCCTTTAAATTTGAAGCTCACGGAAATGGAAAAATTAAGTTAATACAATGATTTAATCATCAGAAACTCAAAATATTATGTTATAGGAACTACATAAAAGATTTAAGTTGATTTGACAAAAGAAAAAATGTTGTGATTACAAATAATGATAATATTTTTTACAGTGTATATATATATATATATATATATATATATATATTAGGGCTGTCAAAACGATTAATCGCGATTAATCGCATCCCCAAATTAATGTTTGTGTTTACATAATATATGTGGGGGCACTGTGTATAATTATTTTAGATATATAAACACACACACATGCTTGTATATATTTAAGAAATATTTTCATGTATATTCTGTATATAGATTTATATATGATTTATATATAATTCTATATATAAATTATATAAATTATATAATTTATATTATATATAAATATAAATATTTTATATATAAATAATATTTTTTTCTTAAATATACATGCATGTGTGTTTTTATATATATATAAAATAATTATACACAGTGCCCCCACATATATTATGTAAACACAAACTTTTATTTTGGATGCGATTAATCGCGATTAATCGTTTTGACAGCCCTAATATATATATATATATATAAAGGTGGTTAAAGGTGGTCATTTAAAGTTGGTCTCTTTTGACTTTAGCCTGTAACAAAAATACCTAACCACCGAGAACTCCCTGGACCCAATCCGGCAAAATACATAAACGGATGCCCGCACATTTTATGATGCCTTGTTAGTGTACTTCTACAGTAAAATCCCTACAGATGGCTCCAAATGGCTCCAAAGTCCACATACAAATTGCCAGGAACTCCAAACTCGAATTCCCCCAAGGACAGGAGATCAGAGTCCAATTAAGAGGGCATTCCTGGCATGCTCATGGAGGGATGAAAAGAGTTAAGCGTCGCCCCTCCCCGCCTTTCCTCTAAACTCGGTTTATTTTATTTTCTTCTCCCCCTTGATGTTTAATTGGTCTGGGACCTTTTCGGAAACTTTGAGGGAACGTTTAAGAATCGGCGTGTCTGACGGCCTTGCAGCAGGACGGAGGAGCCGCGACCTTCTGGAACCGCGAGTTAAAGGTCACGTGAGGTCATTCCGCTAACGAGATTTACAGCGTAACAAGAGCACCTCCAAAATCAACCCGAGCCACTCGTGACCCTCAAAAACCAGCCTGCTCCAATCAACCATCAATCAAAGAGAAAGACCGAGTGAGGCTTCACACATAAACACCAAGATTACTCAGCGACGAAAGAAAACAGCTAGAGGAAATGTGTTGCTTGTCTTCACATCTGGAGAGACATTGACCAAAGAAATAATGGCTTACGCGAAGTGTTCCAAATGTACCTTAAGAAATAGTGGCTCGCTGAAAGGAGAAACTGGATTCATGATTTTTCAACAGGCAAATCCAAACATTTGCCGAATTCTTGTCAGCAGGACGCTCACAACACATCCACAGCAGACACAACTGACACTGAAAGTGTGTAAGCTGAATGTCACCACAGAATGTTCTCAAATGACCTGGAAGCTTCACACCAAACTTCAGAAATAGTAAATAATTAAATAAATTTGTGGTGTTTATAAATTGATTTTTTTTATATATAAATAAAATAGCCATAAGTTAGTGTCCCATGGGCATGGCATGAGAAAGTCTAGGGAAATAAAAGATGGGAATGCTTGAGCTGTTCAATGTCAGGAATAGACAATTGTCCTTGGAAAAAGTGTTTCTCAAATGATCCCTTTCCTTAAAGGAGTAGTTCACTTTAAAAAAAAATGCTGATAATTTACTCACCCCCATGTCACTCAAGATATCCATGTCTTTCTTTCTTCAGTCGAAAAGAAATTAAGGTTTTTGGTGAAAACTGTCCAGGATTTTCTCCATATAACAGACTTCAATGGGAACCAAACGGTTCAGGTCCGAATGAGAAATTCAGTGCAGCTTCAAAGGGCTTTAAACGATTCCAGACGATGAATAAGGGTCTTATCAAGCGAAATGATCGCTTATTTAAAAAAATAAATAACAAAGTTTAAGTTTTATAAGCACAAATGCTCGTCTTGATCTGTTATGTGATGCGCATTCATGACTCGTTCATCAAAATGAACTAATTTTTTTCGTGTCATTTGGTTGACTCAACGAACGAAATAAACAAAATTACTCGAAAAAAAGATTCGTTCATTTTGATGAACGAGTTTGAACGGGAGAGTCACGAACGCTCATCATAGAACAGAGCAAGCCAAGCATTTGTGCTTATAAAACTTAAACTTTGTTATTTATTTTTTAAATGAGCGATCGTTTCGCTTGATAAGACCCTTATTCATCGTCTGGTGTCGTTTAAAGCCTTTTGAAGCTGCACTGAAACTCTCATTTGGACCTTGAACCGTTTGGTTCCCATTGAAGTCCATTATATGGAGAAAAATCCTGGAATGTTTTCATCAAAAAACGTAATTTCTTTTCGACTGAAGAAAGAATGACATGGACATCTTGGATGACATGGAGGTGAGTAAATTATCAACAAAAGTTTTTTTTAAAGTGAACTAATCCTTTAACCACATAGGAACAGCAGGATTGAGCTCGCTCACCAGTCTTGTAGATCTCGTAGCGCAGGGAGAATCCAGCACCCTGGTGCGCATAATCAGACACAAACTTGATGTGGATGACGGGACCGGAGGAAATGATGGCAGGAGGAGCGATGTTACTGCAGTGCTTTCCCAGCAGCTCCGCGGACTCAGAACTCCCATCTCGGATCTCAATGAAGTCATACCTAAAAGCAGAAAACAGTGCAAGCTTAAATGCTGATTTTTAGATTCAGTAGCATCCTTAACATTGCAAAATACCCAAGTCTGCGTAAAAAAAAAAAAATAAAATAAAAAATATGTATCTCAAATTCTCAATATAAAGTCAAATATTTCTTCCAAGACCAAATGATCTGAGCTGCTATCCACATTTATATACAATCGTTTAAAGCTGCACTAAAACTCTCATTTGGACCTTGAACCGTTTGGTTCCCATTGAAGTCCATTATATGGAGAAAATCCTGGAATGTTTTCATCAAAAACCTTAATTTCTTTTCGACTGAAAAAAGAAAGACATGGACATCTTGGATGACATGGGGGTGAGTAAATTATCAGCAAAAGTTTTTTTTTAAAATGAACTACTCCTTTAAGCATAACTGAGATCTCCATAATTAAGCCTCCTATCCAATAAAAGAGCAACCTTTGAAGTAATAAAGGTTCCTCTGGAACTGACAAATATTAAAAACCCAATGCAGTGCAACGCAATATCTTCTGCTGGGATGAGTTACTGTGAAGGAATTGCTAGGAGTTGTTTTAATTTGAGCTGGGGTGACCTTTGACCCTAAGAGAACTGCTGCCTTATCACAACAAACACACATTTTTTCATGTCACTTCAGAGACTAACTGAAGGAGCTGAGACAATGACCACCTGTCCAGCCAAAATAATCCCTTAATGTCCGTTGCCCTCTTCTGCCAAAACACTTCACACACAATGTCTAAATGAGGCAAAAGACTCCCAAAAATCCAGCCGGCTGTCTGCATGAGAGCTTCCTTATAATAAATCTGGCCATAGAGAGGCATGAGTCAGACTTCTTCTCACACCTCAGGAATGCTTGCCCCATTTAACCCCTAAACAAGAACAAGATCCCCGTGAACACACGCCATCATTCCCAACCTAACTGCTTCAGAGCTCAACGTGCTGACCAGACTTCCTGTACCGAGAAAACGAATTTATGCCGCTTTAAAACGACCCCACTCTTTGTAGGAGGCAGACGAGTTCCTTTAAAATCCTGCAAGATTGAACTTATTAAATAAATAAAAACTTTATATCAATTAATTAAGATGATATGTTACAGCCTGGTGCCAATCGAATCCCAATCAAATGATTCTTTTGAAACAATTCAAATAAATGATTCAGTTAAATCAATATGAATCACAAGATGCTTGTGGTGTCACAACATTGTTCAGAAACTCAAAACCACAACGATGTGAATGAAAGTGTCTGAGCTTTATTTCTACAAAACCACAAAAGATTGAAGACATGATGATTTGCTGTTTTTAATCTTTGCTTGTCGATCGGCACTCAGTTATCCACGGTTAAGCCACATAACTGCTGGCTCCACGTCACTCTGTGTGTGTGTGTGTGTGTGTGTGTGTAAACCTGACACGGCCCCGGGCCCCTCAGAATGACATAGAGAGGCAGGTGTCTCTGACTCTTCATTTCTCTGGACCCCCCTGGCCGACCGCATACTTGGAGACTTCAGGTACAGCAAAGTATATTTAGACCTAAGACATCTAAACAACATACACATTCACAAGAACGCGTACATATCTATGTACAGCATCTGAAAGCATAAGTGATGCACAAGAGTTTTATAATGTTATACACACTATCTGAACAAAATATCACAATCAAACTGTACAAAGTCTTTTGTTCAATATCACACATAGATAAGGACATATAAATCATACAATCTAATTAGAAATATGATCAACTACTTTGATGATAGACATGAACTAACCCTAATCTAACTTTAACACCTCAAATAAACTTTTTTTTTTGCATTTGTAAAGGGAAAAAACAACAACTTTACAGTAACAATTTTTCTGAGTGAGCGAGATTGAGACAATTAACATTTACAAATAATTTTTTAACTTAATATTAGCAGTAAAAGGGGGCAAATAGCCTAATGACTCCAACTTTAGGAAACTTAATGGCTTGATCAAAATCATCTCTGTGTTTGAGAATGTTTCATATATATTTTGAATATTTAAAAGAGTAGTTCACTTAAAAAAAAAAAAAAAAAAAACTTTTGCTGATAATTTACTCACCCCCTTGTCATCCAAGATATCCATGTCTTTCTTTCCTAAGTCATAAAAAATTAAGGTTTTTGATGAAAACATTCCAGGATTTCTCACCTTATAATGGACTTCAATGGGAACCAAACGGTTCAAGGTCCAAAAGACAGATTCAGTGCAAACTGCAAACTGTTCAAAGGGCTTTAAACGATTTCAGACGATGAATACGGGTCTTATCTAGCAAAACGATCAGTCATTTAAAAAAAAGCAAAACAAATTTTTAGTTTTATACGCTCAAATGTTAGCCTTGCGCTGTTCTTTGATGCGCTCAACGAATCTTTTGATGAACGAATGAAATGAACAAATCTTTTCCAGAGTCAACTCGTTTATTTCGTTCGTTCAATGAACCAAATGACACGAGAAAATATTCGTTCATTTTGATGAACGAGTTCCAACAGGAGAGTCACGAACGCGCATCACAGAACAGAGCAAGGTGACCATTTGAGCTTATAAAACTTAAACTTTATTTATTTTTATTTTTTTAAATGACCAATCGTTTCGCTTGATAAGACCCTTATTCGTCGTCTGGAATTGTGGAGCCCTTTGAACAGTTTGCACTGAAACTGTCTTTTGGACCTTGAACCGTTTGGTTCCCATTGAAGTCCATTATATGGAGAAAAATCCTGGAATATTTTCATCAAAAACCTTAATTTCTTTTCGACTGAAGAAAGAAAGACATTGATATGGATGACATGGGGGTGAATAAATTATCAGCAAAAGTTTTTTTTAAAGTGAACTACTCCTTTAATATATCACCCAGCCTCTCCCCGGACGACTTTTGGGAACAAGCTTTCTAAAGTACAGCTATAGTGAGGAAAGCCACACACACGCATAAACTCTCACTCACTCACTCTCTTTCTGTGTCCATCTCACGTCAAACACTAGAAAAGCTGGGATGAAGGCTTGTAAACTGTGTGCAAAGGTAATTAGGTTGTAATTGATTTTGTAGGGGCTCTTGGTTCCTGGATTAGCAGTGACAAGTGAGTGTGTCAAATGTGGATATTGACCATCTCTGGACGCCTCCACTTGGCTCCGGTGCATTTCGAGACACGCTTGAGAGTGGAAACAAACCAGGATGCCTATTGATCAACAAAAGCGCCTGGATCACTTATTTACCATGCAAAAAAGAAGGCCTCAAATCAAGTGTATCAATTTTACAGCAATTGTGATGGAACGCAAGAAGCCTTTTCTCATTATCACCGCAATATAACGTCGTTTTATAGGCGTGCAGCTCAAATTGTTTACCGCTGTGCAATAGAGCTGTGATTATGCATGCTAATTATGCACGATTCAATGGTTATTCAGGTGCTACAGAAGGCAATGAAAACTCCCTAGACAGTGGTATGTCTGCAAGTGTTCGCAGGGAAGAGAGGCTTGACATGCGGAGGGCAAAGGCCCCGTGTCCCTGTCTCATGTTCAGACATGTCTTCCTCTCCAATCTCACTTTCTGTCTCCTCTCCCCTCCAGCCTCTTCACTGCTAATTGCTTTTCACACCTACGGTGTTTTTCAAGCATTTTTTCCAGGCCTGCACAGTCCCCCGAGATGTCACTATCTGCCCTAAAGAGCAGTTTGTCTGGAGAAATACACAGACAGACAGATACACAGGGGTACGGATGCTACTATCCTTGTTTGTCTTGTGCATATACAGTACTACAGCGTGTTTGTCTCTTGCCAGTGATCAAATTAAAAAAAGAGAGATGTGCCCTGGTGACACTGGGCGTAACATAAGCCTGGCCCCCGTTAATCTCTGAAACGCCTGAAACCAACTACCTACACAATAAACAACACTCCTGCATGTGTTCCTTAAATCAAAAGACCCTCCGGCTTGGAAAAAATCACTGGCAGGGGCAAGTCTTATATTTGGCTCAGACGCCCATTGCACAAAAATAATATGTGAGTTATATTATGTGTAATGGACACTACTACTAATAACATGTTCTACTACGTACCTTATAGCAGCATAAATACATACAGACATACAGATTGATGGATGAATGGATGAATGGACGGATGGACGGATGGACGGATGGACGGATGGATGGATGGATGGATGGATGGATGGATGGATGGATGGATGGATGGATGGATGGATAGATGGATGGATGTGCATAGAGACAGACAGACAGACAGACAGACAGACAGATGGATGAATGGATGGATGGGCATACAGACAGACGGATGGATGGATGGATGGATGGATGGATGGATGGATGGATGGATGGATGGATGGATGGGCATAGAGACAGAAAGATAGACAGACAGATAGATAGACAGACAGACAGACGGATGGATGGATGGGCATACAGACAGACGGATGGATGGATGGATGGATGGATGGATGGATGGATGGATGGATGGATGGATGGATGGATGGATGGATGGATGGATGGGCATACAGACAGACAGACTGATGGATGGATGGATGGATGGATGGATGGATGGATGGATGGATGGATGGATGGATGGATGGATGGATGGATGGATATAGAGACAGACAGATAGATAGACAGACGGACGGACGGATGGACGGATGGGCATAGAGACAGACAGATAGATAGAGAGACAGACAGAAAGACGGACGGACAGACGGATGGATGGATGGATAGATGGATGGGCATAGAGACAGAAAGATAGACAGATAGATAGACAGACAGACAGACAGACAGACGGATGGATGGATGGATGGATGGATGGATGGATGGATGGATGGATGGATGGATTGTCATACAGACAGACACATGGATGGATGGGCATACGGGCGGGCGGGCGGGCGGACGGACGGACGGACGGACGGACGGACGGACGGACGGACGGACGGACGGACGGACGGACGGACGGACGGACGGACGG